>CM053769.1:551069137-551160866 GCA_028658325.1 Potorous gilbertii
GGGCTGGGCTGGGCTGGGCAGGGCTGGGCTGGGCTGGGCTGGGCAGGGCTGGGCTGGGCTGGGCTGGGCAGGGCTGGGCTGGGCAGGGCTGGGCTGGGCTGGGCTGGGCTGGGCTGGGCAGGGCTGGGCAGAGCTGGGCTGGGCTGGGCTCCTTCCCGTCCCCTTACTCCTCCGAACCCGCTGATGTTTGGCGGGCGGATCCTGACGTAGGCGCTAAAGCTCCGCCCTAAGCCTGCCTCCAACTCCAAGTCTCGCCCCCTGGAGGCCGGCTCACTAAGGGCGTCCTACGTCACCACGCTCTCCGTAGCGCGGTGTCGTGCGGCGAGGGGCGGGACTTCCTCTTCAGGACTAGAGCCGCTTCCGCCGGAAATGCCACGCTCGTGGCCTGTAGTTCGAAACTGTTGGCGGTTGCGCTGCCTGTCGTGCGGCGGGTGCTCTGACCCGGGGCGCCTTCCGCCTGTTGTTTGTTGAACCTCCGGGGGAGCCGGGCTGGCGGGGTCCACGAGCGGGGTTGGAGGACCTGGGGGATGTTAGGGATTAAGGGCAGGGTTCGAGCGGCAAGGCCTTGACTCCTCCTCAGTGTTTTCTGGGGGATGGGGGAGGGAGAGAGCGGGGCGGCCTCCAGCGGCCGGGGCGCCCTTCCCTTGGGCCTCGAGGCGGCCGTGTACCCCGTACGTAGCGTGGGCCCGTCCGCTCTTCTAGAATGGCCGGAAGGGACCCTAACCTCTAACCCACAAGCTCCCTTTAAGGATGGAGGACCTGAGGCCCAGCAGGGATTTTGACTCGGCCAGAGTACACAGGGAGTAAATAGCAAAACCGAGACTTGAACCCATGTCCTCCCATTCAAAATCCGGTGCTTTTTTACCACCGTAGGACCTAGAATTGAGTCAACAGCCATAATTTACCATGGGCCAGGCACTGTGCTCCGTGCTGGGGGTACCAAGGCCAAAAGCCCCCGCCCTCAAGGAGCTCACATTCCGGTACCTCCTAAAGAGCTGTGTGTGTGCCCCCCAGACCGAGTGGATGGAAGGTAACGTCCGAGGGAGGGGAGGGAGCTGGAGGTGGGCACTGAGGCCTGGAAAGGCCAGCAGAAAATGGGATTTGAGCCAAGGAAGCCAAGATGGGACGGTATTCCAGGCCTGAGGAGAGCCAGGGCAAAGATTTGGAGTCTGGAGATACTGAGGTGTGCCAAGCTAGATCCTTAAATGAGGGAAAAGAGAGATTGGACGGGAGGAAGCCGAGTTGGGAAGGGTTTTCAATGCCCAAAAGTCTGGAGGTAGTAGAAAGTCACTGGAGTTTGAGTAGTGGGGGGCATACTTTGCTTTAGGAAAATCACTTTTGTCAGTTTAGTGAAGGATAGAGACTAGAGGGAGACAAATTAGAAAGCCGTGGAAATAGTCCCAAGTACTAATAAGGCAATGTGACTCCTTGAGTGGGGAGGTGACTTAAAAAGAAAATACCAGTGTACCTTTGTTAGAGAGCATCTAGCCCAAGACTTGCCCTTTCTTGAGAATCTGGTCTATAAGGTGTTACTACAACTAATCCAGTATTAAATAGTCATCTCATGATCTGTTTTTCATACGCTTCCTGTATTAAGAGCCTCCTAAGTATGTATAAGCTCTAGGGGATACAAAGACAACACACAAAACAAAACTGTGATGCTCACCTTCTGCTTTGTTACCAGTGTCATTTGTTACTTGTTATAACAGACATTGGTCCTTACTTGAGAGAATTCATGGTAGGTATAGACAAGGAGGCTTTATCTGGCTCCTTGTTGATACTAGAAAGGATCTTGGATTTGGAATCAAAACGTGGGTTCGGATTTTGATTTTACTGTTGACTGTTGCAAAAAATTGGAAGTCGCTCCACCTGCTAAAATCGGTTTTCCTCATCTTGTAAATAAGGAAGTATAATATTCTAGTTCTAGAACCATGACTGAGTGCCTGCTGTGTGCAAAATACTGTGCTTGGGGGAGGCATTACATGTATCTCCCAGTTTTAGTGGTGACTATTAAGTCACCATTTTAGATTAATTTGTTGTATTAAAGGTAAAGGGGGAGTAGGACCGATCTGTACAATTCTATTTTTCTTCTAAAACTAAGCTCAAATTTTGAGTCACTCATGAATTACTCTAAATGGCTGTTGATAGTCTTTACAGTACATCATAGAGCTGCAGATTCCATTCTGGAAAAGTAGCTCTTAGAGTTGAAATTGTGTTGGTATCATTTCTTACCATGTGCCTATTCTCTGCTTTGCTTATTTAATAAAGAGACAGTACTTTTTTTTAATTGTTTATTTTCAGGGTATGAGTTCATTTAAAAAATCAATTGGCTTTTATGTTTTGCACATGCATTTAAAAGGAGCATAAGAATCTGGCCCATTTACACATTGTAAAATAAGAAAATATTACCAGTTCTATACTTCATTTGCCAGAGTCCATCTTCATTCTACTATATCGTGAGACCTTAGTGAAATGTTTAGGTTTAAAAAATACTGCCTTCATACGTACTGAAGGCAAGGACCCAAGGTAACTTGGTCAAGCAAGTTGGGTTTTGTTTTGTTTTTTTTAATTTATTTTTAACTCTTCAAGTTTTACAAGGAACTGTAATTAGTGCGTCTAGGTAGGAAATGAGATAAGCTAAGTCAGATTCGTTATTAGAAATTAATTATTTAAAACATGGTAATTAGTTCCAGCCTACTGGAAATATACAGCGTAAATTGAAATAATTCATTCACATCAGGAAATTCATTATTCACACTAATTGGGACCTATTTCAGTGCTACAACATACTTTTTATCTTTTAGAATGGTCTCACCTTCATTTACTAATAATAATGAGTCATCCAAAGTTACACATAGTAAGTGCAGAGTTAATTGAATAGGTAGACTTCCCTCACTCCTCTGATTCTAGGCCAATTTCCTGTTTAGTTGGTTTTTCTTAAATGGTCTTGGAAGGGTAAAAAAATCTAGTAAACACAGCATTAAAATTAAGGATTTAGTATCTGGTACATTGGAAGACTAATAGAAAATGTTGTGGCAGAACTTTGAAGTGATCTTTAAGCATGCAAAGAAAATATGCTTATCAGTTTTGTTGAACAACCAACATTGACCCATTGATACTTGTAAGTGATGAGTAGCCCTATTTTTCCATTTTCTTTAAAAGAAAAACAGATGCCATCATGTCTGTTTGGGCTTTGAGTGAAAAGTAATGTTGAGCTAGAGCAAAATTTTTTATAGGTCTTGTTTTTTTGTTCCTTTGGATAACAAATTTAATTTTTATTTCTCAGGAAAGAATTAAGCTATTAAACTTCTGTTGCCTTTTGAACTCAAGAGCTGCTCTGTACAATCGGGTTTCTAAAGCTTCCTGCAAATTATTTAGGGAATAGAGATAATTGCAATTTTATGATGATTTGGTACTTGTAAACAGATAAACTGTAGGGCGATTCAATTTAAATAATAGAAATTACTTATGTATGACACTTTCTCATTTTTTTTGGTTAGTTTGAGTTTGAAAGTTAAGCATGCTTGTTGGTCTATCCAGAAAATGGCAATCAAAATGATTTGACAATTATTTTATTGGTTTCACAGTATTATAAAAAAGATTGAAATGCGCTAACCTTTTGCCCCTTATATTTTATTAAATCCTGATTTTTTTTTTTTATAAAGAAAGGAATTTTTTTAAAAATAGCAGATTGGTCCTATGATAAGACTTCTGCTGCAAAGGGTAGGATTAAAGAAGTGGGTGAAATGGCTAAGGTTGCCAGTTAGTCTTTATTTATAGGTGCTAAAAAAAAAAAAGACAAGTTTACATGTGGAGCATTTTGATTGTGGTCATTTAGGGTATCATTTCTTGTTTGACCTTCAAGTACATGACTGAGAATTCCCTGGGGACTTGGGGGCTAGGGTGAGGGTAGAGGACTAGTGCTTTCCTGTTTGGACATTTTATGTGACATTGGCCCTTCTGAAGGTTTTTGTGTCTTGCTAGCCTCTTTTGAAGATAAACCTTGAAAAAAGACCAGTGTGCCTCTAAGAAAAGCCACACAAATAGGCTTGGGAGTTCGAACAAAGGAAGCTGCAAGATTTATACCCAAAGTTTTGGTATGGAATTAAGTAAGTGAAAGTAGATAATAAGTATGATTTCTTTCAGAAGCTGGAAACTAGGGACAGTTCTATCCTCCAGTGAGCATTGCTTCATTTGGCCAGGAGGGGGAGAAATGAGAGCAGCTGATAAGGTTTTAGGAAATAATTTAAATAGAACCAATAAACCAGCATAAATCTAAGGCAGAAAGGGGACTATTTGACTTAAATTTCAGAGAATAAGTAAAATTTTTGTGTCTAGTAAATTGTTTCATTCTTTCCAGGACTCGTCACTTACGGCCAACAGAGGAAATGCTGACTGTCTGGGGGCTTATTCTCAGATAATGAGTTCATCTTCTACTTGCGTACTGTGAGTTCTTTCAGCAGCTATTAATTGCAGTGAAGTGAGTATACAGGGACTTTAGAGATTCAAATCTAAGCTTGAATTTCTCAAAGTAAGAGAATTGACCTATTCTGATCTGAATATTTTAACATTCCAAAAGAGAAAATGTTTTGATTCAGGATTTGAATCTCCTGGAGGCCTAAGAAAGTGGAGTCATTGAAGTCATGCTGACTCTTCTGATACTAGCCTCCTAAATGAAAAGGTTGTTGGAACAGGGCCTGTCTTCAAGATGAATTCAGGTCCTACTTCATCAACCAACACAATATAAAATTTACTATATTTTGACATTATAAAGTGACTCATAACTCTTCAGACTGTTGGAGTCATAACTACTGAAGTTATATGGCATTGTGGAGCCTGCTTTAGTAGCAGGCAGACAGGATGAGCATTTATTTTTTTCTTGAAGTGGCTATTGCAATTATAAATAGCAGTAACGCTAAACTTTCTTCTTAACTCTGGTCCCAAATCATCAACTCTCTACTGGGCATTTCTTCCTGGATGTTCATCAGGGCCTCAAATTTAGCATGCCAAAAATGGATATGTAAAATAAGGTAGAGTCACTGGTTCCAAGGTTATATACCTCAGTAACTGAGAGACTTGTAGTGTACTCAACTAAAACAGAATCATTTGAAAGAGAGACAGTTTCAGTCAACAGCTAGCATACAAAAAAATCCAGTCTTCCATTTGTTCTTCATCTTAACTATGGCCACTAGTTCTCTAACTTTCTTAGGTTGTCATCCCTGTTATGACTTTCCTCCCTCACATTTTTAATCATAGTTAAGTAGTTCAGCTCTACACTGTCCTCTGCTTTCAGATCCCTTGTTCTCTTCTGCTGTCACTTTTTGTGCCTTGTCATATTATTGCCTTGCTCAGTATAATCCCATCATTTCCATTCCTCCCTTGCTTCTGAAAAGAGCTTGTTAAAGTCAGTCAGCTAAGCTATCAAGAAGAAAATTATGTCACTGTAATAAATAATTTGACTTCCCTAATTAATTCTCTGTCCCATTCTGCCCAGAGACTCTTCCAAACCTCTCCTTCCTCCAGTCTCACAACTGAGAACCTTGCCTATTCTAATTCTTTTAGCTAACATTCCTAGTACAGTATTAAATAACAGAGGGGATAATAGGCATCCTTGCTTCACTTCTGATTGTATTGGAAAGGCTTGTAGCTTATCCCCATTACAGATGATGCTTGTAATAGTTTTGGTTAAATGTTACTTATCATTTTAAAGTAAGCTCCATTTATTCCCATGCTTTCTAGTGTTTTTTATAGGAATGCGTGCTGTATTTTGTCAAAGGTTTTTCTGCATCTATTGAGATAATCGTGATATCTGTTGATTTTATTATTGATACATTCAATTATGCTAATAGTTTTCCTAATATTGAATCCATCCTACATCCCTGGTATAAATCCCACTGGTCTCAGTGTATGATCCTTGCAATATATTGCTGTAATCTCATTACGAGTATTTTCTTTAAAATTTTTGCATCAATATTCATTAAGGAAATTGATTTAATAGTTTTCTTTCTCTGTTTTGGCTCTTCCTGGTTTGTGTATCAGCACCATATTTGTGTCATAAAAGGAATTTGATAGAACTCTTTCTTTGCCTATTTTTCCAAATAGTTTACATAGTATTGGATTTAATTGTTCTTTATTTTTAAAAATGTAAATATTTATTTTTCAATTTTCAGCATTGATTTCCACAAGAATTTGAATTCCAAATTTTCCCTCCATTTCTCCCATCTCCCACCCCATCCACCCCTTCCTCTAGTCTGTCCTTCCTTCTGTCACCCTCCCTTCTTCCATACCCCTCCCCTTTATTTTTCTGTAGGGTAAAACGATTTCTGTACCCTATTGCCTGTACATCTTATTTCCCAGTTGCATATAAAAACAATTTTTAGCATTCATTTTTAAAGCTTTGAGTTTTTAATCTCTACCTTCCTCCCCACCCATCCTCATTGAGAAAGGAAGCAATTAGATATGTCATACTTGTATAGCTTCCATAACAGTTGCGAAAGACTAACTACATTTCCCTCTGTCCTGTCCTGCCCTCCATTTATTCTGTTTTCTTCTTTGACCTGTCCTTCCACAATAGTGTTTGCTTCTAATTATCCCTTTCCCCAATTTGCTATCCCTTCTTTCTTCTTCTCTCTCCTATTCCCTTCCTCCCTGCCATCCTTCAGGGTAAAATAGATTTCTGTATCCAATTGAGTGTGTGTTATTCCCTCCTTAAGCCAAATTCCACTAGAGTGAGGCTCACTTATTCCTTTCGTCTCCCCCCGCTTCCCTCTGTTGTAAAAGCTCATGCCTCTTTTATGTGAGATGATTTGCTACATTCTACCTCTCCATTTCTCTTACTCCTAGTACATTCCACTCAGTAGTAAATTTTATTTTTTAGGTATTCGCCCTTCATATTCAGTTTACCCTGTACCCTCTGTCTGTATATATATATATGTAATATACATATGCATATATGCATGGACACATACATACACATATATTATATACACATACATACATATACATACACACCTACATGTACATACACACACATATTCCCCCTACTTAATACTGAAAAAGATCTCATGAGTTACAAATATTATTTTTCCATGTAGGAATGTACACAGTTCAACTTTAATAAGTTCCTTATGATTTCCCTTTCCTTTTCCGTTTTCATGTTTCTCTTGATTCTTGTATTTGAAAGTCAAATTTTCTATTCAGCTCTGGTCTTTTCAATGAGAAGGCTTATAAGTCTTCTGTTTCATTGAAATTCCATTTTTTCCCCTGAAATATTATACTCATTTTTTCTGGGTAGGTGATTCTTGGTTTTAATCCTACCTCCTTTGACCTCTAGAATATCATATTCCAAGCCCTTCAATCCCTTAGTGTAGAAGCTGCTAAATCCTATGTAATCCTGATTGTATTTCCACAGTATTATAATTGTTTCTTTTTAGCTGCTTATAATATTTTCTCCTTGAGCTGGGAACTCTGAAATTTGGCTGTAATATTCCTTTGAGTTTTCCCTTTTGAGTCCTTCAGGAGGTGATCAGTGAATTCTTTCAATTTCTGTTTTACTCTCTGGTTCTCGAATATCAGGGCAGTTTTCCTTGATAATTTCTTGAAAGATGATGTCTAGGCCCTTTTTTTGATCATGGTTTTCAGGTGGACCAATAATTTTTAAATTATTTCTTCCGGATCTGTTTTCCAGGTCAGTTGTTCTTCCAACGAGACATTTCACATTATCTTCTATTTTTTCATTATTTTTGTTTTGTTTTATAATTTCTTGATTTCTCATAAAGTCATTAGCTTCCATTTGTTCCATTCTAATTTTTAAAGAACTGTTATATGATTCAGTGAGCTTTTGGTCCTCCTTTGCCATTTGGCTTATTATTCTGCTTTTAAGACTTTCTCCTCATTGGCTTTTTGGACCTCTTGCCATTTGGGTTAGTCTATTTTTAAAGGTGTTATTTTCTTCAGCATTTTTTGGGGGGGGGGGTGTCTCCTTTAGCAAGCTGTTGACTCGTTTTTCATGATTTTCTTGCATTGCTGTCATTTCTCTTACCAATTTTTCCTCCCCCTCTTACTTGATTTTCAAAGTCCTTTTTGAGCTCTTCCATAGGCTGAGACCATTTCACATTTTTTGGGGAGGCTTTGGATGGAGGAGTCTTGACCTTGCCATCTTCCTTCAGTTATATGCTTTGATTTTCCTCCATGGAAAGGATGGAAGAAAATACCTTTTCACCAAGAAAGTAGCCTTCTGTAGCCTTATTTTTTTCCTCTTTTTGGGGACTTGACTCTTGAGCCCATTGTCCATTGGAGGGTATACTACCCCAGGCTTCAGAGATTTTATGTAGCTGTTCTCCAAGATATCTCTAGAGACCTCTAAGTTCTTAGTACCTCTGAAGTACCATGATCAAGGGAGAGGTGTTTGCTCCTCTCTTGTGCTCTAATCTGTGACCAATCACAAAGCACTCTTTTCCACCCTGGAACTGCAAGTAGGATTCCCTCTCCACAACTGCCACTGGCTCAACCATGCCAGCACTCCTCCTCACCCCAGGACCACTACTCTGAACTGAGACACAGATCAGCTACTCAATTCCCCCACTGGCTATAGGCCAAGAGCTCCAGAAGGGGGCCGCTGCTTGCAGTGGCTGCAACTGCTCTGAGGCTTGTGCCAGAACCACAATCCCCTCTCACTCAATTGAAAGAGCTTTTTCACTGACCATTGAAGCCGTCTTTGGCATTTATGGGTTGAGAAATCTGGAAACCTGTAGCAGCTGCCCGTGATTTAGCACCCTGATGCCTGCCCCAGTCCTGTCTGTGCTACGCTGGGCTGGGCTGGGCTGCTCTTTGCTCCAAGCTGTAGCAGTAGACCCTTCCTGTCAGCCTTCCAGGTTGTCTTGGACTGGAAATCTGTTTCACTCTGTTTCCTTGTGACTTTTGCTGCTCCAGAATTTGTTTAAAGTCATTTTCTATGGGTATTTTAAGGGACTTGGGGGGAGAGCTGCAGGTCCATGCTGCTACTCCGCTATCTTGGCTCCTCCCCCTTTTAATCATTCTTTAAATGTTTGGTAGAATTCACTTATGAATCCATCTGGTTCTGGGGATTTTTTTTTTTAAGGAAATCCAATGATGGCTTATTCAATTTCTTTTCTAAGATTGGGTTATTTAAGTTTTTTATTTCTTCTTTGCTAATCTGGGTAGTTTATATACTCATCCATTCCATTTAGATTATAAAATTTATTGGCATATAATCGGGCAAAATAACTCATAACAATTGTCTTTAATTTCCTCTTTGTTAGTGTTGTCTAACCCTTTCATTTTTGATACTACCAATTTCATTTTCTTTCCTTTTTTTAATCAAATTAACCAATAGTTTATTTTATTGGTTTTTTTCATAAAACCAGCTTCTAGTTTTATTAGTTCAAATGTTTTCTTTCAGTTTTATTCATCTCTCCTTTGATTTTCAGGATTTCCAATTTAGTATGTAATTGAGGGTTGTCATATGTAACTTCCAGAATTTTATTCCATCCTTCTTGTTTATTTTGTAAATTTATGTAGCTCTGAGAGGGAAAATTGAGGTTCCCCACTAGTATAGTTTTATTATCTATTTCCTCTTATAACTCATTCAACTTCTCTTTCAAAAATTAAGGTACTAGTAGAGGTGGGGAACCTGTGGCCTCGGAACCCCATGTGGCCTTCTAGGTCCTTGAGTGCAGCCTTTTGACTGTTTTACAGAACAGACCAAGTTTTACAGAACAAATCCTTTTATTAAGGAGATCTTGAGGATCCAGAGGGCCACATGTGGCCTTGAGGCTGCAGGTTTCCTACCCTACATATCATTTGGTGTATATGTGTTTAGTATTGATATGACTTTATTGTCTATGATACTTTTTAACAGGATATAGTTTTCTTCTTTATCTCTTTTAATTAGGTCTACTTTTGCCTTTGCTTTGTCTGAGATTATGATCGCTACCTGTACTTTCTTTGCTTCAGCTGAAGCATAATAGATTATCTTCCAGCCCCTTATATTTCCCTCCATGCTATTTTTTGTTTGTTTATCCTCCTCTTTCTCTTCCCCTACCCAGTCTTTCCCTCCTCACAAGTGTTTTACTTCTGATCACCACCTTCCCCAATATACCTTCCCTTTTATCAGTCCTCCTTCTCCCTTCTATTATCCTTTCCCTTTTTACTTCCTTATAGGATAAGATAGATTTCCATGTCTAACTGAGTATGTTATTCCTTCTTTGAGCCAATTTTGATGAGAGTAAGATTTAACTTTTGCCTGCCGCCATCCCCCACGCCCCCCATCTTCCCTTCCATTATAATAGTTTTCCGCATGCCTCTTTTATGTGGGATAATTTTCCCCATTCAGTCACCTCCTCCTTCCAGTGCAGTTTTCTTTCTCACTTCTTTATTGCATCAAAGTTACCTTATATCCACACCCTCTTTCTACATATACTCCTAATTGCTCTTATAGTAATAATTAAGAATTACAAATATTATCTTGCCATATAGAAATATAAACAGTTTAACTGTTGAACTTCTTATGTTTTCTTTTTCTTATTTCTTTTTTTTTTACCTTTTTGTGTTCCTCGAGTCTTCTATTTGGAGATCAAATTTTTATTCAGCTCTGGTCTTTTAATTAGAAATGCTTGAAAGTCCTCTTTTGTTAAATGTTCATTTTTTTCTTTGAAAGATTACATTATGTTTTGCTGGATCGATGATTCTTGGTTTTAATCCTAGTTCCTTTACCTTCCAGTATATCATATTGCAAGCCCTCTCGTTCTTTAATGTGGAAACTGCCATATCCTGTGTTATCCTGACTGTTGCTCCACTATTTTTGAATTGTTCCTTTTTGCCTGCTTACAATGCTTTCTCCTTGCTCTATGAGCTCTGCAATTTGGCTTTGATGTTCCTGGGAGTTTTCACTTTAAGATCCCTTTCAGGTGGTGATTGATAGATTCTTTGAATTTCTGTTTTGCCCTCTGGTTCTTATATATTAGGGCACTTTTCCTCAATAATTTTTTGAAAGATGTATTCCAGCCTTTTTTTTATCTTGACTTTCAAGTAGTCCAGTAATACTTATATTCTCTCTCCTAGCTCTATTTTCTTGGTTAGTTGTTTTTTCAATGAGAAATTTCACATTTTCTTCTGTTTTTTTTTACTTTTTTGATTTCGTTTTATTGTATCTTGATGTCCCAGAGAGTCATTGGTTTCCACTTGTTCATTTCTAATTTTTAAGGAATTATTTTCTTCAGTGAGCCTTTGTGTTTTCTTCTCCATTTGACCAATTCCATTTTTTAGAGAGTTATTTTCCTCAATAGATTTTTGTATATCTTTTCCCATGTTCTTCTTTTCATGATTCTCTTACATTACTGTGATTTCTTTTCCCAGTTTTTCTTCTACGTCTCACATATGCATTCAGTTGCCAAATCTTGTTCTTTACCCTTCTACAACCTCTCACATAGCCATTCCCTTCTTTCTTAGCTCATGTCTACTCAGTCATCTCCTTGACTCTTTTAGGTCCAGTGCCCTATCTGTTTTACCACTTGGACCTTTTCAACATAGTGAGAAGAGAACATTGGAAGGAGGAGTGCAATGGTTTCATTTTGTTTACTCTGGGCCATCTAGGGTGCTCACTTAACTTTCTGGTATCCTTTTTCAAGGATACAGGCATGTGGAGGAGGAGGAAATAAGCCAAATTACCTTAAATTTAGTATTTATTTGATTAAGCATTATATATTATTAAATAAATAATTACTTTGCTAGCCATGTACTTATTAAGCTTTTACTCAATGTCATGAAACTGTCTTCAAAAACTTTTTATTGGGAATATTTACGCGACTGTGAATCAGCAGGAAAACAGTCCTCTTTACTAGAATTGTTATCTTAGGTTTTATGTGGTTCCATTTCCACCCAATTTAAAAAAGAAATCCTTTCCTTTAATTTCATAATGTAGTCAATGACGTTAGGTCTACACTAGTTCATTCTCTGCCCTGAAATACAAAGCCGATACCTTTGGATATATTGCCAATACAACAAATTGTGTAGCTACACAATAAGTTAGAAAGAAAACCAGTAATGGAACTTAAAGCTTTTGATATTTCCTGTACTTTTACAGCAAACTCTTCAGTGGTTTTTTTCCTATGTAAGAAGTCTTTGTTATTCATAGAAGCTGCTGCTTCTCTGTGTGATTACTTGCCTTTTTTTACCCTCAACAGGCTCCTGTGAAGGTAACTGGGTGTGTCCTCATGATGGAAACCAGCTCTGTGAACAAGACCACTGTATTGAAAGATTAGAGGTGTTGGTTTGAATGACTGTTTAATGTTTGTAAAAATAGGTTTGTTTTTAGACTAGGCTTATTTTTAATGTTTGGTAAAAAGGATATGTAGAAATGGTAATGTGCCTTACTGATGAAGAAAAGCAAGGTAACTTGAATCATCCTAAACTAATTTTTTTTTCTTTTGAGTGTCATTACTTTAAGACAAATAAAATTTGATTAAAAATCTTAGCACCTCGGTTTTTCTATTTTATGAAGTCATATAGAATTTTGAGCAGTGTCGATGAATACTTACTTCACTCTATGTCCTTAACATTTTTTGTTCGGGAAATAAATCTACATATTGCTTGGACAAGTTGTTAATTCATGAATAACATGAGATTAGAAGCTGTGCTTCTCTAGTCGATGGGGCTTTTCAAAACATAAAACCGTTTTATTCTTTTTGTCATAACTTAATGGGTGCTAAAAATGATGGGATATTTTAAGTGAGGCATATTTGAATATGATAAGGATTTGGTTATAAGTTGGAGCAAAAACAAGTTGAGATGCATGGCATTAATTTGGCTACTATATGACCGTTCTGGTTTCATTAATGCAGGACAGTTTCATAATTTAATTCATTTAATAGTTTTGTAACTAATATACATGCAGAGCTTAAAGGTTGACTGCCAAGTTTTTAATTTACCATTGAAAACTGAAACACAATAAGCAGAAATGAAGCTGGTTAGGATAGAGTTTACTGATAGTTGAGGATCAGAGGTAATGAGAATAGATTTGTGATTTACAAAGCAGTCAATCTCCCCTATGCAGAGGCAGGCAACGTTCAGCCTTTCATAAATTAGAAATTGTTTAACCGGTTTATGTGCTCTTGTTACTAAGTATCTGTTACCTTTCAATTGCCTTCATTCTTCCTTGTGCCAGAAATTCCTGTCTCTTTAACTGCTAGTTCCCCATTACTGGCTTGAGAAGAGTTACACTCAACCCTCAAGTGAGAGGACACCTGCTGCAAAATGTCCCTGTCAGATATGACTCGAGGTCTTCCCTTTGGGCAGTATATAGTTTCTTTGTTGTTCAATCGTTTTCAGTTGTGTCTGACTGTGACCTCATTTGGGGGGCTTTCTTGGCAGACATATTGGAGTGCTTTGCCATTTTCTCTTTCATCTCATTTTACAGATGAGCCTGGGGCATACAGGGTTAAGTGATTTGCCCTGAGTCTGAGGCCAGATTTGAACAACTCAGTCCTTGTGACTCCAGGTCCAGTACTCTATCCACAAAGCCACCTAGTGGCCCTTAATAGGCTTCTGTCATTCAATAAATATTGAGCAGCTACTGTATATATTGTGCTCGAGAAGGTTATCAGGGACCAATTCACCTGACTCATTCCATGAGGGGAGAAAACAACCCCAAAATAACTGACAATATAATCTACTTAGAAATGTTGATTTCAGAGAAGAGAGCAAGGGCTGGGGTAGTCACAGAAGGCTTTGTGGAAAAGGTGGTACTTCAGCTAGATCTTGAGGGTCCAGCAGAAATGGAGAGCAGGGAGTAGAAATGATATTTTGGGTGGGATTGGTACTTGAAGCTGTATTGTACTGTGTTTTAATGAGAAAGGATTAGAACCTGAAATCAGGCCTGGGTTTAGGTCCTGGCTTAAGAGTTCCTGAGCTATGTGACCTTGAGGAAGTTGCTTAATGTGTCTTGGTCTCAGGTGCTTATTTCACAGACCTAAAGGTTGTGTGCTTTGTAAATGTGAGCTGTTGGTGTGAACTAAGGCCTGGAAATGAGAATGTATAATAGATGTATATAAAGGTAATATAACACCAAAAGTAGAAAAAACTAAACTGAAGTAGGAGATTAGACTTATTCTCTAGACAACCAGAGACATATACAGAGCCTGTAAAGCCTTTTGAGCAGAGAAGCAGTAGGACAAACTGTCTTACTAAGATCACTATCATAGTTTGAAGGTAAAGTACGTTAGAAGCTATGGCAGTGGTTCCCTGTGATAAAGTTCTCAAGCAGGGTCATTGCTCCAGAAGCCAAGGGAAAGAGCTGTCAAATACAAGAGTATCCCATATTTGAACAGGTTTGTCTAGGAGAAGAAGGCAGGCTTGCAATATGGAAGAAAGTATTTTATTTATACACACATGCATTTATGTCTAAGCCCACTTTATAAATTCACTTATGACATATAATATAACTTTTGCCTGGTCCTGAAATTTGTACTTACAGTTCAGGCTCTTCAGATTTCCTGAGTGCTCAGATCCCTAAGAAGTTTTCCCTCTTGATCCTTTGCCTCCCACCCATCAGTCTTAGTTTCCCTTGTATTTTTTCAGAAGCTAAGGACTCAATTACTGTCCCTTGACTGT
The DNA here is from genome assembly GCA_028658325.1 of Potorous gilbertii. NCBI lineage: Eukaryota > Metazoa > Chordata > Mammalia > Diprotodontia > Potoroidae > Potorous > Potorous gilbertii. Next base: position 551,083,766 of record CM053769.1, read on the forward strand.
TTATGGCATAACTGTGTAACTTGATACTTGTGTCAAATTCAAATACTGCTTTCCCTTTGAAGCTCTTCCTAACCATCCATGCCCACAGTGATCTGTCTGCAAGTAGAATGGGAAAGCATTTATTAAGCATTGTGTTTTAGGCACTGTGTTAGATGCTAGGAATTCAGACACAGGTCAGCAAGACAGACTGTTGTTCTCAAGATGTTTACATTCTTATAGGGGAAGGCAATGGAAAGGGAGCTAGAAAGGAGAAGGGAGGATGTATGAGGGGTAGCATGGTCTGTAAATGGCCCAGAAATGACATGGAGGCCTGGGTACATTATATAATTTTAGGTATTGATTATGTTTCCTTTCTTTTAAATATATTTTTTTATTTTTTTCCCAATTACATGTGAAAACAATTTTTTAAAAAGTTTTTGGGTTCCAGATTCTATCCCTTCTCCCCCTCCCTGAAACAATAAGCAATCAGATCTAGGTTATACATATGCAATCATGTAAAACTTTTCCATATTAGTCTTTTTGTACAGGAAGACTCAAATCAAAGAATGAAAGAAAGTAAAAAACAGCATGCTTCAGTCTGTATTCAAACAATATCAGTTCTTTCGCTGGAGGCAGATCATATACTTCATCAGTGGTCTTTTGGGATTGTCTTGGATCATCATATTGCTGAGAATAGCTAAGTCACTCGCAGTTCTTCATTGAACAATATTGCTGTTACTGTGTACAATGTTCCCCTGGTTCTGTTCACTATGCATCAGTTCATGTAAGTCCACATTTTTCTGAAACAGTTCTGCTTGTCATTTATTATAATACAGTAATGTTCCATCACAGTCATATGCCACAGCTTGTTTAGCCATTCCTCAACTGATAGGCATCCCTCAATCTCCAGCCCTTAGCCACCACAGAAAGAGCTGCTGGAACTGTCTCACACTGCCTCTTAAACCCCCTCCCCCATCTTACCTAGCACAGTGTCTTATGCAAGATAAGCTATCCAAATTTGTTCATATTTGGAAAGTTGCTAAAGGGGGATGGAATAAGATTGGGGAAGGAGGAATCATATTGTGACATCTATTGTACTCTTAATAGGTTGAGCCAGCTCATTTGTGTGATTGAGAGTTCCCAAAGAGTTCCTAAAATATCTCACTCACCTGGACCTGAAATTCATTAGAGATTCATTTCAACTTCTCTTAAAATTCAGGTACTCTTAGGGTATTTGCCATCTAGCATGGTGCCGTGGAAGAAGTCCTGGCCTGGACATTTGCTTTCTATCTGTGGGCATCAGCTTCCCCAAGATCCTTTCCAGCTCTAACTTTATGGTTGTGTGAGTAATATATTAAGTTTTTCAGTACTTTAACAAAAATGGCTGTATCAGATCCTTTTTCTTCCATCTAACTGGAAGGGACCTGATCAGCACAAGTACATCTATCTACAATTAGAATTTTGGGGATGAGGGCTAGCAAGGAGAAAAAAAGAAAAGGGAAAATTTGGGGGAGGGAGCATCAAAGACCATTTTTACCAATTTCACATTTTATTTTCCCTAGAATTGAGCCTACCATTACATACCAATCTAGGCTAGAAGACTGTGGCAAACTTTGGTGTTGCAATTCCATTACAAACTCTTAACAATCCAGGCTTTTCTAAAGAAAAACAGGGTTGCACAAAATGTTGAAGTGGATAGGTAAATGTATAAAGATGCTGTGCAATATCCACATTAAAAAAAGATAATCTACAGCTGTCATAGTCAAGTAGGATTCCAATCTTCTTTGGGGGAACTGTAATCTGGATCTCTGGAGTAACACCATTGTGCAGAAATTCATATTTATGCCTGAAAATTTGAAAACAAATAAGGCTTCGCAAAACTCATGACACTGCTATTGCATGTAACATTTTATATTCCTGATTTTATTAACATTTTTATGACATTTCCTTCGTTAAATGAATACCAGAGTGATTTGTTGTTTCCAGAACCATATATTTTCCAAGCTGTGTCTTCTCTCAGCACTTGACTCAAGAGACTAATTTCAAATTTGTTTGTGCTGGGCAAATCACTCTACCCAAGAAACTCAATATATTGTTTTCATGAAATTCATTTTACATTAAAATTCCTACTGTAGGAAGCTGTTAAACATAAATTTAAGGAACTTGAATTATAGTTTTTGTGTAGGAAAGTATGCTTTGTAATAAAGGAAATTGAGAATTAACATCATGATAGTTTAAGGACAAACAGTGGTGCTTAACAATAAAATTAGGGGTTTTGGTTTAAAGGGGAGTAAATCTGCCCAAAGAATTACAGGAAATTTTAATTCTAGAGACGTTATTTGTCCCCATCTCTAGCCCCTTTTATTTTACAGAAAAGTCTTCATCTTTGACTCAGTACCCAGATGAGTGAATAACTTGCCCTGTGTGCTCTAACCCACTGGTTCCCAGTGATTGCACTGAAATTCTCTGGTTCACTTTTCAAACACCCACTGGTGTCACATCACACCAGGCTGCTTTCTTGTGTTAAGCTTTTGGAGCAGTTCCAAGGAGCTAAATGTCATGTCATGGGAATGATGATCACTCATTAGTGAGAGTAGCAATGGTATCTAGAATTAGACTCCTGTACCAGTCATTGCTACCTGTCCTACACCTGGCAGTATTACAGCTGTGCCAGGAAAGGCAGGATGTGATGGGACACTAAGAAATCTCTAGTGAAAGGCATCGTGGTGGAGTGGAATGAGGGCTACGTTTAGAGTCGAGTCACAGAACTGCTAAGTATCCAAGTCAGAATTCTAACCCAGGTCTTTGGACTCCATTCCCCTTTCCCCTGTACTATTGTGGGAGACAAAAAAGGAATTTTGTTTTCATAGGGTTAAATCTCCTCCCAGCTTTAAGTGATAGCAGTTAATCAGAGTTGTGACCTAGCATGATCTGGTAAAAGGTCAGAAACGTGTGCAGCCTTGAGGAGCTGTTTGAGGGGGAAGCATATCAGTAGAGAACAAAGCGGGAGATTTGAACTGAAACCGGATAAGAAGGTTTGCTTTGGTCTGATAATTGTAGCACTCCCCTAGGAACTACCCATTCATTCAAGGGAAATGAATGTACAAATTAATAAAAACTTTCCTGATTTCACAAGTATTGTTCTTTGTTTAAGGTGAGCACGTTTCTCACAGTTTGGGGCTCATTTCTCACACTAGGTCACCTCCCATTTCTGTCTTCTGCATTTCATCCCTACCCTTGTCATTTTTTTTTGTCGTTCCTAGTTTTTTATTGTATTCTCTTTCACTTTAACAACCTTTCAATAGGAGAGGGGCAATATAGGCATTAAATTTGGCCTTTGTATCCTATGTTTCAAATTTAATCACAGATTTAGTTATTATGAGAAGTTATTGCATAACCTTTCCTGGTTTTAGTTTCCTCTAGTGTAAAAAATGGGGACTTACAAAAATTCTCATTTTTTGTGCCTTTGTCCCTGCTCCCTCTGCCAGCATACACTACTAAGGACTAGTGTGATGGAAAATTCAGAACTGGAGAGGTGTGTTATATGGGAAAAGGTTCCTAAAATACTGCCCTGACCAGCTGAGTTAGCCCAGGTTGGAGGGATCAAATGATAACTGATGTAAAAAATTGAAAGTAGAAGCTGGGAAGCTAGTTAGTCTAGAGTAATAGTTGCTGGGGCTTGAGGGGTTTGTTGATCTGGGCTCCTCCTTCCTAGATTTTAGCCAAGGTCACCTTTGGCCTGCATACAAAAGCAAATCCGACTTGATGAAGCTTTTCCATTCAGATTTAAATGCTCTTGTTATCTATTCTAAAGAGTCAAGTGTTCCTGCCTGCCTTTCTGTTTTGAGTCTCTCTTCTGGAAATACTTTCTGTAATCTGGCTCTGGGCACAGTAATCCTTAGAACATCCAAATTGGATTTCTGATTTAGCAGAAAAAGTCCAGCTCTATACTTGCTGAATATGTTTTATGGGGGAAAATTAAGGCTTACCTTATCTGTTTTGGACAAAAGATGCAATTAGAGTTATAACACTAATCCCTTGGAGAGCAATGATAAGTAACAATTTGTGGGAATGATGCAGATAGGAACAGGAGCTTCATAAAGCCAGGGAGGTCCCAGGCAAGGTCAGATTACTTAGAAAGGCAATTGACATTTTCCTGATGGTCAAATGAAGTCTTTTTTTTTCCATTTCAGAGATAGAGGAAGAGTGCAAGAATAGTCTTCGCTGTTGGAAATTCTGTACCATGGGAATATGCCTGGGCTGTTTCGTTGAAGTAGTGTGACGGTGGACTGGAATGTCTAGGCAAGGAAATTTCTGTCCCAGACCACAAGTCAAAGAGAACCACAGTATAAACTTACCCCTATGTTACTGGGGAGGGGAAATTAAATTATGCATGTTTTCAACACAAAGTGGAGCTTAGATGGTAAGTCAGATCCTTTCTGAATAGGTAAGCAATTTCCAGGATTTTTTTTTTCTTCCTGCTTTGGGCCTCAGAATACACAGCAAGAAAGGGAGCATAAAGGTCATGAAACATAATGGAACTGTAGTCTAGGTCTAAGCTGTTTGCTTATTAGAAGCACTGTTGCTAATTAGAAGTCCTTTAGAGGGCAATTTAGTCCTTGGGAAGTGGAGGTTTTATTTTACCTTGGTGACATAAAAGTGTGACTCATGCACCAGGAAGAGCTGTCAGCCCCAAGGTCCTCTTGTCTGTTGGTATCTTCAAACGCCACGCCAACTTTATAGTCTGTGCGTTCATCGACCTCCACCTCCCAGTAATGCCGTCCTCTAATAGGTATCAGGCTTCCCATGACAGCAACACATCTAATTTTTGGAATATAAAAGTATTTGCATTAATTAAATCATTCAACAAATGTTTCTAGTAGTAATAGCTTGCATTTATATTCATCCTATAAGATGTGCAAAACACGTTAACCTTTAGAGGTAGGTACTGCTGATCTCCACATTTTACAGATAGGAAAACTGAGGTTCAATGATTTGCCCGTGATCACACCACTAGTGTGTAAAGGCAAGCTTTGAATCTAGTCTTAACTACCACACACTATCTACTCTTCCATATTGCCTCTCAATTTTTATCACATATCAGCCAAGCAAGATACTGTTTTAGGTGCTGTGAGGTCTGTGAAGATGAATGAGACATGGAACTTAAAATGTAGTAGAAGAGACAGGTCCAGATATCAGGAGAGAGAACAAAGCACACTTCAAGTGTCATAAGAGATTATATATTTTGCATGAAGTGTATGGTGAGATTCAGGAAAGGTAGAGAGGTGGCATCTAAGCTTCTGAAGAGTAGATATGACTGAGAGGCAGATATGGTAGGAGGAGGGATGAGAACCATCTGAGCAGAGATGGGATAGCAAGCAGTCCTGGGCTGGGATGAAGGCTGATGAGGAAGGGGGAAAGAGAAGGCTGAGGCCCTCAAATGCCAAGCTAAGGAATTTGATGTACAGATACTTATGTGAGATATCTATCTAAAATATCTGATGTTTGTACAGTACTTTATACATGTCATCTCATTTGATCCTGACCTTTCTAGTGATATAAGTGCTGCTATTACCCCCATTTTAGATATGGGGAAAGAGGCTCAGGTGAAGGAACTTGCTCAGGGTCTCACAGTTATTAAGTGGACAGCAGAATTTGAACCTAGGTCTCCCTGACTGCACTACCTACTATATCTACTACCCACTGCTTCATTATGTTTCCATGTTGCCATTTGTAAAACAAGAAGTAGTGATGTTCATCTACAATGCAAGTCCCTGAAAGCAGCGTTGTGTATGCTATGCCACTTGGCTGGTGCACTATCATAGGCTCTATTATCATTTAGTTTATCTTTCTGAGCATTCTCAAGACAATTCATTAACTTCAGTGTTTCTGAAATTGAGAAAAGTACAATTACTGTGATGGTAATTAAGTAGAAGGGAGAGGAAACACTTTATTTTTAAAAATCGCTGTGGTTTTTAGAGTTATAAAAATAAGACCTTGGCTAAAGTTAAAATTGTAAGTCACAAGTAGAAAAGGAATGAGTTGACAGCTCACAAAATGAAAAAGGAGAAAGGCAGCCATATACATTGAAGCCTGCAGCCGAAATATAATTTTCCAGAGCATAAAGTGCAAAGCCAGTGTGGAGGATTGTTAAGCTAATTGCTATAATAGAAATGGCTATAATGGGGGGTAATTCACTTCACCTAGAATCAGTGGCAGAGACTAATAAGAACTGGTGTCTCAGTGGAGAGCCCAGCAGTGTGGAGAGGAGGGAACGGAACACAGAGTACCTCACTCACAGCTGTGCAGGCAGACCTCATTATCAAGGTTGCAATTTTTCAAGGCAATCATAGGGAAAAGCCACAGGATAGCAAGAGTGAAATGGGTAGGAGTGTCAGGAAAGAGCATTTAGTTATAAGAAAAGACTCAAAAGTCATTGCTGGTGCTTGGCAGCATAGGTGATCCGGGCAGTTCGATACCAATGCAAATCTTCAGAAATGACCTTAGGTTCTTTAAATATACAGAACATTAGACTTGTGTCTTATCCTATAAAGATAGGGGACTTGGCAGAAGAGGGTCTTCACTGGAAATTAAGCATCCATCAAAGTATATCATTGCCAGTATTTCTGCTGCATTGGCTGTCCAGAAGCCTCCTACACTATCCAAGATCAATTTAGAAGCTGTCAGAGTTCCTGATTCAATTGGAATCATTGGGTCTCTCCACCCACACTCAAAAATCTCACTTTCTAATTATTCAGGCTAAACTTTGTGAGGCAATGATCTCCACTGCCTTCAAAAACATATACATCATACACCTTGGCAAGTTCACTCCTTTCACAGTCCTCCAAGCATTGTTCAAAAAGTGTCAGTGTTTGTAGTTAGGAGGATAGTTGAACAGGATTCCCAAGGACCTGGAAAAACTTTCATCCTTCCCCCTGAACTTCTTAAAACAGCTCCCTTTATTGACTTACCCATATTTGTCTAGGATGCTGTTCATTCTCCCATTCACCCAGTCGTTCCTCCTTCCCTATTGTCTCTTCCCACTTCTTGCTCCCTTCTACACATGTTCAGTTGTGATGTTCTTTTGATTCTTCCTTAGATCTCTTGCCACTTCACGTTTAGATTATTATGATGGTCAACTAATAAGCATGTATTATCTCTTCCCTTAGATGGTTTTCCCATTAGATTGTAAGTTCTTTGAGGGCAAGAATTGTCTTTTGCCTCATTTTGTACTAGCACGTACTAGGCACAATTGATTGATTGATTGGTCTCTTATGTCCCTCACTCCCCAAATTTTAAAAAGAAAAAACCTTTCCAACAAATGTGCAGAGTCAAGTGAATAGAAAAAGTTCCTTCACTGACTGTGTACAAAAAGGTACGTTGCTTGCATGTTAAGCCTCTTGGCCAAAAGGTAGGGAGCGAGCTTCCTTACCAGTCCTCTGGAACCATGGCTGGACACTCCATTGGTCAGGATTCCTAAGTCTTTCCAAGTCACTTATCTTTCCAGTGCTATTGTTGTATAACTTGTTCTCATAATTCTGCTCACTTTACTGTGCATGATTTCATACACATCTTCCCAGATCTCTCCAAACTGTCCCTTTTATCATTTCTCAAGGCACAGTAATATCCCACTGTATTCACTAGTCTCCATGACTCATCTATCCCCTTTCCATCCATCCTGCACATTGCTGTCAGTTTAATCTTTATAAAATCCCACTCAGGGGGTAGGTGGAGGAGTATATCTTGAAATTACTTTGAATACCAATAAAACTTTAAAACAAAATACCACTCATATCAGTCATCTGCTCAGAAATGTTCATTGTTTCCCCTTTACCTACAGAGTAAAAATCTAAACTTGATATCCTGGCACTGAAGACCTTCTCTAATCTGAACCTTACTTACCCTTCCACTGATCTACAACCTCCCAATATGATCATTAAATTGTCGACATCAATCAAAAAGCACTTATTACTATGTAGGAGTCATTATGCTAAGTAGTAAGAAAGACAAAAAAAAAAAATAGGAAAACTGTTCTGTACCCTCAAGGATCTTACCATAATGAGCAGACCGTGTATTCATGTACACATAAGATACATACAAAGTAGATGAAAGATAGCTTTAGAGAAAAAGGCACTAACATCTAGGGGGATTAGGAAAAACCTCCGGAAGAGGTAGTACTTGAGCTGAATCGGTCAGGAATTTTAAAGGCAGAGATCAGGAAAGACAGCATTCCAAGCATGAACGATAAGAGACAGTAAAAAGAAAGACATGGAGACAGAAAGTGGAGTGTCTCATGTGAGGAAGGCCAATATGTCTGCATCACAGAGTACTAAGAGGGGAGTAAAATGTTAAGGGCTAGGTCATGAAGAACTGTCAATGTGCTTGGTAGTACATCTTTGTAAATTTAAGAAAATGCATATGTGAAATGTAAGCATATGACTAAGGCTTTCCTGAAGCAACTGGTGACTCAGTGGATAGAGTACTGGAGTCAGGAAGACTTGAATTCAAATCCAGCCTCAGTCACGTCCAATCTGTGTGACCCTGGGCAAGTCACTTAACCACTGATTGTCTTACAGAAGGATCCTCTGGATCTGCTGGAGAAGAAACCACTCTAGCATCTTTGCCAAGAAAACTCCGTAGACTGCTATGGTCCACGGGGTCACAGAGTGAGATATAGCTCAACACTGACAACAAGACTTTCCTGCAGTATAGGAGATAGATGGGGGGATTCAAAGTCAGGAAGTCCTGGTTTTGAATCCATTCTTAGATACTTTTATTAGATAAGTTACAAAACTTCTCTGAGCCTGTTTCCTCATGTATAAGATTGAGATTCTCCAAAATCCTTCATTCCTTTTAAGACTCAGTTGGTCAGCTTCGACCTAGAACCTTTCCTGACCCCCTCCCCCATCTCCAACTGCTTTTATCCTCCCTTCCGAATTATTTTAACTATCTTGATTTTATTTTGTATTTACTCTACATAGACATGCAGTCTCCCCTGACAGAAGGCAGGTTCCCTGAGATCTGGGGCTTTTCACACTTTGTTGTCATATCCCCAGTGCTTGGCACAGGTGCTTAAAGAGATGCTGGTTGAGTGAATAATAATAGCCCCAATCTCAGAGGGTTATTTATGGGAAGGACCAAATGAAATAATGTACACTTCAAAGCACTATATGACTATGAGCTATTACTATTGTAGTAGCTTAATTATTCATGCCATTTTGATCTAGGGCTTGGAGCTGAATGACTTGAGGCCTAAATGTATGGTTGATTAAAGTTACATTAAAAAAAAATAATGAGCAGTGGTTGACTTTGATGTAGTGAAGCAGTTATTTAGGCTCTATGTGTATTTTCAGCATGACAGTCCACCTGGCTTGAAAGAAGAGTTCATCTAGATCTCAGCTTCAGAATAGATCCTCCTCTAGCACCTGCAGACACAAGTCAGGACCCACTGAAAGGACCATTAGGAAGACTGACCTTCCCTGATCATTTTATTGGAATGAGTCACATTTGGTTACCATTCTTTTCTTCTCTTCCATTTTTCTGGGGTATTTCATCAGGTCTGGGTTGTTTGTGTCCATAAAGATACAGGAAAGGTTCACTGTCCCCTGATTCACCCATCATTAAAGAGCGCCTCGTTGTATTATGAAAAATCTTTCCCCGAGGCACCCCACTCACTTTACAGGCATTATCTAATTAGGCCTCTCAACACTTCCATAAGCCTGAGGTTATTTCTCTTAGTATATAGATGGAAAGAGTGATGACCATTTAGGAGTTTCCCATTGAAAGAGACTGAGGACAATTGAGAATAAGTGATTTGTTTGTAGTTCATGATAGTCTTGTAACTCCCAGCTTTGTGCTATATCCACTATGAGTGTGCTGGGCTATGGTCATCTCTGGCCATCTGTACTCACACTCAATCAACAGGAATTTATTAATTGCCCACCATGTCCCAGACATGCTGCTCATGAGAAGTCAAAAGTGAAGCAGTCCCTACCCTATGGAAAACTTCTATGTACTGATGCAAAATGAAGCAAACAAACCAGGAAAACAGTATACATAGTCACTACAAACAGCGCAAATGGGAGGAATTATCACCGCAAAACAGTCAAAACAATATTCCTAAAGGAAAATGAGGAAGGACCTTCTCATGTATCTTCTTGATCACTCTAAGTTTAGAAGAGGGATTACATTTGTTCTTCTTGACCCAAAAGGGTAGAATTAGGAATAATTGAGTGGGTGGAAATTCCACAGGCAGATTTTATCTCCACTTCCTCCCAATTAGAGCTGTCCCAGTGTATCATGGGATCCCTTTGGGATAATGTTTCAGGACTTTATGTTCTCTGAGAATGGCTCAGGAATTAAGCAATTTAAAGATGAAAAGTTATTTTTATTGTTTATAGGGAAACTATTGACTTAAGATCTCCAAGAGAGACATAAATAAGGTAAGTGGACTATGCCATGCCAGTCTTATCTTATAATAGTTTCTATTTCTATAGCATTTCAAGATCTCTGAAGCACTTTCCTTTTATTAACCCTGTAAGATCGATAGTGAAAGTGTTAGTATGCTCATTTTACAGATAAGAAAACTGAACATCAGAAAAATAAAGGGATTTGCTCAGGTTCGAGCCTCGAGCTCGTAAAACTCAGATCTGAAACTGAAACACAAGTCTTTCCTAATCCTATCCCAGACCAACATTCCCTCTGCTACATGGTACTTCCCTGTGAGAGTTTGGGATGACTACATATTAAGTACCTAGCAAACCTGATGTCACTATCACGGGGCTCACTTGCTGAGTCTTCTCCTTTAACACGCACAATTGTAAAACCATCTTCTGAAATGGACAGCAAAGGGTGGCTGGTATCCTTGTTAAGGTGGAAGTAGGTACCTAAGGAAGGGAAGGTTAAATTTTAGCTAACAGAGAATGTCATTGATGCAAAGTCCAAGAATCAAACATTTAGACTTGGAAGGATCTGTAGAGCTCTCATAACACAATCCTTTTGTTTTACAGATGAGGAATCTGGAGTCTAGAGAGAGGAAGCCGCTTGTTCAGTGTCACATGGAGAGAAAGTAGATGAGCTGAGATTCAAACTCCATTCTCTGACTCCATATCCAGAACAGCTGTTATCATGCCTTGTATATTTTTCCACAGGTAGCCCTGAGAGGTTCTAAATTTAATTACACAGTCATTAACAACGAATCTCGAATCACAAACTCATAAATGTCAGCACTGGAAGACAACTGGGAGAATGTTCAATCCACTTTTCCCTCTACAACTCCCAGACCCCATTTTACAGATAAGGGCCAGCATAATCAAGAGACTTGTTTCAACCCAGGCCTCCTAATTTCAAGTCCAGAACTCTATCCACCTGAATAGCTCGAGCAAAAGTTTTGGAATTGGAAGGGACCTTAGAGGCTGTCTATACAGACTCTTTCATTTTTGAGGTTTTTTTTTTTTACAGATGAGGTCCAGAGAGGACAAGTGATTTGTCCTAAGTAACAGAGAGAATAGACAGAGCTGGAATTGGAGCCAAGCTCATTGTTCTTTTCACTCATTTGTGTACATGTCTTTGTCTCCTCTTCTACAGTGTGAGCTCCCTCTGTAAGGGTAGTGGACTCTGTCTTATCTTTCACATCCCCTGAAGCACCAGCCCTTCCCTGGACAAAGCAGGTGTCCAATAAATGAATGTTGAAATAACTTGAATAATAGAAAAGTCTTTTATTTAACACTTTAAAAAGAAAACTGTAAAGCAGCCAGGGTGAAAGGTAGAGAGACTAATAGATTGTTTTATAGGAGAGGGTGAGAAAGGGTGATAATAGAAGGTGCAGGGAGCCCATCTCCAAAGCCAACCTTCTAAAACTTGACAGGATAACTAATGGCTAAGATCTCAAGAAGACAATGTGGGAAGGGAGATGTTGGCTGTCTGAGCAGAGTAGCCTATATACATATATGTATCTAGGTCGCAGGGGTGAGGAACCTGTGGCTTCAAGGTCACATGTGGCCCTCTAGGTCCTGAAGTGCAGCCCTTTTTCTGAATCCATATTTCACAGAACAAATGGATTCAATCAAAAGAGCCATGCATGAGGACCTAGAAGGCCACATGTGACTTGGAGGCCACAGGTTCCCCACCCCTGTTCTAGGATATATGTGTATATAGATACACATATATATATATATGAACATAGGATATAGACATACATATATCTATGTAGGATACTTTGCTCTATAATAAATCTTCTCAGACATATATGTATGTGTATCTATGTAGGATATGTAGTATGTAGATATATGTGTATCTATATGTATATATTATTATATATGTGTATATATTATAGTTATATGTGTATATGTAGTATGTAGATAGATATGTATGCATATGGTGCATATATATGTATATATGGATGTATTGTGTATATGTGCACACACACACACACACACACACACACACACAGACACACACATTTCTTCAGTCACCCAGAGTCACAGCTGAAGGAATTCTAATTCCATGGCCAGTCTCTTTCAAGGAAGGATTAATTAAAAGAACCAAGAATCAGTGAATAGTTGTGGGTAGGAACTGACTCCTGAAAAGTTCATCTACACTTGAAGGCAGAGCAGTTTAAACAAAAACATAATCTGATGTTCACAGTCCAAGGTAACCTTAATATGAATGACGTCCTCATCTCAGAACTACTGAATCTATTTCCTTCTCTCTCAATCTGTCCCATTAGTCTCCTCCATGATTCTTTTCCTATTCTGTCTCTCCTCCCCCTTTTTCACTTCTGTTCCCATGTTTCTATCTCTGTTTCATTTTCCCTTCTGTCTCTTCCTTTTTCTTCTTCTCACTTAACTCTTTCCCCTTCTCCAAACTTCTCTGCCTCTCTCCCTTAACTAAATACGATACAGAAATGAAATATTTTCATTGTATTCATCTAATACAATTTTATATTTTTTGTTCCTGATTTTGAAAGCAAATGAGTTGAACATTCTATATTTCCTTCTCAAAAAAATCATCTTTAATCAAATTGCTTTCTACTTGTGTATGACTCATGATTGATTTTCCCCTCTGTGTATAAACAATAAAGACTAAGGGTCTCTAGCTTTGATATGGGAACAGATATATGAAAATTTATCTGTAATTTAATGTTTTCTTCTTTATTGACATTTTTATTTGCACCTACATTCGTTTCTCAATAAACAAGCCTGATGTGAGGACTTCACTTTAAAAAAACGAGCTAAGCAAAACCATCCAAGTATGCAGTGATTGCAACTGTCAGTTCATGTAACTTTCCACTCCTGCTTGGCTGTTTCTTAATAAAAAGGAAGGCAGTATATTTCAGTCACCTGGAACCATCATTGATCACTGTACTTTGACTAAAATTCTGTTGTCTTCTTGTATTATTTTCATTTACTCATTGTACTCATTGTGTTTATTTCCTCTGGGTCACACAGTGCTTTCAAGCCACTTTGACATCTGTTATATGATTCTCACTTCACCTCTTTGAGGTCAGAAGTACAAATATTACGCAGATAAAAGAACCAGGTCAAAGAGAAGTTCTGCCAATTGCCCACAGAAACCAAGTCTTCTGAATGGAAAACTAGAGGGGTTGGATCATTTGCTCTTTGATGTGGTGAAAAGAGGCAGGATTTGAGTGAGGACCCCTGAGTTTGAATCTGCCCATTCTACTTACAACCCAAATGACTTTTGGCAAATCATTTACTCTCTTTGAACCTCTGTCTTTATCTGTTAAATGAGGGTTGTGGTTGTGGTTGACTACCAGCTCCAAATCCATGATCTTTTATTCTCTCTGGTCTCTTCCAGAAAACATTTAGTCCAAAGCTTTGCGGTTTTTGTTGTTATTTTCTCTTGGCTCATGACTTAATGTAATTCTTTTATGTTTAATATGCTACAATATCTCAATTAGGACATCTGGAGTGGAGACATATCCAACCCCCCACTCCATTCTTGACTTGTCATGTTGTGAGATATAATTTCATCTCCTTGGCATTCATTTTCTCAAATCCGGAATATGGATAACAGCTTTTCCTTAACTAGTTTATAGGGGTACTATGGAGATAAAATCAGAAACTGTTTTTCACGTGTTGTTTTGGGACAGCTTAGTAGTAAATGTACTTCCAGGAAACTTTTTAGTTCTTTCTTGGCTTTTTATTGTTGGTAATTTTTGTTGTTGAGAAACTGAAACTTTTAAGCTGATACCACATCTGTTGTTGCTCTAACCCACTCCTTCAACAGGCATATTTGTGCACTCACTACCATGCTTTGCATATTGTAGGTATTTAAGAGGTTGGGTTTTTTTAACCTACTTAAAAGTTTTCAAGACAGTTTACATACATCTGATCATCACAATAACTCTGTGAGGTTGTTACCTAATGCTGTTAGTATCCCCATTTTACAGATGATGGAACTGAGGCTTGAAATCATTCAGTGATTTGTCTGGGGATATACAGCCAGTCAGCATCCAAGGAGGGATTCAAACCCAGTATTTCTTAACTCTAAGGGCAGCACTCTATCAGCTTTGTTACATTGGCCAATTACATGCATGATCCTAGAGGCAAAGGGAGACCTAAGATCAAATAGAGCCCATTTCTGTTCTTGCTGAGCTAATAATCTGTGTTGCTACTGATGTATTATGTCTACCTTTGTATCTTCAGCATTTATCATGATCTTGCACATAATGTTACTCAGTAAGGATTTGTTGAATGAATGAATGAATGCTACACAAATATTCTCCTACTAAAAGTTAATTCATATCTCCAGAAGCCATTGTGACAGATTGCTTGTTTTCTTTGGCAAAGTAAGAGGTCACTCCTCCAAGGAATGTTACAAATAAATACAATGGCTTCCATAGGAGTGTTTACTTTCTTACACAGAGGCTAAATAGATAAATGAATAATGCAGGAAGAGAATGATGAAACTCTAATCCATCTGATTTATATGAAAGAACAACTTAATAGGATTCCTCTGGTTTGTCTATTTTAATGTGGAAATTAACATTGTAAACTTAGAATGATAAAGTCATAGAATGTTAGAGTCAGAAGGAACCTGAGAGATAATCTTGTGGAGGGCCTCCTTGACAAATGAGGGAACTGAGGCTTAGAAAGGAAAGTTGCCCTAGCTCACATGTTCAGCACATTTCATTAAGAAGGACACCTAGGAAATTTTGTTTTTAAAGGTGAATATTAACTGTTCACTTTTATTCATCCAATTAAAGAAACTAAAGTAACTAAATTTTATTTTTTTAATTACTGTTTTACTTTTAAAATATAAACTTTTCATAGGGTTCATTTAAAAATCATACCCTTGCCCTCACTCTTAAATCCAGAACCACCTTTTTTTAGCCTTATCTTCTTTGTATAAAAAAAGATCTTTCCAATTACACTCTACTCTCTGCTTTGCTAAGAGTCAGGGGTAGAGCTCAAAGACTGGTAAATCCTTTTAAAATTTAAAATTTAATTTTTACCTTTCTTTTCCATATCAACTAGAGCCCAAGGTCAGGGGAAACAAGATGACCAGAGGAATAAAGGACTAGTTGATTTTTTCTGACCCAGTTGGGGTTCCTGGGCACAAGCTTCTTGGCAGCATAGATGAGTTGGGAAAATAAGAATCAAGCTTTGCCAAAAAGTACCATCACAGCTGGTGAGGCATCATGGAAAAATCTGGAAGATTGTCATGAGGGTTGCCCTGAGCTTCAGAGCCTCTGGATGCACTTTATTTTTCACAAACCAGAGCTTGAAAGAAGTGGAAGGGAAGTGGATGGAAGCAGGAACAGTGGCAATGGCGGTTGTAGCAACTGAGAGCTGCAGATACCAAGAAAGCTGTCCCCACCTCTACTCGTTCCTGATCCCAAACAACTTCAGTGTGGCACTGGGACATTTCGAGTTTGCCAGGGCATGCCCGGCATACTCCATAGACACATCTATGATCACATGACTAGTCAGTGGCAGAGCTGAGGCTGGCGTTTAGATCTCCTGATTCCCAGGTTTTTTTTACTATGCAATGTTCCTTCTGAGGTGTATTTATAATGCATTTTTGCTTATTGTTAATATAATTTTGCTTCTTAATGAGAAGATCTTCCCCACCCATTAATAGGCCTGCCCATTAAGGGAAGTTTGATTAGGGAAGATTTGTAGGAAGGTCCACACCTTTTGTTAATTTTCTATGAGGCAGTAGTTCTCAAGGGTTGTGATGCTCTCTGGCTCTGAAAAATGTACAAGTACTCTGAAGTGAGGTTTTACTTTTGAGACTTACTAATTGGAAGTGTTTGTTTGGCCAGATGAGACTCTGGGCAGTTGCTAAGGGGCCCCCAGACTTTGAAAACCCAGATGGTGGTATTTTTCTCTCCAGTAACTATGTAGGTATGGTCCATCAGTTATCTGTATGTTGATTTGTGATGTGTGTATTTCTAAGTCAGGCAGCTGGAAGCACTTATCTGTTGATATCTGTATTTTCTCTGAAGTTCTTTTTCCCCCTAAACTAAGTGGATGTTATATGTGCTTGAGTAAAGTGATTGTTAACCCCTCAAAAGTTGCCTTTCCTTTAAGAAAAGCGGATCAAAGAACCTGTGATAGCTGGCCCTCCTCTTATCTCAGGGTGCTTGTTTTTACATGAGGTTAGCAACAGAGGCAGGGGAAGGGGACCAACTTCCTGAAATCATCTTCCTATGACTAACCCACTATGTAGGTGAATAGTTCATGAACATTTCTGAATTAAAACAGTGAGAGGGACAAAAGAGAATAGAATGAAAGACCTGTGCTTCTCAGCTCTTAGAAAATAGAATGAAAGACCTATGCTTCTCAGCTCTTAAAGATGTTAGGAATAGATAGATCGTCACTACTTGCTTCTAACCACAATATCCAAAAGCTCTACTCCTAATAGCAAATATGAATTTAAACAATACCTGTAGTGTGGATAGTAGCAGGCTCACTTCTTTCACTAGGGCCCCCCACATTGATGGCCCTTATGTAGACTAGGTAGCTTTCTCCAGATTGCAGCTGAATTAGAGATTCACAGGTAGGAATTCCTACTATAGACCTAAAAACAAAATAAAGTGATGAAACAAAACATGTTGATATGTGATAGTAGTAAAGTACTTGATAAACATTTCACATAACAAACATTGAGCATGTTTGCTACTATTGATGGCCAGGCAATAAGACATCTTAGGTTTGTGGGCAAGTCACTTAACATCTCTGAGATTCATTCTTCTCATCTCTAAAAAGTAGCTAATACCTGTGGGTAGTAGCTACTTCCCTTCCAAAGTTGTTAAGTGAGATGACATTTGTAGAGCATGTTGCACATCTTAAGGCACTATATCAATACTAGCATGTTACCATCATCATGATTATTAAATGAGACAATGGATGTAAAGCATGTTGCATTGACAATGAGAATAAACCTCTTAGGGAATAAAGTTTTATACCAATCCAGTTTTCTGGATTTCTGGGATTTCTGTTTGTTTTTACCACTGTTCTTCTAAAAGGAAAGCTAATTTGACTTAGTGCTTAGCATAGTACTTAGTAGGCACTTAACAAATGTTTATCCATTGACTTAAACTCCATTTCTTCACTCAGTGGAACTCATTCAATTTCTAGGTCATATCTAAGACTGAAACTGTAGATCAGAGAACCCTTTGAAGAAAAGATGCAGCCCAAGGTCTTTCCCAGTTCAGTGTTCCCGTTATCACTGGTTTGGATCCATGTTCAGGGAACCTGAAGCCCAATCTGAATTCTAAGTGTTCTCTGTGGGGTCCACTTTTTGTTCAATTATTTCTGGAGTTTACCTATTTGATCAATTTTTAAAAGCAGTTTTATGTATTGATCAATTTTTTAAAACTTGTACCAAATAATCTCAATGATTATAACTTTGTAATAAGAGTGTGAAATCTGGTACTTCTAGACTCCATTCTTTTAAAAAAAATGTTTTTTGTTACATTTTAAGTTCCAAACTGTCTCCGTCCCTCCCTTCTTCCCCACCCACCACCAGAGAAGGCCATTATTTGACATATATGTATATGTATGTGTGTGTGTGTATGTATTCTAGTATTTGTAATATTCAGAATAACTTATTCATTCATAGTTATTCTTTGAACAATATTGTTGTTACCATGTAGAAAATTCTCTTGGTTTGGCTCATTTCATCCTTCATGCTAGATTCCCTTTATTCATGATTTCCCCAATTTTGTTATTATTTTGTTTAGTTCTTAAAATAACTCTTTTTAAGTTTTATTGTTATGAGACTAAGTATATAAATCAATTTAGGAAGTGTTGTCATTTTTTATTATATTGGCATGACCCAATTATGAACAACTGGTGTTTCTTCTAGTTGTCTTCTTTTTTTTTTCCTGTTTAAGGTGTCTTGAACTTGTATTAAAACAAGACCTGAATGTATCTTGGTAGATAGGCTCCTGGATACTTTATACATTTTTATGGTTAATTTGGATATATATATATATATATATATATATATATGTATATATATATATATATATATACATATATATATATGTATATATATATATATATATACATATATATATATGTATGTATGTATGTATGTATGTATTTTCTATTTCCTGATGAGTTTTTTAGTAAATTCTAATGATTATTGTAAATTCATCTTTTTTCCTATCACTTTAATAAGATTATTGCAATTAATTTTTAGCTGAATCTTTAGGGCTAAGTAAGTAACCCTATACTCTGCAAATAGCAAGAATAAAATAAAATATTAGCAAGGAGGTCTGCTCTAGAGAGAGTCTGAACCAGTCATATGGGCAGAAATTTTTGGATGGAGATAGTCCAAGTCTATTCTGATCTGTGCCTACACGTCTATAAACTTGTACCGTGCCTGGAATTGAACTACCTTCACAGACAGCAAAGAAGAAGAAAAATACCATTTGCTTCATATAATTCTTATCTACTCCATTACTACCCCTCTACTACATCTCTCCAAAGACATCATTGCTCCATCTTCCAGTGAAATTAAGGAAAATTCCAATTATTTGAAAAGATTGGAGTCTTTTAAAAAGATGAATGTGTATATGAGGTTTATATTTAAGGTTAATATATGAAAAAAAAGCCTTTGAGTCCTTGTCCTTTCTGATTTCCCCTACATCTTTGCACCCTGGGAGGGATTTAAACTTTCAATTTTTGCTACAACTAAGCAAGGCTAAATTAAAGATATAGTTTGTTTCAAAATCCAATTTTCTTTCTTCAGGCAACTTGTATTTCATATGCAATGTGACTGGGGAGCATTGTCCTGTGTTATATAAAAGTGATTATCAAGCATTCTTGAGCTATAGCATTGACCTGTATTGACTCACTCTGTAACAATATTCCCTGGTTCTTCATTGTCTACTTTAGACAGTTCAATAGTGTATGAGTCCACAGGATTCATGTTTCCAGATTCCCAGCGCACCAAGGCAGCATGCTCACAGCTTAGGATCTCTTTGCTTTTGATAATGGGAGGTGAAGGAGCTAAGATGCAGGGGAAAAGAAAGAAGGGAAATCATTTGAGAGGCAATGTGGTATACAGTGGACAGGGCATTGAACTTGGAGTCAGAATGACCTGGGCACCAATCCCACCTCGGACACTTAACTCTCTGTGTGACCCTTGGCAAGTCATACTTCATTTTTCTATACCACTCCTTTATATCTGTAAAATGAAGGGGTTGGTTCTATCTCTAAATCCATGATCTTATGATTCATATGCTTCTGAGCTAATATTTGGCTGCAAATAAGCATATGCAACCATCCCCAACCCATTCTTTCTCCAAAAATATTTTGTAATTAAAAGAATACAAGGAAAATTAAGAAACTATATAAAATAATGGAAAGAGTGACAGATGTGGAGTCAGACCGTCTAGGTGTGAATCTTGCTTTCACTCTACTGTGTGACTTTGGACAAAGACATTTCCCTCTCTAGGCTTCAATCTCCTCATCTGTAAAATGGGAACTGTTGGGTCAAAGTCCCTTTCGTACTTCAGTCAAATGATCAAATAACAAAAACAGTTCATCCCACTAATAGGCCATAAGATTTATGGAATGCTTGCCTCACATTACCTCATGTAGGCAATACAAATATCTCTTTTACAGATGAGAAAGCTGAAGAATAGAGAGATTATGTGACTTGTCCATGGTCACAGAGATAATAGTTACTAGGGTTATAATTTGAACCCAGATCTCTTGCCTCTAAGTTCCATGCTTTCAGAATCAATATTATATGAACTTTAAGCTGCAAACTCCTGGAGAGAAGATGAGAGAGGAGTTAAGAAGGCTTCTAACCTTTCCATGACCAAAGAACAAATATTGAATCAAGGGAGGGAGTGTTAGGCAAATCATTTTGGTTTTGTTTATTTAAGAGGCACCAAATGCCAGGGCTGGAATTCAATCCAATTCAACAAACATTTAGATGCCTACTATGTGAAAAGTGCTCGACTGGATTCCTGAGACAGACCCTGGGAAAGACAGAAACAAAACACTCCCTGCTTTAAAATATCCTACATTCTGCTTGAGGGATATGATGCATATGTGGCTAAGTAAATACAAAGTAAATTCAGGTGGTGGTGGGGAAAGAATGGGGCACCAGAGCTGAGTCCTACATAGAATTAAGTATCCAAGAGATGGAGGTAATGAAAGGCCGAATTTCAGCATGAGAAACGGTCCCAGAGGCAGATGGAATGTTGTATAACGGGATCAGCTAGGAGATCAGTTTTGCTGGAATGTATGGGGGGGGTAATATTTTTGAGCAGGTAAAGTGGAGTCAGATTATGAAGACTTTTAGATGACTAACAGAAAATCTAGAATTTTATATTACAAGCAACTGAACCTTCTTGATCATGGGCATGACTGGCCAAACCTGTGCTTTAGATGTACCAGTTTGGGGGCAGCTAGGTGTCACTGTTCCCTGGAGTCAGAAGAACCTGAGTTCAAATTTGACCTCAGAACTTGACACTTCCTGGCTGTGTGACCTTGGGCAAGTCATTTAACCCCAACTGCTTTGCCTTCCACCCTCCAAAAAGTAAAACAAAAAAATAGAAATACCAGTTTTGTGGATGATGGACTGGAGAGGGGAGACACAAGAAACGAAGATCAATTAGGAAGCTATGGGAGTAGTCTAAGGAAGAAGTAATGAAGGACTGAACTAGGCTGGTGACTGTGATGGAGAGAAGGGAATAATAGACTCAAGAGATGTTGAGGGGGTAGGAGTCCTGTTGTTTTTAGTCATTTCAGTTGTGTCTGACTTTGTGACCTTATCTGGGGTTTTTTTTGGTAAAGACACTGAAGTGGTTTGTCATTTCCTTCTCCAGCTCATTTTATAGATGAGGAACTAAGGCAAACAGGGTTGAATGATGTACCCAGGGTCATACAGCTAGTAAGTATTTGAGGTAAAATTTTGACTTGGAAGGGTGAGTCTTCCTGCCTTTAGACCTGGCATTCTAACCACTGCACTATCTAGCTACCCCAGGACCCATAAGATCTGACAGTTAGTTGGATGGTGGGGAGGCCAAGCAGGATGGAGTGAGTGTGAAGAGTTAAATATGTCTCCAAGGTTACAAACCTGAATGAATAATTATGGCAGTGTCCTCAGTAGTAACTGGAAAGTTAGAGCAAAGTGTCATTTAAAGGGAGAAAGAGAATAAGTTCTGTTTTGGACACATCAAGTTTGAGTTGCCTGTGGGATGTCCATGTGCCTGTGTTTCTTAGGCAACTGGTGATGCAGGTGCAGAGGTGAGGAAAGACATGAAGGTTTGACATATAGATGAGGAAGTCATCTGCATAGAAAGGATCATTGACTTCATGGAAGCTGATAAGAGCTTCACATAGGTGGGATCAGAGGAAGAGAAGAGGGGTCTGGATAATGCCCTGGAATACAGACATGCACAGGAGGTTGGACAAGGATGGTGGTCCATCAAAGAAGAATGAGAAGAATCTGTAGGACAGATAGAAGGAGGACAAGGAAAGAGCAATATCTTGGAAATCCTGGATCAAATGCTGCAGGGAGGACAAGAAGGTCAGTTGTCTCACTTTGTATTTCTATCCTCAATGCCCAGCACAGTGCCTGGAACATAGGGGACACTTAAGACATTGACTGATTGAAACATGAATACTGAGAAAAGGTCATTGCTTCACAAATAAGGGATTATGAGCATCTTTGATGACAGCAGATGTGGAATTAGGAAGTAGTAGGAATGCAAGGGGTTAAGAAGTGAGAAAAGGAGAGGTGTCAGATTAAATGGTTTATTCTAGCAATGAGGCTTTGAAAGGGAGGAAACACATAAGGCAGTAGTTTAAGGATGGCAGGGTCAAAGGAAGGTTTTTAACAACAGGAGAGATCTGGTTGAATAGAGAGAGAGGGAGCCAGTGATACAGAGAGATCAATGATTAGAGATGATTGAAGGGATAGGCTTCTGGGGTAGAAGCAAGGGACAGGATCAAGGACACAAGTAGAGCAATTGACATTACCTCTTCCTCTGAGGCTGCAGCACAGGAAGGGAGAGTGAAAATGGTTCTGAGTGGGTCTGAAGTCTACAACCAGGTTAAAGGGGAGCTTGTGATGTTTGGCCCCTATTCTTTCAGCAAATATGGAGCAATGTCTTCTGTGGAGAAGTGATGGAGAGGAGGTGATAGAAGGCAACCATAGAGAACATCTAGTCCAAGCTCCTCATTTTATAGATAGTGAAAAGGAATCCCCAAAAGGTGAGGTCATAATCATAAATTAAGAGGGGACCTTTGAGGTCATCTAGTCCAACTACCATTTTGTAGATGAGGATAATTAGACCTAGAGAGGTCAAGTGAATTGCCTAGGGTCACAGGTGGCAAGGGGTAGCATGGGATTCAAAATCAAGTCCTCTCACTCCACATCTAGTGTTCTTGCCCAAGGTTATATAGTTATTGGCAGAAGTAAAATTAGAATTTGGGAGTCTTGACTCCCAGGCTAATGACTGTTCCCCTAGTCTGAACTGAACTAAGGGGAAGCAAAAGATTTGCCTTGGATCTTAACCTTGTAACCAAAATATAGGTAGGGTATTCCCAAAGTCCTAAAGTATTAATAATTTAAAACTGCCTTAAGACTTTAATAATACCCTGTATTTATTTCAATGGGGGAAATTATGTGGTTAAAAGTGTAAAAGCATAATTGGGTTATGACTTGTTGCCTCATAGTGCCATGAAGCAAGCCTAGATGGGTCACAGTGACATCTTGTGTTGGTGCTAATTACCTCATGCTCTAGACTTCAATAGCATAATTCAATTCATAGCCAATAAATGAATACAAGAGAACACAGGTTGTCTGGTGGGGTTTCTCCTGAGAATATGTGCCTTGGAGAGGAAGGGAGTAGGGCTGACACCAAGAACTATGATCCCTTGTTTTATCTAGGTTACAAAGGGTTACAAAGCAGAGAATCTCTTGAAGCCATTTCTACAATAACCTCATGAAGTAAGCAGTGCAAGGAAGAGGAAGGAAGGGGCCTAGGGAGGTCCCTGAGGGAGGAAAGGACCTAGAACAGAACCCCCAAGTTGGAAAGGACCTCAGAGACTCTCTAGTCCAATTCCCTCAAGTGCCATCATCCAGATCACCCCAGTCAGTAGTGACCTGCCTGAGCGAAATGAATTTGTATTCTGTATTGTGCATGTCTTATTTCCTCACCAAAAAAGACTGCAAGTTCCATTAAGACTGGAACTGTTTTATGTAGGGATTTTTTCTTGTTCTTTGTACTCCTCTCCCCAGTGCCTAGCACATAGTAGGTTTTCAATCAATCTCTGTTGATTGATTACCTGGAGCAGAGTAGGTACTTAATAAATCACTGTTGAATTGAAAACTGAGTTATTGAATCCCTCCTTTCACATGGAAGGCAGAGTGATACTGTAAGAAAAGCAATGGTTGGAGTAAGAGGACCTAGATCCAGACTCTACCCCTTATTGCCAGGTCACTTCTCATCTGTACAACGAAGTGTTTAAATCTGATGCCCCTTAGGTTTCTTCTACTTCTAAATCTATAATTCTAATCCAACATGAACAAACTAAAGTCCAGACTCCAATTTAGACCCGAGTGAGAAGACCTTATATTACATCCTAGTTCCTCAGGTATGAAGCTGGGACTGGGGCTTCCTACACTGTGCAAAGCGAGACCCTCTGGGTACAGTCAGCCCTTTCCCACCCCATCCCCACTCCTCTTTATTGCTCTATGCACCTATTCTTTCACTGAGATTCTCTTATTCTCTCATTCCTGATTTTCTTTCATTTTAAGACCTCTCTGAGATCCTTGCTGTTTGGGGACCAGCGTATATCACACATCTCTATAGCACCATTCCCCTACCTCCATCCCTGCCTTCCAAACACACTACTGTGCCCTGCCTTCATTTTCTAAAAATTTTATTTCTTAGTGTGGCAATCATAATAGTAATTACACCTGGTGAGTCCAAAAGGAGAAAATCAATATTTATCTCAAAAACACATAATCCATCCATCTGAACAGTACATAAAACTGCACTGGCCAAGATTCTGTGTCTCTCTGAATGAATGTACAGTGGCCTGGCTCCCCGGACATCAGTGGAACACGTTACCTGTCACGTACACCGCTCTCTCACTTGGTGGGCTGATGCCAGTGCTGTTCAAAGCTGTGACCCAAAATTCATATTGGGTATTAGGCACCAGGTTGGCCACAGAATAGTGTGATTCTTTGACATTCACTGAAAACTCTGAAATTAAAAAAGAAACATGACCTTAGTTCTTTTATAAAACTTGGAAATGAGCAGAATGTCCATGAATTTTTTCATTGCTTTAAATCCTGAAAACAGCCTCCCTTGAAGCCCTTAGCACAGCCATCCTGTGATGAAAAATCTCAGAACAAAGATGTTTTATAATTCAATTCAATTCAGTAAATCTTTACTAGCACCTACAAAGTGTAAGGCACTGTCTTAGTGCAAGGGATACAAAGACAATAAAAAGGAAGGAAGGAAGGAAGAAAGGAGGAAGGGAGGGAAGGAAGGAAGGAAGGAAGGAAGGAAGGAAGGAAGGAAGGAAGAAAGAGACCCTTCTCTCAGGAGCTCACATACTCCTGGAAAGATATAAAACATACATAAATAACTAAAAACAAAATGTGAGGAGACATAAGGACGTGAGATCAGAGGTATTTTTCCCTGTCAAAATCAGGTAGAGTTTTGAGGGTTTTGCCAAATTATTCTTATTAATAATAATATCTAACATTTATGTAGTGATGAAGCACTTTCAAGTTTGCATACTGATATACATACATTCTTTCACTGGAGAACCAGAGCAGCCCTGTGAGGCAGGGTACTATGTCAACAAGTCCACAGTCAATAAGCATCTTTTAAGTACCTACTATGTACAGACACTGTGCTAGGTGATGAGAGTACAAAGGAAGGCAAAAAAGAATTCCTACTCTCAAGGAATGTACATTTTAATACTATGCCCATATTAAGGTACGCACAAGATATATAGAGTGTACAAAGGCAGTTTGAAAAGGGAAGGCATTTAGCAGCTGAGGGACCAGGAGTTAAACCATGGAAAGGAGGTAAGAAATAGGATGATATGTAGTAGAAAAAGTCAGATCAAGAATAGCTTTTTTTTTTCTCTTAAGAGATGGAGGAAATATATGTGTAGGCAGCAGAGAGGAAGCCAGTAGACAAGCAGCAGTGTAAGCTGAGAGAGTGGGGATGTTACTGGGGGTATTTGTTGGAGAAGCCAGGAGGATGTAGGATTAAAGGCACATGTAAAAGGTTTTGTCTTGGCAAGAAGGATTACTTTTTTTTTTAATCTCAAATTAGAATAAAGGAAGAAATAGTGGATGAAAATATCCAAGTTATTTGAGATGAGGAAGAAGGAAGAAAAGGGGCCCCATGGCAAATAGTCTCAATTTTTTGGTGAAGGTCCCTGGCTTAGAGGTGGGGGGGTGAGAAGTAAGTATAGTGGGGAATGTGAGGTTGAGAAGATTTGGAACAGCCACTGTGAAGAGAGAAATAGGATGAATCCATCAGAAAAGAATATTTTTCTTGCTATATGAGAATACAGGGGAGATGAAAACATAAATTTGTAGCAGGACTAGTAGGTACAGCTCCATGAATTCCTCCAGCACCAGGAGTATCTGAATGGGAGCAAAGGGGATAGAAGGTAGGAGTAACTCCACTGAGGGTTGACAAATCATGGTTGGCAGTGGAACAAAGGGCAAAGGAATCCAGGGTGGAAGACAGTAAAGATCTGGTTGACCAAGATAGGAAAAGGAGCAGTCAGCTATTGTGAGGGTATATAATTTCAGTTTTACAGAATAAACCTTGATTTTACTGGGTCTGGGCAGGCCCTCTAATAACTCCACACTGCCTGTTACAGCTTTTATCTGTCAGTACATGAGACCAATCCTTATGCAACTGTGAAGTCTAACTTTGTGTTTAGTATCTCAGCTTCTCTGTTTTTGAGACTTCATTCATTTTCCATCTTCCTGTGCTCCCTTACCTCAAACCTACCTCCAAATTCTCCATCAAAATTAGCCTAATTTAATGAAAAGAGCACTGCACCAGGAGTCTAGGAGACTTAAGTTCCAGTTCTGTGACTGACCCTAGTAAGTTAGTTATTTCCCTGTCTGACCCTCCATTTTCTCTTCTGTCAGATTAGATAATTGGACTAACTTCTCTTTTAGTTCTAATATTCTACTACTCTGAGTCAGCTGAAAATAAGAAAAGACTGATATCAATCATTTATCCTGGTCTTCAATAACTCAACCCTCCCATTTCCTCACCACAGGATCTTTGCCTATTGCAGGTACCCAGTGACCTAATATTCTAATATTCATTACACAATAAAAATAAGCATAGACCTGTTATCAGTGATTTACATTGAGAAATGGGTCAAAAGTTATGAGTCTTAGTCTTTCTCCTTTCAAATAGTCCCTCCTTTCCTGGACAAGACAAGATCTAGAATGCCCTTGGAGGTACCAGCACAAATGTCTCATCATCACTAGAGTTTTTCAAGACCTGGTAGCTTTCCAATGTCCAGCATAAGTCTCTAAACCTTTCAATTAATTGAAATCAACAAGTACTGACCTTAGTCTCTACTATGCAATAATAGTAGCTAGCATTTATATATCTCTTTCAGGTTTGCAGTACATCTATTATCTCATTTGATCCTCTAGGTACAGTGCTAGGTACTGGGATAGAATGACAAAAATTAAACCATTCCTGACCTCAAAGAGTTCACAGTCTATTCAAATGAGTCAGTCCCTTCCTCCTTTGACATTCTCTTCCCTTTCTTCCTCAAGACTCCAAGACACATATCTTCTGTTTTCTAATTATTTATTATTTCTGTTAGAATTTGGTAAATTTTTTTACTCAAACTCACTTTTCTGATATCATGGAGTAAACATCCTTGCCCCTTGTGCTATTTATACCTCTGGCAATTAAGTTTGAGAAAAGCTGTGTGTCACTGGAACCAATGTTCCCTCTGATTTTTAAAGTTGTGAGAAGACAGTCCTCAGGAGCACATTGTAAGGGCTGAGTGTACAGAACAGTTCAATGTCATAATCAAATCAGATTCAAAACCAAGGTAATTTCACTCATTTAAGGAAAGGAATAATTACAATTGCCTGTGTGGTAATTAGGCACAAATGGTACCAAACATATATAGATCTTTTTCCTCTCTTCTTTCTGAACCCTCTAGTCTCAGCAATCAGCATCAATGTTGCTGGTACCATATTAATTTTTAAATGAAATTCCATTTTTTTATTTTATTTTTTATTTTTGGAAGGGGAAAGGCAAGGCAATTAAATGACTGGCCCTAGGTCACACCACTCATGTGTCAAGTGTTGGAGGTTTAATTTGAACTCAGGTCCTCCTGACTCCATGACTGGTACTTTACGTACTGTGCCACCTAGCTGCCTCGAAATTCCATTTTTTAAACCTGTCATATTTCAGATCTCTAAATGGGGCAGCAGATTAGTGCAGTGGGAGGAGAACTCGGCTCTCCTACTGCTCTGTGTGACCCAGGCAAATTCTTTAACCCCCCTGGGCCTCAGTTTTTCCATTTATAAAAATTAAAGGATTTTAATAGATAATCTCTAAGGTCCTTCCAGTTCTAAACCCAAGATCTTCTATAAATGTTACACTAACCTCAGGAAAAAGATTTTATTTCCCCCTACTTGTTTAATTCTCCTCAGATAAGACCATCAGACATTTTATGTTTTGATAAAACCCTTCTTTTTTTTTAATTAATTTTTTTTGTTTTCAGTATTTGACAATCACTTCCCTTCCCTCTCCCTCTTTCACCACTCCCTCCTGAAGAGACCCTTTTTCAAAAGATATTAGAATTGCATGCTCAGGTTGTTGGATTTAAGACTGTGGCTGGTTAAAGTGCTCTATTTCTAGAAAAGCCTAACCAGTGCAGAAATCTAACTAGGGCACGTGATCATGGCTTTGTTCCAAGGCACTAAAATTTAAGGGGATTAATAATTCTTCCCTCTTTCAACAGCTGAGATACAACTAAGCTTATCACCTAGTTAGCAAGAATAAATAGTTAAGTAGGAAGCTGTCTCTATGGCAATTCCAAAGAGCAACAACATTTCTTAGCCAATGGCTTTGTCTGCTCTTCTGTAGCCTGTATTCAGAGCCTCTCAATGTCGGTAACCTGATTATGTGGTGAAATTAAATATCACCTTCCCAATTATATTTTTGGTTGGGGGCCCTCAATGCATTTTGACATTTTTATGTTGAATACATATTTACAAATTAGAATACAAAATAGAACTATAAAAAGATACTAGACCACTAGAGCTGACCTCAGCCATCTCTTGCACTTACTAACTGTATGACTAATTTAGCAATTAATCATGGATGGCCTTATGACATTGGCATTTAAATCTTGGTTATTTAACTGTTCATGTATTTATAGCTTATTTCTTCAACTAAACTCTCCATTCCCTAAGGGTAGGGAAAATGGTTTATCTCCATTTGTATCCTAAGAGCAGGGTTTCTTAGCTTATTTTCTGTTCTATATCCTTTTGGCAGTCTGATAAAACCATGGATCTCTTCTCAAAATAATGTTTTTAAATGCGTAAAATATATAGGATTACAAAGAAAACTGATCATATTCGAGTCAGGAAAATGAGTTCAAATCCAATTTCAGGCACTTACTAGCTATGTGGTCCTGGGCAAGTCACTTCACCCTGTTTGCCTCAGTTTCCTCATCTGTAAAATGAGCTGGAGAAGAAAATGGCAATCTACTCCAGTATCTTCACCAAGAAAATCTCAATATTGGGTCACCAAGAGTCATAAACTGCTGAAGATGTCTAAACAACAATTTTATTAATTTAAAATTCGGTCTTTTGACCTATGAGATTTTGTTTCTTTATTAGGCTAGGTCTGCCCATTTCCCCTCTCCTTACTAGGACATCAGCAGCTGAGAGAATGTAGAGGTAGAATTAATTGCTTTGAAAAAATAGTTAATAAAGTTTGAATGACTTCTTGGGGGCCAGGGGAAGATTATTGCTATTCTAAGCAATGCCAAATTGCTTCTATAGCCCTTGAGAACAGAGTCATTCCCAGATGACCACAATAATAATTGGCATTTACAGGGTGCGTAAATGCTTTCAGTTTGATCCTCATAGTGGCCTGAGAGATAAGGGCTGAGAGCCCCATTTTACAGACGAGGAAACTGGTGGCTAACAAAGGTCAAGTGACTCGTCCAGGCTCATACAGTGAGTGTGCATGTGAGGCAGGATTGATTCAGTCTGAAGTCTTCCTGACTCCACATTCAATACCCTATGCTACCTGGCAGCCTGATCAGCCTCCCTTAGACCAGGAGAACTTTGTTTTGTTTTCAGTGCAGCAGAGCTGCTCAGTCTCTGAATGGTACACCTAAAAGCTAAGCAATTTTCCAACAAGAAGTTGAAATAACTCATGAAATAACAAACTATCTCCTCCTCTTCCAGTCTTTCTAAGGATGTACCTTCATTCATTTAATTATCTCTACCTTCATGCAAAAATCATTTCTCAAGAACTTACCATTCATTCAGCAAGCATATAGTAATAGCAACGATAGTAAAGAGCTATCATATGTGTGATATTTTAAGGTTTGCAAAACACTTTGCTAATGTTATCTCATGTGATCCTCATAACTCACAATTTGATCCTCTGCTATGGTTATCCCCATTTTAAAGATGAGGAAACTGAGGCAGACAGAAGTTAAGTGACTTACTCAGGGTGACACTGTTAGAGTCTGAGGCAGGATTTGAATTCAAGTCTTTCTGATTATAAGTGCAGTATTCACATCACCTGGCAGCCTCTGTAACACCTAACTTCCTTTATTTCTTAAATATAAATTAAAGGCACTTGTCAAATGCCTACTATATACCAAACACTGTATTAGGCATATTGGATACAAAGACAAAAAAATGAAATGATCGCTGTCCTCTAGGAGTTTATATTCTAGTAGAATTATTATATTCTAGTAGAAACAAGTACACGGAGAAGTAAATAAGCAATAAACTAATTTCAGAAGCAAGGACGCTAGCACCTTTGGGAGCAGTTCTCTAACTGTTGTCTCAGGATCACAGATCTCAGAAGTCATGTAAGACTCATTCCATTTCCCCCACCCCAATCCCACAGCCTTCGATCTGTCCTACGCATCATCCCTAGACTGAAGTTGATAAATGTAACTCTGAACATAGCATATAGTCTGCTCTATAAAAATTCTGCTTATGAAACCATACCTTTTTGCTCCTCACTTTGTGCACCATCGCTGACAGGTTTATAAAACAGCTGGTAGCTTTCTACCGTGTCGTCAGAGAACAGACTCCAGCACACCTTGACAGACGTCCCTGTAGCAGAGTTAGGTGTTTGTGTGTTGATCACTGGAGCACAAGGAGCTATATATAGTGAAGGAAGAAAAAATAAGCTAGAGACAGAGATATCAAAGAGAGATTTATTTCAAGCTATGCTTGCCTGGTGAACTCATAGAAGTTCAGTGTCTTCTAATCCAACCCATAATGACCTTTCTCCATTCTATTTTAATTTCTTTCTAAATCATCAAGAGCGATCATCTCGAATTAGAGTTTCTCCTTCCCTGAACATTCTGGAGAAAGATGAACAAATTCTTATTCTCCAGCTCTCCTTTTTCAGAAATCCACGTAGAATACTTCCAACCCTTCTTATCTTGCTTGGTATATTTCCCATTGCCAATCAGTCTGTGAGTTTGGGTGCCATGAATCTGTCCCCTAAATCTTTATCACCAGCGAATACACAGATAAAATAGTTTCCATGAGAGAGTTCAGTCTTCTTCCCCAGGCATTCCCATAAAGAGATTAAGTGGTGCTATATTCTCTTGAGAGTTAACCTGAGTAGTGGCTTTTTCATTCAGTGACTGGCATTCCTGGCAACCTGAACAACTCAAATGAATTCCTCCTACCACATTCCTTTGCCCCAACTATAGTTAGACTAATCGATACCTTTCTAGGTATTGGATTCTTTAGAAAATAAGAGTTTATGCATGTCAATCAGTTGTGGAAACAAACATCATGATTAATCTCTAATAAATTCTTTAAGAATGTGGGGAAAATTGGAAATCAAATCACAAGCATCAGAGAACTCCCTGATGCTTCAAGATACAGCTTAAGGTTAATGCCCAAAGTAGTGGCAATAGCTAGAGAGTTGTTCTGGCTCTGCTGCCCACACAACTGCTCTCCTCCCACCCTATATCCCACCCTGGACACCTCTACTTCTCTACCCAAAGGCATTGTGTAATGGATATAGCGTTAGCCAAGAAGTTTTGACTATTTACTTTATGCAGCCTTGCGTGAGTCTATTCATTTCAGTCCAACCTTTGTGTTTCTTTACTTCCTGTTAGGTTCCTACATTCTCTGTTGTCCCATTGTCAGCTTTTATAAATTGGAGCTATTGATATTCTCAACCTAGAAAGGTGAGGGGGCCAGTCACCCCAGCAAGCGATTGTCTACCTCATCAGGAATGATAGAATCTCAGGACTGGGGCAAAAGTTCAGGAAAAAAATAAGATGGTAGTAAGAGAATTGTAATCATGCTGTGGATTGTTGAGGAATGGGATGCATCATTCAGAAAGATTGCCTGTTTATGGGGGGAAAGAGAGAAAACTTGGAGGCCCTTTGGTTTGAGTGTAAGACTAAAGTAGAGGAAATGAGCTTATATCCAGGGGAGAAATTAGACAGCTTGGTTAAGGAGGTGGGACAGAACAAGTATGAAGAAGGGTGCCTATGGAGAGTGGGGTACCACCCCACCTATGAACTGACTCCTATGACACTATGTTTTATGGAGTAGGGGAGATAAAGAGTATAAAGAGGTTGAGACCTGTACTATCCATTTGTAAATTTGGGTTCACAAAGCTACAACACACGAGGCTGTTTGTTTCTTTTCAAATAGTGTGCCTGGACTTTGAATAGCAACCGGGAGGTATATGGCAATACCTGGCTTTTATGTTCATGACCTAATATGTTTCCATTCTACTCTGCTTTTTTCTGTTAAAGAATTAAAAGTACAAAAATGTAGTTATTAGCTAATCACTAATTTGTACTCCGCATAACATGTTTAAACGACTCCTGTGGCTTAGAGTAAGATTTTAAAATACAAATGTTTAGTTACAATTTATGATCTTTCTCATTAACCTTTAACTATGTTGAATTACTGCCTAATCTTCTAATGGCCTTCTTTCTTCCTCCAGCAGAAAACAGCCTTTAAACTCATTCTGGTCTTTTTCTTCACATAAAAAATACTTTTAGAACATTTGTATAGCTCGGGTTCTGGTTTCTGGACTTCAGGATTTTAGAGTGTTTCAAGGTTTTAAAAAAGCCTTTGCAGGCAACTTTCTTTAGGCCTTTGAACACTCTCTAGCAGACTAGGCCTCCAGATTGAGGTGTGCCTGAGAGAAAAGGCATTAAATTACTTTCTTAACATACTCCATGATCACTCCAGGTGCTCCCTGCTTCCTCTGACTCCTGGGTCTTCTTTGAAAAGATGCCAAAATTAGAAAGAGAGAAAAACCATATTGCAGCAAGATGCAGGTCTCTATATAATCCCAAGATGGTCTTTTCCCGTTCAGAAATAAGTTCTATAACTGCTTTATGAATTATTTCCTCCATTCTTGCTTTTATTTGTTCTGTATTTTCATAAAGCTGATATCCTTAGTAACCCTACAGCAGGCTTCCAGAAGCCTGTCCCTGTCTCCTTAAAATAAATAAATGAATGAAAAAACAAACAAATACATGAGATCAATCAATTTTTTTCAGGCAAATAGTTTTAAACACATTTGAAGAGAACAGAACAAGCATTTTAAACAAAAAGGTTTACTTTAACAATCTTTCAGTATAAAGGAGGAATTATTCCTCTTAGAGCCTGATGCTGAGCTGCTGGCTCAGGGATCTATAGCTGCTCTTATTGATAATATTTGGAAGAGCATTGATTTCTTGATCTCCATCTGACACCAAGATCTCACCTCTAAATTTGTAACTAAGTAGTTTGGCATATCCCTAGCTAAGGATCTGAGGTCCTGAAGGATAG
Source organism: Potorous gilbertii (assembly GCA_028658325.1). Lineage (NCBI taxonomy): Eukaryota > Metazoa > Chordata > Mammalia > Diprotodontia > Potoroidae > Potorous > Potorous gilbertii. The sequence goes on from CM053769.1 coordinate 551,117,288, forward strand.
GGGTTGTGGTGAGGGTCACAGTTTTGGGTTTTTAAGGGAATGAAGGTGGAGGGTGGAGGGGATAAAATTTGACTTGCCAGTGGGTCATCATCACCTTAAGGTTTTTAAGAGCGCTTTCCTCAAGTCTTCAGAGAGATATGAATCATTTCATAAGCCTTTAAAACATACACAAATGAGCCATTGTTATACTCATTATTATTCCACAGCATCGACTTTGATTTCTTAAAGGAATCCAGATAAAAGATCATTTCCTGGTGTTCCTGGCCAATGATTCATTTCCTTTTCATGGAATGCTGCTAAGCTGGGGTTGTAACCTAAAGAGAATGTTTGATTTTTTTTTTAATGTGAGGTTTATGCCAATTAGTCCCATTATTTTATAGCTGCAACATAGCTGTCTACAGGATTTTATGGTGAACATTTCTTCGAATGGGGTAAGGGAACTGGGTCAACTTTTCCTGCAAATAAGTACAAAGCTTTTACTGACCCTCCCAAGTTGTTTGGCCAGCCCTCTTCTCTAGGAGAATTACAAGTACTACGGTTAAACAAATAAAAGCAGCAATACTTTCCTGGAACAAACTAGGTGAATTGGTAGCTATTTACAAAGCTGGACCAGCTATGATCTCAAAATGGCATCTTAATCCTGCCTCATGACAAATCTAAGGCCTAAAAATCCTCCAAGGGGATAGTTACCACAGGCCCTTTTACCCACCAACAGGTAATGCCCTGAATTCTATCCCTTAAGAGCTTCTGGAAGTAAAAATAAAAAAACATGAAGGCTAGAAGGAAAATGGATTTCTAAAATGTGACTTCAAATCTTGCTTTTAGTTAAAAAGTAGAGGAACATTAGCTTGTCACAATAGACATTTCCCAAGTATCAAGTATTCAAACTTGAAATTGACGCTAAGCTTGTCCATTTATTGAAAACTACCTGGAATGGCATTAATAGAATCCATCAGCTGCTCAATGTCAGAGAAATCGATGGTTTGGTCTTCAAAATCTGGATGTGTGGAAAGCTCTACATCTGTTTTGGTTTTCAGGAATTCTCCGAGTCTGCACATTTAAAAGACCATGTTAACAATGCATAGAATGGTGCCACTGGGATATTGCTTACACTATTCTGTCACTGCTAATGGATGGAGGGGGAGTTCTTTGTTCTATTTTTCAATGCAGAAAGTGCATCTTTATTTCTTAATGTTAAGTTTCTGTTGGTTGCATAGAAAATGTGAACAGGAATTCTGGAATTTTGCCTTGCTTTGATCATCTGTTTTAAGTATGCTCAGTGCCAGAATCAGGTGTAGACTCCCCATGCATGAAAGGAATGGTTAGTGTGCAAGGAAGGACATGTTAGAATTCTGCTGTCCATGGTACTTAGGTATCTGTTATAATGTCAAGTCACAGGAATTACAGTAAAGGTTCAAAGCCTCTTTTGGTCAACAACACAAAAGGGGTGGTGGTGAGTTGAACAGCAGTGTGAGCATGGGGAAACAGTTACAGTTTTCAAATCTTACGTAGGGCATACGTTTTGTCCTGGCTCTGGGTAAGTGACATGGAGGAGCAACAATAACAATTCATGCTAATGGAGTGCTTTGAGGTTTACAAAGCAAAGATATAAGGGGATGCATTAGAAACCATCTCCAACCAAGGTGAGATAGAGGGAGACAGGAAAGCAGGGAATAGGCATAAACTTCTTGGATAGAGACTCAGGAGTTTCTTCAGAGGTTCTGAAATGGGACTGGCCCTTTGTGTTCTAACCTGTGCTAAGAAGGATTCCTAGAGGCTCAGCACCATTCAGAGTTCTCAAAGACCATTTTACCTGTGTGGATGCCTTTCAGGGCCTTTTGTATTCCTCCTAGAGCTGTTCCAGGGTCCCGTAGTACAAGGAAGGGGTCTCTGCCCAATACTCCCTCCACAGACACCCACTCCATCTCTTCTTCCCTCCAAGTGCTTTGTTATTTCTCTTTCTCAGAAACAATGAGGGTGGCATGGCTGTGGAACCCTAATCACTGGTTTATCTCCACATACATTGTGGGACTATGAGTTTTAGGGACCTAAATTCATGCCATCACACAGTACTGATATACATGCTAGAAGTTCTATCTGACATGAAGTTATATAGTCTCATGGTTTCTGTTGCACAGCTAGCAGCCCTGCAAATAAAAATTCTCAAGGTTCTCATTTATAGACGTAAGCAGGGTGGCCAAAAGACTTGGTTTCCAGTCACAATTCCATGATTCCCTAATAATGTGATACTGATCAAATTACTGAAGCTCAGTTTCTTCTTCTATAAAACTGGAATAATATCCTGTCTACCTTGATGAGTTGTTATGAGGATCAAATGAGATAATGTAGAGGAAAAGATTTTGTGAAGTGAAAAATGATCATTCTCTTCATCAAAGTAGACATGTAAGAAAGGATCCTCTGCAACGACTGTCCCAGAGGGCCTAATCATTTGTCAAAAGCCTGAGAACAAAACTAGCACCAATAGGTGGAAGGTACAAAGAGGCAGATTTGGGGAAGATTTCTGCATAGGAGGAATTTTCTTATAATAGAATCATGCAGTAATGGAATGTTTGCCTTAGGATGTGGTAAACTCTCCATCACTAAAAACATCAATGCAATAGCTGAAGGTTCATGTATCAAGGACATAGTAGAATGGATTCCTGCATTATTTGGAAAGTAGGACTAGGTGACCCCAAAGGTCACTTCAAATTCCATCTATCAAGGACATAGTAGAATGGATTCCTGCATTATTTGGAAAGTAGGACTAGGTGACCCCAAAGGTCACTTCAAATTCCAAGAGCATATGATTCTATAACCCATAGCAGACAATCTATGGCAAAGGGTGTCTGGGAGTCTTATAAGAGGGAGCCCAACACATAGCCTAGTCTGACTATTAGTTTTTAAATGATATAGATACTTCTCTTTCTTTTTCCCACCTACTTTGGGATTATGAAACAATTTCTAATTAGATAGTTGGGGGAAGAGGGAGAAGGCAAAACTAAAAACATAGAATGATAGGGTTAGAGCTGGAAGGGATCTCTTGGATTATCTAACTCAATCTTCTCATTTTACAGATATGTAAGCTAAGGTCCAGAGAGAAGTAACTTGCCTAAGATTACACTGGTAATAAGTAGAAAATCAAGAATTCTAATCAAAGTCCTTTGATTCTTCATCCACTCCAAATTTCTAACCATCTATCTGGATTTCATTGTAGTATTAGTATTAGTATTAGCATTAGTAGTAGTAGTGGTAATCATAGAATGCTGGAGCCAGAAAGATCATCAAGTCCATCTCCCCTTTTTTCCAGATGAGGAAATTAAGGTCATTTGAGTTACTCATGGTATGATAGGTGGCTCATAGCAAGACTGGAACAATTCTAAAATCAGTGTTAGAACTGAAGGAACCTTATATCATCTAGTCTACTCTTTCATCTATGGAAGAAATCAGTCCATGTAAGTAAAAGGTAATTTAATTTAGGTTTTGTTTCCTACAGAAAATATAAAATGCATAATACAAAATATTCCTCAATTCCATATTATGTCTAATTATGGAAATAATTGGGGGGGGTGCAGTGATGAAAAAGGAAGAAGCAGAAAGATTAAAGAGAAGACTATAGTGTTGTCACTTGAGTGCTGTCCATGGTTCCCTCAGGTTTTAGGGAGGGGTAGGCAATAGGATCCATACTACAGTTGGGCAGCTTCCCTTTTTCTTCTCTCCCATCTCACTCTCCCTTCCTAGCAGCTATCAGAAATCATCTCAGGTGTCATACCAGGCATTATCACACCCTTCTATTAAGTCCTGCAGAACCACTCTAAGAGTCCAATGAAGAAAAGCCTAGTGGCTTGTATATGAATCAATAAGTTTACTGTAGTTTTCTCAGTGTTGCTGAGTGCTGCTATGGTAAAGATATTCTGAGTAGAATAGCATGTTTAAGAAAGCTTAGTCCTGGTATATTTGGTGACTGATCCTTTTTCCATCTTCCTGCATGCTGTTTCTTGCAGGGGTCTGTATATTTTGGGTGTTTGCTGAGAAGTGGACTTCCTGTAGATGGTTGCTTGTCATACATGCCTGGCACTGTGTGGGCTGATGATTGGAGCTAGTGATAGGGATAGAACCCATGATTTCCTTGAGATAGGGAACCCTCCAGGAGGAAACTCACTCTACCAATGCAGATTGGCACCTACTCCATAATCCATAGTCTTAGAGAGTTGTCCATAGCCTTGAGAGATTAAATTACTTCTCAGGGTTACATAGTCCATACTGTGTTAGAGACAGGTCTTTCTAACTTTGAGGCCAGTTCTCCATCTACTATGTCATCACATTTCTCAGGTGCTAAAGATACAAAGAACAAAATCAAGATAGTCCCTGACTTTAAGGTATTTAGATTATACTGCTGGGGGAGGGGAGGGAGTGTTGGAGCATAACATGTATACCACTGAGATCAGAAGTTTATTTAAGAAAGGAGAGAATATTAAATAACTTGAGGTGATCAGCAAAGGCTTCCTAGAGAAGGTGCACTCAAGTTTCAATAACTTTTCTCTCTTATAGTACACATATATATATATACATTTACCATATATATATAATATACACACACACACACATATATATATACACACACATACACATATACATATAATACATATTTCCTAAAATATTTAAAACTATTTCAAAATCTTTTGGATATTAATTTTATAGTCTTTAAAAGTATATCTCTAAGGAATTGGCTACATCTAAACTCAGTTATGTTAATTTCTCTAGATTTATCAATCAACAACCATTTATTTATTAAGCATCTGCTGTTTGCCAGGCACTGTGCAAAGTATTGGGAATACAAAAAAAGGCAAAAGAAGCCCCTGCCCTCAAAAAGTTCACCTAATGGGGGAAACAAACATGAAATAATGTATACAAGAAATAGAGTAATCTCTCAGATGGGGAGGCACTGGGAGGTCCCTTGCAGAAGATGGGATTCAAGCTGAACTGAACTGAACTGAGTCTTAAGGAAACTAGGGACTCTAAGAGGTGGGGATCTAGAAGGAAAGCATTTTAAGCATGGAGAACAACCAGTGCAAATGTACAGAGATGAGAGATGTAATGTTATGTGTAAAGACTGCAAGGAGTGGGGTAAGGTCTTTAAAAGATTGGAAAGATAGGAAGGAACCAAATTGTAAAGAACTTGAAATGCCAGAGGAAATATTTGATCCTGGAAGTAAACAGGGAGATGTTGGAGTTTATTGTATATTGTGATGCAGTCAGAAGGAGGCTTTGGAAAATCGCTTTGGCAGGTGGGTGAAGGGTGGGTTAGAGTGGGAGAGACTCCAAGTAGGGACACCAATTAGAAGGTTATTGCAGTAGTCCAAGTGAGAGGTGATGAGGGCTTGAACTAGGGTGGTAGTCCTAAGTGGAAATAATATAGAATGTCAGGAAAGGTCAGGAATTAGAAGGTCTGGACTCCATGACTATCTGGAGAAATGAGTTACCTACATCGTCTCTCTGGCCCTCACTTTCTTCATCTGCAAAATGAGGGGGTTATGGTCCCTTTCAGCTACAAAATATCATTACTCTAAAGCCATTTGTGTGTCAATCTAAAGCATTCACACCCTAGAAGAAAATCCTGGCAACTCAGTCAATTGGAATTGAAAGTGCTTAGACATAGAGCAGGGTGGGGAGGTGGGGAAAAGAAATGAAAATGTAATGTATGCCAAAATACAAATATTACCTGTCAGCCATAGTTACTGCATCCTAGAAAGAAAGGGAAAGGGGGAGGGGAATTAAAGGAAAATGATGAATATTTCACATCAGTAGAAATTCGGTGTTTAAATAGAGCAAAAAAAAAAGGAATTATATTATGTCAGATTTCATTTAATCTGATTTTATTCCAGTTGAGGTAATCTTGACAAAAATTAGTTGATGCCAAGACTAAGTAGAAAGTTAGTAACACCAAGTTTACTTCACATTTGGTTTGATGCAAGCAGCCCTCCTACATCTGACTGAGAAATTTTTAAAAATTTCTAAACTACTTTTCCTTTTAGAGAAAAACTATTTCGAATACTCTCTTGTTCCTGACTCTGCAGCTACCAATCTCACTGTGATTTCTAGGGATGTGCTATTGAATAAATCCTTCCACAGAAGGTATTTGTTGGGTGCCTCATATGCAAGGCCCTTTGGGGGAATCAGAGCTTTAATAAGCATGGGGTGACTTGGACTCTGTCCAAAACCGCTGAAATGAGAGGATGCTGACAATATCTACATTCCTCTGGTAGCATAAAAACATCTGGGTTTAGTTAGGATTAGGCAAGTAGGATGGGTTTGTGATTGCAATAGAACAGGGAACTCTCCAGTGAAGAAACTCCTACCAGAGAGGGTCAGCCCTTTCTTTGCTATTTAGAGTTGTAAAGAGCTAGTTAGAGCCCTAAGAGGTGGAATGATTTGCCCAGGGTCTTATGACAGAGGCATATATTAAGATCAGATCTTTCTGAATTAGAGGTTCCCATTTTATCTACTATACCCACTATACCAGGGTGCCTCTTAGCACCTAACAATAATATTAATTAATATTGTTTTTTGCTTTATTAATTTCATTTTTAATTGAGAGAAGGTATATTTTTTCTGACTAAAAATAATATTTTATTTTTAAAAATTTATAAAGATTATTCATTAAAAATAGGAAATTCTTGGATGGTTCCTTCCTCCTGATGACCATAAACCACATAAACTCCTCCCTTATCCAAACCCACCCAGTGTTCCCAGTGGCAGCCTCCTCAGTATCTCACCTTGTGGCTTTTTATTTCATTCTCTTCTCAACTGAAATAGTCCTTAAAATTGGTTTGAGGGCATCCCCATATGACTTCCCCAGCCGTGTACTTTGAACATTGCCCCACATTCCATCTCTTCAGGGGAAATATTCAGTTAAGTTCAACAAATGTTTAATGGGTGCCAACTATGGAAAAGGTACTGTGATAAACAAAATGCATTCCCTGTCCCCAAAAATCCAAAGCTGCCAGAAGTAGATTCAATTTATTTGAGGACGTAAGCAGCTACTCATTACTCTAGCAAGTGACAGCCCAGTTTAGGCAAAGCTAAATTTAAGCAATTTTGGTTTTCTAATTTGAGCTAAGGAAAATGAAAAATGGGCTGTTAATGCACTCCCTTCAGGTGCTATGAAAACTGCAAACCATTTGTAACAACAGGCTATAATTTGGAGATTAATTATATTAATAGCCAAGTTTGGCAGAGATTGAAGTAATTTGTAAGCAGATTTGGAAAGCTTAGGTAGAATGAACAGCAATAATGAATGAATGGCCTAACATCTTTGCCTGGCATTTAACTGATACATACTTGAAATACCATTTGGAGTTTCATGTAGGACTAAAGGTTTAGAGCTAAAAAGGACATTAGCGTCCACCAAATCCTACTGCCTCATTTTACAGATGATGGAACTGAGGCACAGAGGAGATGAAGGGAGTTACCCAGGGTCACACAACTGGTAAGTTTCTAAAGTAGAAATTGAACCTGGCTCTTCCTGACTCCATATCCAGTCCATATCCACTATGCCATCCAGTCTCAGAAATTTTGCTTCATTGGTGATGCTGAATAAGGATTCAAAGGACATTAACGACATTTTGCCCTATTAAAAACTCGAATGAAAGATTAGCCTTATATCTATACTCATCCCAAGGCTGTCCACTTTTCATTTCAATGCTAATTAGAAGCCTCACTGTTGGGCTATGCTGTGTCCACTAGTTTTTCAGGTCCTTGATTCAGGAGGGCAATTGGCCACTGTTTACAGTGACAGACACTGTTTACCCTCTAACCAAAAGAAGTCTTATTGAAAAGTCGAGAGTCCAGGAAAAAACACAATTGGATCACAGTCACATTCCTTGAAAGAAAATAAACCACCTAGGACAAATTGGGGAAGCTTCCTGAAATCTGGAAGCAATTAAAGCATAAAGCTTCTTTTCTCCTGAAATGGGGCATTAGGGAGTATTTTTCGTTTGTGTGTTAATTTTTTGAGTTTTTTCCTTCTTTTAGTAGAAGGCTTAACACCATGAAATGAGTGGAATGCTCAAAGCTGGTCCCTGCTCTGCCATGAAAAGAACTGTCTGCCCCAGCTACTTTGGGGATTGCTGCAATTACACTTCTCCAGTTGGATCAGCTGCTAAAAACAATTTGGGTTGTTCACATCTGCTGCTTTACACCCAGGGAGGGCTGCAAAGGGGAATGGCTGCAGTGCTGGCTGAGCTAAACCAAGGAGAACATAGGGATTGGCCTTGAGAGAAGAAAGAAAAGGGAAGAGGCATTATGTCAAACGGTGAGAAGACTAGAAGGGCCCCAAGATGGCTTGACAATGAAAGTAGGAGGATGTTGGCATGTCAACTTTCCCCCTCCCTGTCCAGATTCAGAGCTGATGCTGTGTTGTGCGGAAAAGCACCCACGCATGGGGTCATGAGGTAGCTCAGATTAAGAGGACTGAGTGCTGTGTTTGAAAATACCTATAATTTCCCCCAAAAGGGCACCTACCAAAGAAAATGGTGCCTCTGGATGGGAAAGGCTAATGGGATCATTAATCGGTCACTAGGGAGTTTCCTTATATATGTTTCAGAACATTCCTGAACATTTTACTATTTAGGTGAACTGTTGGGGAAAGAGAACAAAACAGAATGCTTGATGTGACCCCCATACACAGGTGAAAAATAAAATGTCAGCCATGGGAAGTAGGTGATATAATTAAAAAGTGGAAAAAAAGTTTCTCAGGTAGCAAGGCTTTACTTCTCAATTAGAGGTTTACTAACCTATAAATATATATTCCAGATTCTTCAAAGCTGTATTACCCATCATCAACTGCTTCTCCTTGTCACTAGGAAGAATCCCCCTCTATGAACCCTGTGAGTTACTTGACTAGGTAGATCTTAGAGCTTTCCTGGCTCCTAACTGAAGAAATAGCCTTCTTCCTGTGTGACACAGAGGATCGAGTATCTCCCAAGGACTTGGAAGTTAGACAGACCTCGGTTCAACTCTCATTCCCAGACACTCATTCACCATCTTTGTGACCCTGGGTAAGGTTTCCGCCTCAGTTTCCTCATATGTCAAATGGGAGGAACATCCACTTACCTGACTGGGCTGTTGTGAAGACCAAATGAAATAATGTAAATAAAACATTTTTAAAACTTTGAAGTACCAGATAAATGTCAGGTTTTTTATCACCACCATCATCATCATTAATTATGCTTAGTTCTTTGAGGCTTCTTTGTATGGTGACTCAAGCCATTGGTTATATGTGTGTGTGTATATGTGTGTATATGTAAGTATGTATTAGACATGTAAAATCAATGATCAGAGAAGGAATTCATTCTTGAAGAGGAAGTATAGTATAAAGCAAAGAATACCAGACAGGGTCTCAAAGGCCTGGCTCCACCACCAACTATCCAGGAGATTCCAGACAACTCATTCCTTGGCTCTGAAACTAGCCTATAAAATGATGGATAGGCCTACATGGATCACCTCTGTGGTAGCCCTCTTCTTCTCTTGCCTTTTATTTTTTATTTAAATTATCTAACTTATTCATAAAATACCGATATGAACTTGAGTTTTTCTAAGTCAACATGCAGCCTGCACAGATCCTTCTCTATGGTTTAGTGGCCCCAGTTTCCATTTGAGACTGATACTGATCTATACTGATGGACACTAAACACACTTTATCTACGCAGATGGGGGAACCCTAAAAAGGAATCGAAATACTTGATGGACTGTGGACATAGGCCCTCAGTCTCCTTGTCTTGTCATCCTCCAAGGACTAAAAAGGAGTCTGTTAAAGAAACTTCACCCACCTTTAAATTCAATGAACTCTGACACAAGTGATTAGCATAGTGCCTTACCCATAATAGGAGTTCATAGATATTAATTCAATGACTTTATAAAGTTAGAATCAAGGTTATTTTTTTAAAGGTTTATCTGTCATTAGAGATCTCTCTGGACTTTGATGTACACATCCCTAAGTTCTCTACAGTTAGCAAATATTGGAGGTGGAAGGAAGAAGAAACCTTGTGGTTTCATGGTTCTGGATCTCCAGGGTATACCCAGAGCATTTTGGGAAAATGTTTTCCTAGTACCATTAGAGATCGTTTGTAACAAATAACTATCTGTGTTAGGCATCTGGACACACTTTAGAGAATCTGTGGACAGAGGTGGACCAGAATTGTACAAAGGGAGAAGGCACAGATGGTTTACAGTTTGTACTACTATAGGGAGTGCCTATGTGGATAAGGTCATAGACCCAGTGCATTATGATCTGACAGCCATCCTATCAACTCTACTAGTTCTCCCAATTTGGATGAATTAGCTAGTATGTACACCTTCCCTGCAGGTCATGCATGACCTGTTACCGGTGGAAAGTGATAATATCACTCCATAAATACTCGGTGGCATCAGTCAAATCATTTTACACCTTCAGTTAATCAGGATTATTCTAAGCTGGAATGAGCAAAATCTATTCTGGTTAATACTTTTCTCCTGTATCACTGCTTACCTTTATGAATTCAACCTTCTCCTCATGGCAGATCTCTTCAATTGTTTCCATCAGTTCCTTACAAGTGTCAAGGTTTTCACCACAACTGACCAGCTGGCCATACAATGCTTCTATTTTCTCTCTCTTCTTTTCCCCTAAAGCTTGTATTTTTTCTTCATATTTCTGAGCAAGAATTTCCAGTATCTCATTATAATGCAACTCAAAGTTCTGTTCCTGTCTTCCAAAATTCTCCTGTAAGAAATTTGAGACAAGTTATTTTAGTTTACATGACCACGTCATAGCATTTTCAGCCATATTATATAGTTAAATGCCTTAAAGTGTTGTTGAATTTAGAGATAGAAGGGATTTTAAGGTCAACTAATTCAAAACCTTGGTTTATAGGAAAGGAAAACTAAGAGTCAAAAAGTTAAGTGGTTTGTCTATGATAGCAATGCTGATTAGTGAAAGACTCAGAACTATAGCAAGGGTCTTTTCATTCCTGGTCATAGTAAGTCAATAAACATTTATTAAGCCCTTACTGTGTGCCAGGCACTGTGCTAAGTGCAGAAGATATAAGGAATGGCAAAAAATGGTCGTTGCTCTAAAGGAGCTGACAGTTTATTGGAAGAGACAATGTGCAAACAACTATGTACAAACAAGTTATAGACAGGATAAATTGGAAATAATTAACCGAGGAAAAGCATTTTAATTAAAAGAGATTGGAAAGGGCTTCCTGTGTAAGGTGTGAGGTGGGGTACAGTCATAAAAATGCCTGGGATCTGGAGATAGATATATTTAGAGGAAGTGAAGTAGCATGTTAGATAGAGTTCTGGGCCTGGAGTCAGGAAGACCTGAGTTTAAAATCAATCCAGATGCTTACTAGCTGTGTGATCCTGGTCATATAACTTAATTTCTGTCTGCCTCAGTTTCCGCAATTGTAAAATGGAAATAATAACAATACATCTGACTCAGGGATGTTGTGAGAACCAAATGAGATAATATTTGCAAAGCACTTTGCACGCAGTGCCTGGTATACAGTAGATGCTTAATAAATGTTTCCTTTCTTAGAGATTATCTATTCCATCCTCTATATTTCACAGATGAAAAAAACAGATGTAGAAAGGTTAAGCAATTTATCCAAGGTCACAAGGTAGTAGAGCCAGAATAAAACCTCTGGTCTTTAGACTCCAAAACCAGTGATCCTGTCTAGGTTCCTTGGGGTGGCAGAAGGGGTAGGAAGGTTGGGGAGAGAGGTGGGAGGGTGGTCAAGATCATGACCCCAACTCACTTTCTGAACATTCCAGAGCCAAAATAAAACAAGGATTACAAAGCTTACCAACTGAAATGAGTATCTAAATGGGATAGTGGATAGAGGGCCAGACCTGTAGTCAAGAAGACCCATCTACTGAGTTTAAATCCAACCTCAAACATTTATTAGCTGTGTGACCCTGGGCAAGTCACTTAACCTTGTTAAGTCTCCTCATAGGTAAAAGGAACTAGAGAAGGAAATGGCAAACCACTCCAAACTCTTTGCCAAGAAAACTCCAATTGGGGTCACAAAGAGTTAGATATGACTAAACAACAATTGAAAGCATCTGACCTAGTTTCTATTCTCAATGGATGCTGAGGTTTATTCAGGGTAAGGGACTTGACCAAGGCTATGCAATCACATCATTAGCAAAATCCAGACTAGAACCCAGCTCCTCCAAATCTGATTCCAGTTTTTGCTTCACTGTGTGACCTTGAACACCATCAAGGTCAGATTCTGTCAATCTCTCATTGGGAAACCCAATCTTATTTCATTTCTCCCCTGAAACCTTTGAAGTGTAGTTTATATAATCTGTAAGAAACAAACAAAAACCTATGTTTATTCCTAGAGGTATCTAACTTCCAATCTCACTTTTGACTGTTGAAATGTATTTTCTATAATTTCATCTTGCGTAGGAATAAAGAAGGGACTGTTCAATGCTCTTTCACAAGCTTAGAGAGAATTAGAGATATAATTGTAAAATCTTAGAGTCAGAAGGGGGCACCTTTAATGTTTCCTGGCAGTATATTTTCTATCATTTGCATCAGTGAAGTGCACATTTACCAACAGTGCTATGCTAAGGGCAGAAATGCTACAACAGGACAGTCCCTGCAGTTAACGAGCTTGTGATCTTGTTGAAAAAATAAGACAAACAATTACAATACATTTATAATCCTAGATAAGGCAGCACATACATGAAGTTCTAATCATATGGAGCTGCCATGGGAAAAGGGAGAGGTAGCTCACAGTAGGTTGCAGTAATAAGCAAAGGCCTCATGGAAAGACTGGAAAATGATCTGAGTCTTGAAGAATAGGTAGGCTCTGGCTAAGTTGATAGCAAGGGGAAAGGAATCACAGTCAGAGGGAGTAACATGAGTAAAAAATCATGGGAATCTGTTTATGGTTTCTTCAGAGAGCAGCTAAGGTGGACTGGAGTGGAAAGTTTTCATTGAGAGTGATTTGAGGGATAAGACCAGATGGGTAGGAGGGAGGAAGATTGTAGAAAGCCTTGGAGTCAGAGTTTGAAGAGTTTTAAAAGCCAAACTAGACTTGGTATTCTATCCTTAAAACAAGTTCCTATTAGCCATTTCCAAAGTGATGCATCTCAGAATGAACAATGCCTAAAAGAGAACTCTATCTTTCCCCTCTTTCCCCCTTCTTTGTAATCTTCACGTTTCTGAAGTCATCCTGTTTACAACCATAGAGTTGGTTTTGAATTGCAACTTGCCCTTGCCTACATATTCAGCCTTGTTAATTCTATCTCCCTGGTATCTCTCATTCTCACCTAGCCCCTACTTTAATTCAGGCTCTCATCAACTTTTGCCTGGCTTCAGGAATGTACTAGAGCTGATTATTAAATTTTCAGTGTGAGTATTTACACCTAGAAAATTGGCCAACCACATATCTGGGCTTGGTTTATTTTTTTGTTAATTGTCTAGACTTCAGAAAGGAAGGAGAATAGAAGTATGGCAAATTAAACTTAAAAATGTGTTGTAGGTGTATTCTTCTCTCCTTCAGCCATTTGTTAAACATTCACTAGCATATGTACCCTTACTGGCCAGTTCCCAGAGCCTTTAAATTGGTTGCCAGCCTTCTCCCACCCCTTGCCCATCTGTACTTCATACACTTGTTCAAGTGATATTTCCAGGGTATTGGTCTGAACACATGTCATTCCTTTGCTCCAGAAGCCCTATTGATTCCATATTAACCTCTATGATCAAATCAAACTCCTGTGTTTGGCATTCAAAGCCTTTCACAACCAGCCTCCAACCTACTTTTCCAGACTCATTACACAATATTATCCATCCTGTGCACTATGAAATGTCCAACTGTCACTTGTCCTTCATATGGGACATTGAATCCCTAGTCTCCACACCCAATGCATGCACTTACCTCTTAGAATTAAAATTCCTTAAAAGCTTTACTCAAGTGCTACCTTCTCCAGGAGCTTCTAGTGATTTCTATCTCTCAACTGCTCATGTGTTTACTTTGTGTATATACACAAAGTAAACATGTATGTGTATATGTATGTGTATATATAATATATGCATATAATTATATACACACATATGTATGTATATATGTACATGTATGTGTATGTATATGTATATTGAATCTACTTATATGTGTATGTGTTGTTTCTCTCAATTGATCGTAGGATCTTTGAGGGAAGGAGCTGTATGATTTTTTTCTCTGTATCTTTAGCTTGTTGATTGTTTCACTAAATACTTGATTAAGGCTTTTCAAGTCTCATTTTGCTCATAAGGAGGGAGAATGATGGGTAATACTTATCAAATAAGATAATGTACAAATTGTTTTGCAAACTTTCAAATGCTATATGTAGTCACCTATTAGGATTATTAATAAATCAATCATTTAATAAGCATCTACTCTGTGTCAGGTACAGATACAAAGAAAAGACAAAAGCAGCCCCAGGTCTCATCCTAATAGGGGAGACAATATGGATGTAAATTGGTACATGCAAGATATTACAGAGTAGACTGAAGTTAATGTCAGGGGGAAGGCACTAGCAGCAGGAAAGGCTTCCAGCAGGAGGTGGCATTTGAGCTAAATCTGAAGGAAGTCTGTGATTCTGAGAGATGGAGGCGAGGGGAGAGAGCATTCCAGGAATGGGGGAAGCCAATAATACTGATGCTCAAAAATGGGAACATGGAGCACTGCATGTGGGAAATACTAAAAGGACAGTATTATATGGGCCCTGTCTATGCCGCAAGGTTGTTCTGAAGTTTAATTGGGATAAGTATATAAAAGCACTTGGAAAACATAAAGGAACATACAGATATTAATGTATTTATAGTGCCAATACATTTTGGGATTGCTATGTCCATGTTTGCATATTTTCCATTGGGAAGGAGGAACTAACCTCCCTGAGTTGAAGGTCCTCCCATTCCAATCCACAAATACATTTCCTTTAACATAGTTTCTTTAATTCTCTTTCTTAAATATTGTTTTTATTATCTTGTCTTATAATTTTAGTGCTGACAGCACTACAATGATCCGAGTCAATTCCAAAACACTTATGATGAAAATGTTATTCACATCCAGAGAAAGAACTATGGCATCTGAATGCAGATCGAAGCAGGCTATTTTCACCTTTTTGTGGTGGCTTTTTCTTTTTGGTCTGTTTCTTTTTTTCCCCAACATGACTAATATGGAAATATGTTATACATGATTGCACGTGTATAATCTATATCAAATTACTTACCATTTTAGGAAAGGAACAAGGGAGAGAGGGAAGGAGGGAGAAAAGTTTTTTAAATGAGTGTTAAAAATTGTCTTTATATGTAATTGGAAAAAATAAAATACTATAAAAAAAAACAATTTTAGAACTGAGAGAGACCTTACAGAAAATCTTATGTGCTCTCCTCATTTCATTGATGAGAAAGCCAGCAATACCAGTACCTAGGTCACATAACACAGGAGAGTATTAGATTTGGAAGACCTAAAGAAGACTTAAGTTCAAATCTTGCCCCAGATACTTACTAGCTAGGTGACCCTGAGTGAGTCCCTTAAACTCTTATGGCTTTGTCTTATCATCTGTAAAGTGGAGACAATAACTATCTCAGAATTGTTAGAATTAAATAAGATGTGTAAAGTGTTTTTCAAAGCTTTAAGGTGCTATGTAAATGTAGGGAGGGAACTGGGTCCCAGAGTGAGGCAGTCATTTACCCAAGGTCATGTGGTTAATTATTGACAGACTAGAACTAGAATATGATTCTCAGTCTAGGTACTTCTCCATACAACACTGTGTCCTCCTGTATTTGGCCTCAATCTGGTAAATTTTTGGAACAGGAAGGTCATTCACAAAGAAAAGAGGGACAAGTTTCTAAGTCCCAGAGGTCCACCAGTCAGACATTCCCAAAATCCAAGAGTGAGAACAGTCAGCTTATCTGTCAAGTGTAACAATAATGTGAGTTTGTATCAGGCATGAAGCTCATTCCTGAAAAGGACTGAGGGAAAGCAGGCCTTCGTGCTGCAGGCCAACAAATTAAAGGACCACAACTGTGTCTGACCCAGTGAAAGCTTAATTAGGGTCTGGCCAGAAATAACAGGCTGCCAATGAAGAGATAAGCAGAAGGGCCTTGTACCAGGGTTGGGCAGCCAAGGGCCAGTTTGCTTCGCTCAGTTTCCTATAGCATGTCATTGCCCTTTGGCACTGGAGAACTCAAAATCAGGCTTCCACATTGTGCTTCATGAACCTCAGCTGCGCTATGAAAGAAGACTGCAGATGTGTTAGGATGCACTACATTTCCCCCCAAATTTTCTCCCTTCCTCCCCACAACCTCCCTAATACCTATTTCCTCTCACATTAAATCTAAACCTGGCGTGGCCTTCCAGAGTCTAGATAGGTAGTCCCGACCTATCCAAATTCATTTCCCATCAATATATCAATCTCAGATCTTGTTAGACCAATGTCCTTATTATTCCATGAAAATCTAAGCTAGTTCCTCATTATCCTTCACTCTTCATATCCAATATATTGCTGAGGTTTGTTGATTTTACCTTAGTAACATCTTTCATATATGCCTCCTTCTCTCCTGTAATATTGCCACCACCTGATACAGAATTTCGTCTCCCTTCACTTCTTTGCAATAGCCTTCTGGTGGATCTGCCTGCCATAATTGCCTCCTCACTCTGGCCCGTCCTCCACTTCCTTGAAGTGTCTCAATCTAACCTTCCCACATCTGCTCAATAAACTCCAATGGCTCACTCTCACCAGCAGGATCAAATATAAAATCCTTTGTTTGGCTTTTAAAACCCTTCATAACCTGCCACTCTCCCCCACCTTAGTCTTCTTGCACCTTACAGCTCCCCCCTGCCCTTCAATCCAACAACACTGGCTGTGTGATATTCCTCAAACAAGACACTCCATCACCTGACACTGGGCATTTTTAGTGATGGTCCTGAATGTCTGGAATGCTCTCTTTCCTCACCTCCTGGCTTCCCTGACTTCCTTCAAGTCCAGCTAAAACCCTACCTTTTACAGGCAGTTTTTCCCAATTCCCCTCAATATTAGTGCCCTCACTCTATCAATGACCTCTAATTTATCCTGCATATAACTTGTTTGTACATGGTTGTCTATTGATGATCTCTAATTTATCCTGTATGTAATTTGCTTGTACATAGTTGTCTTCATGTTGTTTCCTCCATTGAACTGTGAGCTCCTCAAGAGCATCTTTTGCCTTTCTTGTTATATACAACACTGAGCAAAGTGCCTGGCACATAGTCGGTTCTTATTAAATGTTTAAGGACTGACTACCACTGTGCTTCACTCATACAGCTTATACTACTGTATGACTTTGTACGTCACTTAGGCTTTCTGAATCTGTTTCCTCCCTTATCAAATAAGAGTTTTGAATCAGATGATCTGTAAGGATTCTTCTAGCTCTCATTCCTATCATGTTCCCTTCTACCCACTTTGCCTAGAACAAGGGGCCTCCCCACCTCTGTCCTAGAGCATCCTCGCCTCTCTTGAGTCCAATCCTACAAAGCCCAACTCAGGTTCCCTTCACCATTAAGTCTTTCTTACCCCTTCCAGTCCTCACCCATTTCTACCCTCCCCATCCTCTGCCTTCTCTGAACGTCTATGGCACTCTATTACAAGTGTGCTGGCAGATCTCTGGTGAGCATCTATATTGGGAAATTGGCTATTAACGCTACCACACAATTTTGTACTTAATCATGTTCAGTACTGCACTGCTGGCTTTTGTTTCATATCTCGCCTACCCAGTTAGATAAGGTGTTTCTCTAAGGATGGTAACCTACCTTATGCTTCTGTTTCCTCCCAGCACCCTGTACCATGACCAGTTGTTGTTGGTGCATTGAGCTGTATAACAAGCTGTTTTATCTTGTAGGGACATAGCATGTTCAGGGCAGGCAGCAGGAAAGCTCTCAGATCAATTTCATAACTTATAATTGTGCAAAAAAAATGTAAGATTCATCAAGACAAATTTCAGGAGAGGGAATTAGTTTCTATAACAGCTATACTTTGTGCCCTAACAATTTTGGTGTCCCAGGGAAAATCTCTGGTCACCCAGTCCTAGTTACAGCTCTACTGATTGAGAAACCCAATGCAATGGAAAGCTCTTAATGGTGAATCCTGGTGTGCCTTAAAAAAAATGCTTCACTAATGTATTTAATGTGTTCTGCCATGCGATGGGGAGATTTCAAGTGAAAATAATGAATTAGACCTTCATGGAAGCATTCTCTTTAGCAGTTTGCCAACCTGGGCTCTCCTCCTCCAGGAAAAGTTTGGTGAAATTGCTGAGTGGCCAGCATTTCCCCTCACTGACAGCTGTTAAATGTCAGGAATATACAGATAGCAGGGTAATATGATAGATGCCTCAGAAGCACAGATAAGTCACTGGAACTGGGAGTGGGTGGTGTCTTCTGTATGATTCTTGTAGCCAAAACACAGATGTCACCTCTCAGATCATGTTCCTGCTCCCATCCCCAGTAGTTCTAGGAAGTAAATATGGAAATATAGCTGGACTTTTCAAGAGACAAGCCTATAGTTTCTCCATATGTGAAGTGAGAGAATGGGATTAGATATGCTCTAAGGTCCTGCCCAGCTGAATATCTAGGACAGGACAATATCACTCGTTGTGTGCATCCATTGCATTATGGGAGGGCAATCATTTAGCTCATCAACAGTCTTAATCTATAACCAGGAAGCATGTTCATTACCGTCTTCACTCTATAGTGGGGACAACATATATGCTAGTTTAAGAAAAAGGACAATGGAGCATAGTAAACAGGTAGAACTTAATTTTAATATGTGGTGGAACATGCAATAGTCATGTCCATCACCTTCAAAGCAATTCCAGAGATGTGATTCTTCCTCTTCCCCAGGTATAATACTGAAGAGCCCAGACTCTAGTGTTAGAGAAGCTGCCTGCCTCTGCCCTCTGAGGCTTACTACTCGTGTGATCTTGGGCAGATCACTTAACCTCCTTTGGCCTCAGTTTCCTCATTCCTGTCAAATGAGGGACCTGTACTGAATAGTTTCTGCTCATGCTATGAGCTCCAGCCTGCATGGGGGAGAGAGGAACAGCAGTTTCTTTATTTTCTCCAGTTCCTGTAAGACTATTATAATCAGATCTGTGTTGAGCATCCATACCATGTAATGACTATTAACTCACCAATTAATGATTTTGAAAGAGCATCTATTGGTAGATTAATGAAAAAAACGATGCTCGCTTACCTCTACAGTAATGAAAACTTCCTCCAAGTGACTTGCAAAATTTTCCATTTGAATAATCTGTTCTTCCAATTTGAACATGTTTTTATGAATTTCTTCCTGTCAAACAAAAGGATTATGAGTGGCAATTGGAATATTCTTTAAATAGAAACAGGAGGAAAAAGAGGTGTCTTATTTACCCGGGCATTTTCCGCTGCGGTGTTAAGCTGGGTCACCTCATGTTCCTTGTGCTCGCCAAAAAGATTGTCAAAAGCTCTGATCGGAATTTTGCAGGTGACACAGAAAATATCAGGGGCTTCTTCCTCGTCCTCTTCTTCTGGTATGACATAGCACTCGTATTCCTCACTGGAGCGACCCCGAGTGTACCTGTAAGCTTCCCGTAAATCCTGGTATTGACCTCGAGAGCCCCAAGAAGGGAACCTGTCTTCCTCATCATCTGCCTCTTCCTCTAGGTATTGCCAATCTTTCTCTTCTCTGCCTTGGTCTCGCTTCTTTAGCAATGTGTAGGATCGGAGAGAAGGTGCTGACTGGTAGTCGGAGGTCCCAGACCGGAGCACACTCCCTACCTCGATCTCACCCCCTGGTTCTTTATCGTCTTCAATCCCATAGTACTGGGCTAATTCTTCTACTTCTTTCTGAACATCATGGGTGTCCAGACTTAACTCTGGGGCCCTCTCACCTCTCTTTGGTTCTTTTGCTGCTTCTCCTCTCATTCGAATTTTTTCTTCTGGGAAGATTTTCAGTCTGTCTTCAGAGTCGTAGAGATCCATGTGATAGAAGTTGAAGCCCTGGCTGGCAGTAGGGTTAGGGGCTGGATCGCGACTATACAATGGGGCGCCATCAGTTCTTTCTTCCATGGTAGCAGCAGCCCTGGACCGGGTGCCTGCTCTTCGTGAACTTCACAGATTAACGGTACTGGAGGGTAAAGAAGACAAAATGTTAATTTGTCTGGAATCTATCCGTCCCGAATTTCTGATGGATTTTAAGGATAATTTGTGACTATCTCCATTAGAATGTTTGCTCCTAGAGAGTATGGACAGTGTTTTTGCCTCTCTTTGCATCTCTAGCATGATGCCTGGTACATAGTATCGCCTTAATGACGTTTACAGACTGTTTACACAATTAATAACAAAAGAATCAGCTATGTACAGCGGGTCCTAATGAAAACCGGATGACCTGGAGAACATTCGGAGTTTTTAGGAGGAAATCTTTTATTCTAGCACTATAGAACTATATTTCAGGTAAGATCGCACCCAAAATGCTAGGGCACCATGATGAAGTTGATAGGGGATCAGAATTTGCCAAGCCCTGACCCACTCTATATTTTATAAGTGGTTCACAACTTAAAGATTAGTCAATGCACAAGCCTGGAATGATGGTCACTGACAAAGCATAGGATTTTCATAAGCCAATACCACTGACTTTTAGAAATTGATTCCAGTGCATTCTAATGCTATATCTCACTTTGAAATGTCAAAAACCCCTTTCTGAACATACAGTCAGCAAACCAAGAAGCTGTAAAATATCTTGATTTTCAAGAGATTCATTTCTGAACACAACTTATCCCCTGACTATACTGATAAAAGTAGTCTCTTTGGGCCTAGTCACCCAGTCCTAGTCTGATGGGTACTGAAAATTAAAGCAGAAAAAGGACAATTTGACTGTTCTCCAACGTGTTCATGCTGTAGGATCCCATGAAAAAAGGTCATGGGTGTTTGGAAAATTGTTTTATTGTCACTGATCTTTCAAAGGTGTTATACATTTACCTACAGCTTGCAGAGACCATGAGTGCAGAAATGAACAACCTTTTCTAACTGGTTCTAACGTTTTTTGTATGCTTGCACTTCTGCAGAAACTCCAGAATAGCATTGTTGGACAATTCAGAACCTCATCTTGAAGAAGTGGAATGTGACTGGTAATATCTTTATTCTCCTCCAAAGGCTTCTCCAAAGCTTCATTGAGGCCCTGAGTTCTGAAAGACAATACTAGCGCATGGTGTGCTTTGGTAGTAGTCTATCAAAAGATGTCATTTTCAATGTTTCTTCTGCCTAGAATTCTGCTAAAAATTCAAAGCTAACAAGGCGCTTGTTGATAGTTTGGACCTGGAGCTATATTTGTAGCATGTCTTCTGATAATGATGATGAGGAGAAAATGTACCAATACAAATCTTTGAAATCAGGAAGGAAACTTGTCTTGGAGGGAGGTTTGAAAAAAATAAGCCTTTGAAGTGATGAAAAATATTCTTTCCTGATTCATTAACAAACATTTCAAGAAAAGAGGGAGTGTGAAAGCTAACAGAAGCAGAAATGGATTCCCAGCATTCCCTCTTCTCTTTCTCATCCAAACTCCACACAATTGCCAAAATAATCTTCCTTAAGTACATGTGACCATATCACTCTGCTCAAGAACTCCCAGTGTCTATTTCTTTTAGTGTAAAATATAAACTTCTGCTTGGCATTTAAATCCCTTCGCAAGCCACCTCTAGTGTACCTTTTTTGGCTTTATTTCCCATCATTCACTTTCATATACTTTCCAGTCTGTTTGCTGGACTCAAACTAGTCTGTTTGCTGTGACTCAACCTTATCATTCCTTCTCCCACCTCCATGACTTTGCACAGACTCTTTCCCATGCCTAGAATGCAGTCCTTTCCAAAGAAGCCTTTTCTAATCCTTTATTTTTTAGTACTCTTTGCCTCAAAGTCTTATGTTTATATTGATTTTTCCATAAGTTGTAACCTCCTGATAGAATGCAAACTTGTTGAAGTCAAGGAGTTCTTTTACTTTTTTGGTCTTTGTATCCCCCATCAACAACAACCAGGATTTATATAGCACTTCGAGGTTTACAAAGTTCACATGTTATCTCATTTGATATCTCACAACAATCCTGGGGCGTAGCTGATAATATTATCCCCAACTTATAGATGACAGACTGAGGCTGAAAATACTGACTTGTGGAGAGTCATATAGCTAATAAGTGTCTGAGGCAGGATTTGAACTTGTTTTCCTGGCTCCAAGTAGAGCACTCTATCCACTGAACTACCCAACTGCCTCAAACATAACAGATGTGCCTTCATAGAGAAATGCTCGATAAATGTTTGTTGGGTTGGATTGGAAGTGGTCTATTGTGTCATTATTTGGAGATAATATAATGAATGTCACTGAAAGTTTAAAAGATCCTGAGAAAGGCAGGGAAAATTTCTGGCAAGTAAGAAAACAATCTAGAAAGTGGCTTCAGTCTTAAATGCAATCATGCATCTTATAAAAAGGAAGCCTTGTAGCTTCATGTTCTATGATTCACTTTTATGATATAGAAGCAGCATGACACAGGGAGGAAAGCAAGGACCTCAGTGTAAACCCAGACTCTGCTATTAGCAAGTTATTTAGTTCTTCAGGCCTCAGTTTTATTGTCTGTAAAATGAGAGAGTTTGAAGAGATGAGCTCTAAGGTCTGTTCTCACTCTGGATGATATTGGGCAAATGACAAGAAAGCAAACTGCTATTTACACTTTTCACAAAAGT
This sequence comes from Potorous gilbertii, assembly GCA_028658325.1. Taxonomy (NCBI): domain Eukaryota; kingdom Metazoa; phylum Chordata; class Mammalia; order Diprotodontia; family Potoroidae; genus Potorous; species Potorous gilbertii. The sequence continues at coordinate 551,140,059 of CM053769.1, forward strand.
TCCCAGGTATCTCCTAAAGTCAACCTAACATTCAGACCCATGCTGCACACTTTCTAAACATAAAGTGCAAGGCAATCTTTGATGTTGATAGATGCATAATAATAGTTTTAATTAATTTTGTTGTTGTTTTGGTCTGGACTTGTTATTTCATCCAGTAGCATACGCAATTCTCTATCAGTTCAACTCAGCATTTGTTCTGCATCTTATATAGTCAGAAAGCTGACCACTTACTGCACACAAAGTCCCCTTTCCTAGCCACTGTGGAGGATGCAAAGAAAAAGATGTTATAGTCCCCTGTCCTTAAGAAGTCTTTTTATTTTTCTGGGTGACAAAATAAAGAAATTAAAAGAAAAATTAAAAATTGAATGAAATTGGTATCTACCTTCAGGGTATTGAAAAATAAAAGGAAAAATCTAGCTTCATTCTCACTACCATAGTTGCCAAATATTTTATATCTTTTCTGTTGCCTGTATTACCCTTGTGGGTCTGCCACTTGTCACATACATCTGATAATGGGAGTGAGGTACAGAGTTAATTATAACCAGGGTACTATTTTTGCCTTGGGCACTCAAAATGGACAGAACACTGACTTCTTAATTGTCACTATGGAAACCTAAAATTCATTGGTACCAAGACTCTGGAGTGACCCATTGTCACTTAGCAGAGCTAAACACTTAAATGACATAAATGTTTAGGCAAGTCACATTTAAACATTTAAATGATTTAATTTGTGTTGAAAGCAGAATTAGATTGACAAAATGTTTAACAGCCAGCTAGGGGTGGGGGTAGGGGGGGCGGGGCGCTGTGAAGGAGAGTCAGCATGACACATTTATTAGTTTAATCTGTACTATTAACACTTTCTTAAGTGTAAAAAATCAACAAAACAACAAATCAGGTTGATAGGCAATTTGAAGCTTTTGCCAGTTTCCGAGGTGTAAACCCTCATACAGAAAATGTAACAATCCATCCAGCTCCAGTACAGTCGTGGTTGAGAGGCTATGTGACATAGTGTATAGGGGACCATCAGTGAAGGAATGAAGAGTTGAGTGCAAATCCTGCCTCTAACACATATTAACTCTGACCATGGATAAGTCAGTTAACCTCCCAGTGTCCTGGGCAACTCTTAAAAACAAACCATAGATGAGTTTCTTTTATGTATTGGGTTCATTGATGTAAAGGGGGAAGGAAGCTTAGAAATCAGAATCCAATCTATCAAATTTTCCAGGCAAAGAAACTGAAGTCCAATGAGGTTAAGAGAGTTGCCTAGAAAGGTAGGATTCTAACAGGGGTCCTTAGATTCCAAATCCTATACTCTTTTCCCTATGGAAAAGTGGAAAGCCTGCCTCTTTAGGTGTCTATTACACTGATGAAATCACATATAAAAAGGTAAGGTTGGCATGAGGTAGAGTGGAATCTGATATATGTCACCCTTAAGTGTTCTGATAACAGCTGAAAATAAGACAAAGTGCTGAAAGACAAAACAATCCCCCCAAAATGGGAATTCCCTCTCATTCCCCAACAAATAGAACTTGAATGCTGGAAGAGACATCCAGCCCAATTCTTCTTGTCTTGCAGATGATGAAACTGAGAATGAACAAGAGATAATAAAGACCCTTGAAGCTTAAAGGCAGACAGACAGCTATGACTGAGCATGGCCTGGAAGCGAGGCCCCTTGACTCATGGGTGTCATGGTCTAGGCACATTAGTGTAACAAAATCCAGGAACCCAGAAAATACCCCAAGGAACAAGTGAGAGTTGGATTGTGATGGCCACAGCCTACTGATGTTCAAGTCACAGAAATCCCAGTTGGTCAGAGATTTAACTCAACACAGGGAGTTCTGGAAAGTGGGATAAAGTTATAATCATCCGGTCAGTCAATAAGCGTGATGCACTTATTGTGTGTTAACACATTGTGCTAAATCCTGGAGAAACTAGAAAGGGAAATATACTGCCTATGTTCTCAAGGAATTTACATTCTTAATGGGAGAGACAACATGTAAACAACTGTATATTTAAGATCTAGACAGAGTAATGGAAAAATCATCTCAGAGGGAAGGAAGGGGGTGAAGGAGGGAAACAATAATGATAAAAGTAACTGGTGTGTCTATAGCACTCTAAAGTTTATGAAGCATTTTACGGACATTTTGTCCCTGGTATCTTACACCCACTGGTGAGATAGGAACCACAGGTATTACTATTCCCATCTTGCGGATAAGAAAACTGAGGCTCAGAGAGAATAAAGTAAATATTTACATAGTAAATAGCTATTAATAGTAGATTTACTATTTACATAGTAAATAGCAGAGACAGTATTTGAACTCACCTCGTCCTGACTAATTCTGGAACTTGAAACCCCTATGACATACTGCTTCTATAAGGCACTAAAGAATGAATACTTTTTGGTCTACTTAATTTGGTCTACTTGTGTCCATAAAACTAGATAAAAAACTCTTAACCCAAGCATTCCAAAGATTTGATCCCAAGATACCAAAGGTTTGCGCTAAAGAAGCAATGAGACTCAGCTACAGGCAATTGTGAATTGCCATCAATTTTCTTTCCTAGTCTTTCCTCATTTCCTGAATAACAGTTCAATCTCACCTCACAGGGCAGCTCCAAAAAGAGCCAAATAAAAAAGAATTATTTCTGTTTGTCTCAGAAAATACATTTCTGTGAGTCTGCATTTTTTTGGTTTAATTAGAAATGTCTTCATAAATATTAATGATATCATGGAAAAAAATGGCCAAATTTTCCAGACATCAGAGAAATACCTCTGAAGTGTCACCTGTGTTAAGATGGCAAAGAACGTTAAAACCAAAAAAATTCAACAGGCATATAGTTCCATTCACTGCTGGTAGAGGTGTGAATTAGGGGATATAAAATAGGTGGCAATATATAGTAAGAAAGACCAAACTGTTCATGCCCTTTGACTTCCTAAAGCAAAACAACAGTATGGATTGTGACTATGTAAAACTAACAATAAAAGAGCAATAAAATCTCCAAAAATATGTAGAAGAAAAAAGAGATTAGAATGGGAAGTGAAAGTAAGCAGCATGTTTTTATTAATGTTAATATACATTTTTTTAAAAATATGAATGATTTGAAGTTTGTGATTTTATGTACAATCACCTTTTGTTTCATTGGGATGAATGTTTTTGTTGATGGTTACTGTCTAGAGTTAAAAAAATAAGAGAAAAAATATTAGATATGGAGTCATGTATGAGAGGCAGCATAGGGAGATGAAAAGAACTGATTCAGACACATTAAAGCAAGAGTCATTCCCCAGTGAATAAATAGTCAAAGGATATGAACAGGAAGTTTTCAAAGGAAGAAATCCAGGCTATAAATCAGGTCTGCACAACTTGTGGCCTATGGGCAGTTTATAGCCCTTACCTGCAGAAAAATGTAGAAGAAAACATCCTTTTTATGTAGAGAATTGGCAGTGCCACAAATGGCCTAAGAGTCATAAGCGTCCACCAGCCCAAAGTTATGCAGGCCTGCTATAAATCTTCACATAAAAAGTGTTCTAAATCACTAATCAAGAAATGTGAATTAAAGCAAATTTGAGGTTCTGCTTCATATCTATCATAGTGGCAAAGATGACAAAAGAATAAAATGACAAATGTTGGTAAAGCTATGGGTAAACAGGTGCACTAATAATACTGTTAGTGGAGTTCAGTTACTAAGCTAGCAAAATGTATCCCCTTTGATCCAGCTTTGCCACTACTAAGCCTATACCCCAAAGAAATCAAAGAAAAAAGATCTCTATTATAAAAACATGTATAGTGGTTCTTTTAGTGGTAGACAAAAATGGGAGATTAAAGGAGTATCTTTATCTTGGGGAATGTCTAAACAAATCATGGCATATGAATGAAATGGAATTATTATATATGTATATATTCTATTAGATATGTGTTCTGATATATAAATAAAATATTAGAATATAAAAATGATGCAATAGACAATTTCAGAGGAAACTGGGAGGACTTTAATGAACTGATAATGTGAGCAGAATTAGGAGAACAACTTATATAATTATATTAGAGAAAAATAACTTTTAAGTTCCTAGAACTTTGATCAGTGATAATAAGAACGAGTCTGAAAGAATAAAAACAAATGAAACCGAGAGGTAATAAACTCAAAATTCAGAAAAATTTTTGGACATGGCTAATGTGGGAGTCTGTTTTACCAGACTGTTTAGCTATGTCCACAGAGATTTTTACAAAAATTGATCAATGGTGGGAAACGTAGGAGGATATAGTAGGAAAGACATTAATTTTTTAAACATATTAATTTAAAAATAAAAGTAATAAACTATTAAAAAAAAGAAAAGAGCACACAATTTAGAATTAAAAAACCCAGACTTGGAGTCCCAGCTTTAGGATAATAGTTTTAAAGGCATTTAAGCTCTCTTAAATCTCATCTTCCTCATGTAAAAGTGGAGATGTCATTATTTGTACTGTCATTCAGGATGGTTGTGTGAAATGTACTTTGGAAACTACAAAGCATTATACAAAAAAGTTTATTCTAGCTGACACTGACATAGCACTTGAAGATTTATGAAGTATGTTGCAATATAACCTTCCCTATGACCCAATGAAGCACTATTATCCATTTTACATTTGAGTAAACTAAGGGTGCAAGAAGTCAGGGTCACACAGTGTCTTTCATGAAGTTTTTTTTACTTAGTTCTTCCTGAATCTTAAGCTAACATTCTATCTACTATACCCTTTGTCTCTCTCTGTGTGTATAAATACATATATATATATGCATATACACATAGATGTGTGTATGTGTGTATGCATGTATATGCACACAAATATATGATCTATTGTTATTAATGAGAGTTCTAGTCTTCACTGGTCCATCAACACAACCTGACTATACAACCAGATTACTTCCTTTTACCAGGGCTCAAGGGTGTGAGGAAGAGGAGAAGAGAAAATCATAGAACAAAAGCTTGGAGAATCTTTTCTGAAATTAATATCTTCAATTAGCAGAGACATTAAAATCTGGATTTCTGACACAAGATATGCAAATTTAGTGATAAAATACACAAAAATACACACACACATATATACATATAAATGCATCAATAAAAGCACAGCTAAATATTAGAAATATATTAAGTTATAGAAACTGTTAGGATATCAAGTTAACCACTGTACTTAAAAGAGACTAAAATATATTGATTAAACACTATCTTCCCACCACTTCCAAAAACTTCCATTAGCATAGACAAAATATCCTATTTATAACATGGGGACTTGTCATTACTGATTTTAAAAAGGAGTAGAAAATGATTTATGTCATTTATTGCCATTAAATTATACCTACATAAAACATCTTCAATTAGCCATGACGTTTTGTTTTGTTTTGTTTTTTTTACATAAGAGAAAGTTTTTGGATCAAGTGGTTTGCTTAGTCTACAAGGACAGACACATTACGACGCAGCATGCTGAAGTAAGGGTTTTTAATAATCCAACATGATTTAGAAACAAGTGACTAGGACTATATATAAACTTGCCTTCTAACTTAAGAATCCATAAATTCTTCTTTTAACTCAGATGACACCGAATTTCTGCAAAGAAAGAAAATGAATTCATCTTCAGTCTCTCAGTGCCAGCTTTCTGAGAGTAGCCTAGGAAAACTATATTAGAGTAATTCTAGATTGGTCCTTCCCCCAAATAATAACATGCCAACCATGAGCAAAGGAAGCAAATATAGACCAGGCCCAGCTGTCCTGCAGCTTCACACTCCTCAGGGGTCACCGGGCAGAATGTCACATGTTACAAAGCTAATTGGAAATCATGGTGTGGAACTAAGTGTTTCAAGCCCCTTGTATAATCATGATGCGTTTCATCTTACAAAGCATACTTAACCTAATTCTCTCAATTGCTGGCTAAAGACTGGGCTACTGGAAATATGTGGAGGACAGACTCCTACACCACATAGGAAAGGAGCCACACTGAATGTAGTTCCAATACTGCAGTCCATCCATTAGGTTCATAAGTGGTCCCACAGACACACTTTTCTAGGTGGCGCTGAGATCAGCATAGGAGCAGGAGCTCTTGGGTGGCCCCTGCAGTAGGACACAAATATTGGTGGTGTCTTAGAACTCTAGAGCCGCTTCCAAAGGCCTCAACTAGTGGAACTTGGGGTTAAGGTTAAGGATAAAAGTAGAGGTATGGTATGGGTGCCAGATAGGTTAGCGATATAGCTATGATCCCTCAATGAATCCAATTCTAGGCTAGATGAACCATGTGGAATCCTAGTGGGTGGAAGTAGTTCTGAGTTTTTGTAGAGCAATGTTTCAAAGAGGTTTGGGTTAATCTTAGTGCCCTGAAAACACATACTGGTGTGGTCTGGAGCTATGAACAGACTAGAGAAACATAGCATCCTACTTTAGAGCCTATCTTGACTTTGAGAGACAGCTCAGAAGCCAGTACCCTGCAAAGTTATATCCAGCCTAATGAAGTTCCCTGGCTATGCTTCAATCCACAATCTAGGAGAGTCCTGAGACGTGGGGGTACAGAGGCAAGACAGAATGGGATAGAAAATCTCCCCCACTAAATATGTCACCAGAAGACATTAATTCAAGTTCCTGCTCTTCCATTTACTAGCTGTATGACCATAAGCAAATGACTTAATATCGCTGAGCCCCTAATTTCCTAATCTGTGAAATGGTCACAGTATAATCCTTATACTACCTGCCTATTGGAGTTGTTGTTATCAAATCCCTTCATTTTACAGTTGGGGAAACTGAGACTTAGAAAGGTTAAATGGTTTGACCAAAGCCACATATCTAGTGTGAGAGATGGGATTCAAATCCAGGTCTTTCTGACTCAAAGTTCAGTGCTTTATCTGCTACATCATGCTGCCCATAGCACTTTGTGGATTATAGCAATGTTACTTACCTTTTGTGATTATTACTTCATAACCAGTCTGCTATGACACTCTGAGAGGTTCCAGGTTATTATAGCATTAGAATATAAAATCAGAATGTGATAGTAGGAAGGAAATGAAGGTGTTATCTACTCCAACTTCTCATTTGATGTACGCTGAATGCAAGAATGGCTGAGTAAAGTGACCTGTCCAAGGTCACAAATTAGTGGCAGAATTGAGAACCAGAGGCTCAGGTCCTTTGACTCCTAGGTCAATGCCCCTTTTTATGTAATAAAATGTATTCTAACCATGTGCACTTCTAGATATTCTTCTGGGAATATGGAGACAAATGCTAAGTGCCTGCTCTGATATTTTCCAGAAGCATTCTCAGGGTGTCATAGAAAAGTGAGCATTAAAATGGTACTGTTTATAGGTTGTCAGTTTTAGAAAGAGTAGTTGTCTCCTAGAATGCAATGTTCCTTGGATCTATGACAGTGTTTGGGTGAAAGGTGTAGAGGGAAGTAGAGGGCTCTGTTTCGTAGTTCAGATGCTTTCAGTCTGATTTTCCACTTCTGAACACTGGCAAATTACCTCCTGATTGTCTTCTTCCTCCTGTCATCCTCTCCTCAACTTTCCTCTGAACTTCTGAGTTCCCAGTGGGTGAGAAAGGAATGGGAAAGTCACATTACTGGTATTAGAGTGAGTAATTACAGTTCTTCTATTTCCCCTCACTCTTCCACTTTGCTCCAAAAGAGAATGTGTTAGAATTCGACAAGGGAAGGAGCTTCCTCTTTCTTATCAGGCAGGAGAATATAGGTGTCTCTGTACAGAGAAGGAAATTGTATAGCAACTTTCACAGCAATTTTTAAAATTAGATTTTTTCACTCCTCTCTTTTCTTTTTTAAATTCAATAGTATTTTGTTTTTTCCAATTACATGTAAATTTTCAACAGTCATTCTTTTGAAAGATTTTAAGTTCCAAATTTTTCTCCCTTCCCAACCTTTCCCCACAGCAGCAGGTAATTTAATATGTTACATATGTTTTGTAGTTTGTAGATTGATGTCTCTCATGAAGCAGGCTAAGTTCCAAGAGGAACCAGCAACTTAGTAAGACAACACAGGCAAATTTATCTTGTAATGATGCTGATTACACAATGGAAATTATGAATATTAAAAAGGCAGGAGGAATTTGTTAAGGCATTAGGTAATGGGAAGGGGTCCCTTCCATGGTTCAATGGCCAAACATTCTGGTTGTGCTACCCTGTGATTGGCTAGTTATTGTGGTCCTATCTGGTCAAGATGGATAGTTAGGTATTGTGGCCCTGTCTTGGGCTTAATGGATGATATGACTGTGGTTGAATATAAGAACACATCTCTTCAAATATGTAAATTGGATCTGGGGACAGTGGCTAGTTAGGGCAGTGGCTGTATTGAGTCTGGGGGGGCCTGTGGTGTGGTTAAAGCCAGATTGTGTGGTTAAATCAGGACATGCCTTCTGCTCATCAGGGCCTATATGGAAGTTAGAATATTGGAGCTGGGGGCAGATTTATTACAATTCCATCACATATGTAATCATGTAAATATATTTCCACATTGGTCATGTTGTAAAAGAAGAAACAAAACAAAAGAGGGAAAAATCACACAAAAAAAACCCCAAAGTGAAAATAGAGTAATCTGTACTCAGACTCCATCAGCTCTTTCTCTGAATGTTAATAGCATTTTCCATTGTGAGTCTTTTGGAATTGTCTTGGATACTCTATTTTTTTCTTAAAGTCCCAAGTAATGAAGCAATGGTTTAAATGTATATTTATGTCATCCTAAAAGTTATAAACTTGTATAAAAGGAAGTCAGAATGAAAATGACCCTATTTGTCTAAATAGCACTAAGAGGAATCCTTTGCTTTTTATTTGGAAAGCTTTCTTTCTAGCCATATTTCTCAGTGACCATTTCTCCCTCATCATCAGGATCACTTCAAAGCGAATGTCATGAAAAATTACATAGATTGATTATTGATTATTGACATCTCAATAGACTTTAAGGCTTGCAAAACTTATGTTGATAATAATGGCAGACACTTTACGTTCATTAGGCATTTGTGTAGGCGTAGACCTAGTCAGATCTAGCTCTTGCTGACTCCAGTCCAGTCCAACATCTACTGTATTCTGTTGTCCCTATCGATAATTGTTGAGCTAGAACTAGGCAAATAAATGACAGTAAATGTGAGAGAGTGTGTTATGTTGGGAAAACACTGGACTAGCAGTCTACTTGCTAGCAAGACCTTGGACAAATCATTGAACCACTCTGCTCTTCAAGCTCCTCATTTGTAAAATATAGATAATGAGACCTGCCTTTTCAACTTCATAGGGCTATAAGTCCCAAATGACACAATGTATGTAAAACACGCTTTGTAAACTGCTAAGTGCTATATAAATTTAACTTCATAAACATTTATTACCCACATAAAGGCACTATCCTAGGTACTAGAGATATAAAGTGGAAAGATAGGGGATAAGGGGGCATTTGCAACATTCATACAAATAAGTGTGACACAGAGCAAAGTGTAAGGGGGCAATGGAGAAATCAAGAAAAAGCATCCTAGGGAAACTTGAGGAGGAAAAGAAACGAGCATTTAGTAAGTATTAGGCTAAGCATGGTTTATCAATATCATCTCATTTGATTCTCACAACAACCCTTCGGGATAGGCTATCCAAATTTTACAGTTGAGGAATATAAGGCAAACAAAGCTTAAATGACTTTCCCAGAGTTACATAGTTAGTATCTGAGACCATATCTGAGTTTAAATCTTCTGACTCCAAGCCCAGTGCTCTATCCATTGCACCACCAGCTACCTCCTCTGAAAGGGGATATATGCCTTAAAATTTGAAAGAGAAGTGGTAGCCAGACTTGGGAAGGCCTTAAATGACAAGCTAACGCATTTGTATGTGATTGATGATGTTACATGAGCAGACCTGTGAATTAGCAAGATATTTTTTGCCAACTATGTGAAGGAAGAAGAAGGAGGAGACTAGAGAAAACGCCAAACACAGTCATCTAAGGGAGAAGTGATAAGGGACTGAGTCAGAGTCAAAGTCAATGAACATGTTGCAGGCACTCTGCTAAACTCTGGGGATAAAAAAAAAAGCTGTACCTACCCTCAAGGAAGTCACAATCTTGCATGAGACAAGGCATAAAAAGAAGCTGAAAGGAAGAAGGGAGATTATCAGGATGAAGGGGAGGGATGATATAGTGGAGTGGAGTGGAGGGAAATACTCTGAGAATGTGTCAGTTTCTGAGTTGATTCCATCCTGCTGAAGAGGAGTTTCTAGAGATGATGAAGTCCAAGAAAGTAGACTGATTATTAACATATCCATATCTTCTTATTTTAAGCAGGAAAATTCTAGTGAGGCAAATCTCTCTACTAATGCAGATCAGCACCTTCTCTGCAACTCAGTCTCCAAAAGTGCCTGGGGCGCTGAGAGGGGAAATGGCTTTCCCCAGAGTTGCACAGTCAATATATGTCAGGACTTGACAACAGCATTGGATTTGGATTCAGGAAAACTTGAATTTTGTCCACCTCAGGTACTTAGTTATAAAGCTGGGTAAAAATCATTTAACCTCTGCCTGCCTGCATTTCCTTAGCTCTCAAATGAGAATGCTGATAGCATCTATCTCACAGGGTTGTTGCCAGAATCAAAATGAAGTAATATTTGTAAAGTGTTTTGTAAACTAGTAGAAATTATTATTATATTATATTATTATATAAAAATATTATTATTCCTGATCCCTAAACTGGCTCTCTGTTTGTTATGCCATGCTTCCTCTCATAATGGCTTTTTAAAAATTTCTCCCAAATCCACCCCTTTTGCTAACTTCCTTGTCTTTGTCAAGGTACCATCATCCTTTTACTTACTCAGATTTGCCATCTCACAATCTTCCTTCAATTCAAGATTTCACTCCAGCAGAGATGAGGAAGAGAATTCCAGACATGAGGGACTGCCAGTGAAAATACCTAGAATTAGGAGATGGAGTGTCTTATACAAGGAACAGTATGGATGCCAGAGTCCCTGGAGGAGAGTGAGGTAGAAGATTGGAGAGGCAGTGAGCGACCAGGCTAGGAAGGCATTTAAAAGTCAAATGGGATTTTATACTTGTAAGTATTTACCTGTGTACATATGTTCCCCCAACGGAATCTTAAGCTCCTCGAAGGTAATAATTCTCATTTTGTCTTTCCCCAGTGTCTGGTACACAGTAAGTACTCAACACATAAATGGAACTAAATTGAACTGGTATTGTGTCAGTAACAGTAGAGAGGAGAGAAAGTATTGGAGAGATATAATAGAGGCCCAGATATTGTGAAGGAATTGTTATTGTTTGCCCTTTATTTTAGAAGAGGATGAATGATGTCACTCTCTCCCAGAGTCACTGAAGTCCAGTGACGAGACAAAAGTCAGGATGACTGGCACATCAGAAATCTTTGGGTTATTGAGAACTGCAAACTCAACATGAGTCAGTGGTGTGATTCACCTGCTAAAATAACTAATGCAATCCCAGCCTTCATTAAGCACTGGATAGTGTCCCTTTCCTGAGTCCTGCCTTATCATTTTCACCACCAAAATCCCCTCCCCAACACTTATGGGGTTATGAGTCTGGATGAACAATTCCTGGGAATAGACTGCTACCTCTCCTAATATTACTGAATCCACAGGAGAGCTGAACCCTCTGCTGCTATTGTTTCCAGATCCCAACACACACACACACATGCACACTCACACACACATACACACACACACACATACATATTACACAACTGAATTTGCCAAAGGCACAAACATTTCTAGTTATAGCTAGCTATCAAACTGAAATCTACCTCTTCCCCACCACTTCTAGCTGTGCCTTCTGAAGCCAAGCAGAAGAAACGTATTCCCTCTTCTGACAGGTGACTCTTCAAACACTTGACACCAGCGAGCATGCTCTTCTGAGTCTCCTCTTTTCTAGGGTATACATTCACAGTTACTTTAGCCAGTCCTTCTTTACTGTGTCAGGGTCCTTCATCATTCTGGTTACCCTTCTTCTGATGCTCTGGCTATACAAGGTGAGCAGAACTTAATCCAAAAGAGTCTGACTAGGATTAACACTTCCTAGGTTCTGGACACTATATGCCTCTGTTATCGAAGGCCAAGATTGTAGGAGTTCTTTTGGCTATCTTGTTTCACCACTGATTCATATTAAGTTTTCAGTCCACTAAAACTGGGACTGGGAATTATGGCCCAAAGGGCAGATCCAGTCTGCCACCTTTGTATGATCTGTGGTCTATATTTTGTGGATTCCTTCCAGTCATATTGTACATATGTAGTACCTTGGTTCCCTTTCATATGTGGACCCCCAGGAAACAACCCTGGTCCCCCAGTTCATCAATTTCCTTAACTCGCATGACTCATCTTCACTATACCTCAGGTGCTCTTAGAGGTGATCATCATCACCTAAAACTTTTCTACCTCCAAATTTTCTTATTTCTGTTGATAGTAACCTCATTAGGTTCAAGACTTGTGAGGCATCTTTGACTCTTTCCCTCTTTTCACCCTGATCAGTTATTGCCAAGTCTTATTAATTCTCCCATCTCTCAACTTGTGGCTCAAAGAAGATCTAATATGTGAAGGCTGGCAAAACAAAATAAAAAATGCCATCTTGGCAGAAAGGCTAAACCAGCCTGAAGGGAATTGACAGGTCTCTAACCAATCAGTGAGTTAAGGTGAAGTGGACCTATCCTTTCCCTGTTTTAATTTTTTTTGCTCTCAATATAATTTTAAATGCCCTTTTTTAAATGTTCTTTGGATTTATACAAAGTCTAGCCTGTGCTAAGCTTTGCCCTTCCTGAAACAATTTGTCTTTGGATTCCTATTTTTATTTACATATCTCATACATGTTTTTTAAAAATTTGTGTTGATCAGTGAGCCTCCTGTTCAACTCACTGATTTCTTAAGATTCCTCCACATTCCTCACAGAATCAACAATATTTGTTATCAGAATTCCTATCTTAAGTGTTTCCTGTGCCTTATAAGCAAATGTTTTTCATAGAGCTTCAGAATGTGAGACCCTATTTATCTTTCCTCCATATTCTTTGAAGTGTGTTCTTCTTAAACTGAAATCAGTCAATTGTGGTTTCCTTCCTTAAGGGTCATCAACTCTAAGATGACAGAGGGACTCCTTCAAGGTCCCTGCTGTTTGCATTTCATTCTAATGTCCCATGATTCTCTGAGAGCTCTAGTCTGTCCTCTACTCACTTCCAAGGTTAGCAAGTCATTGTTCACCATTTGTAACAAGTCTGCATGTTAATGAGATTAGTCAACACAGAGATCATGATTCCTTTGTCTATACTGGCTAAAAGAAACTCATGTATTTAAAAACTAGAATGCAGCTCTTAAGCCTTGAGTTGCCCACATCTCAAGTAATCTAATAAAACAATCTATGAAAATTGGAGGAGTGAACTCCAATCTTCTCTCAAATATTATCTGTGAACAGATCCAGCCTTAGGCACTTCATGTGTTACCCTGGACAACTCATTTCATGCCTTTGAGTCTCAGTTTCCTCATCTGTAAAGTAGGGATAAGAATTGAACCTACCTTCCAACATTATTAGGAGAATAAAATGAGCTAATACTGGTAAAGTGCTAGCTATGCAAACCTTAAGGTGCAATATAAATACTAGCTATTGTTTTTGTATTACTTACTACCTGTGTGATTTTGGAAGACACAGCCTCTCTGAGTCTTTGCTTCCTTATCTTTAAAAAGGGGGAACTGAATATGATGACCTCTAAGACCTCTTCAGATCTCATGTCCTTTGCTCCTAGGAGGTCCTCAGAGGCTCCACAAGGCACGTGTGACTAGGACCTCTGAAGAAGTAATCCAGGGGCTTCATCTAGGGTTTCTCAATGATCAATCAATTCATAGATCCATCAGCAGGAACTTATTAAGCTCCTACTATGTACCTGGCACTGTGTTCAACACAGGGGATACAAAGGAAAAAAATGAAATGATCCTTATCCCCAAGATTCTTACATAATATATAGAGAGACAAGTATACAAAGTACGTGCAAAATAAATCAGAAATAATTTGAGGGGGGGATACTACTGATGGGGTACAAGCCCAAGCCAAGACCTTTTCCCCTTCCATTGGGAGAACTTTTGTCACATTTGTCTGCAAGGTCCCAGAAAGTCTGGCCTGGGGCAGACGGGGCTAGGGGCCTTCTTGGATTTCCCTTCCATCTCTCTCAGTCCACGTCCTCCCTATCTGATCACCATTTAGCATTCTCTTCCTTTGAGCCTAGCATCCTTTTGATATTCCTGTCTACTCAGCATTCTCTTGAAGTCCAAGTTGCCCAGCCTGGCTTGTGGATTGTCTGGACTACCAGCTACTCCCATCAGATTTCTCCCTGGGGTTGATCTGTGGAGACCCTCCCTGGGACCCCAGACCACCTGTCAATACATGCTTCTGACCCAGGCCCTCCATTGTCTGATATCTCCTGATTGCCTCCAGCTGTTTCCAACACTTGACCAGTCACCCCCTCCTTGGACTTCTCCTTAAGACCCTTCCTAACCCCCTCCTCCCATCACCCTAGACTAGCAGACCCCTAGATCTCTCCTACAGTCTTTTCTGTATTTAAGTTCCGTCTTGCCTACATGAAGGCTCTCAGGTGGGATCCAGCACAGTCTGTTTAGCTGAGATTCTATCTGGTCTGCTTTGCAATACAAGTCCTATAAATGCTTAGGCTCCTTAAGAGTCAACCCAGTAAGGGGAATCTTTAATAAACTTTGTTTTCTTTGGCTTTAAGAAGGTTTGAGTCAAATTCTTTCGAGCAGGACCCAGCGTGTTGGTATTTTGGGGTGCCCAGCACCCCTAAACCTCATCACTACCAGTTGAATCACAAAAAAGTCTCATGGAGGAGGTAACATTTGGAATGAGCTTTGTAGGAAACTAGGAATTCTAAGAGGTAGAGAGAAAGGAATGCATTCCAGGTGTAGAATGGCCTCAGTAGGTGAAAATACGGACTCACCTTAGCTACCTAGATTCCACAATTAATCATTGTGTGAGTTTGTCCTTCATTGCCGAAGAAGACCCTGCCCTCAGAGAAATGATGACATGACTTGCACTTGACTTTGTTTTGAGTGAGGGAAGGCTGTGCAGGTCACCAGCCTCACTTCTCCTCCAGAGCCATCTGAATCCAGTGACCAGATAC
This sequence comes from Potorous gilbertii, assembly GCA_028658325.1. NCBI lineage: Eukaryota > Metazoa > Chordata > Mammalia > Diprotodontia > Potoroidae > Potorous > Potorous gilbertii. The sequence continues at coordinate 551,155,173 of CM053769.1, forward strand.
TCATCAGGATGACTGGAGATGACCCAGGATGAGGCAGTTGGGGTTAAGTGACTTGCCCGAGGTCCCACAGCTGGTGAGTGTCAAGTGTCTGAGGTGAGATTTGAACCCAGGTCCTCCTGACTCCTGCCCTGGTGCTCTATCCACTGCGCCCCCTCGCGGCCCCACACAGTTAATCATTGCTTCATTACTGAAGGATAAAGTACAGAGGCAGAGAACACTTTAGAACGAGAAGGAGCCTCAGAGAGCATCTAACCCAGTGACATCAAACTTCAATAGGAAGGAGGTCCTCTAATCCATACATAAGGATCTCTGACAGTCATATATTAACAGTTTAAAAACACAATTTAATCTGTGTCTTATTAAAATTTTTACTTTGTTAAACATTTCCCAACACCAAAATTCAGGGTTGTGATAGGCTACAAGCAGTTTTGATCTAACTCAGCCTCCTCATTTTATGGAAGAGTAAATAGAGGTCTCAGGACAGGAAGTGGCTTGCTCATGGTGTCAGAATCAAGTCAGGAACAGGGGGAGCCTGTCTTCAAATCCAGTGTTCTTGATACCCTACCATGTGAGGGCTGTCACTAACAGTATGATGCTTTAAGGGTCCAGGTTGTTCTTTGGTAGGGGTATTCTTTCCACATAAACAGATCACAACTCCTCCAAACCTTAGAACACCATCTTGGTGACTTGCTGTAGCTAAAAAGTTAATCCTAGGGTCAATTTGAATATACCTCTGTGCAAAGGTAGCCAAGCTAGTTCTTGGATGACAGGCTTAAGCTGGCATAGCCTATCAGAACCCAGGGCCACACACCAAACTGAGGCATTGGAATAGGACATTTAGAAGTCTAGTAATTGTTGACTCCAACAAGTTTAACTACTTGAAAAAAAAAAGTCAGCCACAGTACCTAATGGTTGAATTCTGGGACCTTAAATGTCTAAGTAAATTTTAAAGTAAGAGTCCCTTGTGCTGTGTCATTTGAAAAATAAACTGATCAGCAGCCCACCAACAATTCAGATCCTACTTGAAAAAGGTGATTTACTGAAGCGCGTAACTGTACATAAATGGAGTTTTGTGTTACCCTGCTCGAAGTTAATTTTTCAGTGAAGTCAATATGTTGATTTGAAATTTAATAAAATTTAGAAGACTCTGTAGACCCCACTCTTTTTTTCCCCTAGGATCCTGGACCTCATTTTCTGATCTGCTGAAGATCATCCAATTAACTTGGTGAGAGGCATTGGACTAGTGGATTGTCAAATGCATGGGAGTGATAAAATCTACCACTCTGTAATTCTGATTGAAATGCTGAGCAAGCTGTGACCATCCTCTAAATTTGTATGGGAGACTATAGTTGTGATCTCTGTGTTGGAGGCTTTTACTTGTCTATAATTACAGGTACACTTTGGTGGAGTTCTCACTTCTATGGCTCATAGCATCCATTTGGAAAATCGGGGAATATAATACTTTTTCCCTTCCCCTGACTCCCACCCAGAATGTTATCACCAACTTGTTTTTGGCATACAGTTCAAGAAATTCAGATGAAAAGTTTTTATTAGATAAAAAAAATTATCTCATAATCAACCAACAAGCATTTATTATGACATTATATGGTAGGTACTGTGATAAAAAAAAGAAAAAAATTAAGGATGTGAATGAAATTGTAGAAAAATTAGATATGCTAGGTTTCTAAAGATTACTAAATGGAAGTAGAACAGATTATGCTCATTTGTTAGCCCTCTCTAGGGCTAAATTATCATATATTAGAACAAAAAAAAAGACCCTCATAAAAAAATACAGAAATACTAAACACATTTTTACTTAACAGAATGCAATAAAATTATAATCAATAAAGGATTTCTGAAGAAAGGAGGAAAACTTAAATGGAGATTAAATCCTAAAGGACTGGAGGGACAAAATACAAATCATAGAAACAATAGGTAATTTCATTAAGTAAAATGACAACAATGAGAATCATATCAGAATTTTAGGGACGTAGTGACAGTAATCCTTAGGGGAAGATTTCTATACCTAAACAAAAAAATCTGAGTTCAAATCCAGCCTCAGATGCTTACTAAATGTGGACCCTGGGCAAGTAATTTAACCCTAAATGTCTCTCACTCACACACTCCAAAAAGAGAGAAAGAACAGATTGAATATACAACAGTTGGGTATACAACTAAAAATATTAGAAAAGCAGTAAATAAAAAACCCAATTAAAACACAAAAATAGAAATCCTAAAAATCAAAGAAGAGATAAACAAAATGACCCCCCACCCATCGAAATGACAAATAAAACAAGGAACTATTTTTTTAAAACTAGTAAAAAACTGGAAAGAATGAAAAAAAACTGGAATTGAATGTTCATCAATTCTAGAATGCCTGAACAACTATGGGATATGAGTGTGATGGATATTACTGTGACATGAGAACTAGGAAGACTTGCAAAGGATAAGGGTATTTAAAGTGGTTAGGTGTAAAAAACTTGCTTTTTAGCTGGTTTATATTATTTCACTTAGAGATTATATAAATCAGCCTCTTCATTTTATAGATAGGAAACTGAGACCTCAAAAGGGTAAGTGACTTGCCCAATGTCACACAGGGAGAAGTGACAGGATTTTAACCCGAGTTCTTTGACAGAAAGCAAGTGACCTTTTCTAATGAATCTTGCTGATTTACCCTCTCTTTTCATCAACACCTTCCGGATCACATGACCTTAATTGTCAAGAAAAATATGGAAGCCCTACAATCACTTCAACATGGGATAGAAACCGAATGAGAAACAGCAAGGTTTAGCAGTTTATAATTCCATTTACTGATTCCTGACAAACCCACACTGCAGAAATTGGAGACACTGGTGATTAAAAACACAATAACCTGGAAACCCACTGAAGACAGATATTTTATTAATTTACCCAAAGGACGACTGTAGTAATGTGCAGATTTTTTGTGACCCTACCTTGGCTATTTACAGAATTCACAGTCTCAGAGTTGGAAGAAACCTGACAGGTCTAGCCCCTACCCTAGGGATGCTGAAAAGTTATTCAAGTCTCTCTGTGAATGTTTCAAATCCCAAAGCACTCACTGACACAGAGGTAGTGCACTCCATGGCAAATTACCACATCAGGATATGATTTGTATCATCTAACAATTTCTACCACTCTCATGGTGACCCAGACTGGGCTGAGGCCTATAGGGGGTAAGATACTGTGGTACAATGTAAGAGCATATAACAGAAAAGAAATACAGTTTGGTACAGTAGAAAATAAACCAGATTTTTGTAAGGTCCTAGAAGGTGGGAGACTTTTTCTTTTTTTATCCTTGTAGCCCCCAGACCCTAACAGTATCTGGCATCAAGTAGTTAATAAATATTTATTGAATTTCTTGATTGGGAATCTTGAAGCTTGGGCTTCAGTTTGAGCATGAGAACCAATCAGTTGGGTGAAATGTATCTTCCTCATTTGTGCATTTTCATTATTGACAATAACTCCACTACAGTTATTCAAGCTACCACAAATGGTAACTTAAGGAATTCCATGCCAGGTAGGAGAGAAAGAAGGGAAATCTGGAAAGACTGGGAGAAAATACTTAAGGACAGGCATGGCTTTACAATTTCTTTAACAAGAGCCATGATCAGCATTTCCTATTCCTGAATTAAAATCATTTGAAAGTGGGTAAGGAGACTTCAAACCTTGAGACAGCAAGGCCTGTTGTGGGAAAGACCCTGGGACATTACTATGTGGTGGCATGGTTCCTGCAAGAGAGGTTACCCAGAGGAGGATGAATGTGGAAGATAGCGATGGGCCAGAGAATAACTCACCTGTGTGGCCATAAGGAAGAAGGAAAAAAAAGCAAACTATCTGGTAGTCTCTTATTTTAGCTAGCTCTTGTTAACCAAGTTGTTTTTACATGGTGAAAGTATATAGCCCTAGTTCTTTCAACTTAGCCTCAAATAGCATGAAATTGAGGTCCTAGACTAGGGCTTCTTAACCATTTTGTGTCATTCACTTCTCTGACAGTCTGGTGAAGCTATGGACCCCTTCTCATAATAGTTTTTAAATGTTTAGAATAAAATGCATGGGATTACAAAGGAAACCAATTACATTGAAATCTACGCATGGCCCCCAAGTTAAGAGACACTACCCTATACTATCCTGGTTGCCTTGCTCTGAACATTCTGCAGCTCATCGATGGTTTAATACTGATCGTAATTCTTCAGATAAGATATCACTAGGCCAAAAGTGGGACTGTCAGAAAGACCACATTAAAAAAAAAATCAAAACCTGGGTAAAACAAAAACTGAAACTTTTATAAAGGTAACTGTGACCTCAAGATGAGGAGATGACTGGACAAATCATCTTGCTGACACAAGTCCTCAGCGCTACCTGAATAACAGTTCTGAGTCTCACTTCCTAGAATCTGAATTCTGTTCAGAAAAGCCCACAGCCCGTGGGGATTGCTTGGGGTGGGGAGTGCAGAGAGTGGGGAGTACTGTCAAATAGGAAGCTCCAAATGTGAAGGCGGTTGGGAAGAAATCCATTTGATTTGGGAGTCCAGAGTCTTAACCGATGTACTGTATGTAGGTGGGGACCTTCTCAGCAATAGTAATTCTCTTTTGACCTTTTTTTCAGGTTCACATCATGAAGTTTCATCCATGAAGCAGTATTTTCAAATGGAATCTAGATGTATAGAAAGGGAGAGGATATTCCTATAGGGGGAGAGTGAGTCAGAGCTGGGAATTCCCTTGTTTACTTGCCAACGTAATCGCCTTGGGAGACGAGTAAGATGATGAGCACTTGGCAAAGTTTTCAGGGGAAATCATTATTTTCCTTTCCTAAACATGACTAGCTTTTAGTAACTTTCTTCCCCTCCGTAGTCGTCCCCTGACTTGAGGTACTTGAGTCCTCAGCAGATCCCAGAAGAGCAGTAAAACCACACCTTCCTTCTCTCAGTCAATCAATCAAGCAACTTTTATTGAACATCAACTATGTGCCAGGCACTGTGCTAAGTGCTAAGGATACAAAAAGGCAAAATGCTGACCCTGTCTTCAAGGAACTGACCATCTAACGAGTGGTGTCCAACTCTTGATTCCAAACGAGTCATATACATTGTTAGGCAAGGCCAACCTGGTGGTTTGTCTTATAGAACTACTTTTTTGGTACAGGGGACAGAGTTCTCTTTAGGGGATGGCAGGAAATATTGGGAACTGATGACCACATTGTTGATTTTTTTAAAAATATTGGAAGAGAGAGGGCCCGGAGCAAGGGAACTTCCACTCCATGATGGGGAGAAGGGTGATAGATTCAGTTATACACCCTGGTAGCTAGGAAAGTGGTGACCTAGAGTGGCTTGCACCATCCTCTCCAACTTTTAGTGTCTTAGCATCCCAGAATCTCAGATCATGTTCTCTTGCCTCCCTGTTAAAGACCAGGTGCTCCTTCCTTCTCAGTCTTCTTCCTCCCCTACACATACTCTTCCATCCAGGGACCCTGGCCTGGGCTCTTGCACAAACAAGACACTCTTTCAGCTCTAGGCATTCTCTCTGGCTGTCCCCCAGGCCTGGAACACTCTTCCTCACCTATGACCAGTGACCTTCCTGTCTTGCTCAAAGTCCAGAGCAGAATCCCACCTTCTCCTAGAAGCCGTCCCCAACCTCTCTTAATTCTTGGGCCTTCCTTCTGTTAATAATTTCCTATTAG
>CM053769.1:551160966-551230595 GCA_028658325.1 Potorous gilbertii
CTTCTTCCACTTATGTCAGTGTGACTACATAACATCACTATGGTGAAAATATGCTCAATAGGAAAGAATATGTCAAACCTATACAGAATTGTATGCTGTCATGGGGAGGGAGGGGGGTGGGGGGGAAGGTGTGGGGGTATAAAATCTTAATTTTAAGGAAGTGATTGTAGAACATTTATAAATAAATAAAATAAAAATTTAAAAAAAAATAAAGACTATAAAAAAAATAATAATAATTTCCTATTAGGGGAGTTGGTCTTTCTTCTCCCGCCTCCCGTGTCTTTCTTCTTGACCACATCACTGAGCCATGTAGGGACCCAGGCCCTCCGCTACATCTGGCGCCTGAGTAGGGACATGATCCAGGAAAGGGACTTGTCTTTCAGTGATAGTGGCCCCCTGGAAAGGAGGTCTGAGTTGTGACAAGGCAACTAAGGAGGAAGGGGATCCAGAGTGGAAGTGGGCCAGCAGTACCATTCTTCTGTCCTATGGGCAATTGGCAGTTAAGGCCAAACAGAATATCCTTCCTTGGGTGGACAACCTCTCTTCAAGAATGGTCTTTCTCTTCTGCAATAGCTACTGGGATGACAACCTCAAAGAAAGCTTCCTAGAGGCCACCCAAATGCTGGTGGGGGCTGTTAGCAGGAATGATGGGGCCCACAGTTATGAGTTCACTCAGGTGACTGAGCTCATCGACAGCTTACTAGTGCTGATGAATAAGGAGCCCAAGGATACACTCTGTATTACAACTTGGACAGTAGGTCATGTGTGCCCTCACAGGACTTTGCAAACTGAGGCCACTATTGGGCTATGAAAAGAAATCCAAGATCCTCTTCACTTGCTGCCTGTTAGAGGTTCTGGAGAGGCACACCTGTCTACTAGCAGACCCTCCTGACATACAGGTGCTATACATAGATACTATGTGCACCTTAGATAGGCTGCAAAAGAACTTAATCTCTGAAAATTACAATCCAGAAGATCTTCATTTCATACTAGAGGAAATGCACACCTGGATGGTTGCAGAGAAGGATTACGAGCAGAAGTGGGCAGTTAGGAGCTGCATCACTATCCTTAAGTTTGTGTCCCAGAATAGAATATCCTTACTTGGGTGGACAACATCCCTTTAAGATTAGTCTTCCTCTTCTGCAATAGCTACTGGGATGATAACCTCAAAGAAAGTTTCCTAGAGGCCACTCAATTGCTGATGGGGGCCATCAGCAGGAATGATGAGGCCCACAGTTATGAGTTCACTCAGGTGACTGAGCTCATCGACAGCCTACTGGTGCTAATGAATAAAGGAGCACAAGGATACACTCTGCATTACAACTTCACAGCAGGTCATGTGCACTCTCACTGGACTTTGCAAACTGAGGCCACCATTGGACTATGAAAAGAAATCCAAGATCCTCTTCACTTGCTGCCAAAGTGTGTATAAACTGCCTCTGTTAGAGGTTCTGGAGAGGCACACCTGTCTACTAGCAGTCCCTCCTGACATAAAGGTGCTATACATGGATACTATGCGCACCTTAGATAGGCTGCTAAAGAACCTAATCTCTGAAAATTACAATCCAGAAGATCTTCATTTCATACTAGAGGAAAATGCACACCTGGATGGTTGCAGAGAAGGATCATGAGAGGAAGGGGGCAGTCAGGAGCTGCATCACTATCCTTAAGTTTGTGTCCCAGAACAGAATATCCTTCCTTGGGTGGACAACATCCCTTTAAGATTAGTCTTCCTCTTCCGCAATAGCTACTGGGATGACAATCTCAAGAAAAGTTTCCTAGAGGCCACCCAATTGCTGGTGGGGGCCATCAGCAGGAATGATGAAGCCCCCAGTTACGAGTTCACTCAGGTGACTGAGCTCATCGACAGCCTACTGGTGCTAATGAATAAGGAGCACAGGGATACACTCTGCATTACAACTTCACAGCAGGTCATGTGCACTCTCACTGGACTTTGCAAACTGAGGCCACCATTGGACTATGAAAAGAAATCCAAGATCCTCTTCACTTGCTGCCAAAGTGTGTATAAACTGCCCCTGTTAGAGGTTCTGGAGAGGCATACCTGTCTACTAGCAGTCCCTCCTGACATAAAGGTGCTATACATGGATACTATGTGCACCTTAGATAGGCTGCTAAAGAACTTAATCTCTGAAAATTACAATCCAGAAGATCTTCACTTCATACTAGAGGAAATGCACACCTGGATGGTTGCAGAGAAGGATCATGAGCAGAAGTGGGCAGTTAGGAGCTGCATCACTATCCTTAAGATTGTGTCCCAGAAAACCTTCCTGGATCCTGCTTGATCTGATGTTTGTTGACCTTAATATTCATAAAGATTAACCCTGGGGATGGGTGTTTGAACTTCTTCCCAACAGACTCAGTGGTGGAGCAAAACTTGATGATAGCATGGTGATCAAGCCTGTTATCCTCGGGGGAATTTTCTGAGGGTTCTTGGACTGTTTTTAAACCTAAAGTGCCTTGGGTTGACATTTGGATTTTCATCCATTGGAGGCTATGGACATCCTTTATCACTGCCTTCTCACCCTTCAGGAACTTTGACCTGGCTTCTGTCTTGGGAGGTGCAACCATTTCCTTCTCTGCCTTTATATACCGTCTTGGAGAAGGGCTACATAATACTACCTCTTGAAAAACCAAAAATAAGTATCAATGCTCTAAGTATTTGTTGAGGGCTAGGGTGGAGTGTGGTTGACAAGATCAGGATAGACCTTGGCGGAAACTGTTCTTTGAGACTGTGCTCATTATCATTCAGAACGGCTCTCCATGCCCCGGCCCCCCCACCACGTTGCAGGCTCTGAGAGACGAACAAGAGAATTACAGAAAACATGGTATATGTAAAATAGATGCCCTCTAGGCTCACAGTCTTTAAGATAAGACTGATTAAATCACCAGGGCGGGAGACAAGCAGAATGTCCCGCAGGCTTGCAGTTTCTGTCTATAAATACCCTGACCATCAGATCAATAAATGGAGTTGGTCTATCTTCAATAAAAATAATAATAATTTCCTATTAGTCCTGTACTGAAGCTTGCTTCCTGCATATTTGTTTCCATGCTGTCTCTCCCATTAGACAGCAAGGTTCTCCTTGTATGCCCAGCACCGAGCACAGCGCCTGGTACATGGCAGGCTCTTGTTGACTCAAAGTGACTGTGACCAAATCCTGTGTCTTCTTCCTGCCTCAGTCTACTCGTCTGTAAAATGAGAGCGTTGGCCTGGGCCCTCAATGAGCTCTAGATGTCCCTTGTGGTCTCAGCGCCCTCTCAGTGAGCCAGAGAGCCTACACACAAGCATTCCCTGCCACGCTCCAGCGTCGCGGGGGCAGAGACCCGGCTTCGCATCCACCGCCGTGGCCTCTCTGGGGGCAGAGCGGACAGGAATCACCGTGCCGAGTCCAAATCTGGCCGGAGACACCGACTAGCGGGGTGACCCTGGGCGAGTCACGTCACTGAGCTCGCCTCGGTTTCCTCATCTGGAGAACGAGGGGAAGGAGGAAATGATAAAGCCAAGAACGCTGCAAATGGGTCCACGAAGCGTAGGCGTGGAAGAGGCTTAACCCCGGACCGCCGGGAGCCTCAGTTTTCCTCATCTATAAAACGGGGGATTGGACTAGAACTCTAGGTCAACGATTCCTACAAACGGAAACTGAAAAGGGGCGGGGGGGGGGGGGTGAGACTAAAAAGAGGAAGAGGACGTTTGGGACGCCCCCTCCTCCGAAGTCCTGCCCCAAAATGATATGGCTCCGCCCCCTGCCTCTACTCCCCGCAGTTTCACAGCAGAGTCCGCTACTGTGGGGGCTCCTCTTCCGCCCTCTGCCCTGGCTCAGCCAATGGGAGGAGCGACGGTGGATGGTAACCGGACCAATGGGAGGGGCATCGGTGGAAGAGCCCGGCCAATGGGAGGAGCGGCGGTGGAGAGTGACCCTTTCGCCCCTCCTCCCTCCCCGCCGACGGGAGGAGTACCGGGGCAATGCTTCTGCTAATGGGAGGGGCGACGGTGGATGGTGACCCGACCAATGGGAGGGGCACTGGTGGAAGAGCCTCGGCCAATGGGAGGGGCGGCAGTGGAGAGTGACCCTTCTGCCCCGCCTCCTTCCCCGCCAGAGGGAGGAGTAGCGGGGCGGGGGGGTGGGGGGAACGCTTCGGCCAATGGGAGGGGCGGCGGTGGAGGGTGATTCGGCTTTGGGACCTCTCGCCCCGGTAGAAAATGTCCCCGGTTCGGTGCAGCTCCGGGAGACCGCGAGAGGAAGAGACGCCCAGGACGCCGCGGGCCGCGAGGAGGCGGAGCGGCCCCGCGCTCGTGCGGTCCTCTAGCTGAGAGCCCTGCGGCCCGTGAGGGGAGCGCCCATCGCGGCCCTTCCCAGAAAGGGCCGGGCCATGGCGGAAGAGCGGCTCGACAGCCTGGAGGGCTGGGTGGCCGTCAAGGAGAACTTGTTCTCGGAGCCCGAGCGGCCTAATCTGCGCTTCATGGTGGCCTGGAACGAGCCCGAGGCCAAGTTCGCCGTGACCTGTCACAACCGGACCCTGCAGCAGCGGCAGCGGCAGCGGCGGCGCCGCCGCGAGGGCCTCGGCCCGGCCCCGGGGGGCGGCGGCGCCCCCGGCGAGGCGGAGGAGGCGGGGGCCGAGGCGTTCGGACCGCTCAGCTGGGCCGGCCTCTTCTCCGTGGCCGAGCTGCAGGGCGTGCACCGGCAGCTGACCGCCGTGAGCCCGCAGCTGGAGGCCTGCTTCCCCGCGCTGCCCCCCGAGCTCGGCCCGGGCCTGTGGGCGCTCCTCTTCCCGGCCGGGCCGGCGCACGACGAGGCGGCCCTGCAGGAGTGCTGCCGCCAGCTGGAGCTCTACCTGGGCGCCGCGGCCGACAGGTGCGGAGCCAGGATGCTGCTGGACTCGCTCTTCGCCGCCGACACCGAGCCCGGGGACGAGTACTTCGAGAACCTGCACGATTTCCGGAAGAAGAGCCTGCAGGGGCACGTGGCCCGGGCCAAGGAGCGGCTCCAGGGGGTACGGCCCGGCCGCCGCCCCTTGGGGCCGGGGGCTGGAAGGGGCGGGACAGTGTCACCAAAGCCCCGGGCCCCACGGCTTCAGGGGCGCGTCCGGCTCCTGGAGAAAGTGACAAGCACGTGGGCCCCCAAGGGGGAGGGGCTGCTTGCTGCCTAATGTAAAGCCAAGCAAGGTCTGCCCTGGGCTTAGGGATTGAACCAGCCCATGCTAAAAGGCTGATTCTTAAAGTTGGACCCTTGTTATACATTCAGGCATTCACCTCAGCGTCCTCTCCAAATCCTGTCCCGAGTCATTACCTTCTATAAGGATAGTTTTACAGGAGTTTAACTTAATTAAAGCAAGTGTGCCTCTCCTGAACGGCTGGGTAACACTATCAACACCCCGAGAAATAAATATGTCCAGTACCAATCCTTTGATGAACTTCGTTGTTTGAATACAGGGAGCTTTCCACTTATCTCACGGTTTGTTGTAAGGGTTGATGTTTACAGAATTTCAAACATTTTTATCCAGAAATTAGCATTAATGTATTCTGGGAGGTATATGTTGGGAAGCCATAAGAACAGTGCCTTTTTGTGTGCCATAGACCCCTTGGCAGTCTTGTTTTGTTACTGAGTTGTGTTGGACTCTTTGTGAACCCATTAAGAATGTTCATGACATAGATACTGAAGTGATTTGCCATGGCCTTCTCCAGAGAGTTCATGAGGAAACTGAGACAAACAGGATTAAGTGACTTGCCCAGGATCACACAGGTAGTAAGTGTCTGAGGTGGTATTTGAACTCACAAAATTGAGTCTTCCTGAGTCGAGGCCTAGCACTCTTATCTACTGTACCACCAGCAAAATCTATATAAACACTTTCTCAGAATGTGTTTAGATGCATAATGAAATACCTAGGATTACAGAAGAAACCAGTTTGTGTGGAAATATAATTATCAAAATAAATCTTAAAATTTTCCAGGTTAAATCTTGGACTATAGATAATAGGTTCCTTCCTGCCCTAAATCTGATCCTTTGAACTTCAGAAGGTGGATACATAATCTCTTTGGCTGGGCATGTGCAAATAGAAGTAAAAGTTGAAATCTGTTTATAAATAGTGAAGGAACAAGGAAGATGCTATAGGGGGATTTCATAAGACAATGAAAGGGCAAAAGAAAAAATGGTGATTGAGCTTGATTGTGGACAAATATAAAGTTTTCAGAAGCAGAATTCAAATAGCTCATGACTAAAAGCAAGCCAACACCTGGATGGTAAGGCTCTTTGTTGATAGTGCCTAAGCTCACTCTTGAAAGGTAAGGATACTGGCAAGCCAAATGTAACAGTGTATTCCTGGTATGAAGGATGATTTATGAAAATGTGTGAGCAGGTGAATTTAAGGAATAGCTAATAGTTTGGTTTAGCTGCAATCTATATTGCAGTGTGTGAGAGTAATGTGAAATAAAGTAGGACATCTTACATTATAAAGGGTTTTAAATGCCAGGGTGAGAAATTTGCATTTTATTCTAGAGGAAATAAAGAGAAGGTTTTTGAGAAGGGGAACATGGATAGACTTGTGCCTTAGAAAGATTATCTTGGCAGTTGAGTGAATGTTGGGAAGAGAAACTGGAAAATGATTAGGGTCTGAATTAAGCTGGTGGCTAGGTGAATGGAGTAAAAGTAGTGATTGGAAGTAGACCCAACCAGAGTTGTCAGCTAATTGGATATGTGGAATGAGGGGGAGAAGCAAGGATTACTAGAAGGGTATGATCTTGAGTAACTAAGAAAATAGTGGTGCTTACAGTGGAGTTAGAGAAGTCTCGAGGAGATGAAGCTTTGAGCAAGTGAATGAGTTCAGTTTTAGACATACCCCATTTGACAATTTAATGGATCATCTGGGTAGAAGCATCTAGTAGTCAGTTGGCAGTAAAAATAAAATTATGAAATGTTGGGATCTGGAAGGTACATTGGAAGCAAAGTGAAAAGCATCCTAACCTTGCATAAAATCATGGTGTATCCTCCAATGCTTCATGAAATTTTAGTCTTTGTAATAAAAAACTTCTCGGATGGAACTGGAAACACATGTGGAAGGGCAGATAAAAATGGTTAGGGGAATGGATATCCACATGAGGGCAAACTAGGATTTGGATTCTTTATTTTTGGAGTTATGAAAATGGGGAGGAATGGAATGAAATCTTTTTAAGTAATGAAGGCTTTATCAAGGATAAATCCAAAATTGTTCAGCTAATCCTTTCACCTCTCGGAATACTAGAGTTTAAAAGATTCTCTTAAAAGTCATAGTTTGGGACTAAAATACATTATAGAAGGGTTTTGATAAAATTATAGATAATATGTCTGTAATAGATATATGAATCTCTCGACAGATCTTTTAATGTTTTTTGTCACAAACACCTTTAGCAGCCTGGTGAAGCCAGTGAACTCAGAACAGTCTTTTTAAATGCATAAAGTAAATATATGGGAAACCAATTTTGAAGTACAGTTATGAAAAAATTTAGTTAAAAAACAAGTTCATGGGCCCTAATTTAAAAACTCATAGGCTAAGATGATAAAATTTAATACTAGAAATGCCTCAGAGGTCACCTGGTTTTTCCCCTCTCCCCTCACTTCACAAATGGAAGGTGGGGATGTTTAGGGCATATTTCCATCTTCAAACATGACTATATATTTTCACTATAAAAGACTAAATGCTAAGCTTAATAGTTTAACCTTAGTATATGATTTCTAATGTTATATTTTGTGGCATGTTTTAGGGAATGAGAGATTGGGAAGGGGAATTTAACCAAATTTTACTTGTTTTTTAAAATGGTAGTTAATTCATACAACTTTGATTATACTTTCAAAATTAAGCGTATTATAAAAGTTGTGTCCAACACTTTTATGAGAACCAGTGTGTTACAGAAAAAATAATTGGCTTTATAGAGTTAGAGGACCTAGGTTTGTAACTAAAGGAGAATCATGGTTTGGGAAAAATCAGTAAACCTATAAAATTTGTACTGAATACAGTAATTATGTTCATTCTATTTTGTACAATTCATTAAACCTGCTGTAGCTAACCTTTAAAATTCTTTTTATCTTCTAGATTATTCACAGGCATAAAAATGCTGACAAGATGATAGAGTTAATGAAAGTTTATGAAGAAGAAGATGAAGCTTACCAGGAATTAGTTACTGTGGCAACAAACTTCTACCAATATTTGCTGCAGCCATTCAGGGATATGCGAGAGCTTGCAACATTATACAAGCTAGAAATTTCAGTATGTTTTTTTCATATTTTCTTACGTTTATTGTATTGTTTGCAAAGCAGTATTTTACCAACTGTATTTAAATAAATAACAATGTATTTTATATTGGCAAATTAGTTATCCATAGAGGAATATTTTAGTAGTATATCTATGCTGGTCTGGGAAGGCAATGGAAATTAAGTAATGATAATCTATTTTATAATGTTTTATGCTTTTCTTTGAAGTAATTTATACTGTTTTCTCATTTGAGCCCTGTAGCAGTTTTTCAAGTATTGCTTTCATTTCACAAATGAAATACAGAGTATTGTACAGCAGTGTTAGCACATATCTTAGTTCAAAAGAAGGTTAGTGGCAGAGTTCAAGAACCCTAGTTTCTTGACTCTTGGTTCATTGTACTGTCCATCGTGCCACTCTCATCCTCCGCCCAACAATGCACATTAAAAACAAGCCATATTTTGGTGTTTTTAAAGAGATTTGTGTATCTCAGTGCTAAATGAATATATAAATACATGCCACTCTGATTTATTTTACAAAATAAGCATCCTTTTCATTTGCAGTTTTTGAAATGAATTTGTTTTTTTTTAATAAATTTGCTCTACTTTTTCATTCTCTTTTTATTGGTAAATTATACTTTATAGAAGAAGATTTTAAAGCTAGGCCACAACTAGAATTGCTATTTCAATATAAATTAACTTAAGTATGGAATTAGTACTATCAAATTTAATTATTTGAGGAACTTACACACATGTTCCACAGTTCTAAAAGAGAACTATAGAATTGTGCACAGAAGAGCTCTTGTTCATAGCCATAAAATATTCACCAACAATGTTGCTTTTTCAGAATTCTGTCCCTGTAAATACTGTGGCTTTGTATGTAAAGAAAGCATAATCCTTTATTTGTGAAAAAGAAAAAAATGCCTTTGTACTTTTCCTCCCAAGTAGGTGGTATATAAATTTTAGGGTATTATTTCCATACTAGGAGAGAAGCCAAAATTTTATGGAGAAAAGTAATAATAAGGACCTAAAATTATTCCAGGTGCCTACTTTAGATGAAGGGCAAAGGTATTTAGAATCCTGCAAAGCACTTTTGAAAGCCATATTGCCATTATCTACTATTGAACTGAAGTCGTTCTTTTATTCTCTCTGTAGAAGTCGTTGGAGTTTGATGAATTGGGCCCTAAAAGAATAGAGGCATTGCAGAAAGAGGCCAAAGAATGGACCAGACAGGCTGAAGAAGCTGTGACATCTATTCAGGATATCACTATGAACTATTTTAAGGAAACAGTAAATGCACTGGCTAGTAAGCATCAGAGAATTTTGTGATAGAACACAGACTTTGTGCACACACACACACGACCATGACTTTCATTTCTTCCAGTGTTACTGGAGTTAAAACTATGAGAAGCAGGATTTTGGTGTTCTTCCTAACAGTCTCATTTTCTAACAGTAGAAATGTCATGTAGACATCTGCTTCAGTATTAGATATCTGTAAAACTGTGGCAGTCAACTCTTTTTATTTTTAAAGGAACAGCTTTCTCTGAACCACATGTGACTTTAAAAGACTTTCCATGTTCTTACTGAAACAGGATAGTAGTTGGGTATGAGTGAGCCACTTGACCTTATCCAAGTACTTTCAAAGTTGCGGTCCACCTTGTAGGCTGGTATAAGAAGACTGACTGCTGACTGCCAGCTTCACTTCACTTCCTTACTCCCCCTTACTCCCTACATACACTTATACCCTCCCAAAATTCATTATAAGAGTGAAGTTGTTTCTGCAGTATTCACTGTTGCGGATGTTCAGGCAAATAGGATTAAACAGTAGTCAAACCATTAGAGTACCACCAAACTGTCTAATTTTGATTAAATGAAAGCATATGTACCAGATAAGGCTAGAAAAGCAGAATTCTTTTTTAAAAAATGAGTATTGTGGATTTTTTAAGTAGCAGATTTTGGCTTTCATTGGTAAGATAGGAGGTTATTCTTAAAAGCATTTTAGGTGAAATTTATTTTAAAATTGCTTTTTGCCATATTTGTTACTGACAGTTGCCACTTGCTCTAGATTAATTAGCAGGATTTATCAGCACACTGAAACTAGTTGAGTAATAAAGTAGTACATGTTTCAAAGGGAGTTGTTTAATGGATTCATCCCTTAATTTAGGAGTTATTATGAGATGGTACTGTATACAATACACAAATCTTTTCATAAGTTATTTGAATCCTGCTTTCAAAAGTTGTACGGAGAGGGATCTGCTATGTATAGAAAGAACAACTCTTCCTTTTTTTCTCTTTCTATTTTTTAAGAGGGTGTAGATGGGAACAAGAGCATCATAATGGTTTATTATCCATTTGTATAACTAGGGACAGTGGGCAGAAAGTTGAGGGAAGAATCTGTTTTTTAATTGTTATACAAACCTCTGATGTCTTGTGTCATTTATCTTCAAAATTTTAATGCAATAGTAATGCAGAAACAGATGGAGCAGGATGAGGAAGGATTTGGCCAAGCCACCTGGGCCTTAGCTGCTCCCAGACTTGAAAAACTGAAGTACCTGTTAGCAAGAGAGACTCTACAGCACAGGAGAGCAAAAGAGCTATGCCTGAATCGAAGAAGAGTTGAAATTAAAAAGAAGGTAAGGTGAAAACTAATGGGAGTTTGATCTAATGACTCAGTGCCTCCCGTATATGTATCACGTTGCTTCATAGGAGCTCAGAGCATTTTTGAGGATGGTATGGAATAAGCCAGTATAAAATCACCAGAGAGCAATTCTGTGCTATTCTAGGTTTTTTCCATAAAGTAAGAGACATGAAAGTCAGCATTTAACCTCTTTGTGATGTATGATTCCCTTTGTAATAATATTAAAACTCGTCACACAAGTGGGTAATGGCAGTGAATTAATGCTTTCGGGCACTAGCACACTTTTGTTGTTTGGAGATTGTAATTTATTTAATGGTGCACTGAAATTGTTGTTAATTTATTCATCATAGGGTCATGACCATGTAACTTTTCCTGGGTTCCTATGACTTTAAAGAAGAAATTACTACATAATACAGCATTCCCTTTCCACCAGTTTCTTAAGATAAATGTTTCACAGTTTATGAGGAAAAGCTAAAGAGGACCTCTTATAAATGGACTTGAAATGGTCACAATGTGTACTAGCACTTTTGTCACATTATTATGCAAGCTATAGCAGTATTTTTCTCCACATCTGCATATATCTATTGCTTGTCAGAAAATAATTGGAACAATCTGTAAATATGCTTTTCATAATATATTATTTTTATTGACATGTTCTTTTTTTATTAATAAGGTAGAAGGTCTTTCTGAATTAGAGAAAAACATTGATGTGGTAGATGAGCTAGAAATGCAGTATTATGAAGTTCAACTTGAATTGTATGAAGTTCAGCTTGAGATATTGAAGTTTGAAGAAATGCTGCTTATTACAGAGCTAGACACTGTAAGACGACTCATAAAAGGTAAGATGTATGTGTGTAAAGAACAAACTACAGTACCTAGTAGCAAGAGACAATGTTAAACGTAATACAGTTCTTACACATTAAGTACTTCACATTAAAAATTTTAAACTAACTTTTAAACATTTTAGACATTGAGCATCTAAGAAATGTTCTTCAAAAGGTGTCATGTAGGTTGAAATTTGGAGTCAGGAAGACCTAGATTCAGATCTTGCCTCACAGAATAGCTGTGTGACCTTGTGCAGGTGACTAGTGCTTTCAATACATCAGGCAGCTTTGTAAGGTTGTAAGTTACAGAAAATTGTTGGTCAGTATTGAGGGATGGGGAGGGAAAGGGAAGAAATCATAAGTGTGGACAAAAAAAATTTTCTTGATTTTAAAAAATACTGAGTTATTTTAGTGTTCATTAAATGCATTCTTCACCCAGGTTCTTTTATAAATTAAGGACTTAATTTTGAACCTGTTTTCATGGTTTCCTGTTTCCAGAGAAACAGGATGAAGTTGTTTATTATGATACATGTGAAAGTCCTGAGGAACTTAAAGTTGTTGATCATCTAGTGGGACAACAGGATTCCCAGATTTCAGAAATGAAGACACTCAAGCGACAATCCCAGCACCTCGAATCCAAGCGAGGGACCATCTGTGCAAGAAGAGCCTATCTCAGGAATAAAAAAGTAAATGTGCTGGGGGAATCTTTTTATCTTCCTTTCCTGTGATTTCCTGTTATTGGTAGATTAAAATGCATTAAAAACTGAAGTTTTTAGCAACATAGTAACTATAGAAGAATGTGAGAAATTATACAGTATTTCCAGTTACTAAATACATGTTTAAGTTTCTTCGTATGAGTTCTTCTTTCAGGTTCCTTGGTAAATTAGTATTGGTTTAAAAAAATACCAATTACTATAATAGGAATTCACCACAATTTATTTATAATTTCTTGCAATTTAAAAAATAATGGACTTTATTGCTGAGAATACCTGTAAGGAATGCTTCCAAGTGTGCTTTACTGGTTTTTTAATTAGCTAT
Source organism: Potorous gilbertii (assembly GCA_028658325.1). Taxonomy (NCBI): domain Eukaryota; kingdom Metazoa; phylum Chordata; class Mammalia; order Diprotodontia; family Potoroidae; genus Potorous; species Potorous gilbertii. Next base: position 551,173,704 of record CM053769.1, read on the forward strand.
TGTAAAAGAAATTGTCACTTTAAATTGTATATTACTGAAATAACTTTCTTCATCTCACCTGTCTTTAAAATGAAGTTTTATTTTCCCATTGTCATTGAGTTTTTTTCTTTAAATGTCTTTATACAATAAAATACTTAAAAGAATTATCTCACTTTAATGGCAAGAAAAGCAACCACCACAGGCAGTTTCAAGTGGACTTTGGGTGTGCTCAAGGGGGTCAGGTTATGACATAATAAGTTTAATTATGTTTGTTGAGTTTTGAGTTGTTGTTTAGTTGTGTCTGACTCTTATTGTCTCCATTTGGGGTTTTCTTGGCAATGATACTGGAGTGTGTTTCCTTTTCCTTCTCCAGCTCATTTTACTGAGACTGAAACTGAAAGAAACAAGGTTAAATGATGTGCCTAGACACAGCTAGTAAGTGTCTGACGCCAGATTTAAACTCAGGAAGATGAGTCTTCCTGACTCCAGACTGGGCAGCCTATCCACTGTACCAGCTAGTTTCTAGCTTCCCTCTTGATTTACCAATTCTAAATGAGCATAGCATGACATAAGTGGATAAGGAGAATTTGAATAATAACATTTCACTTTCCAAAGTCATAGTTCCTGTATTTAGGAACTGCTTTTACAACAGGTGCCTTCTCATACAATTTATAGAATTTTTGAGGTTGAAAAAGATGAAAGATTGAAAAGAGGTGCAGCTTCAGTGGTTAGAAGTTATTGGTGATCAGGAACATCTGATTGACCCTCCTCTGACAGCCTTCCAAGAGAGGGAAAATGTTTCTAACTATGTGGTTGAATTTAGAATATGTCCTTCAAGACACTATTATAAATGGTGATCAGATGTAGTTCAGTGATAACTTGATAAGTTCAAGGTCATATATAAAGCTACACAAAATATCTTTTGCACTTAATCATATTATTAATAATATAGTTCAGCTATGTTATTAGTAAAAAAAATATTATTGATACATGTTTTGGCACAAGAAATATTTCCAAACAAACCCATTTATAAAGTTCCCAGATTAACCGAAAGGAGAGTATATATGTACATGTGTGGGCAAGCTCATAGAAATATATACACACAGGTATATGTATATAATCTGTGGAGATAGATACAGCTTGGATAGTATGGCATAACATTGAGCATCGTATTTGATCAGAGTTTTGTTGCTTCTCAGTGTTTATTTGCATATTTATACTTACTCATTTGACTCTGTTTTCTTCATGCTGCATTACTGCATACAAACTTCTCATGTTTCTCTGAACCCTTTGTATTCTTCATTCCCTGGGACACAGTAATATTCCATTCCCCAATTATCAGGCATAAATTTTGTTTATAGCTTTTTGTTAGGCTTTGAGACTGCTCTGTGTATTTCACCACCCCCGTTAGCCCGTTTGGAACCTAGTCACAGTCAGGGAAATTGCCCAACAAATCTCATGTGCATTTGGGTGGAGAATCTCTTCTTTCATTTCTAGTACTTGGCAACATTGTGTAGAAAGAAGTGCTATTGAGCTACATTGGAAACTCATGTTTGCTTGGTGTCTTGAGCAGGCAACCTCTAATATAAATGCTACTAATTAATGCTACTAATATAAATGATAACCTACTTTTTAAAATAGGACCCACAGAAATAAAAGTCAAATTGAGTTTTGTATTTGTTTTATTATGGCAGGATCAATGCAAGGAAAGTCATCATCAAAAATTACAGCAGGCACAGGAAAACATAAAGCAGTTTTATCAGCATCATAATATTCAGATGGTGAGTAGCTGAAGAAAATTGCCTACTCAGTTTGCCACTACACACTAGCGTAGTGTTGAAATAAAGAGCATGAAACATTCCGTTTTATTCTATGGCTCGCAGTTTGAACATTTGTCAGGTGGCATGGGAGGAGTGATACAGTGAGGAGATTTAGACATCTTTATTTTTCATAACAGAGGTAAGCATTTTAAAGATTATGAATGTGTATTTTTTTAAATACAGAAAAGAAACAAGAGAAAAGAAGAAGAGAAGGAAAAACAAGAATGGATAAGCCAAGAACGACAGAAAACACTTCAACGCTTAAAATCGTTTAAAGAGGTAAATACTTGAAATAATTATCTCGTTTATATTTTGGAGAAGTTTTTGTGAGGGGAAAGGTAGTCTAAATTCAATTCAGCAAACATTTGAGGGCATACTGTGTGCAAGAGAAGTAGAGAGGAGAAATGGCAGCTTGTAATTTTAACTTCTTTTACTGCAACTTAATCATTGATCGAAATTTAGAAAATAGCCATACTCCCTCCCTTCCTCCCACCTCCCCCTCTTCACTCACCCTGTTTACCACTGTGTGTCTGGCTAGAGAATCGGGTTGGGTTCACCACTCCCCAGGTCTCTGACCCTCTCCCTGCTGATGGTCACTGGCTCCTGCGGTGGGGCCCAGCACCACTCAGAATGTGAGAGTGCAGTCTGGACAGGATCAGAAGTAGAATATGAAGTTCTTAAGAGAAAGGGAGAGACAGAAGAAAATGCAATATTTCAAGGAGTAAAGCAGAATTCAAGAATGAGGGGTGAATCTTCCTTTAAGAAGCATCTGAAAGATAGAATTTGTCAGGAAGAATAAAAAATAAACCATTTACTTAAATTAAAACTTCTGAATTAAAATAATAATGAAAAATCACCTATTGTAAATTAAAACTTCTGAATTAAAATAATAATGAAAAATCACCTATTGTAAATGACTTGCTGATTGAGGTTTTTAAAGAAATACTGTTCTCATAGATTTACCACTTTTCATGAAATATTAACAATGTTTATCATATGGAATTGTTTAGCTGAAAATACTTTGACAAATTTGGTACATGAGAAGTATGGATATTTTTCTATGTTTCTTAAATTTAGTTGGATGCCTTATCTATCTAGACCTTTGTCTAGATTGACATTCCTAGACACAGATTAGATTTCCATAATTTATTGTTTTTTTATTTGAAGAGCATTTTGTCTGATTCAAACAAATTCTGAATTTCTCATAACTGTTAAGGATTTATTTTAGGAAGGCAAGAAACAAGCCTTCCAAAATTAGATGACTACTAAGATATTTATGCTTCATGTCTTTTTATGTCCCCAAGTATAATACTTTTACTATTTCAAAGCTATGAATTTTTACATTAAAAGGAACTGTCTAATAAACAGGTGAAATGTCTGCTGCATTATAAGAGTTTTTTTTCAGCACCAGTTTGTGAGAATTACTTAGGGGTAAGTTTGAGTTATTGAAATTAAATTTGATGCAAATTTTTAAAAAGAAAAGCAAAGCCATGAGAATCAAAAGGATGTTCTGAAAAAAACATTATTTCTGTTGAAGAAGCAGAATATTAAATCTCAGATGTATAAGTAGAATTAAAAGGCCTTAATTCTGTAACTGAATTAAGCAGGGCTTCAACTTAAAACATTAGCTATTGGTCAAGATAAATTGCTTACTGGCCAGTACTGGTATATATTATCAGGTACTAGGAGACACTAACAGGTTTTGGTATGTGACCAGATAGAATCAGTCTGTTTTCATAATTTATTTTTCTTTGAAACCTCTGTGATTTGTAAGACCTTTTTCTCATCCTGGAGTCCTTGCAGCTCTGTGTTACTGATTCTTTGAGTTACCACCACTCATGTGACTAGGACTTGTTTTCCCTTTCTGTTAGATAAATGCTCTTTTTTGAGTTGCATCTACAATGAAGGCTTTGTAGTCTGAGGTAATTGCTTAGAACAAATGAATTAATGAATATTTAAAACGTTATCAGACATTCTCCAAATTCTCCTATTAAGTTCTTTGTAAGTTTTAGTGCCATCTCGAGGAAGCTAAGGGGTCGTTGTCAGGAGATTTGAGTCCTCTTGCTCAGTTTTTGACTTGGAAAATTTTTGACTTAGAAAATCAGGAGAAAACCGCCTTACTGTGTATATTGCAGGGGAGTTAAGAAGAAAGTGCTGTATAACTGTAAGTTATTTTATATGAGAGTAGACTGTAAGTACCCAAGGATGGTTTATGTCTAGTAGAGAATTGGTTTTGTAACTGCAATAATCTGGATCCAAGCCTTTTTTAGTGTTGCCCCACTAATGTTGGGCAAAGTATTTCATTTCTGTAAAGTGGGGTTAATAATACTTCGGCTGCCTTTGTTGAGGTTTGATGGGAGGAAAGTCCTTTGTAAACTTTAAAGTGCTGCATAAATGGGAATTATTAAATTTTTTGTGTTAAATTTTGTTGTTGGCATTTTTAGCAAATTTTTAATGTAACTTCTTTTTTTTTTAGAAACGTCCAGTTCAGTTTGTGCTTAAAACATCTTGTTCAAAACCAGTTAGTCCGAAATTGCCTAAAGATATTTCCCAGAAAATCTCATCACCAGCTTCTCAACCACTGTCAATAGTCCATTTATCTTCTGAGCAAACAAGAAACACTCCTTCATCTAAAGTTGGAGGTTTGAAAACATCTAAATGTAAAAATGGCCCTGGAAATCTCCCTATTCAGATTTTGGTTCCATCTAGAGACCCACCACATCCAGAACCCAGCAAAGAACTAATGTCATCACCAGCACCGCCCCCTCCTCCTCCTCCCCTACCACCTCTGCCACCACCACCACCACCACCACCACCACCACCTCTTCCTTCATCACCACTTTCATCTCCTCTGCCTCCACACTTGATAACACCTCTGAAGGATGATGATCAGCCACTTCCCTTGGTCTGTGAATCAACTGCTGGCAGATTATATGATCCCTCTAAAAGTTCTTTAAATCGCTATACAGGTAAATATTTGGCAATTCTGTCTCTTGCTATGATAATTTAAACTTCCATTTCCTATTTCTGGGATCTGGAATTGTCAGTGTATCCCCAGTTTAGAACAGGGCCCTTAAATTCATTCCAATCTCAAAATATTCTAGTAGTTTCTGTCTTAGCACTATTAACAATTTTTGTTTTTAAATCATGCAGCCCTTCAGTATTTGAGTTTGATAGATTATGTTGACAAGGTCATTTTTTATTAAGATGGTTATTGATAAATGACCACATTGAAGAATTAAATGATTTGGGATCTTTCAGGGTATTAATGAATCTGTCTTTACAAGTTTCTTAAGCTGAGAGTATACTGATTTATGATTTTGGTGAGGTGTTTATTATTTGGTATGATCTTGTGTCAGTTACAGTATTGTGATTCTACAACTTTTATTGTTTGTAAAGAGAACTTAGTTTTTGCTTTTCTAAAGGAAAATCAGTATGTTTTACTTTGGAAAATACCGTCGTAACACTTCTGATTTTGGCTAATTTAATTGAGGGATAAATAGAACATCCTTTTTATTTCAACTTTTGTTGCATTCAACTTTTTCTAAAATGGATAGATACACTTTCCTGCCTTAGTAAAAATACACAGGGAGCATAATTAAGTCCTTCTTTATTAAGGTAAGGATCTTGATCATCGGTAGAATAAATTTATCCTGAATACATTCTTATAATAGCTGTGGTTTTAGACCATTAGAATAAATCTGTATTGACCCCAACAAGTACAGAAGTGTTTTTAACAATATTTATATTCCTAAGTGCTGAGCACATTATGAGTACTTGACAAATACTTGATGAAATAAACCAAGTTTATTTTCTTGTCATTTTGTATTTATTCATCAAACATTTATTGACCTATGGGCGAGGCTCTGTGTTAATACAAAAATATTCCCTGCCCTTGATTCTTGTCTAAGTTCTAGGTTATCAAAAGCTTTATTGTATCTGTGTTTTACGTTATTATGTGCCATGTAAAATCTCTGTGTTATTGTGAAACTAAATTGCATGTTTGCATGATTTTATTCTTTTAAGTGATGAAAGAAAGCAAAAGTGCCTGAAAGTTTAGAATACGTACACATCTTTATATAGCGGTAGCAATTTGGCTTTAGAACCCGAAGTTTGTACATATTATACCAAAAAAAAAAAAAAAAAACAGACCATAGTGGTGAGAAGCAGTGACCAAAATAATTGGACCTTGACTGTAAAATCTTTTCATTCCCTGAACCAAACTGAATTCAGTTTACAAGTTTAAATCCAAAGTAAAATCATGTTTTAGCTAGTCATAGCAAATCCCAAGAGTTACCAACCAGTAGACCTGGATTTAGAAGCTTTATCTGATAAAAGTCCAAGCCCAACACTGTGATCATCTCCCTTCCTCTCCCCACCAGAACACATAAAGATTTTTTTGTTTGTCAGAGTTGCCAGCAAAGTTCTCTCACTGTTCAGGCATGGGATTGTTACCACCTTTCTCTCCACCTTCCCCTACCCCCGCCATCTTTTCATAGTGACCTTCCTAATGATTTTAGGGAGATACCAAGCAGCTCTGGGAGCTTCTCTTCACAAATGGTAGGGGCCCCAGCTTTGAATCCAAACTTCAGTAACAAATTCCCTCAAATCAAAGGATTTGTTCTGTAAACATGGATTCTGTCAAAAGGCCACATTCGAGGACCTGGAAGGCCACATGTGTCCTGAGGCCTCAGGTCCCCCCCACCTCCACTGTCTATAATGTGTGGCTACACTTGTAATTCCTCAAGTATAGCATAAGTGGGTGCTTATGGAAGTTCGGTGGAGGCACTGAGTCCTGCTGTCCACATTGTGCCAGACCTTCCATAATTGAGCTGCTCATTGGGAGTTTTATTGTGGACCTTTCCACTCACAGAGACCAGCTGACTTCAGGCTTGTAGAATGACACTGAGTTTGTACTTAAGATTTTAGCTTAGAGAAATCCAGCTTTGTGACCTGGGAATAGAATACAGGGTGTGCTATATAAATGGAACCACAGAGAAATTTACCTTTTTTTAATCTATTTTATCTATTACCAACTTTTTATCTGTTATCTATATTTTCATGGCTTGTTAAAAAAATAAAAATAAGAAAATTTTCACTTATGTGGAACATGTGTAGATTAGAAAAAGAAGAGCCAAAGTTGTTAGAGGGAGTGTTTCATTGCATTGGAGTCATTTGGTTATTCCTCACCCTGCTGTAACTCTTCTTTTGGGGTTCCTTTAACCCTTTGTTGGTGCTCATAAGAAGCCTAATAAAAAGTTTATACATATTAAAAGAAAGTAATCACTTCTGGAAAATGAACTAAATTACTTTGTCTAAGAAAATAATAGTGCTGCTACCATTATATGTGCATCTGTTCTGTATTGGTCATGGATCTGAATGGGAGGAATTAGCTGTAGGGTAGAGAGGGTCCGTTGTAAGAAAAAGCACTAGATCCTAAGGGAGAGCTGTAGTATTACCACCATTAACCCATTGTTGGCTAAATCCCTCAGTCATTTTACGTGTCAATACACTTGTATCTAAATGATGTAAACGAGAGTACTGCGTCTAAACCCACTTTGGAGAAATGTTTTGCTTTTATAGTAATTATTACTGTCTTTAATATGTCGCAGGAACTATGGATAAGGTTTTGGCTTCTCTAAAGCATGGTGAAATGCTTCTTCACAAAGGAGAGAGGCCCACTCCAGGAACATCAGTCCGAGATAGCATTCTGGCTGCTATAAAGCAAGGGGTTAAATTGAAGAAGGTTCATCAAGAGCCCGTCACAAACATCAACAAAGAGCTACCCAGTGAGCTGGAGAGAAGCATCAAGGCAGCTCTCCAGAGAATTAAGAGAGTGTCTGCTGACTCTGAGGAGGATGACAGTGGAGAGCAGAACAACACAGAATGGGACAGTTAACCTCATTTGTTGAGGCCAGAGGTTTGCTGGAATAATGAACAAGTTCTCAGGATAAAGCAGTATAGGCGCATAGGGACTTCTGAGAAGCCTTATGTACTCAGGGAAGGACAGCTTCCATAGTTATGCACGAGAACCACATTGCAGGGGTTTTCATTATTTTCATTCTTACTGAAATAGACTATGCATGATTTTTTAATCTTGTCATTCACAGATTAACCGAGAACCTTTAGATTACATTTCATAGGTGAAGTTTCTGAACAGCCCCCAGGAAAAAAAACCAACAACACGTTCAGGATACGTATCTAGTATGTTTTACCACAAAATAAATTTGAAAAGTATAAACTTTTCACAAATACTTTGAATGATGAAACAAACAAGTTGTTCCTCCCCTCCCCCAATCAACTGTGTGCACTTTAGAAATGACAAGAGAGAGGAGGAGAATTGAGCTTAAAGAAACTGGCAGACATTGTTGGCACAAGGGACTAGTATTTATCCATTAAGCCACATGTAGTGGCTTATATGTATTACACTCTGATTCTGGAGGCGTTTCACATCAGAAAAGTAAACATTACCATTTACATTTAAGTGAGGGAAGAGGAGTTTTTTGGAGGTATTGGACAGTTTTTGCTGTAGTTTAGAAATAGTGCAGTTACGTAATTGAAATGATTGTGTTTATCAACATTTTAATTTGTTAAAACTGAATAATTTATTATAAGTAACCAGAATAATTTGATGTCACTTGGGGAAACATTTTAAATATAAAGATAATTTATTTTATATTCTCTAGCATATCTGTGCACAGAACTGTTTTCAGTACCTCAGTGTTATATTTATGGGGAATGAGAAGCTTACAGTACCGTAACTGATATAATTTTGTAATATCTGGCTATTCATTCTTTATCATTACCAGTGTAAAACTGGCAGAATATGAGGTTTAAGATTCAGCAGGATTTCAGCTGAGCCTTTGTTTGGCACATACAATTTTATTGGGGGGAAAATTCTAAATCATGTAGTTAATGTGGGTGGGAAACATTTCCTCTCAGGAAATGGCTGCTCTTGGAAATCATGTCCCCCTTTTCTGGTATCTAAACATTATTATAAAATGAGGAAATGCATCCTAGCTACCCCATTAAACACCTTATTTTTGTCTGTGGGGGATGGATGCCCTGGTGATAGATAGAATTTGGCTCACACAGTTTTTTACTGTGTTGAAAAAGTTTACTATTTTAAAGACATTTTATATGAAAAAGTTGGATTTCATATATTTTTGGTGTTTAATATAGTAACATTTTGGTTAAGTGTAAGTAATTTAAGCTTAAGTAATTTAAAATGGAGTGTTGACAAGTGCCTGTTCGTTTTTTGGGGAGAAAATGTGGTGCCTTGATCATCAATTTTATACTTGGTTATAGGACGATAGAGCTTTCTATATTTTGTAACAAAGGCAAAATTAAAATGTTTTAACAATGAAGCAGGACATGTACTTTTTTCATTTAATTATATTTGTTTACTTCAAATTCTATGACATGCCTTTATAGACTGTTGCCATGGAATTTTTCCTTTTTATCAGTCTGAAAGACAGGTGTCTTGGGAAGAAAAAGAAACCCTTTGCTATAGGTTAGGAGTTGCTGTACAAGTTACAGCATAAATTTTATATTGCATTCTAAAAAGTTACTTAAAAAAGGGACTGATCACAGGACTTCTCTTATTCATTCACCAAATTTCAATGAAGAAGGGCTGTATAGTGCACCAGACAGCATTGATCAGGCAGGACCCCTGGCTTCCAGTTCTAGTTGTGCTGCTGAAGAGCATATGTGATCTTGGGCAAGTCACCTGTCGTCCTGTACCTCCGTTTTCACTTTTGTAAAATGAGAAACAAATATCTAGTTGGACTAGAAGGATCATTAAAATTCCAGTTAAATGATAATATGATAGATTGTGTTGTGCTGTTGTATGTTTAACCATCAGCTCTCTGGAGGGGAAAGTGTACTTAGGACACACTTTTAAGTTTAATCTGCATTATTAACATTCTCTCCATCACCTTCTTAAATCTAGACAGTCAACAAAATGTACACACTTCTAATTTGAAGAACTTAAGTACATTTACTAATTTATGAATTATATGCATATATTTTTGTACTAATAATTATAGGAATGAGGGGGATGGGCTGGATGTGTTTCATTTACATAGGGAACTCAGTAACACTGGCTTTTCTGATCCTCCTTGTTGTTCACATGACACTGCACCTCCCAACGCTGGGGCTTTTCACTGGCTGTGCCCCATGTCTGGAATGCTCTTCACTCTTCGCCACTGCTGCTTCTTTTCCTAAATTTCTTCAAGACTCAGCCCAAAAATTCCACTTTTCTCCAGAAGGTCTTTCCCCATCCCTAATTTGATAGTACCTTCCCACTGAGATTACCTTCCATTTACTCAGTATATACAGGGAGTTGGTGTTGCAGCAGATAGCATTCTGGATCTGAAGTCAAGAAGATGCCTCTTCCTCATTTTAAGTCCAGCCTCAGACACTTCTTAGCTGTATGACCTGGGGTGGGGGTGGGAAGTCATTCAACTTTCTTTACCTCCGTTTCTTCATCTGTAAAATGAGCTGGAAAAGGAAATGGCAAAAAACACCAATTAACTTTGCCCAAATGGAGTCATGAAGGGTCATGAAACAACTGAACAACAAAATGAGACTCACTGTGGTTGTAGCAAGGCATGTATTTTACAAGTCCCTTATCCTAGGATATCCAAAGCCCAAGACCTAAAGTGGGAAGGTCCAAGCCCCTACCCTGCAAATAGATACATAGATAACATGAAAGAATTGTGAGAGATCACACATTCACAGCATTTAACATTTAAACAATTGTGTGCTAGACATTCCAGTGATGAAAATCTATATAGTCCCTGTCCTCTAAAACCTTAGAATCTAGTGGGGATGCTATGCAGAGAGAAACAGTATGTATATACATAGCCATCTCTTTCAGATGTGGGAATAGAGCTCAGATTGGGAGTGGAGATAGAGATTGAGGGTAATTAACAAACGGGATAATCTCATAAACTATGAGAGTATGGGGAGAATGGGTCTGAGGATAGAGCCTTGGAGGACCTGTCCCATTTAGTGAGGAGGAGGAGGAAGGAGCACCAGGTGATAGTAGTGTTAGAAAAGTGCAAGAAGAAGAGAGGGTTCAAAAAAATCCATAGGTGACAGCTACCATTTCTATGCCCCGGTCACGTAAAAATCCATCAACTTCTCCAGGGTCAAAGGTAAACCATTGAGTCCCTAGCCCCCAAGAGAAAACAAATCCATAGCCCACTCCCACAAATTGGACTCACCAGTAAAGACCATAGAAGAGAGAGCATTTGAAGTTGGCTTTTATAGGTGCCATCTTGGCAAGGTAGGGGGATAGGATTCTATGTAGGCAAAAATTATTTGAGCAATTTTCCATGAAGAAAGATCTGTTCCTCTTCTGTAAAAAATGAGGAATATGGAGTAGATGGCACCATTGGAGGTTATATCTAGCTCAGAAGCAATGATTCTTTGCTCTCTTGTGGAGGTGAAAAATTATGTAGGGGTCAGTAATGAAGGCCACGGTGGGAGGGTAGGAAAGCTGTGGCTCTGGAATCAGAGATTGCCTCAAATCCTGCTTCAGATGTTTGTGTGGCCTTGGCAAAGTATTTAACCCTCCTGGGATTTGGGTTCCTCATCAGTAAAGGGAGGGATTAGACTAGATGACTTCTGAGGCCCTATCCAGCTCTAGACAGATGATCCTAAGTAGGCTAGTTTGCCTGGAATTGAATTCCTATTGCAGAATAGCGAAAGAACAGGCTAGACCTGAATGAAGGACATGGGGAAAAGTAATAAAATATACCTGCCCTTACCACCACCACCACCTCTACCATCTCCCCTACCCCCAAAATTCAGTTTCTCAAGAGCTACAGCAAGGATTATTCTTTTATTATTAAAAATGTCATTAGACTTTTAAAAAAGTTAAGACAGTATTATATACATTGTCAAGTATCATTACTATGTTGTGTTTGGGGTTTATGTTTTTGTCCCTAAAGGGGAATTCACCTTTGGAAAAGGTAGAAAAGGGAATGAAATGATTGTATGGTTCCTATGGCATTTTTGGTTGACCCTTATGACTAAATCTGGCAATCTGAGTTTAATCTCAGTGGAACCTTTTGAGTATCATTTCTATGAAAACTCATTTTATGAGACAACATGGTGTAATAGAGCATTGAGCTAGTATTTGAAGCTCTCGAAGTAGACAAGGTACCTAAGAGAGTATAGAAAGAGAAGAACTTTGAGGAACATGTATGTTTAATGGAACCAGTGAAGGAATGATGCCACAAAATAATCTTACCACGTATATTAAGGCCCTACTCCATGCACTCTAGGCTAATTTTTCCTTTAAAACCATCTTTGAGACTAAATTAGTCCTGGAGACTGACAGGGCTTGGACCACTGACCATGCTTCTTGGTAACTTAATTACAAAAGGAGTCAATAATTCCTCCCTCAGGTTTCTGGTCAGCAGATCAGCTAGACCATCCCAGAGGCAGGAAAGCAGAGTCCAGATGAATCAGTGATTGGATCCTCCTTAAATATCACTTCCCTGTAATAGCTAGGTAAACTTTCTTTTTTCAACTGTTAGATGGTCAATGAGTGTTTTGTTTCATTCTAATTCCAAATCTGAAAGCACCAGACTAACCATGAAGTCCTGGACTGCAACAAATTGACTCTACCAATAGCTAATTTTATTTGACCTTGGGCAAAGCACTGTTTTCTTGGGGCCTCATTTTCTTTAATCACAGATTAGACTAGAATTAGATGGCTTCTAAGGTAGTTTCCAATTCTGATATTTTATGAGACTGAGAAAGATCAGGGAGGCAGGAGGAGAACCAGAATCATATAATGTCATTGGAGGAGATATTTTGAAGGAGAACACTGACATATATTACATAAAAACAAGGATAATGGTGTCCAAGGAAAGCTATTGAATTTGGTAATTAGGAGGTAATTAGGCTGACCTTTTAGAGAGATAAAGGCAGAAGTGGTGGATGGTGAGGTAAGGAAGCATAAGGTTTAAGGCACTCATGCAGAATATTTTACCATGGAAGGAAAGAGAGATAGATTGTAGTTTGGCATGGGTCATCATGGTCAAGTGTGGGAAGTTTTTAATATAGGTGCTTGTACACACAAGGGGTGGAGAAGGAAATGGCAAACCACTCCATTATTTTTGCCAAGAAAACCCCAAATGAGGTTGTGAAGAATCAGACATGATTGAAACAACTGAACAACAATACACACAAGGGGAAGATGTCAGTGAAAGAGAAAAGGAAGTGATTGATGGTATGGCATGAAAGAAGATGAGAGGAGATGAGATTAAGAAAATTAATGTAAGGGTGATGCCATTTCTTAGCCAGAAAAAAAGAATCATCTTTTCCTCTATGGCAGGAAGGAAGGTAAACAGAAAGACTGAGGTCCAGAGATGTGTCTGGCACATAATAGCTGCTTAATAAATGATTATTGATTGATTGAGGTGAGAAGAAAATGCTGAAAATGTAGAGTCTAGGGACTTATGGAGAAAAGGTTTCGATGATGAAGTTCATCTCCTTCACTGCAGAGAAGCGGGGGTCTAATTAGACTGGAGAAATATTTATTTCTTAATATTTCCAGTTGAACTAAGGAGAAGGTTTTTGATATGGTTCCATACTATATAGCTTATATCAGATTGTATGCACCCGAGGAGGGAGGAGAGAGAGGGGGAAAAATTGGAACTCAAAATCTTTTCAAAGTGAATGTTGAAAACTAAAAATACATAAAAAATTAAAATTAAAAAATACGATTCCATACTGATAAAAAGAGAAAAAGAATTAAACAAGAGCATTTGATTCAGTGACTGAAGTGATATAAGAGAATGACATTTCCCCCCCCTGAAAATGTTAAGAAATAAATAATTCTTAGTCTAATGTTCTTTCCAGACTTACCTAAAGGAAGACAATTTGATAGGTACTTAATCAAACTTCTCAGGAAGCATCATCCTCCACGAAAATCCCTATTCTCAAGCCTAATACCTATCTTTTTGGAAAGCATATAAAAGGCCAAGAATGAAAGCTTAGGGTCTAAAATATGAGTCCAGTGATAACCAAATTTTGAGAGAAATATCTCTTTTCTAACCAAGCTCATTGTCTATCTCAGGCCCAAAGGGGATGAGAGCTAGGTCCCACTTAAAGGAATACTCCCTTTCCCCATTCTGAAGAGATGAGGATGTGGATCAGAGGAAAAAGTCCCCTTCGGTTACTTCCTGGAGAGTCCTTAAAGGAAGGGGCCAAAAAGGGATGAGTGGTGTTTTCTCCAGGGACATTCCAGGAAGATTATGTGGTTATTATTCCAATTAAAGAAGTGAAATGATAACCTACTCTCATGTTTTATGGTATTATAACATTTTCTTTGTTCAAGATTTCCTGTAAATATTACTCCAGATTGTCTTGTGTTGGAGACATGTCCAAGGTCCTGAAGGAAATCTTCTGGTTTGGACATTTCTCTTCAAGTAGAATGATGCTTGAATTTAGAATAATGAAAAATCAATACAAATAAGCTTCTGGCAGGCTTGTTCCTAAAATGCAGAGTAGAGGATTAATATTTTTTCTTTTGATATGAAGATGGATTTAATCTGAAAGAGTGAAAGTTTTTTTCCCCCCAGAAATCACTGGCATAGTAATAAATGGCATCAGTAAACTTTTTCAAAATAAGATGAAGTAAAGACTTGGATTAAATGCTGTGGGGATTCTCTAGACTGTTGATGAATTGAATAGAATTATGAAGTAGGCTTGAAAGTCACAGTGGAGTTCAGCCTTAAAATGACCTTTTCTTGCTGCTGGTACCCCACAGCTGGGGAAGGTAAGTGGCACAGTGGATAGAATGCCTGGCCTGAAGTCAGGAACACCTGAATTGAAATCTGCCCTCAGACACTTCCTAGCTATGTGACCCTGGGCAAGTCTCTTCACTCTGTTTGCCTCAGTCTTGTCATCTATAAAATGAGCTGGAGAAGGAAATGACAAACTGTTCCAGTATCTTTACCAAGAAAATCCCATGGACAGGATTGGCTTGTGATGGAACAACATCACTTTTATTATTGAAGCTCTGATTATTTAAAAATTCTTCCTTATGTTGAGGGAAATATGCCTCAGTTCTATTATTGGTCTTGGAGCAACACAAAGTAAGCCTGCTCTCTCTTACCACATGCTAGACCTTTAAATATTTCAAGACAATGATTATGTCCCTCTTAGCTCCAAGTTTTCTCTTTAGCTTTGTTGGTTTTAGTATTTAGTCACCCAGGTTTACAATCTTAAAATCATCCTCATTCGTCCCACTAACAGCAACAATTAGCATTCATACAGTGTGCTAAGGTTTCCAAAGCACTTCATATATGTGATCGAAGTTGATCCTCACAAACAACCCTGTAAGGGAACTGTTGTTACTTGCATTTATAGATGAAGAAACTGAGACAGATTAAGTGACTTACCCGAGGTCATATAGCCAGCACAATGTCTGAGGCAGGATTTAAATATAGGTCTTCCTGACTCCAAATCGAATGCTTTATGCACATACTCTGCTGTCCAGCTGCTTATAGCTATAGACAATCAATTGCCAAGTTGGATTATTTCTCTCTACAATATCTTGTATCTGTCTCCTCATCTTTTCCCACTTGGCCGCCATCATAGTTAAGACCTTCATCACCTCTCTCCTGGACTGCTGCAATAACCTCCTAGTCATCCCTTGCCTTAAGTCTTTCCCCATTCCAATCTGTTTTGCTAATTCAATACTAAGTGAATTATTCTGAAGCCCAGGTCTGATCATATCACCCCCCCCAAGACCCATTGAACTCAACTGGTTCCCCATTACCTCTTAGATCAAATGTAAACTCTTTGGATTGGCATTTAAAGCTCTTCACAACCTGACTTCCTACTTCTTTAGTCTTTTTATACATTACTCTCCATGCAATCTGTAGTCTAGCTATACTGGCCTACTTGCCATTTCTCATATACCATGCTCCATCTACCATCTTTTTTGCCTCCTCATTGGTTGTTCTTCATCTTTTCAATGCTTTCCATCTCTCCTCCTACCTATTAGAATCTGTGAGTTTCCTTAGAGAATTTATTCAAGCCACTCTCTGGTATACTGGAAATTCTAAAGGAAGCCTATCCTGGTATGCCAACTGTTAGCATTTCCCCATCCTAGATTGCTTTGTATAGGTCTTCTATGTGTCTAAACATGTGTACATATAAGATTGTATCTATATATGTGTATGTATATGTTCACACACATACACGATGTCTTCCCCTTTAGACTATAAGCTTCTTGAGGACAAGGGCTGTTCTGCCTTAGTCTTTATAACACCAGCACTTAGAAAGTGCCTGGCATGTAGTCAGCACTTAAATGTTGGTTGATTGAAGAGATGAATTATAGCACCAACTGGTGGGCATTTCATAACATTTAAAAAAAGGAGGATCTGATTTCTTTACCCACCTCTAATCAAACTGGTGAATCCATAAATTCCTCACACAACTGTCCTATTCTATCTTCTTATATATTACAGCTTCCCTGAATAGCTATCACCTAGACCACAGCAAAAGATGCTTTCACCTAAAGCAAAACTAAGTTGAGATAAATATGGGCTGTGGTGCTACAAAGGATGGTCCAACTGCCAGTTAGAATGGTATAAAGATGAATACTCTCATGCCAGAGAATTCAGTCTTTACCTTTATGGAGTTTGGAGAGGAAAATAGGGTCCAGGAGATGAGTATTAAGATGACAGGAATCTGAGGTGGTAGCTCTAGAGGAATTAACTCAGCACAGATTGGTAGAAGATAGTAAGGCCAATGAGGTAGGAATGAAGGATACCCTCTAATGAAAGAAGCCCCAATTCCTCTCCCCACCATGTCAAAGCTCTTGACCTAGCCTGAGTTAAGGTTCTAGCTAACTACAGAGATAATTCAAGACCTGACATTGGGGAAGACCATCTTTGAAGAAATAAATTCCAAGCTCATAAGAGATTTGGATAATTACCACTTTCACGTCTATATTCCCTCTCCCCCAAACCAAATCAATAGTCCCTTCTCAAATACACCAATCCCTTTGGTGACTCATCTGTCCCACTTAAAACAACTGAGATTCTGAAACAACAGCAGTCAGTGAGCCAAACATATCAGTTTGGTTCCATGATAAAATATTAACATTTTTTTAGTTCTCAGTCAAAAATAACTTCACCACAGATAACACTTGTGGGTTGAGTCAACCCACATTGAAGGTGTAAAATATTCTCTTGCTGGAAAAAACATTTTTTTTAAATTGGATTTTCCTTTTTAAAAAATCACAGATGGAACAATTATACGTTTAGCCTCATGAAAACATGGGTGGTTCATTTTTTAAAAAGGGGTTTGTTCATTAAAAGAATGTCATTGGGAAGGAGACTTAACCTAAGACAGAACTCTCCAAGCCCTTACCTCTGACGCCAGTGATGGTTTTTTCAGATAAAAACTTACTCAACAGGTGTCAGTTTCTGCCTTTTCTAAAGGCAGATGAGTGTTTTTTCCTAAAATGGAATAAATAATGGTAGTTTGTTTCCTGTGTCCCTCATAAGCATTTGCTTTCATTCATTTCCACTCGATTCAGAACATAATGCAACACACTCCCCCACATCCTAACCAGAGAACAAACTCTCTGCTCCAAGGGAGGCAGTTTGGTGCAGAGAATTCAATTCAATTCAACAAGTATGAGTGCCAGCTGTATGTCCGTAGCACAATGCTAAGAGCTGAAAAGACCATTGGCTTTAGAATCAATAAAGTCAAGACAGAGAGGCCAAAGAGGGATCTCTATGATCTCTAATGCTGAATTTTGGAGGTGAAATTTCAGAAACCCTCCTCACTTCTCCCCCAACCTTATCTCTAGTCATTCAATTCAGAGGGAAGAAGGTACTTGATCTATGTGGAATAACTCAACTCTAGAGTTCTCACATATTTGTTACTAATGACATCTTCCCTGGCTGGATCACTTTGAAAGCACAGGGTCTTAGTTTTCCCATTTAAAAAGGTCAGAACACTTCATTCCTTGTCCTTTACAGGTTGAGGCACACTTCACGTTAGGAGGTAGAGAACTGAACATCCCAGTTTAGGTGGTCCAATGACACAGCTACTTCTAGTATTTGGTGTCACTTCTGAAGATTCTGTCTCCTCGTCATTTAGAGGATAAGGGCTGTTATCAGTGACTACCATGCTCAATAGCCATGATCCTGTAAAGTAGAGGACATCTATTAGGGGTAATACATGACACTGTTCAATGTGAGGTCTAATTTGTATAAAATAGACTCAGTTTCTGTCATCTGATACTTCCATTGCAGATGCCTCTGGATTTATCTTTTCTCACTTTAACCAAAATCAGAAGAGGTTCTTTGACTTGGTTTGGTCCTGCATATGATAGGATTATATTTTCTAGGAAAGAACCCATGATTCATTCATTTAACCCACAAACATATTAAGAACTTACTATGTGCCAGATACTGTGCTAAGAGCTGGGAATATATAGATAAAGCAAAAATAATTTCTTCTCTCAAGAAGCTTACAATCAAATGGGAGAAATATACATATATTAAAGGTACATTAAGATACATAACATAGTAAATAGAAGATTATCTTAGACAAGAAGGCATTAGTAGATGAGGAGATCAAAAAAGATCTCCTATGGAAGGTGGCATTTTAGCTGAGTCTTGAAGGAAGCCATGAATATTAAGAGGCTGAGGTCAGGAGGGATCCTCCTTCATGTTCCTACTACACTATAGATCTATTTATCAAGGTTTCCCATTGCATCCTGGGCCATCTCCAGTCAATCTGATGAATATTTGGTCACTGGATCCAGATGGCTCAGGAGGAGAAAGTGAGGTTGGTGATCTGCACAGCCCTCCCTCACTCAAAACAAAGTCAAGTGCACATCATTCATCGTTTCTCTGATGGCATGGTCCTCTTAAAAAATGAAGGATGAACACACACACACACACACACACACACACACTATAGATACAGCCTGGTATAATGGGGAAAGACAAAATTAAAAAATCCAACTGAAAGTCAGGAATCTTGACTAAAAATTGGAAAAATCGAAGTGATTCTATTCTGTTATTAACTTCATTCTCTATCACTGCCTACATTTTTTGTAACTGCCTAAGTCATGTTTCATTTGTTAAGGTTGGAGATTCAGCTTTCCTGTAAATCACTCAGTGTCTCTAAGTCGTTTAGAAGTTCACTTCTCCTGTGAATCACTGCTCCATTCTTGCCTCAAGGAATCTGTTATTCTTAAAGGATGCAGGTGGATACCAAGAAGTCCAGTCTGTTATCCAAGGTCCATTATCACCGAACTGTCATTGCAGGATTCAAACAATAAACATTTCTTAACAACAGGATAGAAGGAGGGGTTGTTGCTAGCCCCTCATTGTCAATTTCTAGCCAGTCATATTTGTCCTCATACTTATGAAGCTTTGTAACCAATCATACTATTTTCCCCAACTACAATACTGCCTTTTATGCTAGAGACTCCTCCTTTTGTCTCTGAAGAGAGCTGTCTTCCTCATTCAGGGTCTTAGCTTTTATGAGGAGGCTGAAACCCTATTTGTTGGTAAATTCATTCTTTCTCAACATGTTCAAAAATTTATGCCTCAGTTTACCTTGATTTCAATCATAACATAGTCCATCTCTACTATTTACAAATTGTGTATCCTTGGAAAATTCTCATCACCTCTATATGCCTCAGTTTCCTTATTTGTAAGATGAGAGGGTTGAATTAGCTGATCTCTTCCATCTCTAAAGTTCTATGATTTGAGGAATTTCATCCAAGATAAACTGTCCATGTACAACTTGAAGGTAGAGTCGTGCTAGCTCAGTTCTGTGATTCTTCCATTAGCACCTGGTCCTATTCATCTAAAGAATCAGTTCCTCTCTACAGGCAGCAAGCAATGGTAAGGCACAGGAAGACCCTGGTTACTATCTATAGAATGGCTGATTTCCTAGTGTCTCTATTGCTTGAATTAGTAAAAACCAAAAATGACTCACAATATACCTGTCACCTATCCAATGTTTTTCAGAGACACTAAGACATAGCAAAACTCATCAACTCATTTATGTATGTCTGTTTTCAAAATTTTATAGCTGAGAAATACTAAATCAAAGAACTATTTGTAGACTGTGGGAAAAATTGTATATTGTCTGCTTGTACTATATCTGATAGAACTATGGACTTGGGTTTTCATCTTGCATTAGAGATTGATTATTACTCATGACAAGACCCTGACTGAAGGCCTTAGAAATAAGAAACAGTACACAGGAAGAATCAGAAGTTGGGAACAGAAAGTGATAAGAAGAGCTGCTTACAGAAGCGACAACACTAGAAGCCAGAAAATGCAAAACAGAATGAGACAACAGCACTTGTTTGAACTGAGGTATCAGAGTGGAGATAGACTCTTTCCCTGCTTTGTTGGGAAGTGTGCTGACTGGAAGAGAGGCATTGTTTTGCTGAGAGCTGATCAACTGGAGAAAGGCTATATTGCCTCAAAGACAAAGGAAAGTTATATTTCTCTTTGTCATCATCAACAGCTTGTGATGGAAACTCCTCTAAACCTATGAGCTTACAGGCAACAGATGAGAGAGGGAAAAGTCCTCACTGCTCCCCCTAAAATAATTAAAAAACTCTAACAGAAGAAGTAGAGCCCTGAGCCATCAAAATGTGCATTCCCTTTGACCTAGTCATCATCAAAATGGGGAAAGGTCCTACACGTACAAAAATATTTATAGCAGCTCTTTTGGAGGTGGCTAATAATTGTAAATTGAGGGAATGCCCATCAGCTGGGGAATGGCTGAACAAGCTGTGGTATATGAATGTAATGGAATACTATTGTGCTATAAGAAATGATGAATAGGTGCACTTCAGAAAAACCTGGAAAGACTTTTATGAACTGATGCTGAGTGAAGGGAGCGCAGTCAAGAGAACATGGAACACAGTAACAGCTACAGTGTGCAATGACGGACTTGGATAGACTTAGCCCTTCTCAGCAGTAAAGGTCCTAAAACAATTCCAAAAGACTCATGCCATCCACGTCCAAAGAAAGAAACATGGAGTCTGGATACAGATCAAAGTAGACTATTTTCTTTTTCTGTTTGTTTTGCTTTGTTTTGTCTTTCTCTTTTTCATGGTTCTTCCCATCATTCTAATTCTTCAACACAGTATGACTAATTTGAAAATATATTTAATAGAAATTTATATGTAGAGCCTATATCATATTGCATGCCATCTTAGGGAGGGGGAGAAAATTTAAAGCTTATGGAAGTGAATGATGAAAACTAAAAATAAATAAAATTAACTTTTTTTTAAGAAAGAAGGAATTTCAGAAGGAGACAGAGAAAAGCAGGACAATGTTGGTACAATCATGTTAAATTTATTGTACAGTTCTATATGACAGAGATTTACGGTTTTGCATACAATAATCTTTTTATGTTATTCTTTTGTATGCAAAAATGTTTGTATTTATGATGTTAATGATTAAAAACTAAATAACTAAAAATACATAGAGCCCTGAGAAATGAAGCACACCTTGAAAAAGTATCAGTAGTGGTGACATATTGACTTTTCCTCATCAGTAGGGTGGATAAGAGGTACTAGCTAGCTTCCCTAGGAACATAATTCTAACAGAAATCACAGAACAACCTCTCCAGTGAACACCGTCATCATGGGCTAAAGATTTTCATCTCAGACTTTTTCTTTGCCCCTTCCATACATTACACGGAGGGAATAAATTCCCTCCAATAAATGGAGGGAATAAAAACTCATTTGCTGTGGAAGTCAACTAAGGCAGAGAGGTCAGTTGCAAACACCAAGGGCAAATACTTCCCTTGCTACAACCAATGCTGAGATAAAATAGGATGATCATAGCCAATCAACAATAGACAAGCATTTATGAAGCACCTACTATGTGTCAGGCATCATGTTAGTGTAGACCTAGCTGCACAAAGAAGAGCTTTACTAGATGCTAGGGAGATAAGAAATAAAATGTGCTTGCTTTTGCCAAGTCTACCATCTAACAAGATGACAAGGATTGTTTTATAAGCATATTCAGAATAAGTAGAAGTTCGGGAGCAAGGGCATTAGCAAGTGAAAGGTGTTGAACAGAAGGTGGTCCTTGGGTTGTAGCTTGAAGGAAGAAGAATAATCCGTTAGGTGAATGTGAAAGTGGGAGTGCAGTCTAGGTTCATGGGATGGCCAATGCAAAAGCAAGAAGACTGGAGATGGATTGCAGTGTGGGAGAAACAGAGAGGCCAGTCTGGGTAGATTTCAGAAGATATGAAAGGTCATAATATAAAGTGAGGATGGAAAAGCAGGTTGGGGTCAGATTGTGGAGGGATCTAAAGATAAATCTGTGGCCTCATGACTTGATTCAAGAGGGCTACTCCATAAAAAGAAATTGCTTGTGTGCCCTTGGGAAAGCCACTTCCCCCCCACCCCCGGTCCCCAGTTTCTTAATCTGCAAAATGAGAAATTTGGGATAAGTGATCTCTAATGACCCCTCCAGCACTGCCATTATATTGTGGACTCACTGTCCACAATATCAGGCTAAGATCTTGGGTCTGAAATATAGTTAGTCTTTCACAACTATTATGGAAGTCTTTTGCGTAACTACACATGTAAAGCCTATATTGAATTGCTTGCCTTCACAGTGGGGATGCGGGTGGAGGGAGGAAGGGAGAGAAGTTGAAACTCAAAGAATTGAAACTCAAAGGAATGAATGTTGAGAATTGTTTTTGCATGCCCTACAAGAAAAGAGAGAAGATGGGGATAAGGGAAGGGAGGGGTGTGATAAAAGAGAGGGCAGATTGGGGGAAGGGGTAATCAGAATGCATGGTGTCTTGGGATTGGGGGAGGGGAGAGATGGGGGGTAATTTGGAACTCAAAATCTTGTGAAAATGAATGTTGAAAACTAAAAATTAATTAATTAAAAAAAGAACTTGGGTTTGGTGACTCTGAAAAAAGGGCACTCATTATTCCTTATACTGCGCACACACACACATTACACATACCCTCCTTCTCTCTCTCTCTCTCTCTCTCTCTCTCTCTCTCTCATACACACACACACACACTTCCTGTCTGGTTTTATAAGCTGAATAGATCTTGTGTGAAGGCGTCAGATGTGTCAGAGGTGGGGTCCCTGGACAGAAATAGCCCCATTTAGGAATGGCATTTCCTTGGATTCATATTGTTAGGGGAGGCAGCACTATAGAAAACACTCTGGATTTGGATTCAGAAAATCTGGCTTCTAATCATGATCATTTTTTTCTATCTGGAATAGTCTTTTAGGTCACATAATACAAGTCCTTCATTTGAAAGAAGAGGGACCTGAGGCTCAGAGAGCTTAAGGGATTTACCCAAAATCACATAGATAATAAGTAGCTGAGAAGGGATTCGACACATCCTCTGACTTGAATTCAGTGACTTTTCTGCTATAATAGCAGTTTTCAAAGTGTTGTCCTGAGACTCCTGGAGATCCTGAAGACCAGTGGAGCCAAATTCAAATAGAAACAAAGCCCTGTGGTCTATACATTCGCTTAGAAAACATCAAATTAACATTATCTGTATTATTATATTTTTATTTATGTTGTTAAACATCTCCTAATTATATTTTAATCTGATTCAGTGGCACTGGGAATCTGAAACCTCTGCTCAAGACCCTTTCAGAGGACCCACAAAGTCAAAACTATTTTCATAGGAATATAGGCAGCTAGGTGCATCAGTGGATAGAGTGCTGTGTTTGGAGTCAGGAAGACCTGAATTCAAAAATAGCCTCAGATACTTATTAGCTGTATGATCCTGGGCAAGTCACTTAACATAGTTTGCTTCCGTTTTCTTACTGTAAAATGAGCTAGAGAAGAAAATGGTGAGCCACTTCAGCATCTTTTCCAAGAAAACCCCTTAGACATTATGGTTCATAGGATTACAAAGAGTCAGACACAACTGACAACACATTTCTATTTTGATATAAAAAAATTACATGAGGTTCTCAATAATTTTTAAGTGTATAAAGGAATCTTGAGATCAAAAGTTTGAATACCACTTCCCTACACCATTCTGCTCTCTCCTTATAAGTTACTTTCTGTGTAACATGGAGCAAATCAATCGACCTCTCTATTATTCATTTCCCTCATCTATTAAATGATTGGTATCATACCTAAGGCCTCTTTACATTCTATGATCCTATGGAGGCCACTTTTGAGGAGCTGTAGCTTGGACTCCCCATTTTGTTTCATGTGTTCAACTCAGGTTTACCCTGCACCCAAGAGGAAGAAGCCAAGTTAGATGAGTCTCTTCAAAGGCTTAGGGATTTCTTCCTGTCCTGAGTCTCTGAACACAATCATTCTGAAAAGGCTGAAATACTGTCCCTATGTAGCTTGGGACTGTATTTCAGAAGACCTGGATTCTAGTTCTGACCCTACCACCAAGGTAACCTTGATCACTTCCCAGATATTCAGTTTCCTTCTTGACAAAATGAGGAAACTTTAATCTCTAAGGTTCCTGCCATCTCTAATACTCCATGATGCATTTCTGGTCATATTCCATTCCCAAACATCTGCAATACCATTGCAAAGTAGGGATTAAAGGTTGGGGTTAGGGAGAGGCAGGACTGACAGTGGGAGGGGAGAGTTGTATACTTAGTACACACTAGGATACATGGTAGCCTGAACTAATGACCCAAACCTCTCCATTTTTCCTGAGGTTTCTGACTGTTTAGAATCCCAGGCCCTTTAAGAAATGCCATTCCAAGATCATGCCCATGCTAGGAAAACTCTTCTGGGTAGTGCAAATGGCACCTTCCCAAAGAGGACCCTAATTACAGATGAAATCGGTGGAGCAGGAGGCCTCCTGGCAACCAATGTTGCCATGGAAATAGTGGGGCTAAGCAGGGGTGGCTCACAGAATCGTCTCTGCAGCAGCACACTCCTAATTATATTCTACCAAATCACCCACTGAAAACAAAGAGACAGCCCCAACTGATAGGACAGAAGTCTTGGCTTCAACACTACCTGGAGAATACAACAGAAGAGGCTCTGTTTCCTCTAACACCTTCCTATGCCTCCTCCCAGCAGATGTGAGGGAGGCATTGTCAGAAATGCCTACATGGTGGTACCCATAATTACAGCCACTAAATGAGTGGTCTTTGGAATGATTTTTCTTCCTGAAATGAATAGGAAAAACTCTACAGGGCCTTTGTGCAAATTTCCCACAGAGGTAAGATTTTATTGCTAAGGAGTTGTGGGAGTATGAAAACACCAGAGTTAGGAGGCCTCGGTTCAGATCCTCACTCTGCCACTTACTGCTGGTGGTGTGATCTTGGGTCCCTTCCGCTTTAAAATGCCCGATTCTAATATTTACATTATCCAGCTCACAGGGTTGTTGTGAGAAAAGAACAATAACAACCTTAAGGCACTCTGGAAATAAGAGAAGTTATTGGTATCATACTTTAGACTAAGTGACGCTTTAAAAAACCCTCCCTTGATCTGGCTGTCCCTGATGCCCCTCATTGTACATATCTCTTCTACTTTTTGGTTGAATTCTGAGAAAGCCATCTACACTCGATGTCTCTTCCTCCTCTCCTCTGACTTGATTCTGAACCATCTGCATGCACCTCATCATTTAAGTGAACTCCCACGTCCAAAGCTGTCAGTGACCTCTTAACTGCCCAGTCTGAAAGAGTTTTCCCATCCTTCCTGACCTACCTGCTGACTCAGACACTGTCAATTACCTTTTTCTATTGGGTACTCTTTCCTCTGCTGTCTCCTGGTTGTCTTATACTTTCTCTAATGCTGCTTTTCAGTCTTCTCTGATCCCTATTCAGGTCATGCCCGCCAACAGTGGGATGTCTCTAAAGGTTCTGTTTCGAGCCCTCTTCTATTCTCTCTACAAACTACCCCAACTGATGATCTCATCAACTCTAATGGGATCAATTATTATCTCTACACAGATAATTTCTCAATCTATATATCCAGCCCTAATCTCTCTCCTGAGCACCAGTCTCATGTCACCGACTCGCTTTTGGATATCTCCCATTGGATTCCCAAAGGCATCTCAAATGTCATATCCAGAATAAAGCTCTTTATCTTCTTTCCCTTTCCATCCCAAATCCTCTTCTCCTCCCAACTGTAGTCACCCAGATGCATAACCCTGATGTCATCCTCAACCACTCTCAAATATGTCTCCTTGTATTCTCTCACACAGCTGCCACACTAGTGTAAGCTCTCATCACCTCATATGTGTACTGCTGCAATAGCCTGCTGGGTGGTCCCCCTGCTACACATCTTATGTCTTCCCACTCCATTGTCAAGATGATTTTCCTAAAACACAGATCTGACATTGCCACTTGCCCCACTCCCCATTCAATAAATTCCGATATCCTCCTTTTACTACAGGATCAAATATAAAATCTTCTGTTTGGCATTGAAATCCCTTCACAACCTGGTCCCTTTTCTGGCCTGCCTTACTTCCTTCCATATGCTTTAATTCAGCAGCATTGACCTTCTTTCTGATCCTTAAACATGACACTCCATCTCCCAACTTCATCCCTTTTTTCTGCTTGTTCTCCGTTCCTGGAATGCTCTCCTTCCTTATTTCAACTTCCTGGCTTCCTTCAATTCCTTGAAGACAATTCAAATCCTATCCTTTACTTTAGGTCTTTCTGGGTCTCCTCCATTCCCAATTTCCACAATGGCTAGAATCTCCCTTCTGAGATGACCTTCCATTTATGCCATCACCCACAAATGTACCTCTTCCATGTTCAAGAGCTCTCAAATCCCCTTATTCAACCATAATCTATTGGTTTTCCACCTCTCCTTCTGCTCTCCCTTACCTTACCTTACTCTTGGTCCACAATGTGACCTCTATTCCCTTGACCCCTCAATTCTCTTCCAGGGCTTCTCCTCTGTGTTGAACAAAGGTGGAGAAAATCATGCAATAATTCTGATTGGTTACACTACAAATTTACATTCCATAATCTCAACTGGGCCCTCATTGCTGGTAGGCAACTCCATTCTGCCTCTCTCATCAACTCACTATCCCATTCTCCACAGCAGCTCTCCCAAACCTTTTCATCTTTCCTTCTACCTCTTATATGGCTTCCTCTCTCCCCACCCTTTTTACTGAGAACTTTGCCTCAAATTTTATAGCAAAAATTGAGGCCATTCATTGTAAACTCCCTCTTCTCCTGTCTTCCTCATTTCATATACCCTCCGCCAATAACTTTCCCTTCACCCTGTCTCACATGATGAGGTAGCCTTACGCTTTACCAAGGCTAACCTACTCCAGCAATCCCATTCCATCCCTTCCCCTTCAACACATTGTCCCCTCTGCCATCCCCATACTTTCAATTATTTCCCATCTCTCGCTATCTATTGGCTTATTCCCAACTGCCTGCAAACATACCAATGTCTCCCTCACTCTCAGAAAGCTCTCACTTGATCCTTCCATCCCCACTATCATCCTATACCTCTTCTGTCCTTTGTGGCTGAACTTGGAAAGGCCCTCTACAGTAGGTGCCTCCACTTTCTCTCCTCTCACTCTCTTCTTAACCCCTTTACAAGCTTGCTTCTAACCTTATCATTCCACTGAATTGCTCTAAGCAAAGTTACCAATGATCACCAAATCCAATGGCTTTTTCTCAGTCCTCGTTCTCCTTGACATCTCTGCCTATTGGTCATTCTCTTCCCTCTCTCCTGGTTCTCTTCCTACTTACTTGACTGCTCATTCTCAGTCTCTTTTGTTGGATCTTTATCCAGATCACACCCTCAGCGTCCCATGGGGTTCTGTCCCAGGCTCTCTTCTTTTCTCTCTCTATACTACTTCACTTGGTGATCTCATCAGCTCCCTTGGAATTAGTTATCATCTCTATGCTGATGATTCTCAAAACTATCTTGGCCTAACCTCTTTGCTGACCTCTGATCTTGCATCTCCGATCGCCTCTCAGACATCTTGAACTGAATGTCAAGTAGGCATCTTAAACTTAACATGTCCCAAACATTGTCTTTTATCCTAAATCCTCCCTGCCTTTTACCGCTCCTATTACTGTAGAGGGCAACACCATCCTTCTAGTTCGCTGTGGCTAGCAACTTAGGTGTCATCTTAACGACTCCCTACCTCTCACCTCCCACATCCAATCTGTTGCCCAGGCCTGTCAATTTGCAACATCTCTCAAATATGGCCCTTTTTCTTCTCTGACACTGCCATTCCCCTCATCACCTCCCACCTGGGCCATTGGTATAGCCTAATGGTAGATCTACCTGCCTTATATCTCTCCCCACTCCAGTTCATCCACCATTTAGTCACCAAAGGGATTTTCCCAAAGCACAGGTCCAAGTATGCCATTTCCCTACTCAGTAAATTCCAGTGGCTCCTTATCACCTCCAAGATCAATACAAAATCCTCTGTTTGGAATTCAAAGCCCTTCCTAACTTAACTCTCCACTACCTTTCAGTCTTCTTATACCCTACTCCCCCACATACACTTTTGGATCCAGTGACACTGGCCTATTGGTTGTGCCATGAATGAGACACTTCAACTCTTGGCTCTAGGCATTTTTTCCTGGCTTTTTTTGTCCTTGAAACACTCTCCCTCCTCATCTCTGCTTACTGGCTTCCTTGGTTTCCTTTAAGTCCCAAATAAAACCCCATCTTCTATAGAAAGCCTTTCTGAACCCTACCTCCTTCTTATTTACTTCCTGTCTATCTTGCATATAACTCATTTGTACATATTCATTTGCCTGCTCTTTCCCATTAGATCATGAGCTCCTTGAGGGCAGGTTTTTTTTTTTTTACTTATATCTGAGTGCTTAGTACAGTATTTTGCAATAGTAGACAATAAGTATCATTATATGTATATCACTATTTGAATGTTTTCTTACCCACAAGAATACTTGAGGATAGAGGCTCTGTTTTTGCTTTTCTGTATAATTCCAAGGGGCAGCCTGGTAGTATAAAAGATAGAGCACTGGGCCTAGCATCAGGAAGATTCATCTCTTACTAGTTGATTCTGGCTGACTGAAATGGTAGTCTTGGAGAAAACACATCAGCATGGTCTTGAGCCAATGACAGAGAATAACTCCAACTGAGATTACTCCTAGAATACTGCTGGAGAGAAGTAGCCTGGCTCTGGAGCCTGACACCTACTTATAAAGTGGGTATTGAGCCAAAGATCCTGAGAACTTACATGGGCTATATCTCTAAAATAGGCAATTTAAATATCTTTATCTTCATCTTACAAATGATGAAACTGAGGTGAATTGCTCATGGTTACACAACTAATAATTAGTGTGTTGTTCAGTCATTTGAGCATGTCTGACTCTTTGCGACACCATTTAAGGTTTTCTTGGTACAGACACTGGAGTACTTACTAGTTGTGTGACCTTGAGCAAGTCACTTAGCCCTATTTGCCTCTTTCCTCATATGTAAAATGAGCTGGAGAAAGGAAATGGCAAACCACTCTAGTATTTTTGTCAAGAAAAGCCCAAATGGGGTCATGAAGAGCTGGCTATGACTGAAATATCACAACACTTGACACAGCAACTGACTGACCAATTAACCTGTCCAAGGACTCCACTACTCAGCAAGTGCATATCTACAGGGCCCAAAGGAAACTTTGGCCCAATATCATTTTCATACCTGAAGATCAGAGTGAACCAAAGGAGAAATCCTAAATGAACCCTTCATCTAGTCATTCTCAAAATTTTTTGGTCATAACAGTGCTATTATTCCGCCTAAGAAATCAAGCACACAAAGTGAGTCAAGAAGCTTACTTGTGCATACCATTACGAGTCCTGAACAACATGTGGCGTACTGAGCTGAAACTTGGGGCTGGCCCACGCTTTGAGAATCAATCATTTATACAATATGGAAAAGAAAAAGTAATAGATTTGGAGTCTAAATTGTTTTTCAGCCCTACCTCTGCCATTTACTTTTACTGTGTAGCTTTGGTTACAGGGGGAAAAGAACATGGAATTTTGGGTGAGAAGATCTTAGTTCAAATATGAACTCTTTTAACCATTGCTTGTGCAACTTTGTGCAAATTACTTCCCCCTCTATGAGCATTAGTTTCTAAATTCATCTCTAAAATAAGAGGGCAGGAATTACTCTCTAAATGTTATTCCAACTTTAAATCTTAATGATCTTAGTTATGGTTGTTATAATGGAGGCATCCGTTAATCTGTGGTCTTTTAGGGCCTCAATCTCTTCATCTATAAAGGAAGAGCAGACTAGATCGACTGGCAAACTTTTAAGAGACAAAAGCAAATTTTATTATAAGAAGAAATGTTTATTAAATTATATTCTTAATCTATAATTTTCAGGTTACAATAGCCTTAAATGCCTGTATCTAATCTGTAAAAGCCCATCTATCCATCTGTAATATATCTTTCTCCATTGATGGCTGGAGACCTTTCTAATAACTTCATCTGTCTTATAAAGAAGATAACCTTCATCTATCAGCACTTTGGTGCAATGAGTTTATCAGACTAATTAATGTGCCTTGGAAGGCAGTTATAGTCTGCCACTGAGGAGCTGAGACATATAGAGGACTAGAGGGAGTAGGGAAGTATAGCATCGGTGAACCCTTGAGGGAAGGGGTTGCCAAATAGGGACAATGACTAAAGTGAAGAGGCCACAGAGGGGTGCTGTGCTTTGGGGTAGTGGTGGGAGGAAGGAATGGGGAGGGTGGTGCAGAGCTCTACAGCGCCAAGATTGACTCATTGATGAGTCAACACACAGGTACAGACTGATTTGTTTATTTTGGCTGAAAGAGCCCCCTAAGCATTAGACTTGCTGACTTAATAAGGCAATGATTCCCAGTTCCTGAAGTAGATGGTCTTGAAGGCTCTCTCCCCAAAAAACCAGTCTGATTTAAAGATGCAACAGCAGACATGGGATAGTCTTATACTATCCTGTAGAGCAGTTGGATGTTTGCTCAGTAGTCTGAAAGGTAGCTATGTAGGCATGGAAGATATTGTGCCAGGCCTGAAGTCAGGAAGACTCTTCTTTTTGAGTTCAAATCCATGCTCAGACACTTACTAGCTGTGTGACCTTGGGCAAGTCACTTCACCCTGTTTGTTTCAGTTTCCTCATCTGTAAAAAGAGTTGAAGGACATGGTAAATTACTCCAGTGTCTCTACCAAGAAAACCTTAAATGGTGTCACAAAGAGTCAACAAACTCAAATGACTGAACAACACACTAATTATTAGTTGTGTAGTCATGAGCAATTCACCTCAGTTTCATCATTTGTAAAATGAAGATAAAGATATTTAAACTGCCTATTTTAGAGATATAGCCCATGTAAGTTCTTAGGATCTTTGGCTCAACACCCACTTCATAAGTAGGTGTCAGGCTCCAGAGCCAGGCTACTTCTCTCCAGCAGTATTCTAGGAGTAATCTCAGTTGGAGTTATTCTCTGTCATTGGCTCAAGACCATGCTGATGTGTTTTCTCCAAGATTACCATTTCAGTCAGTCAGAATCAAGTAGCTTTTAGAAAAGGGAATTTTCTAAGGATCTTAACATAAAAACAGTTAGTGCAAAGCACCTCCCTAAAAGCCTGTGACTCTATTCCACAAGTTCATATAGACTCTAGGTGGAAATGAGCTTAAGCTTAAATGCACATATGGCAAAGGGGTCACTCACAACCACTGATTCCTGGACGTTCTTTTCTCCCATTCATGAGGGCTGGAAAAGTTTTCTTTAGGTGTGGTGTAGTTTCTTTGCTGGACTTAGTCTAAAGCTGTAAATACATGTCCAATCCAGCCTTGGCTTTTGATCCAGATACTACCATGATATGCTCTGGACATGACACTAGGTTATTGATGAGAAGTTAGAAAGTCCAATATCCTCCAAACACTGGAATCTCTCAAGGTGAAAGGGATTGGGGGGAGAAGGAGACCAAGGCCAAGGTTAAAGGTGAAACACTTCCTCCCTCTGCTCCAAGTTGCTCCTTCTCTGGGATTGGCTGGAACTCACTGTCTCCTGGTTTGTCTCTCACTGAGATTCCCTCATCCCAACAAACTTTATGCTTTTACACAAGACTGAAGATGTGATGACAGCTCAGCCAATTAGAACAGATTTCCTATCTGGCACCAATTCACTTGATCCAATGTTTTTCAAAGACTTCTCACACTTAAAATAAAGCCTCTGATTGAGATTGAGCTTCTTGTCACTTAAGTGGCATAGGGTGATTTGACTGAATAATTTAATCAGTACAGGTATAATTGGGATCAGTTTTCAGTTCTTGTTTCTTTGGGTTTTGCTTTTTTTTGGAGAGGGAAAGCAAGGCAGTCGGGGTTAAGTGACTTGCCCAAGGTCCCACAGTTAGTAAGTGTCAAGTGTCTATGATCACATTTGAACTCAGGTCCTCCTGACTCCAGGACTGGTACTCTATCCACTGCCATCTAACTACCCCTATAATAGGGATCAGATAAAAGGAAGTTTACATATCTCAAGGAGAAGGGCAATGTGTGTATATCCATCTCATCAGTCAGCTAACAAGCATTTATTAAGTTTTTAATATGAGGCAGCTAGGGGGCAGAAAAGATTGAGAACTGGGATGAGAGCTCAGAAAGACCTGAATTCAAATTCAGCCTCAGACACTTGTTACCTGGGTGACTTAGGGGAAGTCACTTAACCTCTCTTTACCTAAGTTTCCCATCTATAAAATGGGGATAACTATAGCACCTACTACCCAGGGTTGTTGCAAGGCTCAAATGAGGCAATATTTGTAAGGTGCTTACCAAAGTACCTGGAATATAGTAGGCACTATCTATCTATATCTATATGTAAACTATTATTAATGTTGTTGTTATAATGATGGTGATCATGATGTTTCCATGACCACACTAAGTGCTGAGGAAACAGAAAGGCAAAAACAATCCCTATCCTCAAGAAGGAAGGCAGCTAGGTAGTGAAGTGGTTAGAGTGCCGGACCTGGAGTCAGGAATATCTGACTTCAAATTCTGCCTCAGACACTTACTAGCTGTGTGACTCTGGACAAGTCACTTCATCCTATTTGCCTCAGTTTCCTCATCTGTAAAATGAGCTGGAGGAGGAAGTGGCGAACCTCTCCAGTATCTTTGCCAAGAAAACCCTTAAAGAAGGGTCAAACACGACTGAAAACAACAACCCGCATTTAAAGGGGAAAATCTGTAAACAACTAAGTACATGCAAGTACATGGGGTCTGTGGGTGATCGAGGAGAACTAGCACGTCTGGTGTGAAGGCTCGCCAAACCCTTCTCAGGGCTGCTCGCCCACCTCTGGTGTCTACTTGATTCACTCAACTCTCATATGTGGCTCCAAGAAGTAGCATGGGCAGCAAGCACAACCCCAGTGAACCATCTTGGTAGATGAGTTAATCCAGGTCGAGGGTAACCAGGGGGCCACATGTTCATCAGTGAGTCAGTGGGGCATCTACACCAAGCATGTGAAGACTTCCTCTTGTGGAACAGAAAGATAAGAACAATTTGTTCTGGAGTGCTGGGGGCTTGATCAGACATCCAAAAAGACAAGGTCATCCACTGCATCCCGGGTCATTGCCAGTCATCCTGACCTTCATCTTGCCACTGGATTTCCATGACCCTGGAAGAAAGAGTGAGGCTGATGACTTTGCCCAGCTGTCTCACTTAAATCTTATTCATGCTCAAGTCAAGACATCAGGGAGTAATGTCACAGATCCTGTTTGAAAACAAAGGATAGGGGACAGCTAAGTGGTGTAGTCAACAGAGCACCAGCCCTGGAGTCAGAAGGACCTGAGTTCAAATATGGCCTCAGACACTGGACACTTACTAGTTGTGTGACCTTGGACAAGTCATTTAACCCCAATTACTTTGCTTTCCCCCCTCCAAAAACTAAAAAAAGAAAACAAAGGACAAATAACAGAAACATGCAAGATTTAAACATAATAGATGGGAAGCAATCTCAGAGGGGAGAAGGCACTAGTCAAGAACTAGGAAAGACTTCCTGCCGAAGGTGGGATTTGAACTGAGTCTTAATGGGAGTCAGAGAGACTAAGACGTAGAAGGGACAAGGGAGAGTGTTTCAAGAGGAACCATAAGCAGGACACCATTGCTGGATCACAGAATTTGTGTAAGAAAGAAGAAGGTGAGAGGACTGGAAAGCTAGGAAGAGGCTAGGTTATAAGAGCTTTAAATAACATAGTAGTTAATATTTGGTCTTGGAGGCAATCCCTTGGAATTTACTAGGGGGTGGGGGAGTAGGAGAGCAGAAAAGAGAGTGACATGATCAGACCCAGGCTTTAGAAAAATCACTTTGACAGCTGAGTGGAAGATAGAGATTGCAATAAGCCAGGAGAGAGGTGATGAAGGTCCAAATTAGGGTTGTGAGTGTGGGAGTAGAAATGTTGTGAAGGTAGAAATACCAAGATTTCACAATGAATTGGATTATTAGGGTGAGTGCAAGCAAAGACTGAGGATGGTTCTACATTTGGTTGCCTGGGAGGATGGTGGTATTTATGAGACTCTGGGTAAGAGCCATCATTTTATCCATCACTCCACCAAACAGACCCCAAGAATATATGACAATGGCAATGTTCCCAGCAACTGAGATGTGTTCTTGGAGACATTCAAGTTCTTTCCCAACTATCTTCATACATCTTTTCTATTTTAAAATAAACAGAAGGTGACTTATAGGTATTTTTATTTTTAAACAATATTTTTTCCCCAATTACATGTTAAGACAATTTTTAACATTCATTTACTTACAGGTACCTGATGGAGAAACGAGTTGCACAGAATTTAGCTTAATCATCTAATAGCACTCCAGGGGCCACTTTCTAGTCATTTTCTTACCACCCTCCTGCCTACAGTCTGGACATCACCCTCATCTTTCTTCCTTCCCACCTTGGAACACTACTCTTAGGTTTCTTGGGTATAACAGGTGATCTTTGACCATATCTTGCCCAGAACCAGGCCTCCAGGACACTTTCCAGCCACCTCCCCACAGTGCGCCCCTCCTTGCCAGTCTCTCTCTCTTTCAAACTTCCCTCTAAGGGCTATTCTTTTCTATTAGAAATAAGTTCTTTGAAGGCAGGAGCCAATTTGCTTACTTATATTGGCATTCTTAGCACTTAGCCTAATGCCTAGACTTAGTATGTATTTAATAAGTGATTCATCTCTATCTAAAGCCATGATATTCGTGGCACTTCATACCACACTTAATATGAGGAGCAAATCAGATAATGCATGGAAGGCTTCATTAACTCTAAAGAACTACTGGGATTGAGTTATTATTTTGAAGCCTTTATCATGATTATTCACATAGTTCCTTTCATTTAAAAAGCCCAATTTCCAAGTTGTATCATAAAAGAATGACCTGTATGTAGGATTCCATCTCCATTTTATCAATGGAGAAACCGAGAAGGAAAGTCAAATGACTTGTCCATTGACTGAGATCCATTTTTCACTTTAAAATGAATGCATTGGCTTGTTAATATAAACTATTCTTGTTTTGGGAGTTCCTACACTTACTAGACCAAGAGTCTTAGCCTGGGGTCTCTGGTGGCCCTACCACAGTTTGGAGATCCTGCACAGTTGGTCTTCAAAAGTATGCAGCTTGTCTATTCATTTACTCCATTTGGCAACCTGGGAGAGTGGAGAGTTTGTCTCTCACATGTCTTTGACTTGCTGCAGTTTATTTGGAGGGTGTGCTGGTTACCTAGGAAACTTCTGGAGAAAAAGAGCTCACTGGCTAGAGTTTTAGAGATGGGGGCATTGTTTCTAAAGGTTCAGATTTGTATGAGTTGGTGTTCCTGCCTCAGTGGCTCAAGAGTAAAAGATCACTTTTAAATAAATAGCCTCTAAGCTACAGATTTTTAAGAATTTGATGAATTTAACATAGTTCATGTCCTGGAGGCCTGGTTCTGAGCAAGATATGGTCAAAGGTCACCTGTTATACCCAAGAAACCTAGGGGTAGTGTTTCAAGGTGGGAAGGAAGAAAGATGAGGGTGATAGCCAGACTGTAGGCAGGAGGGTAGTAATTTATAAAAGATTTAATTGGAGTAGAGCTTTTAAGAATGAGAAATAAAACATGTATTTACATAAATTAATTAATTAGGAAACCAACAAACACTTCAAGTGCTCATTGGATGCACTTCTACTATTAATAGTTAATGAACTATGTTAAACAATCCTGCCACTTTCGAATGTTATTTTTCCCCCAAGAAAAGAGACATTTTCATAAGGATCTCTTATAATCTTGAAAAGAGCTCATTTGGTTTCTGTAGAATGCAATGCAGACAATAGCCCTTTCTCTCCGGGGGGCTACTACCATGGACTTCAGACTTCTCTAGAGGGTACTTAGGCACAACATCAACGGGGAGAAGAAACATCAAGAAACAGTCTTTCTACACAGCACTGAACACAGGAAGTTTATTTTTCTAATTCATCACTTACCTGGCGAAGCATATTCTCAAGAGGATTGTAGCAAAGCTAAGAACTTCTTAAAAGGACAAAACTCTCTTCTTCCCCTGAAAGAAGTGCTTGAAGAGAAAGAATGATTTTTTTGAATTTACATTTTTATTTAAAATTTTGAGTTCCAAATTCTGTCCCTCCCCTCTCTTTTTCCTGAGATGATAAGCAATCAGATTATGTAAAACATTTCCATATTAGTCATTTTGTATAAGAAGAGTCAATTAAATTTTTTAAAATGAAAGTGAAAATAGGATGCTTCAGTCTTTATTCAAACAACATCAGTTTTTTTCTCTGAACCCAGATAGTACTTTTCATCATTAATCCTTTGTCTCGGATCATTGTATTATCTAGAATAGCTAATCATTCACAGTTCTTCATTGAACAATATTGCTGTTAGTGTATACAGCATTCTGGTTCTGCTCATGTCACTATGCATCAATTCATTTAAGTCTTTCCAGGTTTTTCTGAAATAATCCTGTTTATCATTCCTTATAGTACTATAATATTCCATTACAGTCATACCACAACTTGTTTAGTCATTCCCCAATTGATGGGTATCCCTTTGGTTTCCAATTCTTAGCCACCATGGAAAGAGCTACTATGAATATTTTTGTACAAATAGGTTCTTTTCCCTTTTGCTAGATGTCGTTGGGATATAAACCTAGCAGTGGTATTACTGAATCAAAGGGTATGCGATTTTATAGCCTTTTGGGCTTAGTTTCAAATTGCTGTCTAGAATGGTTGGATCAGTTCACAACTCCACCAACAGTGTCCCGGTTTTCCCACATTCCCTCCAACATCAAACATTTTCCTTTTTCATCATATTAGCCAATCTAATAGGTGTGAGGTGGCATCTCAAAGATATTTTAATTTGCATTTCTCCAACCGTGATTTAGAGCATTTTTTTCATGACTGTAGCTTTGATTTCTTTGTTCAAAAACTGCCTGTTCATATCCTTTGACCATTTCTCAATTGGGAAAAGATTTGCATTTCTATAAATTTGATTCAATGCTTTATATACTTGAGAAATGAGGCTTTTATCAGAAAAACTTGTTGCAAAACTCCCCCTGGCCCTGATCTGTTTTCTACTTTCTTAATAATTTTGGTTGCAATGGTTTTGTTTGTGCAGAAACTTTTTAATTTTATGTAATTGAAATGACCAATTTTACATTTTGTAATGCTCTATAAATCTTCGTTGGTCCTAAATTCTTCTCATCCATACATCTAAAAAATATTCCATTTATTCTTTTAATTTACTTATGGTATCACCCTTTATGTGTAAATAATATATCCATTTTGACCTTATCTTGGTATACAGTATGTTTGCCTGTACTTAATTTGTGCTACATTACTTTTCTGTTTTCCCAGCAGTTTTTGTCAAATCATGAGTTTTTGTTTCAAAACCTCAGATATTTGGGTTTATCATCTACCAGATTACTATGGCTATTTACTATGACATAATCTGTACCTAATCTACTCCACTGATCACTATTCTATTTCTTAGCCAGCACCAGATTGTATTGATAATTACTGCTTTCTCAGAGTTTGAGATTTGGTATGGCCAGACCATCTTCTTTCACATTTTTTTCCTGATTCCCTTGATATTCCTGAACTTTGTTCGTCCAGATGGATTTTATTATTTTTTCAAGTTCTGAATTTTTGATTTGTATGACACCAAATAGATTAATTTAGGTTATCATTTTTATTATATTGACTTTGCCTACCCATGAATAATTATTTTTTTCCTAGTGGTTTAAATCTGATTTTGTGTGAAAAGTGTTTTATAGTTGTATTCATGTGGTCCCTTGGTTTTCTTGGCAGGTAGACTCCCAAGCATTTTATATTGTCTACAGTTATTTTAAGTGAAATTTCTCCTGTCTCTTGCTTCTGGACTTTGTTGGCAATATATAGAAATCCTGATGATTTGAGGGCTTATTTTGTATCCTGCAACTTTGCTAAAGTTGTTAATAATTTTGAGTAGATTTTAGTTGATTCTCTAGGATTTTCTAAGTATAACATACCATCTGCAAATGATATCAAGTGATAATTGTTTCCTCATTGCCTATTCTAATTCCTTTAATTTCTTTGAACATTTTTTAGTACTATATTAAATAATGGAGGTGATAATGAGCAACCTTGCTTCACCCCTGATTATACTGGGAAGACTTCTAGTTTATACCCTTTACAGATAATATTTGCTAATGGTTTTAGACAAATATTACTTGGAGATAGAATGATCTCTTCTCAGTTGTACTGGCCCAAATCAAAAGAGGAGAGGAAGAGACAACTCTGTCCCCCAGAAAGAATCATAGATTTCAAGTTGAAAAGAACCTGAGAGGTCTTCTACCTTAATCCCATCCCAGACAGGGTAAGTGATTGGAATAGTGACTTGCCTGTGGACACACAGATCTAAGTGACAGCGTGGGATCAGAATCCAGTGCTCCTTTCATTATGTTACCAGTTCCTCCCCTCACACAGTTACAATACTTTTCCAACCTCAAGACCCTACACAGGATGAAAAATTTACAGTAACAGCTAATATTTACAAAAAGTATAGCTTGAAAGGCACTTTGAATATTAGCTCATTATATCTTTATGTTGTAAGAATTTTCAGAGTCTTTGCTAACCATCAAAAGAATAAGTCAGCAGTTTATGGCTATAGCTTATTTTACAGATGAGAAACTGGGACAAACAGGGTTAAGTGACTTGCCCAGAGTCACACAGCTGGTCAGTGATAGCGATTTCTTATAAATACGGATTTGGACTCAGGAAGATGAGTCTTCCTGTCTTCAGGCCCAGTGTTCTATCCACTGCCCCTCTCTGCTGCCCTAAAAGAGAGGGCAACCTAGCCTTATTTCCCAATTCTCTGGAAGAGGTGAAGGACCATCAAAGCCTTTAAATTTCAAGGGACAACTTTGTGTTACTGAGTGACAAGGACAGCCCTTAGGGAAGAAAAGATCTTCCCCTTCTAATTTTGCCAGAAATGGGGGAAGATTGAAAAACACAGTCCCCAAACTGACTTACCTTATACTATGGAAGAACTGATGGTTAGAGAATGTGCTGGTCCACCAGAGTGCCATCCAACATGGGGAACCTCTTGTTTTTGTTCTGTTTTATTTGGGGGAGGAGGGGAAGTTGCTTTTAAAGCCAGAGTAGCCTTCCTTATACCATGGCAGAGAGACCCTAGGAAAGCAACCAAACCTTGGGGATAACCTTGGATAATGACCCAAAGATGAGACCCCAAATCCATGAAGATCTGAAATATTCCTTACTTATGAAAAAAAAGACACAGACATTTTACTTAAACTATATATTTTTACATAAAACAGCTCTATATGATACAAGAAAATCAGATAAAAATCACAAAGGTATATAAGTTCTTAAAGGAAAAGTGTTCTTTTTTATTCTTAAATTACACACATGTATAAAAAACAGCCTTTACTGCTACCAGTAAACCAATCAACTCCATCTGCATTTACTGTTAAATTCTTATGTTTGATTTGAGAAATGTCTATTGGTTAATGGCACACAGTTGACAACATTAAAGACTTCTTAACAACAACCCAACTGAATACTTGGGCATGTTTCTTCATATATTAAATATATTAAAAGAGGCTACAAATGACAATTGAGGTGTGACCATGTTGCTGATCCAAATTGTATATTGATAATGTTCTCAATTATGAGATAAGTTTTTACTCATAATAGCAAAAAAGCAGGTTTGGAAACTGTCTTTATTACCAAAGTCTCCTGATAGATCTAAAAAATGTGGTTGGCCACAATGAGTCGATTATTCTTAATGAAGGTTTAAAAGGAGTTAAAATCTGCAGAATTACATCTAAATGAAGGGGAGAAGGGAAGCCCACACGCAACTGATAAAACTCTTCCTCTTATAAATAATTTGCAGAGTCTATTATGCAGTGTTATCCTATTAGGGACAGGATATTTGATTTCATTGGTATAGGGTGAGGAAATTTTCTCTATCAATGCAGGTCATCACCTTCTTGGCAACCTATAGTCTTAGAAAGTTGCTTAAGCAAGATTTAAACCCAGAACTTTCTGACTGAGGCCAGCACTCGCTCTCTCTCTCTCAACTATCCATTAGGGAGAAAAAAAAAGAAAATTTTTCTTATAAATACAGAATGCCTTGCCCCAGCTTAACAATCACCTCCCCCCACCCCCATTCTTCCCTAAGTTATTCAATACTTATCTCCCCAGGATTTTAGCTCAAAATTCTTTTCAAATAGCCATTCTCATAGCTGGTCTATGGCTAAAAATTATTGCTGACCAGTATTTAAACTGATAATCAAAAACATTTTCTTAGGTGCTTATGTCATAAATGCTACCACGAGAGGTATTTAAGGGACACATGTACAACACACACATCTC
Source organism: Potorous gilbertii (assembly GCA_028658325.1). Lineage (NCBI taxonomy): Eukaryota > Metazoa > Chordata > Mammalia > Diprotodontia > Potoroidae > Potorous > Potorous gilbertii. Next base: position 551,214,326 of record CM053769.1, read on the forward strand.
TATACACACAAGTAGACAAATCGTATAAATAGTTTTCTTTTGGTAACCATTTGATCAAGAAAAAAGGGCTCTGAAATCATGTGTGTAACTCAAAAATACATAGGCACCTCGATGAGTGTTCTCCATTTAAATCATCTGTGCTTTCAAATGTAGTGCAAACAACAAATTCGGCCAAGAGTCACATAAATGAAAATAAACATCCGGCAACATCTAGTTGTACAGGAAAGTACTTTGAAATCCATGTTGCTCCCTTAGCAAAAGAGAAATAGAAAATTATGAGCTCAATCCTTAATCTCCTATTGGCCTTCTGTTTTCAGGTTCTGCCTGCCAAATGGTTCTTACAACCCACTACTTACAGGTCCAGTCACATGCACCCACCGAGTGGTGACCAAAGACGCTACAGTGTAGTACACAAAGGAAACCAGATGGCTCTTCACATTTCGTGGAAGTGAAATTTCTCTGTCTTTCTTTTAAGTGCTTTTTTATTGCTTGCTAACCAAGAGTTCCCCAAAGGTCCATTTCCTCATAGAATGAAAATCATAATGAACTCCAACCTAATGACTTTGACAGGAGAGCCAACTGCCTTTCATGAGGATTTATTGATGTGCTATGAGGTAACTATTACATTTAAGTATTGACAGTTTTTCATTTTAAGGTGATACTAGAATGGCTTGAAAAATTGTAAGACTCTGACTAAAATCTACATGAGGGAACAATTATGAAATTCTTGAGAAAGAACCCTATTCATATTTCTAAGGTTAAGACTAATAATTTTATTTTAAATAAATTGTTTTGCTAGTAATACCTATTTAAGGAATCAAATTTCCTTTCAGACTTGGTCCAAGTTGAAGGGAGGCAAAGGCACCCAAAGGGATGCTATGCATAAAATATAAGCTATATTTGAATGTTTAAAAAAAATGATATTCACAAAACTTGCATTTCACAGCAGGGACCTAGCCAGTGTTTTCCTGGGATGATGCCCGTGATCAAATGTAAATTTTTTTTTTTAAACTTAATATATTCATTGCCAATAGAATGAGATGGTTACCTGTTCTTCCTCATGGTGAACAACAGTCAGGGCAATAGTTAAATGCTCAAAACAGTATCTTTTTTGTAGCTCAGATCAATAGTTGTAAAAAAAAAAAAATCACTTCTGAGCCTAATAGATTTTTAACAGAAAGGCAGGATGTTGTCATGGAAAATAGGACTGGACCAAGAGAAGACTACTTTTCTAGCTCTGGCTCTACTACCAAGGGAGGTTACAAATTTGTGAGCATCAATTTCCTTCTGTGTTAAACGGGGATAAGGATCCCTGCTCTGTCTACCTCATAGAGCAGTTATTGCAGGGATCAAATGAGACTGAAAATGTGAAAGGGCTTTGTAGATTGTAAAACACCATGAAAACATAAAGGGCTATTGTCACAATTATTTTCCCAAACCCTTGGAGGCCAGATCACACCATCTCATCCCCATCCACTTTATTTTTATGCACATACTCACAGTAACCCTTCATCGCGACCATCTTGACCACTGAAGGTAACTTTTCTTTCATTCTGAGGAGCCTCATGAATCCATATCATTTCATTATTGTTAGGCACAGCACCGTGTTTTACAGATAGAGAAGAAAGGATGAGCTAAGGCTGACAGCAGAGTCTCCATGCTGAATCTAAAAAATCTTATTTCTAAGCCTTGTAGGTAGAGTCCAATATCATTTGGATCCCAGTACATCTAGGAGAATTTTGTCCTTACTACATATTTCACTTAAAATGAAATCTAAAGCAAAGCTTTTTAGTCCAAAAAATCTGGGCTTTGATTCAATCCATACTTATGAGAAATAAGAGCTTCAGGTCTCTAAGTCTGCTGCTACATCATTATTTCATGAGTTGATACCAGAACAAACTTAAAGGGTCATTCTCATCATCTCTACCATCTTTATCACATCACCTCAACATACCACAGTCTATCAGACACTGCCAGCTACTCATCCAATTGTTTCAGGACTTCATCTGACTTTTTTTCATAGAGATGTTTTTTCTTATTTCAAGAAAAACATTGAGGCAATTCTCAAAGAAAAACAATGGATTGATCAATAGGTACTTTTACGAAGTTTTTTTCCTCCCTCAGACTGCATGGAACTCACTTTTTACCACAAAAGATGTTCCTGTGCCTTATTCCCATAACACCCTGTCCTTAACCAATGTTTGTTAAATGGCTTTAGTGTGGGACCACAATATGTTCCATCAAGATCTTCCTTTGTGTTGTTCCACATTGGTCATTTGTTTCTGAGCTGGGGCAGACAGCATATTTCAAAGTAATTTATAAGCTATTTCTACTCTGTTCTATTGGCTCTGAGGTCTCAACAACTTTAATAGTTTTCTCTAGAAAGGCCTTTATTGACAGTGACTTCATTGGCAGAGACCTCTGCTGGCCTCCAACTTAGACTCCAGGTGCATCTACCTCTGCCTTGCCCTCCCATCTAAGCTGTAGGGTATTGAGTATCCACTTAAAGTGGGTTAGTGGGATTATGGGATAGCCCCTTTTTAACTGCCATTCCACATGTGCTAAACTAATTCAAGTAAGTGTTTAGCTGGTGGAATTTCAGGCAATGTGACGGAGGTATCTTGGAGACAAGAAAACCTCCTCTAATGAGGGAACCTAAAGCCATCTAGGGGAAGGATGGGAAGAGTCAAGGGATAGACATAGTATTTGTGTGACCCTCTCAGGACCCTACCCCCAGTTAAGGGAAGAAGAAGATTCTCTGAGTTCTTCTGTATCTGTAACCCAAAGACCTGAGAGGTAGCCCTGATGAAAAAGGAGAGATGGCAGGTAGAAGAAGAAGCTCTATCTATCTATTTCTTCCTTTCTTCCCTCCAATTTCTTCTAGCCTAGAACAGGAATTCGCCATGATGTGAACCTTGCTTCTGAGAAAAAAAAAAAGAGGCAAAATTCTCACCTTAGGGTCATGGTTACTGCCCTGACTTAAGTCAAGGAACATAGGGACTCTTAGCTCCTACCCTTAGACCTAGGGGCACCTGGCATCTTGTGGCTTCCAGAACATCTGTGCTGTACATATCCTCCACTGGAGAAGAAGGGAAGTCATATATATAGTTACCTGAAATTCCTAGGATCCACAGGTTCCTAATTTACCTAGTTCCCCTCCACTTTCTGACCCCAGAAATGGTTTGGTTTGGCTGTGGAAAAAGTAATATTAGTCATGTAAATGAATTGCATACTATTTATCACCTCTTACTGTTCAGCTGGATGATGTGTGTGTGACACCATCCAGCTGAATGGTAATTAGGTTATTAGATACATATGTGTGTGTATATATGTCAAATACATACACATGCATTTATGTATGTATGTATATATATACAGGAGTCTATACACACACCAAATCCAACTGAATGATATGCAATTATATATTATAAATAATGTACATACATATAAATTAAATATGTTCCAGATGAAATTTGTTGTAAGTTTTATTGGATTACAATAGCACTATTCACATAGGCTCAGCCTTTGTGGTCTGTTGCTCATATATCATGGTTGTCCACTTGTAAGAAAAATAATTAAAGGGAAAATTGTTTTGCAGTCCTACAGACCATGTGATGTGACGTGCAAGTGGTGCACTGATTTAAAGGACACACCTATGTTTCTTAAAAATCTGATTGCTTTTATTCTCATGAAGTTTCTATTAATTTATTTTTAAAAGCATCATAACGTTTACCATAAGGGATTCACTTGAGTCTTAGATGGCTCATCCCAATGCCAACATACACCTGTCAGGAACCATAGACTTGGAAAGGACCTCAGAATCATTTAATACAAAATACACCAGAGCAGAAATCACCCCTATTATATTTCTGATCACTGAGATTAGGAATTCTAAATAATCCCAATCTCATTTAACAAAAAAAAGAATGGAATTGAAGGTTGCTTAGAATATTGGTATTTGGATTAGAAAATACTTCACTTTTCTAAGGTTGCAACAATCCTTAAGAAATATAGATGTCCCTGTACTGACTAACTGAATATGCATTTAGTGTAAACCTAGTTCTTGATTCCTGAGGCAGGATCCTCCACTTGTCCACAAGCCCAGAGAAGCAAGAGAAGTTTCTATTCTGGACAGAAAGAAGTTAGTGAGCAGCACGATTGGTTGGAAAACACAACAAACTCTGAGCCTCTATTTACAAAAAAATGCAGACAAGGTGTACTTCCTGTTGCTATTTTGTAATACACACATTTAGGGTTAAGAAACATCAAACTCCTGGAGCCCAGATCACAATTTTCACCCTAATTTTCCGTTCCCAGTTTGGAGAGCCCTCGCCGAAAATCGTGCAAGTCATCGATCTTTCCATCAAGGACCTCCAAAAAGTTCTTGAGTTCCATTTTTAGGTGGCGCTGTCTGTGTTTACTCTCCTCGATGTCTGTCCTTAAAGACCTCACTTTATCTTCAAGATTTTGATTTTCTCTCTCAGAAGCCTGGAATGAAAGTAAAGAGTCAGAAAGATTGGTGATCAGAGACATCATCATTGACAAAGACATCCAACAGCATTCCAGTTTCAAATATTTGTAGATATAGGGACCAGGAAAAGAAAGCATGGATAAATGGATCTAGTTTCTCCATCCCCACAACCACTGTCCTAGTTCAAACGTTCATCACCTCTCACTTGCACTGTCGTAATAGTTTCCTAATTAATCTTCTGGCCTTGAAGTCTTTTCCCTCTGCCACCTATACTTGACAGTGTTGTCAAAGTGATTTTCCTCAAACCCAGACTTAACCAAGGGACCACACCTTTCCCCACCCTCACTCTGGGGTTCAATAAACTCTAGTGGCCCCATATTACGTCTAAGATGAAATATAAACTCCTCTGTTTAATATTTAAAGATTTGTACAATCTAGCTCCATCCTACCTTTCCAGCTGTATTACACATTACTCCCATTCATACATTCTGAAGTCCAACCAAAATGGCCTTTTTATGATTCCTAAAACAAGATATTCATTGCCTGCCTCAAGTCATAGCCCTGGCTGTCCCCCATACCTGGATTGCATTCTCTCTCCACCTCTGCTTCTTAGAATCACTCTTTCCCTTCTAGGCTCAGCTCAAGCACCTTTTCTTCCCTTTCACAACCACTGCTAGTGCCCTTTCCTCTTCAAAGTTAGCTTCATTTACTTTATAATTGCTTTGTATATGCCTATATATGTACATCTTGTGTCTCTCATTGGAATAAAAGTTCCATGAGGGTCAGGGTTGCTTTGTTTTTGTATCTACAGTGACTAGTATAATTCCCAACACAGAGTATTTTCTAACTAAATGCTTATAGGTTGGCTGACTGACATTTTTCAAAGAGCCAAGGCAAATCCTAACAAGAAGAGATTGTTGATTGTATAGTCTTGAGAAGTCAAGAAGGGAGACTGAACCACCCCGCAAATAAAGGACATGACAGCCTAGTCCAGAAGTCATCTGGTTTTTTTAAATACTCCATGAAAAGTTGGAAATACATACTGTGGAACCCAAAATGTCCAGTCCCACGAGACCGCAGCATGAGATCTCATCATTACCGTCAGCTATGGCTGTTTCTGAAGAGACTCTCATCACTTTCATCACCATCACCATAATAATGGTGATAGCTAGCACTTATAAAGCACCTACTATGTGCCATTCATTGTGCTAAACACTCTACAAATATTATATCTCGCCCCTGGAAATGGATTTGGTCAACAATGGTTACTTGGAAATATCTGGACTCTGTAAAGGTTTCTTGGTCACAGGAGTGACTTTTATCACCTGGGTCTAAACTGTGCCCTCAGTATCAAATTAGATGTTTCATAATACTTTGTCCTGTAGTTTTGTAAAATGTGGCTATTTTGGGAGTATGCCCAGAAACGATTTATTAATTGGCAGCAGAGGCATTTACTCCAAAAGGGGAGTTTGTTGCTTAGATAGGTTCCTGATGAAACTTGGAATGAAACTGCCCTCTCTGGAACCATCACCTTCTATGTTGCTACTGAAATTTACATTAGGCTTGCACAACCCTGATGTAGTGGGGCTTGGACTCTGCCCTCAAATTAAGGAGAAGCCTTCTTAAAACAGGATTAAAACAAGAGACAAATCCCACTGCATTTAAATTCGGGGTGGGGGGCAAAGCACCAGGTACACAATCACTCTTTACTTCTTCTGAGTTAAAAAATTCTAACCTTCAGCATCTAGGAAGCTAAATGAAGTAAAGCTAGAAGATACTAATAAAATAAGTATGCTCCCCAATGCCCTCTGATAGATGTGTTTCTGAACAGTACCTCTAATTTCTCTGTGACAAAATCACATTCCGACATGAGCTGAGGTATGATTTCACCTTGTTTTCGGAGATCTTTCAACTCCTGAGGGAAAAAATGGAACAGGAAATAAAAAAGAAAGAAACATAGAAGCCATAACCCAGAAAAGCTATTGCTGACAATGATCATTTTTCACATTTATTGACAAAATCAGAGTAACTATAAAATGTTAACACAACAGCCAACCATGAAGATAAGGGTAGGGTGAATATTTTTATGTAGGGTATGATCAAGGGTAAATTGTGTATCATATAAGGGTAGGTTGTATTCTACTACATCTTTTCATTAGCTTTAAACTTTTTAAAAGCTTCTTAAACAAGGTAAAGGGATTATGGGGGTGGAACACTCAAACAATCTAGGACTTTTTAGAAGTGCTGATTGATTTTGTTGAACTGTCTTATTTTCCTTTTATTCTTTATTATAAGGAGAGCTCCATGGGAAAGGAAAGAGAAGAAAGGAGATGGATACATTGAACAATGTGGGCAAGGTAAAAAACAACTTAAAGAGTAATTTAACTGTCTATAATATCACCAATTTGTTAATTAACAAACTAATTGAATATTCTTTAAAATAACCATTTTAAATAAATACAATTTATTTTTAAAAAACAAATAAATAGCCATGATCATGAGTTGAGTTTGGCTGCCAAACTATTACAACTAAATTGTCTTTTCAATACAAGGAAGAATAAAACACTAAATTTACAAAGAATTATTTTCTAACTTTTTGTTTAGTTGTTTTCAATGGTCTTGAACTCTTTGGACCCCATCTGAGGTATTCTTGACAAAGACTGTGGTTTGCCATTTCCTTTTCCAGCTTATTTTACAGATGAGGAAACCGAGGCAAGCAGGATTAAGTGACTTACCCAGGGTCACACAGCTAGTAAGTGTCTGAGGCCAGATTTGAACTTAGGAAGATGAGTCTTCCGGACCCCATGCCTGGAATAGTGTCTGCCATGCCACTCAGGTGCCCCAAATTCTAACCACCACCCAACATAAAATTAAGCCAATTTTCTATCAGTTCTATTCTTAAATGGAAATAAGAATCCTGGTAGTAATATCATCAGAAGGGATTTTTCAAAGTTAGAACTAACAACTTTCGATCTTCCACATCTTGTACCAGAAATGGGTGCTAATTGTTCAATTTTAATGAAAGTATTTTCCCAAATAAAATACCACAAACTTAATAAGAAGAAACCGAGGCACAAAGGTATTGGCAGTTATCATTTAATTTTCAAAGCTAACATCTGTATATCAAGCTAGGTCACCTGACCTCAGATGTCAGAAACAAAGAGTGATTTACAGAGGCTGATTTTTGTAACAGAAGAGAGGAATAAAAATATTTCAGAAACTTGTTTTTAACATAATTCAATTGGACAACGAAGGTCATCCGGCCAGTTTGCTTCACCCAGACTTTCTTCGTACTGTTGCCAACATCTAGCTGTCAAAGTAAGATTATCCCAGAAACTCTTGCCCTCCAGGTGATGCCTTTAGTAACCGGAAAGCTCACTATAAAGGGGAACTGGTGGTTTATGGGTAGCCATCCCTCCCCTCCCCATCTTCCAGCTGCCAAAATTCCCTTACTTGACTTATACTCTAGCTCAAGAAAAAAGGAACCTATCCACTAAAACTGGAAAGAAGAACTTAAAACTTTGGTCAACCCCTCCCTGCTTTCTTCAGCTGCCAGAAGGGAGAACTTAGCTTTTAAAAAAAAATCTTATAATCCTATGGTTATTTTACTCCCACCAAGATATATGTCTTCTTCTAAATTATTTCCTACTAAATGCTAAAGTCTTATTCAATCTGTTCACTAAATCAATAGGTAACCTAGATTTAAGAGACTATCTACATTAGCCTGATTTGGTTGTTAGGCTAGTGTAATCCCATAATCAAACTAAAAATAAAGTAATCAATACTGATTTCCTTTTCAAAACTCACCATGAGTGCTGGAAAAGTTGATGGCATGATGTAAGAGTTCTTTTTTTAAAAGCATATAGGTTTAATTTTACAATTAAAGGTAAGGCTTAAAATGCAAATACTTCTGGAAAAGGGAAAATCTAAGTAAAATCAAAGTAAAGGATGATTGATATCATACTCTTTCCACAGAGCAGATCGAAAAGAGGAAAGGGCACTTTTCATTTACAGGAATCAAGAGAGAAAAGTACTGTATAAATGTAATCTATTCCTATTATTTAAAGGGCAGGGAAAATCATGCCCAGCAAATTGACATATACTCAATGCTGGAGGGGCTTGAAAAGACAAACACACTAATAATTATGCTGTATGAATATAATAAGTGTTATTATGCCATAGGAAATGATGAATTTATAAAGATTTTGGAGAACCACGAGAAGACTTATAGGAACTGATGCAGAAAAAAGTAAATCCATGAAAACAATACATAAAATTATAACAACCTAAATGGAAAGAATACAAAAAAGAGAGAAACTTGAGTGTTATATAATTACAATGATCACACTGGATCTAAAAAAGATATGGAAAAAATAATCTGCTTCCTTTCTTAGTAGAGGTGGGAGGGACTATGGATATGGAAAATTACATGTTTTCTGACTCAGTTGATGTCTTGCTTAGTTTTGTTAAACTGCTTTCTCCTATTTTTCACTTGTTCATTCATTCATTGGAAGAGATAATTCTTTGGGTAGCAGAAAGGGGAAGGTGATATAAAAACAAAAGCTATAAATGGAAATTTTTAAAAAATTAAAGAGCAAAGGGAAAACTCCATGGGGCTAGCCCTAAAGTTATGGAACAGACCAAAAGATAAATTCTAAAAACTTCCTTCTTTGAGGTTACACAATGAGACAGGATGTAGCTAATGTCAAGGACCTCAGTGAATTTGATAATACTAATTTCCTTGTCTCTCTGATGTTGCAAAACTTTTCTGGGGAGAAATTCTTTCTTAAAGTTGTTCTGGAGAGCTCTGAAATTTCATCTTACTTCACTGACAAGAATCTGACCTTGCGTTCATACTGGTTTGTTCATACTGGGATAGTCCAACTCTAATTTACCCTCACATAAGAGTAGGACAAGGATGTATCCTGATCATCACCCTAACGTGTGGGAGAGCTTTTGAAGATACTCTAGGTTGTTCCAGAATTATTTTTATTACTGAGTCCCAGAAGCCATCGTTCACAGTGCCTCTGGGATAGCAGGGATGACACCAAGAAAACTTGTAGAGGGCTGTCTTTAGTGTTTACTGCTTTCAGATTTCTGTGCTCTTTATCTCCTGAATGATACCCTTCTACCCCTCCTCAGATTCACATGCAATTCCACTCTTTTGGGCCATTACAAGAAATCACACTTGATTTTTGAGCTGAGACTCTTCCCAGGGGGATTTGTATTTTTAACAGAGATTAATTTAAACCAAAGGACCAAAACTCTGTTAGTAGAATTTCAGCTAGTGGGGAAATGAGATATGTCTGACTTCCACTAAATGACCTAATCCAGTGCTTCCTTGTGTGAAGGAAGTCTGAGTTCTGGAAAGGCATGCCAATGGAGCATGAGGTCATGCAGATTCTAGTCAGAGCTGGAAAAGCTTGGCATTGGTTTTATGTACAATGTTTGAATAAGAACAAACTAAGTGTTCAGCCAATAGCAACTCTTAGGGTCACAGATCTAGAATTGAAAGGGACTTCAGAGGTCTATTTTACAGAGGAGGAAGGGCCTCAAGACTTGTCCAAGGTCACCTAGGTAGAAGTTGGCAGAACTTGGATTTGAAGCTATGATTCCAAGTTTAGCATCCTTTCCATCATATTAACCCATATTGTTAGAGGTAGTGATCACACTCACAAAATCATGTATTTATATAGTACTAAAACCAGAGTCACCCTTGAAATTAAGCTATGTTATAATAATAAATCTGGTCTTGGATCTAGGGGAAGTAATTGCCTAAAAAACCCCTGAAGGGACCAGGTGACGATTGAAGGAAAGATCATCCATACTACATACAAAAAGGGTTATGAGGGTAGGAATACCCTTTTTTCACGTTTCTCTTGGAATCTGCTATTTGAACATGGGCAGCTAGGTGGTGCAGTGAATAGACCACTAGAACTGGAGTCAAGAAGACTCATCTTCCCAAGTTCAAATTCAACTTTAGACATTTACTAGCTGTGGGACCCTGTGCAAGTCACTTAACCCTATTTGCCTCAGTTTCCTCATCTGTAAAGTGAGCTGGAGAAAGAAATGGCAAACCACTCCAGAGTCTTTGCCAAGAAAATTCCCAAATGGGGTCACAAAGGGTCAGACACAACTGAAATGATTGAACAGCAACTGCGAGCAAGATTTTGGTTTCTTTGGTTCAAAGTGTGCACGAAGGGTTACAGACTAGGGACTGGAATTGTGACTTAATTGGTCTGGGAAATTCATAGGTGAATAAACCCCCTTTATCAGTATGTGTTGGTACTTTCCCTGTAACGTACCCCTAGACGTTACCTAGAGCACTGGAATCACAGGGCCAGCACACATCAGTGGTGAGGCTTGAACATAGTCCTTCCAAGCTCTGAAGTTGGCTGTCTATTCATTACATTATGCTGCATCAGAAGGTGATGCCATCCCCAAACGTTTACTACACAAGCAATCTTGATAGTGGGTAGCAACAGAAAGCAAGAAAAGTAGCATCTATTGCTTTACTATTCAATTAATGCTCTTTCCCTCCCAGTTTGAGTTATATTTTTCTTTTGCTCATTAAAGAGGCCATTCCCTGACTACTTCTTACAGAGCCCTATTCACTGAATGGGAGTTATCTCACTCTGAGTCCCTGAATAGGCCTTAGCCGAAAAAGGCCAAGGTCTCCCAAGCATCCTGGGCTGTCCCTAGTCATCCTGACGAATATCTGGTCACTGGACCTAGATGGCTCAGGAGCAGAAAGTGAGGCTGGTGACCTTGCACAGCCCTCCCTCACTAAAATCAAAGTCAAGTGCAAATCCTATCATCACTTTTCTGATGTCATGGATGAATACAACAACAGTTTTCCCACTTATATGACTTTTTTTTTTGGATGTGGATTCCTTTCTATTAAAAAACAAAAAGTATTTTCTATCATGGGTACTCAAGTGTAAAGCTATTTTATGATAGGCTTTATTATAAACCCATCTCATTATCCTATTTTAATTCAATTTTATCAATTAATAAATATTTACTGAACCTCTCCTATGGGTAAATCTCACTGCGTTTATGTTTCTAAGTTAAAACAGTGTCATTATATAGGCTGCTTTCTGATGAGCTCAGATTTCCAAAAGGCTTTGTACAAAAGATGGAGAGGAGGGGCATGGAACAGAGGATGAATAAACTGGATGGCATGAATTGGTAAGAATAATGTTAAGTGAGCTAATGCCCACAAGGAGTTTTGAGAATTTTCTAACAACAAAAAGGACTTTTTCAAAGTTAGGGTAAGGAAAAGAACAAGGAAGGGATAGGCCTACTAGTAAGTATTGATGATGCAATTTGGTCAAGTCTCTTGGCTCCAATGGAAACTTGTACTTTAAGATGCTAAGAGGTAAGAATAGAGGAAATGTTAAAGACATCAAATTTTTTTAAATGCCAGATTCCCCCAAAGGCCATCCTACAAGCCTTCAGAAAACAGAAAATTACCTCATACTAAATTATTTGGTGAAATTATCAATTAAAGATTTGACATCTTTAACTTAATAAAGCATTTTTATTTCATATTTTATTTTTCCCCAGTTACATTTAAAAATAAATTTTAACATTTGTTTTTAAACCTTGAGTTCCAAATTCTCTCCCTTCCTCCTCTCTCCCATGGAGAAGGGAAGCAAAGTGTGTAGTGATGCAAAACATTTCCATAATAGTCATGTTGTGAAAGAAAACAGACCAAAAAAATCTCAAGAAAAATAACAAGTATGCTTCAATCTCTGGGAATGGATAACATTTTTCATAAGTCCCTCAGAGCTGTCTTGAATTGCTGAGAATAGTTACATCATTCACAGGTGATCATCTTACAATGTTGTTGTTACTTTGTACATAGTACATTTCACTTTGTATCAGCTCATGTAAGTCTTTCCAGGTTTTTCCTTAGTATAAAAGTATTACATCATAATCACATACCACAACTGGTTCAATCACCCCTCAATTGATGGGCATCCCCTCAGTTTCTAATTCTTTACCCCCAGAAAAGAGCTGCTTCAAATATTTTTGTACTTTTCCTTTTTTAAAAAAATCTCTTTTGGGATATAGACCTAATAGTGATATTGCTAGGTCAAAGAGTATGCCTGGTTTTATAGCCCTTTGGTTATAGTTACAAATTGCTCTACAGAATGATTGAATCAGTTCACAACTCCACCAACAGTGCATTAATGTCTCACTTTTCCCACAATCTCTCCAACATTTTTCATTTATTTTTTCTGTCCTATTAGCTAATCTAATAGGTATGAGGTAGTACCTCAGAACTGTTTTCATTTGCATTTCTCCAATCAGTAGTGAGTTAGAATATTTTTTCATGTGGCTATAGAGAGCTTTGATTACTTCATCTGAAAACTGATTAATATCTTTTAATCATCACTTTGGGGATGGTTCTAATTTTTATAAATTTGACTCAATTCTCTACATGTATGAAAAATGAGGCCTTTATCAGAGAAACTTACTTCAAAATTTTTTCAGAATTATTTTTGCTAACTGTATTTCCCTCCATTCTGTTAACTCCACCTCTGTTTATTCTTTCTCTCTCTCCTTTCACCTTGTCCCCCGCAAGTGTTTTACTTCTGACTGCCCCCTTCTCCAATCTGCCCCTCCTTTCTATTCCCTTCCCCTACTACATTCCTCTAGGGTCAGACAGATTTCAACATCCAGCTGAGTGTGTATGTTATTCCTTCTCTGAGCCAATTCTGATGATAGTAAGGTTCACTCATTCCTCCTCACCTCCTTCCTCTTCCCCTCCATTATAACAATTTTTTCTTACCTCTTTTATGTGAGATAATTTACCCCATTCTACCTCTCCTTTTTCTTTCTCCCAGTACATTTCTCTCTCACCCTTAGCTGTACTTTATAGATATCATCCCTTCATATTCAAATCATATCTGTGCTCTCTGTCTAGAAATACTCCTTCTAACTACCCTAATAATGAGAAAGATCTTATGAGTTAGAAATATTATCTTCCCATGTAGGAATGTAAACAGTTTAACCTTATTAAGGATTTTAGGATTCCCTTGCCTGCTTATAATAAAGCATTTTAAAATTTTCAGTAGTATCTCCTCTAATGGAGCACTTTATCATGAGGTAAAAACAGTTACTATAAGAAAGTTAAGGCAGCCACCTGGGGAGATGTTCCTCTAAGTCTGCCTGAAGTACCTTCATGGAGAAAGACAGAAGACAGACATGGACCAACCAGAGCTGGTCACAGACAGCACTCAGTTGTTCTGCCGATTCTAACTTACCCGCTCCTTTTCTTGAATTTCAGACTCCAGGGCCTCCAATCTCCTGCTCAGTTGTGCGTTCCTCTCTTTCTCCTTATTTATCTCATTACACTGTTCTTCCAGTTCTTCAATCTTCAAGGAACATCACATGTGAAAGCAGAAATGCTCATTCACTCTTGACACAACACAAAAGATCCCAGGCATTGCTCCGCTCCCCTCCCAGACTAAAAAATAAAAATTAACTAATCCATTTACAACGATCCCCATAACTGAACAAGCCTCCATCTGAAAGCCTCTATGGACTCTTATCTGCAGGATAATTAGTAACAACTATTAGTTTCAAGATAATTTGTATTTCTATTTTCATGCTCCTGTGACAAGCTAGTAAATGATGGTTTTCTTCAAGGATTCAGGCAAAGGCAAGGGTCAGTATGCCACTGGATCTATTTAGTTTTATGCCAAAAAGATTTTTATAGTTATTTATTCATGCACTGAATGTATTTTGTTTCATCCCAAGTTCCCAATGGTGCCATGTGACTATATCTCAAGGCATGAGAGTGATTTCCAAATAGGCAATAATGGTATTAAATTTCTGAGCACAACAAAGACATTTCCCTACTGAATAGAGCACCTACTCCTGGAGAGAATAGTCAGATTTGAAAGGCAAATTCTAAGAAGCTTTCTCCTTTCTAAATCAGTTGTCATGTAGCCTAGCCCTTTTTCCCCAGAACCACCAAAAAAGCAGATACTGAAATAAGAGTGAATAAATCTGGTTTCACTTCCATCCAGATAGGTAGCTGAGTGGCTAGGACACTGGACTGGGAGTCAGGAACAACTGAGTTTGAATCCAGCTTCAGATGATTTCTAGATGTGTAACCCTGGGCAAGACACTTAATCTCTCTCAGGCCCCATTTCTTCAATGTAAGGATATAAGGATAATCACAACATCTACCTCACAAGATCATTGTGAAGACCAAATAAAATAACATGTAAAGCATTCTGCATACTTTAACGTGCTATATACATGTTAGTTTATGTCATATCATATTGCATTATACACCATGATGCCTTGCTATATAACATCTGTTCTATTGTATTGTATTAAACCCGAAGGCTCTATCAGTGAAACACAAGCACCAACTGGCCCCACCAAGCTGGAAAGACCTGTTTTGGGGCTGATTCTGCTTTCTGAGGACCAGTCTCACTAAGTGTGAAGAATCTCTTCATTAAGAGACTTGCTGACAAATTTTTTTTACTCATAGCATCTCATAAAAACAGATGTTGAGGAACTGTCATTTCTGTTGGAGAGGATTCATGTAAATGAAACCACAAATCTTTTAAATATTATAGTACTAAAGGTGAGCCCTAAGATTAATGAACTGCTTCACATGGATGAAGTTTTTGTTTATGGTGAGATTATTGCTAGTATTGTAGGAATGGCATGAAGGGAAACATATGCCTAACATGCCACACAAAAACAAATTAGCAAACATGTATCCACTTGCTTCTGATAGTATGAAGTTAAATTAAATCTTGAGTACCATACATTTCATGAAAACCATCACAATGCAATCTCCAAGTCAGTTCATCCTAAGTAGTCAATACCTAAATCCCAAGAGACAAATTGAAATTCACATACCAAACAGGCACATGAGTAGTGCACTGTCAGTAGAATTTTAAATCAGTTCCACTCTTTTGGCAAGTAATGTGGAATTAGGCGAGAAAAAAAATCACTAAATGGTTTACACCCTATCATTCCAGCAAAGTCATTTCTGAGGATACGCTCTAAGAAAGGTAAAGACAAAAAGAAAGGTCCCATACATACCAAAATATTCACAGTAGTCTTTTGTGTAGTGGCAAAAAAGTGGAAATAAAGTGGGCACCTCATCAAGTGAGGAATGGATCAACAAGGGTGTTATATGAATTTAACAGAATATAATTACACTGTGAGAATGAGTATGAAGAACTCAGAGAAACAAGGAAAGATTCGTTTGAATTGATGCCAAGCAAAGAAAGCTGAAGAACAATAAACACAATCGCTGCAATAAGGTCCACAGAATAAACACTAAACAGCAGTTGAATTCAGATTAAAGACAATGACCAATATTAATTCAAGAAGATAGACAATTAAACATACCTCTCTTCTAGTTAGAGAGAGAAGCAGGGGGACTGAATGTTTTATATGCTACCAGATACAGTCACCACGTCTGTGGATTTTACTTAACCATTTTCTCTTGACAAAGGAGTATTTTCGTGGGATAGGAGGAAAATGGAAAAATATCTGTGGTGTAAAAACAAAGGCACCAATACAACTTATTTTAAGACTTCAATTTCAGAGCTGTGTAGAAACCAGACTTTTGGCACCTAATACCTGGAGATTTGGGGAAACAAGGAAATAATTTTTCTAAATTGCTAAAAAATATTTTTAAAGTAATGGTAACGACGAGCAGCTAAGTGGTGCAGTCGATAGAGCGGTGGGCCCGTAGTCAGGAAGATTCTTTTTCCTGAGTTCAACTCTAGCCTCAGACTCTTAGTAGCTGTGTGA
>CM053769.1:551231095-551252297 GCA_028658325.1 Potorous gilbertii
AAAAAATAAAAAAAAAAAGAAAATCCCAAATGGGGTCATGAAGAGGCAGACACGGCTGAAATGACTGAGCCACAAAATAACACCAAGAGTTGGCATTTACATGGTACCTTAATATTTGCAAAGCAAGTATAATATGTGTCATGCAACAATCCAGTAAAATAGGAGCTATAGGGATTATTAGTCCCATTTTGTAGAAGAGAAAACTGAAGGTCGAGAAATTAGGCAACTTAACTATGGTCACATAACTCAAAAGTAGCATTTAAATCTAGCTCTTCCTGTCTCTTAAGTCCAACACCCTATCAAGTACACCATATTGGAGTAGACCTATTTTGAACATTTACATTCTTCTCATTCCTATTTCTCCCTCTAGTTGCCATTTGGTTATTGTAGTAACTTAAAAGCTTCGCTGGCAGTAAAAATTGTAAATTCAAAGCTTTGCTGACAATAACAATAGCTAATGTTTATACTGTGCTTTGAGGTTTGCAAAGCATTAATTATCTTATTTGATCCCCTCAACTAATGAGATAGGCATTTTTGTTTTTTATATTTTACAGATGAGGAAATGGAGGCTCAAAGTTTAAGTGACCTTCCCATGAGCTGGTAAGCATCAGGAGGATAGTAAGTAAAGTATAGTAAAACCCAGATCCCTTGTGACTCCAAGTCCAGAAATCTTATACAATGCTGCAAATAAGTAATGCCTTTAGAACCCAATCTTTTACAGCTCTCCTTGGAAGTGAAATATTCAGAAACGATGACAGTTAGGATGTTTAATGTCTTGAGTTTTCAAGTTCAGCTCATAAGAAGTTGAACTACTTAGAGCTGCCGATAGATGAGTATCAGTGCACTGTTTTCTAAACCATGTATCATTATAGCTTTTACAGTTTTTACAACTGAAGCATTTCAGCTTAGGGAATCATTCCAAAATTTTGTAACAATAGATCTCTCAGACATGATTACCAGACCCTTCTTAAAACAAAGAAGACTTGCTGTCAGCCAAAGCCTGTGTTCCCTCAATCAATCAACCAACAAGTATTTATGAAGTCCCTACTCTCAGAGAGTTTACACTATATCAGGAAAGACAACACACACACACACACATACATATACACACACACACATAAAAAAGATATACAGAATAAATATAAGCAAAAATACTAAATAAACACAAGATCATAAAATACAAGAAAGGGAAGGGGAAGGCACTAGCTGTTGGGAGGGAATCGGGAAAGGCTTCATGACTGTAGAAGGTGGTGCTTGAACTTTGTCTTGAAAGAGGAGAGGGAATCTATGAAGCAGAGATAATAAAAATAGATTTCAGTCATGGGCACCATCTAGTACAAAGCAACTGAGATGAGAGATGGAGTACTCTGAGTGTGAAAAATAAACAGAAGTCCAGTTTGTAGGAATCATGGAGTTCAGGAAATGGGGTAATGAAGAACAAGGCTGGAAAGATAGGTTGGGACTAGTTTATGAAGGGCTTTAAAAAAAGTTTTTATTTTATCCTGTCAAGGAGTCACTGGATTTTATTGAGTAAGGGAAATAAGGTGGATAACATTCTTTTATCCTAGAACCTTTGGAATTGTTTTGAATCGTTGAGTTGAGGAGCTAGGTCTTTCACAGTTGATCACTCTTACATTATTGCAATCACTGAGTACAATATTCTCCTACTCCTGCTCATTTCACTTTGTATCAGTTCAAATAGGTCTTGCCAGGTTTTTCTGAAGGCATTCTGTTCTTCATTTCTTACAGCACAATAAGTATTTCATCACATTCACATACAACAACTTGTTTAATCATTCCTCAATTGATGAACATCCCTTGATTTGTAATTCTTTGCACTACAAGAGCTGCTATAAATATTTTTGAACAAGTATGTCCTTTTCCCTCTTCTTCGACCTCTTTGGCATGTAGATCTAGTAATAATATTGCTGGGTCAAAGGGTATACTCAGTTTTATAAGGTGTGGTTCTAGATTGCTCTCCAGAATGGCTGGACCAGTTCACAACTTCACCAACTGTGTATTTGTGTCTGTTTTTTCCACATCCCCTCCCACATTTGAAGTGACTTGCTTAATTCACATATGAAGTAAGTGGTAGAGATAGGATTAAAACTCAGGTTCTCTACACAGCCAGTCCTTGAGATCAGTATTTTTTGCTTACATACTGAGCATATTTTAAAAATATTGGTTTCTTTGCTTCTTGTAAAGTGTCTCGTTTCTGTGTATTTTCATTCCCAATCTATTGTTCTGTCTTTTGTTTCTTGCCATGGAAGATTCCAGTTTTTCTATTCTGCCCATTTGGGGAGAGGGGGAGTGGAGGGAAGGTAGAGGTTGTAAATTCTGATATCTTAATTCTAATTTCTCTTTTAAACCACTTGGGCACAGTGTGTTGTGGTTCCACGCTCTTTTCAAATTCCACAGGGTCCTCTGCTTGCCTTTGTTTTACAGTATTTAGTAAACAGTATTTAGGGATCTTAGATGGTATATAATCCAAAGAATTTTACAGAAGAAGACACTGAAGTTCAGATAAGTAATGTCACTTTTTTTTAGCAGCCCACATCAATCCCAGAGAAAACCACCTTAAACACAACAAAGTAACTCAACAACTGTACACAAAGGTTTCATTCTACTAACACAACACTGAGAGGGCCAAGGAGCATAGTCTCCTGGTGCTTCATAAATGTCCAGGTGAGGCAGGATAAATAATTTTTTTTCAGTAGGCACAGAATTTTCAGGATGGGAGAGGTCTTGATGACAAGTTTATTCCAATCATAAAATGAAGTACTAGCATTACAAGATTTTAAGCATTAGAACTAGAAAAGACCTAGAAAGGACTAGAAAGAAGCCAACCTCCTCATTTTACGGATGACACATCAAAAGGTCAAAATGGTTAAGAGACTTACCTAAAATCACAGAGGTAGAAGTGGCAGAGTCAGGACTTGAACCCAGCTCCTCAGACTCCAAAGCCTACATTCTTTCCACTTTATAACCCCACTTCACAGTTTGACCCTCTTATGACATGTCTCTATATGTAATAAAAAAGTGCTTTTATGTGTATTTCACTGTGTTAAGTATTCTGGGGACACAAAAAAGGCAAAAGACAGTGCCTGCCTTGCAGGAGCTTACAATCTAATGAGAGAAGCAACACATGAACAACTATGTGCATACAAGATGTATACAAGGTTAAAGGAAGGTAGTCTCAGAGAGACGATACTGGGTAAAGGGAGACAAAGGGACTGGGAAAGGCCTCTTACAGAGGTGGGAGTTGAACTACATCTTGAAGGAACCCTGAGAAGTCAAGAGGCAGAAATGAGGAGGGAGAGCATTCCAGGTGCAAGGGCTAGACCACGAAAAGATACTGAGTCAGAAGATGTAGTGCACTGTGTGGCCAGGGTGGCTAAATCACTGAGTGAGTAGAAAGGGGAGGATCAAAATATAAGAAGACTGGAAAAGTAGGAAGGGAGAAGGTTATGAAGGGGCTTTAAAAGTCAAACAGGATTTTACATTTGATCCTGGAAGTGACAGAATTAAAGCAGAAACAATTAAACCAGTATTTCCATACTTTTTAAATGCACCATTTATTAATGCATCATTCACTTTGGTGTATGAGGCAATAGTTGAAATTCAAAATATAGATAAGATAAATTACAATTGTACTGGGTGAACTCACCAAATTTAATTTTATGGACTTGTTTTTTTTCCCCAAAGACTAACACACACACACACACACACACACACACACACACACACACACGATCCCTCAAACATAATACAGATCTTATTCCTTTTTTCTCTTTACAATTTAAGAACAATATTATATACTTCTATGATATTTCATTTTAAGAAATCATGGGTTTTCTGTCAAAATGCAATCTTACCTTTTCCTACCTTTATTTGAACGTACTCTTTCACTGATCCTCCATTAATGAAGAAACTAACCTCTCTTCCCCTGTACTCTATTTAATCACAGAAAAGTGGTGAAAAAAATGTTCAGAAAGGTCCTTGGAAAGGGGGCACTGGGAAATTAATTACTTAGCATTTTATCTCTGACTAAGATTTTATAAAGAAGCTAAAGACCACTGTAGAAAAGATGGATCATAGAACATGTGAAGGAATTGTCAGAACAGACACTTCCTTGGGAACAGGGCTATGCTGGCGACACAAGCTCAGACTATGGGTCATGGATCATTCAAAGAGAGCAGTTTGGAAAGCACATTAAGGCTGTTCTCAGGATGATATGACTGTCTCATGAGGGAAGGCTTTATGCTGGCTAGAATATGCCACACGCACGACGCAAAAGCAATAGGGAATGAGAAAAACAGGCCGCTAAATGGCACAGTAGACAGAGTGCCAAACCTGGAATCAGGAAGACTCATCTTCTAGAGTTCAAATCTGGACTCAGATACTTATGAGCTGAGTGACTCTAGGCAGGTCACTTAACCCCATTTGCTTCAGTTTCCTCATCTGTAAAATGAGCTGAAGAAGGAAATGGCACACTACCCCAAATGGGGTCACAAAGAGTCAGATACAACTAAAGTGCAACTGAAAACAAAACACTTACAGAGCCTAAAGGAATCTGCTCTTGATATCACATGCAAATTAAATATGTAAGAATACTTCAAGGTCACAATATTGAAATGTTTTTGGAATCTGGATGACTTTGAGAGTTCTGAGGATACTTATGTGAAATCACCATCAAATACCCAACAGGGAAAGAAAAGGCTAAGATTTGAGTGGCTGCTCCAGATGTCTGTCATTGGGAGTATGGGAGCTGTGGTCATGACATGAATCCTACTAGACTGACTCAAGTGATAAGAGGGACCGTCTGTATAGTATGATGTGGTATTAGTGCACCTGTGGCTGTGAGTAGTAGGAATACTGAGAATAAATCCTCTTGATTTGGGAGATAAATGGAAAATTCACAGATGTTAAAAATACGTACAGGCTAAAAGAAAATCCTCCTAACACAATCAGAGTTCCTCAAGAATGGGCCATGAAGATGAAAGTAGAAGCTGAGACATGCCAGAATGATTAAACTACACCATAAGTCAAACCTGCTGGTTCATAGTAACTTCTACCAAGGGGAAAAGGAGGTTTGGGTTTAAAGGTTATGGCCATGCTCTTCAAGAACCACCTCTTCTCTCAAAAGGAAGGACAAAGAGGTTAAATAGTACTTTGTTCTGCGGACAAGATAGGCATGTGCATGCTATATATCCCTGAAAGAAGAATCCCAAGTCAACTGGAACGACACCAGGACACAGGGATGAGGTCAAGGACAAGGTCAGTTTGGCCCCAAAGAATTGAACTTCTGTTTGTCCCAACAACATTTTCTGGATCCTTTCCATAGACTCGCGTGACACAGAGCATCTGTGAGTACAGATTAAAGATACATAATGTAGTGAAACCCCAAGTGGATCTTGAGGGACAATTATCTCCTAGTTCATTTTATGAGGAATATTTGCAACAGGCACCCTATAGCCAATGCAGGAAGTTGACCTCCATGGACATAACATGGTTATGTTGCAGAGATCCTGTAGTTTCTTATGGGAGGTGCAGATAGCTCAGGTATGTCACAGGACATCTCTCTCAGGTTTTGTCATTGATTGGGACCAAAACTAATCTATTCAAAGAATTGGCTGTATACTGCAGGCAGTGACCTGGAAGCTTATTACCTAAGGACGCTGACAAGCCATAACTCCTATAAAGAAATTTACAGGAAGGAAGAGGACAGAGTAAGCAGAGGGCTGCAAGGAAGCACACAGGCCTCCAGGTCAGAGGTGAATCAAGCCAAGCTCATCTTTGAACATGGTCTGGTGCCCAACAAACACAAGTATTACTAGAACAAAAATTCCACATTGAAAGCCAGTGTGTTCTGTATACAGGAGTAGGATGTGAAATATGCCCAAGGATCAAGGCAGATAATGTCTCAGTTTAAGGAAGTGGCTCTGAAGCACTATCACAAAGTCCCAAAGCACCTATGCCTTACTCATAGTGCCAGTATGGAAGAATGAGAGGATTAGAGTCTATACTTGAAGACTCTCAGACTTAAAATAACAGAACTAAAACAGATCAGTGGAATCCAAAGAGTTCAAGCAAGCCCCCTTGACTGTTTTCTAGGCAGTCAATGGTTCTCAGTGTTAAACCTGGATAGGGTCTATTATTACTGCTAGATACCCATGGTAGAGGAGTATAAGGAAAATATAATATAAAAAATAAAAATATTTAAGGCAGCTAGGTGGATAAAACAGTGGACCTGAATTCAAATCTGGCCTCAGACACATTCTATCTATGTGACTCTGGGTACTCTGCCTCAGTTTCCTCATCTAGAAAATAGAAATAATATTTACCTCACAGAGTTGTTGAGGGAAAAATGAAAAAAAAGTTTGGAAAATGCTTTGTAAACTTTAAAGTCACAAATTATTCTGGCTATTATTAATATTATATAGCTTTTATAGATGTCATGGGATCATAGCCATTTAAGTACAAGTCTCAAGAAGTTTCTGAGGCTATCACTACTTTTCAGAGATTCAAAGAAAAAGTACAGGGGACATGAACTGCCTGGTAGTGGTGATCTATCAGGACACTCATTAAATCTGGAAAAAATACTAAAAGAGCATGCTGAAAGCCATAAGAAAGAAACCTTGGTGATACCTAAGAGTGGGTTAAGAGGTAGGAAGGTGGAAGAAAGGGATCTGAAACACACAGAAAAAGGGTCATTAACACCAAATCACCACTGGATTGGATAGAAGTTACTTTTCTAAAGTAGTCAATTGTCAAGCATCCCCTCCACAGAGCTTCTTTCAAGGTCCTGAGTCACATACTATCTCAGCAGGGAGGGAGCACTTACCATAAAAAGATGGAGTCATCAGTCATCTAGAGGACTCTCAAATACTCAGAGGGACCTGGGATCTCTTCAATTTGGACATTCCCTCTAGTGACACAGATCGCAACTGATCCATGTCTGGCCATCTGTGTAATTCTTGTCCATGTCCTACCATGAGGTCACCACAGGGCACACCCAATGTGTTGAAAAATCAACCTCAATGTCTCCTGACATCCCAAAGATACAATGGAGGATTTGGGATTTCTACCTGTCATCCCTAGCCACATGACCAGTCCATCTTTTCTTTATATCATCCTTTCCCCGATGACATCTTTTACTCCAGTTCTCCTTCAAAATTCTTTATCTACGTTGCCTGCTCACATCAATCACGAATTTCTCCATTGCCTTTTGTGTGATATTCGTTTTCAATTTGTCAGAGACTGTTGTGTTCCATGTCTTGCTGCCATAGGAGAACATTGATACAATACTGGTATTAAAAAGACGGGCCTTTGCTTCCAGAAAAAGTTGGGATAGTAAATGCTTAATAAATGTGTAATTGATTGATTAAAGGATATTGGCAATTTTCTGAAGGTGATCTAGCCCTCTAGCCTCCTTCCTTTTACTTCTGGGTCCTACTTCATTGGCCATCTCTGTCTGTCCCAGGTGTATATACTGATGAACAAGTTCTCTTGATTGTTCATCCAAATGTATGGCACAATCTGAGCAGTGGACATTCTTCACTCGTTTCATCTTTCTTATGTGTATGGTCAATCCGAGCTCTCAAACAGTTATGAATCTCTTCCAGGGGATGTTTTAGGGTTCTAGGGCTTAAGGTAACCAGAAAACTCTCATCTACAAACAGAAGCATCTGGAGGATCTCAACAGGAAATCTCTCTTCAACTTAGAACCTATGTTGGATCTTCTCCATTGCACTGGTAAAATAACTTTGATGAACATACATCTCCCAGTTTTATACCTTACTTGATGGTTATGACCAAAGGGTTGACAAAAAGGGTTATTTCTGTCATTATACCTTTCTAGGAATCTTATATGATTTTGATGGATAGGAGAAATTTTAAAATGGTGTTCTGATTTACTTAATTCAGATAACCAACCCATCACCTAAATTATGCAAGTCTAAAATGGAGGCTGGTCAGCTAAATGACTCAGTGGATAGAGTACCAGGCCTAGAGTCAGGAAGATTCATCTTCATACTTATCAAGTATATGACCCTGGCAAGTCACTTAACCTTATTGGCCTTAATTTCCTCAGCTGTAAAATGAGCTGGACAAGGAAATGGCAAACCATTCTAGTATCTTTGTCAAGAAAACCCCAAATGGAGTCATGAAGAATCAGACATGATAGAAAAGTGAGTGAACTAAAAAATAGAGGCTATATATATATTATGTACTTGTTTGTGACCTGTGTATTTTGGATAATTTGCCTGTAACTATCCTGTGTGTAATTTGTGCCTATAACCTGAATATATGAACCTGATAGAATTTATAGAGATTTACACACACACACACACACACACCCTCCCTTTTTTTGAGGGAAGAAAGATATATAATAGGCATTGCTGTGGTGGAAATAGGAAGGGACAATTAATGTATGACCACACCAATACCAGGAAATATTCACTGGAAGCCTAAGAACCATGTTCCATGGAGTTCTTGCCAGGTCCAAGTTAATTTTAGTAGATGAAGATACAGAAACATTAGAGGGTTCTGGTAGGTTCCTGATCATACAGGGAAATGGTGAGCTGTGGGATCCTGATAGTTCTGGAGGATCTCTGAACCTCCATGGAACAAGAAGATGATATATCTAGGCTGCACAAAAGCTGATATACTTCAATCATGACTGGAATTTGTGTGGCATGTTTGAGGAAAAGCAAACCAAGACGTATTGAGGAGTACAGTCAGGCTCTTGAGACCTGCCTATGTCTTTCCTACCAGAGTCCTGAGTTTGGGCTGGAACTTGCAGTCCAAATTTCTTTTGGAAGAAAGGATGTGGAAGCAAAGGAAAGAAATGGTTCAGTGGCTGCTAGTGCTTTTCTCTTGCCTTACTATTCATTTTGGTCCTGAATAAATGCTTTACTATTTCAGAGATATTCACCACTTAGTTTTGTTAGCATTATGACAATGCCTAGACCTGAGTTTATTTCTAAAGTTCCTACCTTTCCAAATAAATGGAAGCTAAAGCAAGCAGATACTGTTTATCAATAAAAAATCCCTAGAATTCGAACCTAGCTATGAGGGTTTAGATCGTAGATCACACATTCAACTAATTCTCTTTCTAAATGAGAATATAAAATAATTTAATATATGCAGTTAAAAAACCCCTTCAATTCCATATTATGGCTTGTAAGGTAAAGAAAAAGAAGGAGAGAGACAGCCCAGTAGAAGGAGGTGGGCAAAGGGGACAAAAGCACCTTTCCTCTAGCCAGAGGGAAGGGGAAAATAAGACCCCCTTGGACTATAGTCTTGTAATTCTATTTTCTTTCTTCTTCCTCTCCCCATCTCTCATTGGCCCATATCTTTCATCTAGAGAGCCTGTGTCTAGCTTATAGCAAGCCAAGCATCCCATTCAACTACATAAACCCCCACCCAATTCTAAGCAGTGTAGGCCATCTGACTTACCTTAGTCCTGAGGCGATCATTCTCATCTCTGCAAATAGAAAACTGTTTTTTCCACTGATCAACACTGGCAGCAGATTCTTGAAGTGCAGCAGTCAATCGTGCATTGCTTTCTCTCAGAGTTTGCAGCTCGATCTCCCATTTCTTCACGTTGGAGGCACTATTGCAATAATAGAAACGAAGGTTAGAATCAATACCATAGAGCTTGACCCCTCCATGAGAAATTCTGGCCCTGTCACATCCATACAGTCAACATCTCTGTATTTTAGAACTCACATCACCCCTCCCTACTCAATATAAAGACTATTTTTCCATGGAGACAATACTATTATCTCCAAAATTGTACAAGTTTCATTAAAGATAACCAATATTATTTGCCGGTTTATGTCAAGTGTCAACCTAACTCTTCCTGTAGTAAAAATAAATAATTTTATGATTAATCAACCCTTCTATCATTTGGTTACTCCCAGTCTCACTCTTTTAAAATACTTAATTAAGGGATAAAATAATAGTCCAAGACTCTGCAATATGTTAAGAGACCAGCAAATAAGTTTTCTGCTCCTATTCCTATACAGTTCTTACTATTTTCAGTAAGGGTACTGATCCCATACCACAGATATTTGCTGTTGGCAATTCCTGACTAGATCCTGAGACTTAACGGAAAGTCTACTGTGAAATCTTCAAAGTCTTGAAAGGCTTCTATGATGTGCTTGACAATAAACTAGTGTCACAAGAAAACAATTTCAAGGAAAGAAACAACACTCTGGTTGGAAAACATACCCCTCAGATGGTTTAGTGAAATGAAGGAGAGGGCTAGGATGACCCCTTTTAGTCTCCTCTTCTAGGAAATGTCTTTGGCACAAATGGAAGAGAAAGTTCCTTAGACTAAGAAAACCCAACATGAGTTTTATCCAGTATATGCTGTGTGGCCAAAGTTGAGACCTCAATTAGTGGAGACCTCCATGAATTTTCCATGATTTTTTTTAATGGAGCCTTTAAACATACATTAAAAAAATCCTTAGTTATGAAAGCCAGAAGCCTTGTCATAGAGATGAAAATATTTTTACTACATCTATGTGTTCACTGAGGTTAAAAGAAAATGAGTTTCATACTAGCAGTCATCATTCCTTTACAACCCTCAGGTTATTTTCTTTATTCTAAACCTTGAAGTCTTTGACACTTAAGGTAATCTCCAATCACAGTTGGGAGGAGTTTCACAGTAAAACTTAATTGTAAGATTTCTGGAAAGTTGGGTCACCAACCTGACAGCTATTCACTGGTAGCATTAGCTACTGACCTCAATTGTCTTCTATGTGTTAATATCAATTTCCCCAACTGTATTCACATAATTTTGCAGCCTCTTTTTCTTGTGAGAGCTAACATTCAGCCTCAAGACTCTATGAACTTGGCATAAAGCCATGTACTTTAAACTTCAAAGATCACACATTAGAATGATCAAAACTCATTTAAGATGGTAATTTTAAGGCTGATATCAAAGAAGCCAAGCTGATTTGAAGAAATGCCTTAAAGTTCATTCATATCATTCATTCACTTGCTCATTAATCTAGTGTGGGAGCAAGATTAATTTCAGGTATGAAATCTTTCTATTTCAGTAGTCTAAAATGACAAAAAAAAATCTTGAGAACTTCTTTATACCTAATAAATACTGCTGTACAATACAAATCAAGTCAGTCCAGGATCCAAAAGAAGATAGGCCTACCTGAAAAATTATAAAATTATAAGACATTCCATATTGGGTCAGACTCCTGGAGCTGAGTTAGTTTAATCTAGCTAAGTTACAGGGACTGGAGAGAAGCATTTCTTCATTGCCTCCTCATTCAATGGAAGAATGTTTATATTTAACTTCTTTCCCTAAAAAGAGAATTCAGAGTTCTCAGCTTCCTCCTCTCAAAGAAAATGTGTTAGCTTCAGTTAGAATTCCTCTGGTTATGTGTGGGCAGAGAGCCAGCGTGGGAGCAAGAAAAATGCCCTGGCTTCCCGTGTAGCATCCTCCTCCAGTTCACATAAAAGGTACCTCCAGGGATCATTTTCAGGGGTCTTTTTTTAATGGTCAACTTACTGAAACATCCACCTACCCAATGAAAAGAATGAAAATGCCATCAAGTAAGAATTAAACAGCTGGGAGAAATAATTACAAGTGAAATCCTCCTTACCTCTGCGTAAGGGCCAGTTTCAGCTTCTCATTCTCCGATTTCAGATGTGTTTCAGCAGGGCCATGAGATGCCTTTTCATCGTCTGTTCCATTCACACTTGATGCCTGGGTAGAAGATGGGGTTTCACATCCTGATTCCTATAACGGGTCACAGAAGTCGCCTAAACTAAGCTAATTCACTCTTCTTCCCACATGTGCAAATGAGAGATATGGAAAACAAGATGTACACACGTGTACACAGGTGCACATGTATATAGACCAAAAAAAGAGTGATACATTTTGCTTTTTGGGAACACAGGGGACAACCACCCCTTCAAGAATCATAGGAGATTTAAGTTCGTGCCCCAAAGCACAGACCTTTAACTCGTAGGAGGATCCCTCGGTACTTCAATAACTACCTATTTCCTAATATTTTATACACCATTCTAACAAGTTTGCTCTAGTTTTCAAAATTCCCCACCTCTGAGAAAATTAAAAGCATTGTTATTATAAATGACATGATACGAATTATATAATTATATTACTAATTATTCCTAATCATAATTAATAACGATAAACTGGAAACACACGGTAATGGCTAACAAACTGTGGGATATTAATGAAACTGAGGTATCATTTTGCCATAAGCAACAAAGTAAGTAGAAGAAATATAAAAAACATCATCAGAGACAACAAAAATAATACAAGATGGGTCAGCAACCTAACAAAAGCCAGGGGTAACTGACATAGAGTTTGTGTGTTCCAATTATATCCATGCAATATCAAAAGAAAGAGAGGAAAACATATTAAGTTTTGGTGTTATAGATGTCAATCCTTAGTTGTGATTGATTCCCTATGGATTATAAGAACTCAAGTATCACTGCCAATTTGAACTCACCAACAGAAGAGAAAAATAGCAAAGACCTTCTATATGTTGTCTGTGCCATCCCCAGTCAAGGGGAAGAAAAATGAAAAGATTTCAATAATATTCACATTTTCAGATTTACAAGTAGCAACTGAATTTTAACACTTAAAATTTAGACATAGAAGTCAAAGATGTTGTCGTGGAATGGAGACTACAATGTTCAATTATTAGTGATGATCTCTTTAAGCAATGTTGGGAAACTGTTGTACATAGCTCACAGAGTATTCTAGGGACCCAATTTCATAGGTTTGGAAAGTTTAAAGAAAGCTACTTAAATGGCATGTACCACTCTACCAAATTCACCCTCTTGATAAATGTCACCAATAAACTCTTTCTTTTCAAATCCAATGGTTTCTCCTAGCCCTCAACTCTCAGTTCTAATTCTTCTGATTTATAAATATTTATATATAAGCTCTTTGAGAAAAGGGACTGTTTTGACTTCTTGGTGATCCCCAGTGCATAGGACAGAGCTTGGCAAACAGTAAGCACTTACGATTTTATTGCTTGCTTGATCTCTCTGTAGAACATATTTTTCACCACCCTTCTTTTTACTGTCTTCTTGAATTTTATTGTATTGTATTAGATCTTGAGTTTTTTCCTAAGTCTCCAATGTTTTTGATGATTTTGCTTCCTCTCCCCATCAGCATATTTATGACTCAAACATCCCCTCTTCACTATCTACATTTCATCCCTTAAAGCGCCCATTCATTTACTTTAGGCATTTCTTCCACACTTTTGACTCCTAACCATAGTTTTGGTAATGCTCTTTTATCACATTGCCTTCTCTTGATTTTCCTGCCATCGGATTCCTTACAGTCAAGTTCTCTTCTCTATTCCCAGTGCCACTAATCTAGTTAGGAGGAAGCATGACACAAACACTAGCTCAGTCAGAAGACCCTCAATCTGAACTTCAGCTCCATCTAGATATGAGGTCATGTAGAAGTCAGTTCTCTAAGCCTCAGTTTCCTGATATGTAAAATGGGCACCTACTTACCCACAGGGTGGTGGTGAAAACCAAATGAGATCCAAGAATGTCTTCTATAATAATAGCTTAATTAACATTATTAATTAACATTAATTATCATTAACAAGGTTGTTAATATAACTAAATTCCACCATAACATAGTTATATTCCACTGTAACACTGTAAGTATATTGGACCTGTGGAACTCCACCCTCTAATGTTATTTTGTGTGACATGACCCTTTCAAAGAACCAATTAATGATGTTTGGTCTAGTATGCCTGTAATGGATGTGAAGGCACTTTGTTAATTCTAACATGTTACTTAGATTTAAGATACCAATAAGTAGAAACTTAGGTCTTCATTATCTTGTTGCCTTGATTACTGCAAAAACTTAATTAATTTTCTACCTTTCTTCTTCAACACATCCTACAATGAAGACCTCCAATTTAATTTCCTAAAACACCATTTTCATCTGGTCATTGCCATGGTCAGACATCTCTAATAGCTTCCCATGACCTGTAGAATAAAGCCCATACTATTCAACCTTGAATCTAAAATACTCCATAGGCTGATGTCAATCTATCTATTTAATCCTGTCTCTTTCAGTGGAAGCCTCACCTTCTAGGCCTTTCTCATCTATTAACCTCTTCCCAACATTATGGTTTCATTCATAACTTGCTAAGGTTCACAACCCCCAGAATAACTCTTCCCTCATTAGCTAACCAAACTATATCCATCCCTCACAGTCTGTTTTCAAGTTTCAGGTCTTCTTCAACTGCTTTAACCCACAATGATTTCTTCCCACTTCTGATCTATAACACTGTCTCTAACATTCATGGTGCTTAATCATTTCTTGACATTTTAAACTGTTACATTTTCTATCCTTAGCCAGAACACAAACCTGTGAAGGCTAGAAACTGGGAGCATTCCTTCCCTTCACCCATCACTACATGAAATTTCTTTCTGACTCCTCTATTGCATGAGGGTTTTTTTGTGTGTGCCATAGAAACCTCTGACTGTCTGGTGAAGCCTATAACCCCTAAGGACCGCCTGTGTAAAAGACACAGGATTACAGAGAAAACTAGTTATTGAACTACAGTTATTAAAATACTTTTAATAACAAATTCACAAACCCCAGGTTAAGAACCACTGTCCTACTGTGTCTAGCACAGTGCTTTAGCAGATGTTCAAAAAATATTTTAATGAATAAAGAGCAACTCTGTTAACCTCTAAATTTGTTTCAAAAGATATAGAAACATGGATCTAGGTGAGGAACTTTAACTTTTTCATGTTGACCTAGTTAAAATCCTTCCATTTTGCTTTACAGTGCTGTTAGAAACTTGAAAATGTTTGCTAAAATCAATATATTTATTCATTTTGGCTTATACAAAATGTTTAAGGCAAGCTTGCTTTTGCGTTTTCTTGATGAACAATTTTAATATCTGCTATTTGAAAAGATGTCTATTGACCTAGTTAAGGTGGCAAAGGTTACCCTCCCCCCGCAATTGATGACGAGTTTATAGGACCTGACTAGCCATTTAATGATGCTACAACTACTAGTTTTGTTTGCTTTGCTAAATTACCACAGCAAAAAAGCATCATATTTCAGTTTTCTTTCACAGGTGGAATAACTAATATCATAAAAATATTTTAAATGATCAAATGTATGTTTCTAAGACACATCTTCTAAAAATGAAATAAATATTCATAGCTGAATTATAAAGAATACCAAACAAGAAATGATTTTTTATAAAGAAATACAATTAAGCGATGTTTTACTGTTTAACAATTTTACTGAGATTACCAGGAAAAGGCTTAGGAAAAAAATATATATGTATGCATGTACATATACACATACATATATAATTCACCCACATATATACATATGCACACATATATTCACACAGACATACATATATATGTGAATTTATATATATTATATATACACATATAAATATGTAAATATATGACTATATATTTACACATGGTCGTTACTGTTATTGAATAAAAGGGGTATCAGTCAAATGTTAACTGAAACAAAATTTTCTACTAAAAGCATAAACGGGGTTGGCACTGAATCTACTCAAAGTATAACTTGGGATGGCATAGCTTTACCAAAGCAAGATTCTTTACTGCTATAAAGGACTATACTTAATAGATACAGATATCTATCAGATTGCAAGCTGTCTTGGGGAGGGGGAAGGGAAAAGAAGGGGAGAAAATTTTAAATTCAGAAGCTTGTGGAACTGAATGTTGAAACTAAAAATAAATAATTTTTTAAAATTTTAAAGGAAAAAAATAGATATAGATGTTCTGAATTCACATTAAAATAAAACTGAACTGCATTTAGTCAATTTGCTTTAAAAAGTGAATATATCTATGTCACTCTTAAAGCTAGATATCCTCTGATCAAAAGAGAACTAGGACAGAAGTGAAATCCATCTTTCAGCCTGACACTTGCTGTTCACCTTAAACTATGTGGTCACAGGGAATATTACTAAGTAAAAGGACATACAAAAGGATATTCTCCCAGTACAACTGCTCTGAAGTGAAAAGTTTTCTATCAAAACTCTATCTGACATCACTTCCTGTGATATTCATGAGTTCTGCAAAAAGATTGGTAAATACCAGGAGAATCCTAAAGGCCAACAAATGCAAATAACCTTTCCAAATTCTCCATTGCCAGCATTTGTGTTTTTGCCCAAAGCATTCATGAAACCTAATAACTGATGAAATACAGGTTTATTTCATGGATAAATTACTTACTTGAGAATGATTGCTTGAGGTCTCGATTTTCTCTTGAGACTTGTCTCTAGCTAATTTGGCAGCTTCCTTCACTTCCTGGAATTTCTCTGCAAACTGAACATTAATAATGTTTACTGAAGTCATTCCTGGCCCCAAACGTTACTGCTGTTCAGAATCACCATCACCATTATGCATCCTTCTCAAGTCAGCAAATACTGTAAGTGTGCAAAAAAACAAGCGACAGCAAGCTTTTTAGATAACTTTTGGAAGGTCAGGAAAGCGTTCCTTATGAGCCGAGCAAATGCTTTTTCTGATGAAAACTAGAAAACAGTCACTCAGGCTAGGACTTTCTGAACTTCAAGGAGGAAGTCTGGAAAGTTAATAAAGACTCACAGGGTTATTACTAAAATGTAATTATTAAAAATTATATTGATTGAGATGAGATAAAAATAATTTGTTAACTGCGAAGAAAAATTCAATTGTGCCCCAGAGTACAAAGAACAATGAAACATACACATGAGGAGGAAAAAGTACAGGAAAGCAGTTCTTTTAGCATTTCACATTATTGAATGCTGTGTTTTAGGTACTAGTTAAAATACATTTGGAAATGAACCCTTACTTCTAGGATAGTGGAAAACTCACTTTATGCATTGAAAAGACAGACAAAGAAAACACAGTAAGATCCTAGATTACCTACAGAGTGATTAGTAGGCCAGGTGAAAGTCAAATTACATTTCAGTATTGCCTGTTTTAAGGCTTTTTAGCAAAAGTTACTTCTTGTTTTTAATCACGTAACTATAATTCTGCTTCATTACTTTCATTTCAATCATGCAAAAAATATCAGGAGTAACAAATGAATCAATGTTTACTTTGCATGGAAACTCCAGTCTCAACTCTCAGCACTGATGTACAATTTTCCCTTTTCAGAAATGTTTTGCTAAATATTCATAAGGTAGGCAAGACCAAGCCTTTATAGGCATTTTCACTGTGAAACGTTCCCAAATTGCCTTTGGGCTAGGAGTGTTCCATATCTACTGGAAAAAGTTGTTACTTGACCTAAATGGATTCAAGACAGCAAGGAAGGGGAAACCACTGGAAAATAGAATATGCATCAGTTAGTAAGAGGGAGGCATCCAAAGGAGCATCAAGCCTACCATTAACAAAAAGGGGGTGCCTGAAAATGAAGCAACAGCTTCTGAGCAAGAGGTCAGAAAAAGAGCCAAAGACCTAATTAGTATGTCCATTAAATGTGATTGTCTGTTTTCTCATGAAAAGGAAAGGAATGTTTCATTATATGTGATCTGGTACTCTGATTCTAAGGGGTAGCAAGGTGGTATAGTGGACAGAGTCCTGGCTCTGGAGTCAGGAAGATTCATCTTTATGATTTCAAATCCAGCCTCAGACACGTACTAGCCATATGGCCCTTAACTCTTTTTGCCTTAGTTTCCTCATCTGTAAAATGAGCTGGAGAAGGAAATGGCAAACTGCTCCAGTATCTTTGCCAAGAAGACCTGAAATGGGGTCATGAAGAGTTGGACATGACTGACAATTCTGATTCCAAATCCAATGCTCTACCACACCAGCAGAATAAAGCTAGGTATATAGAAATGACCTTAAGAAGTCCTAACCTTTTCTAGCTGAAAGATCAGAGAGTACCTCTCTCTGGTTCAATGCTCAGTGAAAAGACACAAGTTTTTATGAGCAAATATAGTTCACTACACTGTGTGTGTTGGGGAAAGGTGGCTTTGGTAATTCAAAGTGAGACATGGAATTAGAAGTTGAGATGTTGCTGGTAAAAAACATTTAACACACCCAAGCTACTGAGTAACTGGGTAATTTTTAAAGATAATTGCTGTTGATGCTGAGTCGCTTTTCAGTCATTTCCAACTCTTTGTGACCCCATTTGGGGTTTTCTTAGGCAAAGATACTAGAGAGGTTTGCTATTTCCTCCTCCATCACATTATATAGATAAGGAAACTGAGACAAACAAGGTTACGTGACTTGCCCAAGGTCATATAGCTTCTAAGTGTCTGAGACCAGATTTGAATTCAGGTTCTACTGAGGTTCAAGGCTGGGACTCAATCCACTGCACCACCTGGTTTTTAAGATAATTTATCTCTATTGAGAAAGATAATAAAAGACAACTAGCAGCTGGGGACATCAGAAAAGGCTTCTCGGGGGAGATGTCATTTGAACTGAAGCTTGCGGGATGCTAAAGGTTATACAAGGCAGAAGTAAGGAGGGAGAGTGTTCAGACAAGGAGGACGGGCTGTGAAACATAAGATGGAGGCAGGAAGTACAATGTCCCATACAGGGAAAAAGCAAGTTGGCCAGTAGTTAAAGAATGTGAAGAAGTTTGTTTGCTAATGGCTCTGAATGCAAAACGAAGGAGTTTGTAGTTGATCATAAAGGCAACAAGGAGCCACTGAAGCCTGGTAAGTAAAATTGGCAATTTGGCAGCTGTGTGGAAGATGAATTAATGCTGACAAACTGGATGTAGGGAGACCAGCTGGGAAGGTACTAATCCAAGAGAGTCGATGACAAACAAGGTGCTTGTGGAATGAATGGAAGGGAGAGAACAGATGTGAGAGATGTTGAGGAGGTGGAATTGCCTAGAATTGCCAACTGACTATTGGAGAGTGAGGGACTGAGAATCAAGATCTCCCAGAATGAGACCAGGAGTGACTAGAAAAATGGAGTTACTTTGAACTTGAAGAGTTAGAAGAAGGGCTGAGTTGGGGGGAGAGGGGAATAATGTGTTCTATTTTGGAAATGTTCAGTTAGAGATGAACATGAAGTCATCCAAATGGAAATGTCAAGGAAATGTTAGGAAGAGCTTGGAAAAAAAAAATGGTCTGCATGTCCTATCTACCCAAGTATCATCTTCTAATTATAGCATGTGTGTAGGATTTAGAGCAAGTCAGCTTCCCCAAAAGACACTAACACAAATATTTGAAAACATGATTGATGTTCCTTCTTTATACCCCATCAAACTAATTTAGTGCAAATGAGATAGAAAAATTCAGGAAAATTAACAAGAAAGTATTTGTGGTCCATTGTTATAGTAATAGAGAAATCAGAAATATGTTCTGGAAGAAGAGGAAGTAACTGGAGAGGAAGTTTCCCTCAGAAATTTATCATCACTGTTTCTATCAGCATTCTTTGACTTGCATGTCAGACTATGCTCAAACCACACCAAAATCTGAACTCTGCTCCAGAAAAATGGAAATGGAAAAAAATGGAAAAACCTAAGTAAGGGAAGAGTGGGAAAGCAAAGACAAAAATAAAAGAAGGAACAGTTCATGCAACATTCCACATGGGAGAGGAGCCAAGAACACAGGTTTTGAGGGAAAACAGCATGTTAACGTGTGCCAATACATTTTCATTGGGAAGACTTTGACATCTTTGTTTCACAAGTATGGCCCCAGAGAAGACCTCATACTGGCAGAGGTGGGAGAAGGGCAGTCCAAAGGTGTGGAACATTGCATATGTTAATTTTTTTTAATGTATTGAGCAGTTTTGCTGATTTTTTTTCTCTTTTTTTTTTTTTTTTTACTGTCATATGGGATACCTTTCTAAAAGGAAAGTGTGAAAGGGATACAGATGAAAATATAGGTGATACAGCAACAATCACAGTGTGCAAGGAATTTTTCTGGTAGACTTAGTACTTCATTTCAATGCCAGAACTTTAAAAAATTCCCAATGGTTTCTTAAGGCAAAATGCCTTCCACATCAAGAGAAAGAACTATGGAATTCAACTGCAGAATAAAGCAGACCATTTCTTTTGTATTATGTTTTGTTTTGTTTTATGATTTCTCCCATTCATTTTAATTCTTCTATGCAACATGACTAAGGTGAAAATGTATTTAATGGGAATGTATGTGTAGAACCGATATAAAATTAATTGTATGCCACCTCAGAGAGGGAGTGGGGAGGTAGGGAGGAAGGAGAAAAAAATCTAATATGTATGGAAGTGATTGTAGAACACTAAAAACAAACAAAATTTTAAAAAATTTTAAAAATAATAAAAAAAGAAAATATAGGTGATATAAAAACAAAATACCTCAATAAAAAACTTTGAAGATAGTATCACAAATCCCAACGCCGTCACTCTTGTGACTTCCACTGAGTTGATAAGCAGAAGAGAAGGATATCTTCTATTAATTTTCCCCTGCTTTAATCTGTTATAGTCTTTGCTCCAGAGATGGAGTACAAGATACACACACATCCTTTCTTTATTCCTTTCCATAGGTGTGGGTGTTTTTAAGAACACCCCTGCTACCTCATTCATAAAGAAAGACAAATAGGAAGAGATTTAGGAGATGCTTGGAGGCAGATGGCTACATGAAGGACTTCTTGATCAATCTGCATTCATTTTCTCTATGTTCAATAAATTATGTGATTATAATACTTTTTTTTTTTGATGAAACAACAAAAAATTCCATCTCCTGTGTCCGTGTCTTTTTCCCAAGCTGACTTTCCTGGAATGTACTCATTCTTGGAGAAAGAAGGGAAGACAGATGTTCCCATCTTTCTCCAAGAATCACTATCTTCCTTCAAAACTCAACTGTAATGCTTCATTCTACTGAAGATCTTTCTTAATCCCTCCAGTTTCTCCTGGTCCTGAAATTACTTTGTATTTCCTTTACACACACACACACACACACACACACACACACACACACACACTCTCTCTCTCTCTCTCTCTCTCTCTCTCTCTCTCTCTCTCTCATACATGCAGACACTTGTTTCCTACAACAGATTAAGGTCCTTGAAGACAGGCACTATTAAATTTTTTCTATTTTAGTAGTGCCAAGTAATGTACCTGGCACAAAAAGTCATTTACTAAGTTCTTACTGAATTAATAATTCACAATTCATTAGTACTTTCAGGAGAAAGACTAAGGTTAGATATTCTGATCTGCTAGACAACTATGTAGAGATGATGACTGAACCCACA
>CM053769.1:551252797-551298137 GCA_028658325.1 Potorous gilbertii
GATTTTTACCTTGGAATATAATATTCTGTTGGACTTCGTGAATAACATTCATGGTAAACCTAAAAAATAGCACCTGATTGCTTCCTTTAGTTATAGGTTAGAGGCCCCAAAGCATTATGACTGCTATGATGCTTCAGTGATACAAACACTATTAAATATTGAAATTATTTTTTATAAAATAGTTGGCAATTTCACTAATGGAACCATCATAGGATTATAGGAAATGGCCATTGAGGTCAAGTATTTCTCTGTTTCCTAATTGAAGTATAGTCATTGAATTTAATACAAGTCAACCTGTGGGCTTCAGATATAAAAACACTTACTATTTAAAGCTATTCAGTAACCTAGAGCACTGGTCCTTGAGTTAACTTTCAGGTTGGACTTTGTTCATTGTTTCAAATATTTACTGAAAGCCTATTCTGTGCAAAGCTACAGTCTAATAAGACTTGTAGAAGACACCGATCCAATAATCAAATTACAAATGTAAGTGCCTTGTTTTCCGGAATATATTAATAATTTACCAGTATTCTTAACAATGATCACTTTAACATGTTTTATAATTCCAAATACTTGGACTCACATCACCTCATTTGACCCTGACACCATCCCTCTGAGGTAGGCAGAGCACATATTTTCATTTTACAGATGAAGCAATCGAGGCACAGAAAGATTTCAGTGCTCTGCCCAAGTTTTACATGGCTAGTAAGACACAGAACTGGGGTCCTAGTCCACTCTCTCACCCACATCATGCCAGAGGGCAGAGCAAGGCAAGTTACATGGGGAGACAGTTTTTGGCTCAACATAAGGAAAGTTTCTTAATAACATGTTGTCCTAAAGTCAAATGCTGCCTTGGAAATCATGAATTGCCTATTGATAGAGTCTTCAAGCAGAAGCTGGATAACTTTTACTGGGGCTATTTTAAATGGATTTCATGACTCAAGCAGGGGCTGGGCTACAGGAACTCCAAAGTCTCTTCCAACTCTAAATCTATGCTAGGCCTCTAGGATTCATTATTTACTTTTCTATATTTGATGTTACTTTGCTTAGCTGTTAATTGTGTTTTGTATCAAATCTCCCCCTTTTGATCACAGAATGCATGGCAGAAAGAGCTCTGATTTAATGGGAGATCTGGATTTGTAGATCTGACCTTCACTAGTTGTTTGACCACTGGAAAGTCATATACTTCTGTGGCCTTACCTTAAGAAACTAATAATAGTTGCACATTGCACAAGGCACCTATACAGAAAGCAACGTCATATACATGACGTAGTAATTTTTAAATCTTCTTTTAAGATTCCCTGATCTTTCAGAGCCAATTACCAGGACCAATTACCAGCCAAAGCACCCCATTCTCAATTCTCCATGGCACCAGCTGAGTAGTTGTTCTATCCTACTTTCCTGTATAACTATAATAAACTCCTTGAACAGCCACCACTTTCTCCTCGCTCCCTCCATCCTTCAGACAAATGTCAGAACATTCTCTCTTTCACATAGATCCAGTCATACCACTGTTCTCCTTAAAATTCTTAAGTCCAATCCTTCATTTTTCAGATGAAGTAGAGGGAGGTCACGCAACTTGACCAGGGTTCTATACCCAGAAAATTTTTTTTTTAAATTCTCCTGTTTATGAGTAAATCAGTTAGCCTCTTCTTGCTACAGGCAACCACCTACGATTATAAGCTCCAGAGAAAGGGCAGAACTTACATTGATAGAGTGAGTAGCCTCCCCTAGGCAAAACCTATCCTAATGAAATCACAGTCCCTATCCCTAATATATTGCCATAAATCTTAAAACACTATACATATTTTGAATAAACACATTCCCAACTCCTATAACAAAGTTTCTTAACAACAGAGTATATCATCAGAATCCCATCCCCTTTGATGGAGGTACTACTGTATAGACTTCAAAATGAATATCCAGCAGAATGAAAACACCATTAGTGCACCAACATTCATGGTGAAATCGATGGTTATTTTAAGAAATAGCACCTGCTAATTTCCTCTAGTCATTGTTACAGGAAGGCATCAGTGTTAGAGGCCCCAAAGCATTGCAGCTGCTACAGTGTTTCAGTGATACCAACATCATTAAATACTAAAATTATTAAAGAACCATTATAGGATTATAGGAGCATTGATCAAGAACTGAAAAGGACCTTTGAGGTCATCTAAACCAATATTTCTTCGTTTCTTAACTGAGGTGTAGCAACTAGGTGGTGCAGTGGATAGAACACCAGTGCAGGAGTCAGGAGGACCTGAGTTCAAATCTCACCTCAGATACTTGACATTCACTAGCTATGTGACCTTGGGCAAGTCACTTAACCCCAAATGCCTCATCCTAGGTCATCTCCAGTCATCCTGATGAGTATCTGGTGACTGGATTCAGATGGCTCTGGAGGAGAAATGAGGCCGATGACCTGCACAGTCCTCCCTCACTCAAAACAAAGTCAAGTGCAAGTCATGTCATCATTTCTCTGATGGCACACTCTTATTCAGCAATGAAGGACGAACACACAACTGAGGTGTAGGGTCATTGAATTTGGAGGTAGAAAGAGCCTGTAAGATCATCAAACACCTTCATTTTTTTAAAGATACAGAGACCCAGAGTGATAAAGTCACCAGCCTAAAGCTGCACAACTCATTAATGGAACAATTGCTACTAGATTCCAGTCCTCTGACTCCTGAGGTTCAGTGGGTTTTTTTTTTCTATTATCCTTTACATACACACAAAAATGGTATTTATTTTTTATAGCTTTCTCTAGTCAAAGATACTATTTATGTTATAAACTTACTACTTCCCAATTTATCTTTTGGAACTGAAATAGCTAGAACAAATACGAACACAAGGAAATAAACTGCTCTGAGCTTCATCACTGCAAAACCTCCTTGGTAAAAGCAGTGAGTACAGGAATAATCTAACCTTCTACACTGAATAAGGCAAAGTGGAAACACAACTGTGGCCCCATGCTATGACTTGCTACTAGATGGGCAGTCTAATGAATTAGTACACAAATGTTTTATCTTGAGCAAATGCTACTGATAGACAAATAAGCTAGGGCTAAAATTGATTAGGAGATCAAGCTGGCTTGTATTTGAGAAACTGGGTGATGCTTTCAACAATGCTCAGAGGCTCACTGGCACAAAAGTCCATTTCTTTAACACTAATATTTTTCAGGGAGGCTACATGACTATGAATCAGGGAACATGATTTATCATGGGAAAATCAAGATTCGAAGTGACAGAAGGGGCATTGAAATGCACAAGGTAGGCATATGCTACTAACAATGATTTGCACAGAGAAAGAACATAGTAGAAAATATAACTGAGGATACGTATGGTCAAGAAAGTTTGTTTGTGGAACACGAATGAGAAATAGCAGCTTGGAAGTTTGACCACTACTCTGGTTCTCTCTTTCTGACATATTAAAAGACTCACAGGAAAGCTGTTTAGTGAATTGGGCAGATCTTCTATGGACATGATGGACTGTACAGAATGTGACATTACAGAGGGGTAGCATAGGCATTGGTGGATGAAACATGTACCCTGATGAAATACCAGATCCCTCAAAGTAGCAAAGAAATTTTAAAAGGCTCTGATTTCCATCTTAACAGCTAGATTTATGAATGAACTATCTCATTTCTAAATATAATATTACAGACCGGCAGAGGGAGTACCCATGCTGATGATATCACTGATTCACTAAAAAAAAAAAGTAAAGACCTTTATATATAATTTTAATTTAGGAGTGGACCACATGTCTATCTCCAGGTAAAGATGGGGCAAATCTCCTTACAATCTGACAGCTTAAAAGCTTTATATAAAAGCCATGGAAAATGAGGAAGTTATTTAGAACTGAGATAGACCTAAAAGCTTAGTTTTCAGCTGACACTTGAAATCTTAATTCTTTAACTTCCTTTAAAGCTCAGCTCAAACCCCACCTTCTGTATGAGGCCCATCCTACTTCCTTCAGCTTCTAATGCCTCCCTACTGAAATGCCTTTCTACTCACTGTGTATATGCATATGCTTATTTGTTGTCTCTTTGGACAGAATATAATTCCTTGAGGGCACGGATTACATTATTTTATTTTTTGTTTTGTATTTCCAGTGTGTGGCTCAGCACAAGGAACACAGTAAGCACTTACATGCTGGTAGACTTTCTGAACATAAAACCAGGAAGGTCAGGTTCTCCCCTTTTTACTATTGTGATCTTGTACCTTTTTTTTAAGGGGGGTACTAGGAGGAAGACAGCTGGCTTGTAAGTCAGCAAGACCTGAGTTCAAGTCTAGCCATTTATTTGCTGTGTGATCCTGGGCAAAGCATTTAACCCTGTTTGCCTTATTTTCCTCATCTGGAAAAGGAGCTGGAGAAGGAAATAGCAAACCACGGTAGCATCTTTGCCAAGAAAATCCCAAATGGGTTAAAGAGTCAGACACCACTGAATAATAACAAATTCCTATCTTTGTTGACAGAGAAGAAAATGGAATGAAAGAATATTTGCCAAAACCATTTCAACAAACAGCTTTCTTCAAGGATAGTGAACCAGTACCCTTGGACCCTACCATTACAGTCCCCTAAGGTGATTCAAAGAAAGGAGAAAAGACACTAAAGCACAAAGACAGGAAGAGCAGCCAGAGTGGACCAAACAACTGTAGAAGAGATGTGTGTTGGAGGTAAGACAGTTGTGAGGTCGCTGGGGTACCAAGAAACAAGGCGTGGACTGATGGAAGGAACGATAACAGCTCCACCAAGATGCAGAGAAAATTCCAGACCTTATCAATGAAAAAAGATAATCACAAGAACTTAAAAAACTGCCAACAAAATTTTAATGAAAGTCACCTATACATACACTGAGGGCATCTTGCTGACAACACCAACAGAATAAGGGAGTTTGCACAAGAAATCATCCACAATAAATTCAACACAGTTGAACTCACAGTTAACTGAGATGTAATAAACATATAATAAATGCACAATATTACTCTTTGTGGAAAAGACATTTAATTTGGCAGAGCACACCAACACCTTAAAAGTGCTTTTACAGGAAGGTATATCCATACACATCAACATCTTTCAGGTGTCCTTGGATAACATACCAATGCAAATAAGTTTGTTCTATGACCTAGGTAATGCTGCTAAGTGGTACCATGATGTAGAACATCATGGCCTCCAAAAAAACCAATGACAAATATCACAGAGAGGGCAGTACAGATTGCAACATATAACCAACAAGGAACTCCTAAGAAGTACAGGAGCAAAGGATGTCATCAATGAATTGTTGAATAAAGTTCAATGAAGAAGCTATTTTGTGGAATTTAGAGAATAATGAGAAAATATATATGAAATGACAGAGGGAAATAGCAGAAACAAGACAATTGACACAAGAACCACTGAATATTCAAAGAGGTCTGTGATCTCATCAATTCAGAAATTGTCTCTAATAATGTAGGTTGCTATGGTCATACCTGCCCCATCCTATTCTCTTTCATGTCCTCTATTAGGTTTTGGGGGTGAAGGGGGTCTACCAAATTGCTAGAGGCCTTCTTCACTTTCCTTTGACCAAGTGTTGAACAGAACAAGACCAAAAACAAAGCCCTGTGACTTTCCTAACAAAACCTTCCACTATATCTTCAATTCATTGATTGCCTCTCTCTGAGTCTAGACATGAGTTCCAAATTCAAGTAAGCATGCTATTATTACATAGTCCAGGTCTTTCCATCTCATCCCAAAAAAATATACAAGGACTGTCAAATGACTTGTTGAAATTCAGGCATACTATTTCTATAGTATTTAATTTATTAGTCTAGTAACCTTATCAAGAAAGGAAATGGGATTATTTTGGCATCACATACATATTCTCAATGAATGCATGTTGGTTTGTAGTGATCCACTGAATAAAAGATCATTAGACATCCAGCAACGTATGAATGAAAACATCACAATTGAGTTATTCTGCAACTATAGACAGATCCTTCAAATTGTACGATAGTGAAAGGGCATAGTGAAGATAGTGAAAGGTATAGTGGAGAGAGCACAGGCCATGAAGTCAAGAGGATTTGAGTTCAAATTCTGCCTCAGACACTAGCCACTTAACCCTGATTGCCTTGCACACACACACACACACGCACACACACCGAATACCTTTGCTTACTTTAATTAAAAAGGATTAAATTACAATTTTGTTTTATTTGTTTCATGATATGGGAAAAGTCTATTTATTTAACTCGTATGTGCAAAATGTTATATTCAAAACAAACAGAGCTCATGTTAGTTGTGTATAAAACAAGTCATTCATTCTAGCTTTTGAAACTGAAGCAGAATGACATCATCACAGAACTAAAATATAGAAGACAGCTCAGAAGAGGCTCCAGCTCCAGGCTTCCAACTTGAAAGTTCACAGGGAGATTGGCTATGAGCAGAAAAATGGAAGGGAGGTACTCTCTGGGAAAAAAATTTCAAACCAGAAAAGGCTGCTTCAGAAAAAAAAAACAGAGAGGATAATTTGGAATCCAGAAGAAGACTGCTTCAGAGTTTTCAGACTGAGGAAACCGACTGCTCTGAACACTAAGGCAGAAATAAGCCAGGAACATTTTAAGACCTTGTGGTTCTTCACTTATTAAGGAAAAGTAAAGCAATATGAATGGAAACCTCTCAGTGAAACTGGTTAACAGCTGGAAATAGGCTGTTAAAGAAAGTTTATGGATGAAAAGTTATAACAAGTTAAATAAGAAAATACAGTTCATCTTGTTTTTAATTTCATTTTCTTTTTTCTTTTGCTGTATATTTCAACAACATGTATCTGTGATGGATGAA
Source organism: Potorous gilbertii (assembly GCA_028658325.1). Classification (NCBI taxonomy): domain Eukaryota; kingdom Metazoa; phylum Chordata; class Mammalia; order Diprotodontia; family Potoroidae; genus Potorous; species Potorous gilbertii. Next base: position 551,259,608 of record CM053769.1, read on the forward strand.
GCTAATTACTTTATTATGCTAAATATTTACATATGTTTCACATAAACACACACAGATGTGCATTTCCCTCAGTATTGTCAAATTTTCCAGTTCTAAGACCCAAGTCTAAATTCTGTGCAGGCTTAACTAGGAAAGAGAAAACACCAATTTACATGGTGGCAGTAACTAGAGCAAAGGGCATGAGAAATAAAGCACTTTTAACATTTTTTCCAAACAATCTTGAGTGACAGGAACAATATATGTGAAACCTGGGGAAGGTACCCTAATCAGGACTGGATGCAATGCACGTGGCTGTGTGGTTTTCATTTCACAGATGCTGTGCTATTTGCCCTCGTCCTATTCCCTCATGCTCCAAATTCTCACCATGTCATTTGAATTCATCTCCTTTCTAGAAGCATGTGTCACCAAAGGGCTGTTTCATAACTATATGGAATCTAAGCAATAAGAATGATTTTTTTTCAGCAGGTGTTTCAGTAAATGGAGGTCATGAATTCATGAAAAATATTTACTGTCTATTATGTGCATGGAATCATGCCAGTCCTCCCCCTCTATTTTACCAAGCTTCTCCCAGCACAAAAAAAAAGAGATATTAGAGATATCTCAGGAATTTTTAAAAATTAAAAACTGCCTAAGAGAATTAAGTTTTTAAATTTTTCTTCATATAAAAGAATAAATTTATAGACAGTTTTCCACAAAAGACTACATAAATAACTATTCCTTCCTAATGACACACTTCCCTTTAGCTACTCTTTCCTCAAACGGTACCACCACTCCCCTCACTCAGGGTCCCCTCCTCTTCTGGTTATGGCTCCAATTGCCCTTTTCTAGACATCTCTAGCTTCCTTATATCTCCCTTGAGATACAGAACTGAGCACAGTGCTCCAGGCACGACAGTGTTACAGTTTTACAACAGGGTAAGATGGTATTTTCTGATTTTCTTGATACTATCCAGCATCTAATTGGCCTTTTTGGCCACAGAAGCATATTGAAACACTGTCCTGAGAGAATAATCTACCGTGATTCACAGGTGCCTTTCCTGAGTCATGACTAGCAGTTGAAAGTCTATTTCCTATGTATAATTTAGGGTTATTTTAAATCCCTTAATGCAATATCTTTCACTTGCCCACATTAAAATTCTGCTACTTTTCCACCCACTTGCAGATTCATATTTTTTTTTGTAGTCTAGCCCAGTCAGACTTAACACCCAAAAGAATTTAGTATCATCTACAAACTAAGATATCGCTCTGCATTTCCTTCTCAAGATTATTCACAGATAATGCAAATAAGCATGAAAAACTGAAATACATTTTTAAGATGATCTAGTGTGAGACACTAAATGCAGAACCAAGCAGACATCTTGGACATCCTGGTTTGGTCAGGGTGGTCCCAGCTAGGGTCAATTATAACCAATACAGAAACGGTATATTGAATCACAACCGTAGAGAATTGGAAGGGACCTCGGTGGCCATCTTGTAAAACCATCAGTTGCTCTACATGGTTTCTGGGGACATGATGGGAGAAATTTGTCAATTGAAACCTCATCATCACAGAAATGGATTCAGCTTTCATACTCAACACCTCTTCAGCACCCTCTATGGCCTCTCCCTTTTAATTAGAGGGCAGGGCAATGGACACTTCCCCTTCATACAAGGCTCAGATTTTTCCACCTAACTTCCCAATAGTTATCCTGCTGGTTTAGATTTCATGATCATCATGTCCCTGGCCAAATACCCTGGTGGGATAGGGAGGGCTTTTTAGTTTCCTTTTGTGTATAGTCCTTTCCCTTTAGGACTATGAACTCTTGAGGGAAGGACTATTGTTTTCTTATTTGTATCCCCTGTGCTTAGCACCTGACACATAGTAGGTACTTAACAAATATTCCCTGACTTTGACTTACTAAGGAAAGGAACTGCACTTATCTAGGAAGCCTATTCTACTTTTAAACTGTTCTAATTATTAAGAAGCGTTTCCCAACATCAAGCCTAAATTGGCTTCTTTTCCACTTCCCCTCAGTGCTCCTAGTTGTGCCCTCTGGGGTCAAGCAGAAAAATCTAACCCTTCTTCCACATGCTTGCCCTTCCAAATACTTGGAGACAGTTCTCATGCCCACCTTGAATCGTCTCATCTTCCAGGTGCTCCCTGTATATAACAAAGCTCTTCTCTATCTTAACTGATAGTAAATTAGACCATCTTTTGTCTCAATTCTTATCTAGACCTTAGTCACTGAAGGCGTATTGATTGCCTCAGAGAAACTGAAACCTGGGAAAAACCAAGGTCATCCACTGCAACCTGGGCCATCAACATTTATCTTAATTTTTGTCTTGCCACTGGACTTTGATGACTCTGTGAGAGTGACAACTTCGTGCAGCTGTGTCTCAGTTAAATGCAATTCATGGGTAAGTCAAGACATCACCCCATGATAGCACTGGTCTTCTTCAGGAATGAAAGACTAATGACAACATTGCCTTCCTGCGAACACTCCAACTTGTCAATTCCCCATATAAATGCCCAGAACTGAGCACAGTACTTACGCCAAGAAAGGTCCAACAAGGGCAGAATACATTGGGACTATCACCTCCCTATTTCCAGAAGCTATGCTTTTCTTAATGAAGCCCAGTATTAGCTGTTTTGGCTGCCACATCAAAGTGCTGTATCGTATTGGTCAAGAGGAGAAATGGCAAGTATGCAGAATGGCATGGAGGCCAATGTCACTGAAGGTGGCAATGTGTAAAAAACAAAGATTGGAAGGAGTAAGGCTATGAAAGGCTTTTAAAAAGTGAAACAGAATTTTATATTTAATCCTAGAGGTAACAGGGAGTCACTAAAATGTACTCTCTGAGGGAGGGGCCATGTGATTATGGTTAGATGTGAACTTTAGGAAGATAAATTGACTACTTTGTAGACTTCTTGGAGCCATGACCCTAATAAAAGGTACCCTATAACTGAGCACACTCTGGAAAAACAATTCCATACACATGCCAGTATCTATCCTTCACCACCATAGCTTTATGGTTCAGACATTATTATATAGTTTTTTCATTAAGTCCATGTCCTGGCTAAGGGTTCAAAAACCACTGCTCCCAGGTCCCACCCTTTCTGAATGGAAATCTCAAAATTTTTTATGCAAAAAAGGCCAAGATTTAGGAGTCCCCTTAGGGGATATAGGTTCAAATTCTAGTTTTGCTACTTTGGGTATGTCCCAACTTAAGTCTTCATTTCCTCAACTGGAAAATCAAGGTACTAGACAAAATGATCTTGGAAGTTTTGTAAAGCTTCATATTTATGATCATATAGCACATTGGCATAGGTACTTTAAGTTTTGTAGAAATTTCAAATAAAGCAAAAACCATTTGAGGCTGGGCTTAATTCGGGTGGTAGGGGAGTATGGTTGAATTAAACTTTGTATCTTCCCTTACCACCTAGCATAAATTTGTTGGCACAAAGTAATTTCTTAAATGCTTGTCCAGGAGCTTGCCCCATCAAGTATCTTCTCCCCCATCTTTAATCTCTTCCAATGAACAGTTTACTTGTTGCTTATCAACACAGTCCAAACTCCCTCATTCTTAAAAAGAATTCACTTCACCCTGCTATCTATCAAGCTATCCTAAATCTGCCTTTCTTTTCTGGACCAGCTCCTAGAAAAATTTATCTCCCTCTCAGCACAGTCAAATCCCTATTATCACATTTACTTCTCCATTCTTTTCAATCAAGCTTCCCACTCTAAGGGCTCTACTCCAACTGCTCTCTCAAAAGTTACCAGTAATCTGGAAACACGAGGGAACAAGGAGAATGGGACAGGATTAACAAGGGAAAGATGCTATGATAACACCCACCCCACGTCCCAAAGTAGGGATCACACTGACCGTCTAATCTAGCCCTGGCTAATTGCCTCCTGATGCATCTCATAGATGTAAATCACTCTAGTATGTGAAATACTAACCCAAAGTCCTAATGCCTAGAGCCCAGCTCAGGAAAGTTAAGAGTTAAATCAGAAAATCAGGCAACAAAACACTTTGGCACCTTTATTTTCATATGAGCTCATGATCACTTTTGCAGAGGAGAATTTCTCAGAGTCCAGACAAGGCCATGAAGTGCAGGTTCCTATCTTTATATAAACAGACTCAAAGTTAGCCATGAGATGAGTCAGACTCTCCTTACTTCCATTTTTCCTTCTTCGCCCATTCTCAATCTATTACCATGCCCAAAGATCCCAAATATAAGATTTGGGAGAACAGTTAACAGCCAATATTTTGCTTCTCCCCAATGATTGCCCAAGGATCCCTGGGAATCAGGGACATTAACAGATCATAGATGGGATTCTACCTATACAAAGAGGGAAAGATGGTAAGACATCTTTAGTGAACTATATGCCACCTACCCCCTCCACCCAAGGTCCATTAATCACCTGGAGATTTGTAATCTCCAGTTCTTCAGTGACTTGTGTTGGTGGTACAGAATACCCCTCAAAAAATCTCATTTGGATATTAAATTTTGTGCAAGGATGTCTCCCTTTTTCCTTTCCTAGTATAGGAGCTGACTTACAACACATTCATTTGGAGACGCATTTGCAACCAAATGTAGGCATTAAAATGGTGGGAGAACTTGATCAATTCCTTTCAGTTTTAGAAAAATCCTTTGAACAAAAAAGGAATAGCTCTAATTCAGAGTGGTTCCCCTTTAGCAATGCTAATTCACACACACACAGAGACACAGACACAGACACACACACACACACACACACACAGACACACACACACACACACACACACACACAGACACACACGTTGGGAACACCACACACTTCTAAAGAGTGATAGTCAGGGAATGGCACCCAGAGAGACTGGGCTGCTCCCATAACCTTACGCAAAACTTTTACTAGTTCAATAGATGAAATTGCTGGGACAGTCATCATCACCCCATCGAAGATCTCAAAGATAATGGCAGCATCAGATAGCTTTCAAAATACTATGTCCAAGGCGCAAGTCTGTCCATGCCACTAGAGTGCTTAATAACCTTCAATGGCTCCCTGCTGTATCCAAGAAGAAGACAAACTCATTAATCTGGCATTTAACTCTCAAAATTCGGGTTCCAACCTACCCATCCAGCCTCCTTTAACTCTACCATTCCTGTGCAACTAGATGATAAATTGTTTTCTGAACATCACATTCTTTCTCCATGTATCTCAATGGCTATAATGAACTTTTTCTCCACCTCTTATAATCCTTGCTACTATTCAGTAATTTTTTCAGTTGCGTCTGACTCTTCGTGAGCCCATTTGGGGTTTTCTTGGCAAAGATACTAGAGCGGTTTTTCCATTTCCTTCTCCAGCTCATTTTACAGATGAGAAACTGAAGCAACCATAATTAAGTGACTTGCCCAGGGTCATACAGCTAGTAAGTCTCTGAGGCCAGATTATTTCAGGCCCAACACTCTTATCCACTGTACCACCTATCTGCCCTGATTATCATTCTTAGCTTCCTTTTAAGATCCTGAAGACTTCTTTAACATCCCTCACTAATATTGTCTTTCTCTTTTAAAATTGTCCATCTAGTCACTATGCTACATGATATTTGTATGTGTTCATGGCATACCATCCCATGAGAACTTCAGCTTCCTGAGGTCTGTGGACATTGTTTTCTTGTCCCCTCGGAACTGAAGCAATGTTTCTCATATTGTAGGAATTTAATAAATAGACAAATAAATTGAATTAAATTGAATTGAAAAGATTGCAAAAAATGAATTATCTTGAGGTAGGCCTTAAAAATAATATATAACTTTGACCAATAAAAAAGGATGAGGTCATTTTAGGTGAAGGAGCAGCATGGGTAAGAGTTCAGAGGCACGTGGACTTGCCTCCAGGAGTTAATCCATATTCTCCAGGGCTCTTTCCTGGGAAATTTGAACCATGGCAAAAGGTCACTCCTATCAAAAGATCACCTTTGAGAGTGAAAAACTCAGAAGTGATTCCCTCTGTGTGTATTCAGCTCTGGTAAGAATTTTACTAGAAAAATATTCAGTTTGGAGAAAGGATCTAGAGGGGACTTAACATATGGCCAACCACAGCTGAGAGGTAATGAATTAACACTCATGGTGATGGTACAGATTGAGTAGTCACTATCATCCCCCAGCAAGGTTAGCCAACTACTTCTGGGCTCAGAATAGAAAGGAATTGGAAATGAAACCAAGTCCTTCCCCACTGGTTGCCAAGAATAGTGCTTTACGCTTAATGATGTCACTTTTACTCAACACAGCATATTTCTGTTCAAATATATTATTAAACTCCCATCTCTTTCAACTATCCAAGCACACCTCAGCACAAATAATGCTAACCCAAAGTTTTAATCTCACCTTTTATCAATTTCACTTAGGGTAGTTGCTATGTAGTACTTGTGCAATATATTCCCTCTAACCATATCAAAGGGCAAGTCTATCATTCCCTTATTTCTCATGCTTCTAAACCAGAGGGAGGCAAGTATAGTATTGTTCATGTATGGGTGGAACTCCACAGTCTGCACAAGTCCTCAATACCGAGACTTGAAAATAATGCCTTGGTTTTTACATTGGCATAACTAATCATGCAATTTTTAAAATGTAAATGTGAACTTTAGGCAAGGGATGTAAATGAGCTATTATTAACTGTCTGTCCTTTAAAGATGTGTCTTTATGCTGTTTTCTACAGAATTATAGCCCCTTTTCTCCAATTAATCTGCCTCTCTCTGGTTAGTCTAGTGTAGCATAGTAACTCACATCCTACCAGATACTCATATAGTACTTTAAGGTTTATGAAGCACTTTCCTCACAAGAACCTTTGTGAGGTAGATAGTCTAATATTTTTATCCCCATTTTCCAGAAAAGGAAACTAAGGCTTGTAGTCACAAAACTAATAAGTCACGCAATCAGGGCTGGAACCCAGGTCTCCTTTTTTTGCACTCTATGCAAGAAATGCACTCTGGATTTTCACCCAGATTTCTTCCAGCTTTAAAATGCTGTTGTCCAATTCCAAACTTCTCTGCTCATAGCTTGGTGTTCATTTTTTTATGAATTTTTATTAAAAAAGTGAAGGTCAGTTCTTTAATTTAGGGTTATAGTAGGGTAACATCAGGATTATAGGATCAAAGATGGAGAGCTGGAAGGGACTTTAGAGATGATCTTGTCCTATTTTACCAATGCAGCAACTGAGGTCCAGAGAAGTGAATTAACTTACCCAAAGTTACAGACAGGGAAATGGTAGAATGGGTCTCAAAACTAGCCCTCTTTCCATTATAGCACACTTTCCCCAAAGATTGTCTATGCTTTACAAAGACCACTTGCCTGTGGAAACCTTGTGAAGTAATAGCTCCAAGTCATTTTTGCAGAAGGGAAAAACTTTGCATAAAGTTTAAGTTGATTGCCCAAAGTTTACAAAAAAGCTTGGTGTTCTTCTTTCCCTTATATCATGACGTCCCTGGGATGTGAATATGCAGTAATAAGAAGAATGATGTCCACTTCTGAATGTGGTTCACTGGCAGATTTTACTGCAAAGACTAAGCACCATGTGACCAATATTTAAGTAGGGCTGACCAGAAATATTATGGAAGCAAAATCTCAAACATGTAATGTTACGTGTTTGTTTTAGTAGGCAAAAATAAAGACATTGCCCATCCATTTGTGAGCAGTTTAAACTAGGACAGAATATTGTGGAAAAGATTGTTTGAAAAATACTGAACAGAATGCAATATTTCTACTGAAAATAAAAATTTTAAGAAGTGTTCCTTAGTAAATCTATAATTGGACAGACTTAATAAATGCCAATTTGATACTGATTTGATTCTCAACCAACTAGGTCATCTTTAAATAAATGTAGGCAAAGGGAGTTTTGTCATGAATTTAAATATAGTGTTTCAAAGTTAGCTATGCTTGTTTGTATCTCCAGTTAATCAAATCTGCTCATTCTTCAAAGTTATGATCAGGTTAATTCTCTCCATCAAGACTTCCCTGTTCCATCGGCATAAAGTGAGTTTGCCCTCCCGTGTGTGTCTGGTACCTACTCATATCACTCACTGTCTTCTTACAACTCTGGTAATTTAACTCTTATACAAGTGTTCTCCAAGATACAAATCTGATTTATACAATCACCCTAAGTTAGGATGAAGAAGGACTGTGGGACTTCCTTTCTTTTGGTGCCTCATTTTCTAAAAAGAGAACTTACTTCCCTCTTGTTGATAAGAGTGGGAGAAAGTCAGGCCTAAGTACCCTTGAGTTTCATTTTATCACTATCCAACCTCTTAACATTCCCACCTCCTCACCTCTCAGACACATAAGCAATGGTTCCTCTAAATCTGGAGCTCTTAACCTGGAGTGTATGGATTTGTTTTTATATTTTGACAACTGTATTTCAATAGGTTTCTTTGTAATCTTGTATATTGATTCTGAGAAGGAGTCCACTACACTGCCAAAGGGATCCATGATACAAAATAGGTTAAGAATCCCTACTCTAAATGAAACATAACTAACCACTATCCATTAGGTCCATAAACTTAATTCCTCGTTACACAGATTCAAGTTAGCATTTCCAAGGAATATATTCCCCATATAACTGAGGATTTGATTGTAATTATACCTTCTCTGTGTACAGTACTCCCAAACATTCAACACAATCTTAAGTACACAGTAGGTATCCAATAAATATCTGGTAAATGAGTTCTTCATCTAATTTTCAGTAAACAGGCCTGTTTCTACCATCCTCCTCAAATCAGAACTGGCACTTGACTGTGCTACCAGTAAAGAAGTTACAAATATATCTCCAAATGCTAAAGAAACTGACAGGTCAATTTTCCTCATTCACTATTATGTTTATTTCAAATATCAAAGCTCCATAACCTTGTTTCAGGTAAAGAGTGGCTAAGAGCTTCCTGAAAAACAAAATACTCGAAACAGTACAGTACTTTTTGACTTGGTGGAAAACACATTGGATGGAGGACCAGGGGTGAAATCCCAGATCTACCACTCTTCACCTGTGGGGGCTTGAGCAAATCTCTTAATAGTTCCGGGCCTCAGTCTCCTCAATTGTAAAATGGGGTTAATAATAGCACTTCCCTTGAAGACAGTAATATGATGAGGTACTTACTGTTGTAAGGATCAGATAAAATAATATTTGTGAAAACAAACAAACAAAAACACTTAGCACAGTGTGTAGCACATAGTAGGTGCTATATATTTATTCCTTTCCCATAAGTTGTCCTGATTCACATTAGTAGAAAGCATTTCCTCCTCTGAAGTTCCCCAGGTCAATGAAATCACAAGTTCTGCCAATTAAAGGAAAACAAGAGGGTTGCACTAGATGATCTCTATGGTCACTGGTATAAATCAATGATGCCATAAATGCTCCCCACACAAAATATTCCATCTCTCAACACTATGGCTTTGTAATGACTACCCCCTACCTGGAATGTTCTTTCTTTAACCTCTGCCTCAGCATTCTTGCCTTCCTTTAAGACTCCCCTTAGCACTACTCCCTACACAGGCTTTTCCCTCTAAGGCAATCTTCCATCTATTCTGTATATGTATTGTTGTTACTTAGTCATTTCAGTCATGTCTGACTCTTCATGACTCCATTTGGGATCTTCTTGGTAAAAATACTAGAGTGGTTTACCCTTCCCTTCTCCAGCTCATTTTAGAAATGAGGAAATTGGGGCAAACAGAGTGAAGTGACTTGTGCAGGATCACATAGCTAGTTAGTATCTGAGGCCAGATTTAAACTCAGGTCTTCCTGAGTCCAGGCCCCAGCACTCTATCCATCTAAATGCCCATCTATATCTGTTATATCTATCTATTCGTCTGTCTGTCTGTCTATCTATCTATGTTGTCTCCATCATTAGAATAGTGGGGGTGGGATCTTCAGTCATCCTGATCTATATCTTGCCACTAAACCTAGATGGTTCTGGAAGAGAAAGTGAGGCTGGTGACTTTGTACAGCCCTCTCTCACTTAAATCCAATTCATTACCAAGTCATGGCATCCCTTTCCTAAGTCATGGTCCTCTTCGAGAGCAAAGGACAAGTAATAACCATTAGAATATAAGCTACCTGAGGGCAGGAACAGCTTAACTCTGAGCATTTTCATTGGCTGTCCCCCGTGTCTGGAATTTTCTACCTCCTCATCTCTACTTCATGGCTTTCCTGGCATCCTTCAAGCCCCAGATAAAATTCTAAGCTTTTCCTTTCAACTGGCACCCTCCCTCTCTTGATTTTCTTTATTTTCCTGTATGCATCTTATCCAGACATAGTTCACATATTTTTTGCCTCATTTCTCTGTGCACTCAATGAGAGCAGGGACTATTTTTGCCTTCCTCTGTATTTCCAGCGCTTAGCCTGTTTCATAGAAGTAGCTTAATCAGTACTTATTGGCTGACTGACTACCCTGTGATCATTTAAGAACATATACAAGGCAGCTTCTTTCAGATTCAAATTCAGCCTGAATAGGAGATCAAGGATGTCCTTATTGAGGTGGGACAAAGACACCACTTTGGGTAAAATCTTTGGAATACTGATTTTGCAGTTCAGAATACGGATGGGTAGGAGAAGGGAAAATCCATGACCAGATCCTGAAACTCACTGTTTTGGCCAAAGCATTCATCATGAGATGTTAGGTCTCACCTGTGAGCTAAAACAGTGGGGGACAGAACAGCTTAAAAGACATTCACTGTACATTCTATAAAAATGAACTTAACGGGGGAAAGCCTGAATAGCCCCCATGGGAGACAGCAGAAGACTCCAAGATAAAAGTCACTTTGGGAACCTTCAGTGTATCAGCTATTAACTGCAATCATACTGAATCAACTGAAAGCTAGGACATAAGTTTGAAACCAAAAAGATGGAAGTGATCATGACACAGTAAAGTGCATTGAACTGGGAGCCAGAAGACAGGTTTGATGATCAACGACTTGATCCATCCTTTAATTGCTAAAGCCAATTACATTTTCTCATTGCTCATTTTTCTTGATCTCTAAGCAGCTTCTAACACTGTCAAAGACCCCTTCCTTCAGGATATGCTATCTTATTTGGCTTTTCCAGTGTTCTCTTTCTCCTTCTACCTAACAGAGCAGTCCTTTTCAGTTATCTTCAATACTTCCCCTTCCATCTCCTGTCCCACAAATGTGTGTTTCCTTTAAGACTCTGTTGTAGCTCCTCTTTTCACTCTCCAATATCCCTCCCCACCTCACCCCCAAGGTGATGTCAGTAGCTACCAATGACTCCATCAACTCTTTAGAGGTGGTTCACTTATCATTTTCAAGCCTAATCTTTCCCTTGAGAATTAGTCCCAGTTCACCCAAAACTTAACTTCACCTGAATGACCCATCAATATATCAAGCTGAACACCAGGCATCCAACACTGAAGTCATCTTCTCCTCTACAAGCATTCCAAATGCACCCATGTCTTTGGCAGTTACCACTATCTTTCCAGTCATCAAGAATGGCAATGCCCAAGTCAGCTTTGATTCTTTCCTTACTGCCCATATTCAATCACCTTCTAAGGAATGCTTTATATCTGTACTATTTTCTCCACTCACTCCAATTCAGAACCTTGCCAGTTGTTTACCTGAATTATTTGCACAACCTCTTAATTGGTCTTCTTGTTTCCACTGTCTCTACTTTAAATCTTTCCTTTATACAACAACCAAAATAATCTTTTTAAAGCACAGGTCTGACCCATTATTAGTCATTTGTTTTTGTTTTTGGGGTTGGTTTTCCTTTTTTATATCATTTTGATCAATGACATTACAGGATGATTATCTTGACTTGATTGGATTTAAGGCAGAGTTGCACAAAGTCATCAGCCTCACTCTCTCTTCCAGAGTCATCAAAGTTCAATTGCAAGACAAAAATCAAAACAACTGGTCATGGCCGGAGATGTAGTGAATGACTTTGGCACTTTTGTTGTTTAACCAATGTCTAAGTGCTTCACAACAACTGTTTCAGCCAACTTCACAGCCATTGGAGAAAACTGTTCTTATCTGCCCATTCCTCTGGGAAAAGTCTTCATATGTTTGGGGTATACACCTTCCCCGCAACTCATGGACAAGTAAGGGGGAGGCCTGAACCTCAATTACCCTCAACCTGGTTTAACCTGTCTATCAAGACAGTTTTATACCCTACTCAAAACAAAAAACTGTGAGTTTAGCTTCAGAAGACCTGGGTTTAAATCCAGCTTCTGTTCCTTACTTCCTGCTTCACACTGAACACATTACTTAACTCACTTCTCCAGGTCTCAGTTTCCAAATCTTTAAAATAGAGGAGTCAGAATACATGACCCTTAAGTTTTGCTCTAGCTTGAATTCTTTGATGATCATATGTTGATACTCTCCCTCCTCTGAACCACAAAAACCTTTGTATTTCCCTAATTGCCCTTATAATCTGGATATGATTAAAATAGTCATGTATAACTGCCTCATTTACCCCCTCCCTGCCACACCCAAACTTCCACCCGGCCACACTGTAGATTATGAAGTTCTCAAAGGCAAGATTGATATAATCTCATCCTTTTACCAGTCCATCCCAACATCACTTGATACAATTCCTTAAACAATAAATACGTTGGATTGAATTAATGTGAATTTTTAGGACTACTTCCCCTTTTCCCTTCCTCCTTCCCTTCAGTCCCCCTAAAGTAATGCATTACCTTAAATCTGTGCAGGTATCCCAAGGCAAAGTGACAGCTACAAAAACGAAGAATTTGTGGACTGAAGAATCTCTTCAGTTGAAATTTTCAGCAACTGTAAATCAAAGGGCCCAGAAGGCAGGGCAGAAGGAACATGCTAAATGTCTATAAACCCCCACGCAGTAGATTTTATCATGTGTTCTGACATCTGACTCTTATTAGCAAGGCTAACAGTCAATGTGCCCTGTTTTGCCAATTATTTTAACAAGATGATGCCATAAACAAAAATATTTTATCACTTTGTACTGTATTAAAGTCCATATATAAAGAGTAGCTAAAAAGCACACACTGACTTGGGAAGACATTTTATTAGAGGTCAAAAATTATTAGAAGGTAAATTAATTCTTGGGGCAACTGGGTGGTATAGTACATAGATTGCAGGACCTAGAGTTAAAAATACCTGAGTTCAAATCTGACATCAGACATTTACTAGCCTGTGTGACTCTAGGCAAGTTACTTAACCCTATTTGCCTCTGTTCCCTCATCTGTAAAATGAGCTAGAGGGACAGCTAGGTGGTACAGTGGATAGATCACCAGTGCAGGAGTCAGAAGGACCTGAGTTCAAATCTCACCTCAGACACTTGACACTCACTAGCTGTGTGACCTTGGGCAAGTCACTTAACCCCAGCTGCCTCATCCTGGGTCATCTTCAGTCATCCTGCTGAGTACCTGGTCACTAGATTCAGATGGTTCTGGAGGAGAAGTGAAACTGATGACCTGCATAGCCCTCCCTCACTCAAAACAAAGTAAAGCACAAATCATGCCATTATTTTTCTGATGGCATGGTCTTCTTAGGCAATGAAGGATGATCACACACACACAATGAGCTGGAGAAGGAAATGGCAAACTACTCCAATATCTCTGCCAAGAAAATCCCAAAAGGGGTCATGAAAAGTCAGACGTGACTGAAAATGACTAAACAACAAATTAATTTCTGCCTCCCCTTCCTTGGACAAAATAATGAATGAGCATGAAAATATGAAAAGTGTCATAACTCCTAAAGACCTTTGTCTCTCAAGTCTGCTTGCTCTTTCCTTTTTTTTTTTTAAACCCCTGGCTAACAAGGAAGAATAAATTGGGTCCAACTTAGATCACATATTAAGATGCTAACAGTATTTTAAAAGGAAAAAAAGGTAGGAAAGATTGTAGATAAGTTCTACAAAGTAAATACTGAAAAGTCCACCCAGCCTCTTCCCTCAAAAGAGACTTGAAAGCAAAAGATGCCAAGAGCTACCATCTCTCTTCAAGGGAAGTATGATTTTTCCAGAGAACAAGCAGTCTTTGAGATAGGTCCCATCTGGACCTTGTGTATAGGAACCAGCATCAAGTTAGGGCAAAAGGAGACAGTAATGCAAAGTAGATTCTGTTAGCAAGTTGTTGCTAAGAGAGGTATGAATCAGGTGAGAAAGTGAGTCTAGAAACAGCAAGAAGAGGATCCCTTCTTCACTTTATTTTTTAATTAATTAAATGGTTTTCAATTATCAAGTATTTTTTTTTCTACCATCTCTGCCTCTCCCACCATTAACTCATGGGAAGAAAATCTTTATAATAAATAAACACAGTCATGCAAAATAAATCCACATATTGGCCACATAAAAAAAATGGTCTCATTCTACATATTAGAATCCATTCTCTCTTTGCCAGAAGATGGGCAACAGCATTTCATATCCTTCGTCTCTGGTATTGTGGGAAGACCTTTGCATTGATCAGAATTCTTAAACCTCAAAATTGGTTTTGCTTTTTTTTTATTATAATTATATTACAGTTTAAACTGTTCTGATTCTGCTCATTTCACCTTGCAATCGTTCATACTCATCTTCTCAGGATTCTCTGCAGCCATTTTTATTTCTTACAGAACAATAGTGTTCCATTACATTCCAATCCTATAATCTTTAGCATTTCCCCATTGATAGGCACCCCTTTAGTTTCTTGTTCTTTGCCACTATAACAAGAGCTGCTATGATTTTTTTAAATTGTTTTTTATTTTTTTGTTTTTTACAAATAGGACTATTTCCTCTTTCTTTGGTCTGTTTGGGCTATAACCTCACAGTAATATTGCTGGGCCAAAAAGCATGCACAGTTGAGTAACTTTGAGGGCACAATTACAAATTGTTTTCCAGAATGGCTGGAACAATTAATCCATTGCTACACCATTCAATGTACTTGTTTCTCCACAGTCTCTCCAGAACTGTCATTTTCCTTTTTTGTCAACTTTTTCTTCCTTTACTTTAAATTCAGTTTCTTTTGTATCTCTTTTAAGCAATAAATTAATCCTTTTGTCTAATGAAGTAGATTCTAGATAGGGCTAGATTCAAAAGATTTGGAAATATAGGATAAATAATCATCTATTTGGGATTAATGTTAGTTGTAGGTAAGTAAAACATAAGCCAATGAATGGAAATGTCTCCCTGGATGCCTCATATGTGCCATGGAAGTGCAGCCTCTTAACTTTCCTTTCCTTCTTCAGGAATGCCCTCAAGAGTTTAATTCCTCTCAAATCTATTTATTTACTCTGCAAATGAGTAGAACAAGAAACCAGAAAGATAGATGTTCTAGAATGAGAGAGGGTAACCTGGAAATAAGAGGAAGAGAATGGGGGGGGGGAGGGGAGAGGGGTGGTGAAGTTGTCTCACATAGAAGCTCAGAACAGCCCGGATGGGAGAATAAGAGCTTTAGCACAAGGAACTATCTTATCACACTTTCTCCAACAGTATCTAAAACAAGCCCCCTATCATAGGAATGGGGAAGTAGGAAGAAGTAAAGATTAAACCCTCCTGAAAAAAAAAAGGGGGGAGAAGGGGACTTTGAGTAGCCAATGGAACTGGTCTGGCCTCAAGGTTTAAGAACTCTTAGCACTCCAATAAAACATGCCTTATCTCCTTTCCCAAGGGTCAAAATATGATCATCATATTTGCATAGAAGCAGTTTTGCCTAGAGCTCAAATCTGAAAGTCATTTAGTCCTATAAGACTATGTTTCCAAGTTTTGGACAAATGGAAAACCAAAATAAGGGATGGGGAACCTGCAGCATCGAGGCCACATAGGGCCCTCTAGGTCCTCAAATATAGATTCAACCAAAGGGCTACACTTGAGGGCCTTGAGGCCACAGGCTCCCTTCCCCTGATCCAGAACCATAGGCTATTATTTTTCTTCTTTTCAAGTAACGTGTAGAACAGTTCTTGATATTGCTACAGAATATTTCACGTGAAAGGAGTGACAAATTTTGCAAACTCTATTTGTCACTGGATCCTATAAGGTCAGCACTGCCACCCACATTTTAGAAAAGAGAAACCAGCTCTGGAAGAGGGACTTGTCTTAAGCCAGACAGTTGAGTCAGTGTCAGTGCTGGAAATAGAACAGTGAAGTCCACACTAGTATGCAAATCAGTATAAATAGAAAACTCAAGAGAATCAGACCTTTACTACTGTGGAGGCAACCTCATGATAGTTTGAAATGGGAAGAACTAAAGATTCTACAAATCACACAATAGGAACCACCTTCTTGCCCATTTTTGTCTCTTTCTTTCTTTAGAATTTAATCATTAAGGATTAAGGAGTACTTTTCAAGGATATTTCCATTCCTTCTTGAAGGATTTAAATAGAAAACAGATGTTTCGGGATGGCAAAGTATTTCTTTAGGCAGTCACTAAGAAATACTCTTTCCCTGGCTAAGTCTTTCAGATGTGAGCAAACAGCAATTGCTGTTCAATGAGCACATTTTAAAAACTGACAGTAATTGTCACTAAAAGTAAGAATAATTAGATACTGTTTGTGTGTATTTGTAACTTTGAATCAAAAACTCATGTAGTAAACATACATTTATATAGCACTTCAAGGTTTACAAAGCATTTTGCAAACATTATATCATTTGATTTTCACTACAATCCTGGAAGAGAGATACAATTATTTTCTCCATTTTACAAAGGAGGAAACTGAGGCAGAAAAAAGGTTAAGCAACTTGCTCAGGGTCATACAGCTATTAAGTATTGAGAAGGATTCTAATTCAGGCCTGACTCCAGCCCAGTACTCTATTGTATCACTTAGCCTCTGGGGAAGGGTTCCCAAATTTATTGATAGACATATTAATTTTTTTGAGGCAATTAGGATGAAGTGATTTGCCCAGAGTCACACAGTTACTAAGTGTCTGAGGCTGTATTGGAACTCAGGTCTTTCCGACTCTAGTACCAATGTTATATCACCACCTCGCTGTCCCACTGTATAAATTCTTGATCAGGTTTTAAGTTAAGGAAAAATGAAAAGATAAAATGAGATAAGATTGATTTTCATAACCTTTGACTTGCTGTTCTTGGCTGCAGGTTTTTCTAGATTTAAACCTTTTAGGGAGGAAAATCCATAACTCCTATTTACATAATTTAAAATTTTTTTAGAAAAATAAAACCCAAACCTGATCTTATTTAAGACAACCATTTCATAATGCTTCATTGAGTCCTTAAATGTAGAGCTAGAAAGTGACCTTGGAGATGATCTAATCAGATCCCCACTTTTTTTACAGATGAGGAAACTGAGCACTAGAGTTGTTAAATGCATCTGAAGTCAATAGGTCAGTTAGAAACAAAGCCACTCAAGTCCAGGCTTCCTGACTTCCAATCCAGAGTTCTTTCCACCATACCACAGTGTTCTTTCATCATTATTTCAACAGTACAGTTAGGTTAGATTAAATTTTTGGATAGCTGTGGAATTCTGTTGAAGATATTTGAAAGACATACCTGCATGGCTATACTTATATTTGAGATAAATTATTATTTCTCTCTTAGTTTTCCCATCCTATTTCTTCTTTCCAAACCCAGCCACTTGTAAGGTTATTCAGTCTGCTAATAGATGAGATGGCTCAATGATCTGACCCAACTAGAAGACCTTAACAAACAGAATCCAGTCTAGGTAAGATCTTGCCTTTAGGAAATAATCCCCTCTCCTAGGAACCTTCCATTAGAATTTATGGTGATCCAGCTTATGAAGGGGAAAACCAGCCAGAGTAGTTTCAGTAGAGATGGGTTCTTTTGTCCAGATTGCTGGAGGCAGCTAAGTCTTGTGATCTAGTTACTCTTAACGGGAGGAAGTGAAGACTTTATGCTTATCTCCTCGCTAATATGCCCACACTTTCATTGATTATTAACCAATTAATGTTGATTTCCACCTTAAGGAATAATATTCTAAAGGTTTTTTTTAAGCATTCAGTGTTGGGGGGGATAGGCTTTGGTTTATCAGAAAAAGCCACTGATCTCAACGTATCAAAACCACAATTACTAAATTGATTATTAATTACTCAAAAATCATGTCTCTGACTTTTCATTTGTCTTACATGAGAATTAATCAGAGGCTCATTAGATCTAAAGTTGGAAAGAAACTTAGAGACCAAGTAGCTCAACTCCATCATTTTACAGGCAAGGACTCTGAGGTCACAAGAGACTAAGAGACCTGCCCGAAATCACAGAGAAGTACGTGAAGTGAGATTTGAAACTTGACTTTCCTGACTCCAAGTCTAGCATTCCATCCCTTATGTTATAACATGAGAAGAAATATAGAATAGTGAACAAGAACCCAGACCAGAAGTCAGGAGACTTAGATCCAGGTTCAGTCACCTAATAGCTCTGTGATGACAAAGAAGCTACTTATCTGAAATTCAGCATCCTAATTCACAAAATGGAGATAATGATACATGTACTGTCAGTCAGTCAACTAGCATTTATTAAGTGCCTTCCATGTGCCAGGTGCTGTACTAAACATTAGGAATGCAAAAAAAGGCAAAATATGAAACACAGAGGAGTTCATCGCATTTAGGTAGTCCAGTGAGAAATACAATATACAAATAACAATATTCAAACAAGGTAAAAACAGATTAGATTAGAAATAGCCTCAGAGGGAAGGCATTAAGAATACAGGAGGACTGGGAAAGGCTTCTTGCAGAAGGAATAATGTTAGCTGTGATTTCAATGAAGCCAGAGAAGCTGTGAGACAGAAATGAGGATAGAGAGCATTCCAGACATGAGAGACATATACAGTCAGTGAAAATGCTCACAGTCAGTAGAGAGGATATTGGGTACAAAATTAGCAAGCATGTACTAAATGACAATTATGTGGCAGACAATATACCAAGCATTGTGGATATTAAGGCAAAAATGGAATAGTACCTTCCCTCAAGAAGTCTACATTCTAATAGAAAAGGTAGCAAATATATATATGAGCCTATTTTTAAAAAATGTGAATACAATTTAGTTTGTGGCAGGAAGACCTAGCACCTGGTAAGGTGGCTGCAAGGACAGAGAGGTCAGTCATCAGAGAGGTCTTAGAAGAAAAGTACTTTCTTAAAAAAAAAAAAAAAAAGAAGAAGAAGAAGAAGAAGAAGCACTCTATGAGTATGAGCCATTATTTGGTAAATCAAAATTTTTACTTTAAATGACACTTTGCCCAGCATTCAAGGCCTTCTATAATCTGACACCTCCCACTCTACCTTTCTGGCTTTTCCTCATATTATTGTAGCCCAGTCAATGGGGATAGCTTTCTATAGTCTGTGCCTTTGTCCCCATGTATCTTCACTCATGTTATTCCTTATTCCAGGAATAGCCTCTTCTCTACCTTCCTACTCAATCGCTACATTAATGCCCAATTCAATGACACCTCCATGAAATCTTCTTTGATCTCCCGTGAACCTCCACAGCATGATCCTTTCTAGTACATGTATCTGTTCTCTCTTTGTCTTTCCATTACCCTTCATGATACTGCAGCATAGGAGCTTAAGAAATGTTTGCTGGCTTTGGTGGATCTGTGACCCTCTATTAGACAGAATCAGAGTCTTAAATGGAGATTCATGAACTAGTTTACATATAGTTTGGATAACTGTATGTCAATATAACTGGTTTCCTTTGAAATCCTTGTTTTTGTGCATTTAAAAAACATCATTCTTTCAACACAACTCTGAAGGATTTTTGATGAAAAATGCTATCCATCTCTAGAGAAGGAACTGATGGAGTCTGAATACAGATTGAGGCTTCCTTTTTTTGGCTTCATTTTTGTGGCAGTTGTTTTGGTCTGTGTTTTCTTTTGTAACATGGCTAATATGGATATATGTTTTGCACAACTGCCCATGTATAATCTGTATTAAATTGCTTGCCTTCTCAAGGACAGAAGTGGAGTGGAAGGAGAGAATTTGGAACTCAATTTTTTTTTAAAAAATGAATTTTAAAATTTGTTTTTATATGTAATTGGGAAGAAAATATAAAAAGAAAAGTAAGTTTTTTTTTAAAATCCTAAATTAAAACTTCATTCTGAGAAGGGGTTCATCGGTTTTACCACACCATCAAAAGGGTCCATAACACAAAAAAAATGTTAGGAAACCCCAGACTATATGTTTCATAAGAATATAGAGGATGTCATACTTAAGCTTCTCCCAATTTTCTCCCAATGGCTGGTGCAAGGCTCTACATAAACACACTTTTCTGAATGAATGAACTATAACCAGAAAAAACCTGTGGAAATTTAACTTTTTAAACCTCCATAACCAAGTAAATTATATTTCCAAATCAGAGGAATAACTCTTCAGAAAGCCTTTGTTTCTAAATAAAGGAGAATGTAAAAGGATGTGGGAAGGTCAAATATGCTTGACCCCATGTTAAACACATTAGCTTTATTCAATCAACAAGCATCTGTTAAGTCCTTACAATTCTATCTCCCAGTTCCCAGCACTTTTTCTGGATCTCCCCTCTACCTGGAACTCTCGTCCTTCTCATCTCCACCTCTCTGGCTTCCTTCAAGTCTCAGCTGAAGTTTGACTTTCTGCAAGTCCTTCCTCTCCCACTTGATGCTTGTTCCTTTCCTTTGTGGATTATGTCCAATTTTGACCATCTCTTGTCTGCACACAAATGTGTATGAGTTGTCTTCCCTGATAGACTATGAATTCCTTGAGTGCAGAGATTGTTTTTTGCCTCCTTTTGTATCACATCAATAACATCACGGAGCCCTTGAAGTACTGAGATGCAAGTAGAGCATTGTGGAAAGAATATTAAAGTCTTCTTTATAAACCATATTCCAATCCCAGCTTTAACACAAATTAACTATGTGCCCTTACACAAGGGAAAGAGCCAAAGGGAATAAGCATTTTCAAAGGGAATAAGC
The DNA here is from genome assembly GCA_028658325.1 of Potorous gilbertii. Lineage (NCBI taxonomy): Eukaryota > Metazoa > Chordata > Mammalia > Diprotodontia > Potoroidae > Potorous > Potorous gilbertii. Next base: position 551,280,431 of record CM053769.1, read on the forward strand.
ATTTATGAAGATCCTACTATGTGCCAGCACATGCAATATTTAGAGTCTTGGGCCTGGAGTCTGGAAGACTCTTCTTCCTGAGTTCATATCCAGGCTGAGACACTTATTAGATGCATGACCTTGGGCAAGTCACTTAATCCTGTTTCCTCATCTGTAAAATGAGCTGGAGAAGGAAATGGCAAACCCCTCCAGTATCTTTGCCAAGTAAAACCCAAATGAGGTCACAAAGAGCTGGACATAACTAAAAGATGACAGAACAGTACAGTATGTACCAGGAACTAAGTGAAACACCTTACAAACATGATCCTATTTGATCCTACTACAACTCTGTGAGAAAAGTGCTATTATTTTCTCCATTTTACAGTTGAAGAAACTGAGGCAAACAGTCAAATGATTTGTCAGGGTCTCACAGCTACTAAGTATCTGAAGCTGTACGAGGTATTTCATCTCTCTAGGCCTTAACGTCTTCTTTAAAATGAAGGGGAAACTAAAGAATAATCTCTAAGGTTGCTTCAAACCATGAAGTGTTAAGATTGCCTCCTACTCTACCGGCCACACGCAAGGATCTCAGCATGACTAGTATAGCTAACTAACCAGAGTTTGAATATTCAGCTTCCTCACCTCTACAAATCAAACTGTGAAATATTCCCATAGAAAAGAATAAAAATTAGGTTACCCAGGATGCTCCGATTACAAAGATTCCACCACAGAAAAAGTGACAGCTTCTCTGGCCCAGTTCGCTGCTCTACTTGTCAATTTGAATAGCTGTTAGTCCATACACATATACTTGACAAAGAGAGGAAAAACTCTAACTCGCTCTACCTTGCAGCAGAAAGCATTTAACTGCTAAGGTTATTCTAGGAAATGCCAGAATACATCAACTCTAGTGAAAAGTAAAGACACTGGGATGCCCCTTCACATTATAGCCTGCTATCAGGTTGACTTCCTACCTCCTGAGTTCAGCAGTTTGTGCAATATGTCCATAGCTTAGAAAGCCCTCAAAAACACAGCAAGGAATTATATATCCCACCAAGAACAAAGCAGACTTCAAACTAAAGTTGAGTTTTTCTTTTAAATCTACACATTTTTAGGGTCTTACAAGTTGTTATGTGTTACAATGAGCCTGAATATGTATAATTATCTTGTGTATTTGAAAATGATGCTATTTGGGAGATGACTTTTCACTGGAGGCTGTGCATGCTGCTGATAAAGGTTGAGACTGCAATACTCTCCCTTGGTCTTGAGAGACAGAGTATGAAACAGTGGAAAGAATACAACAAGAAATCATGAGACCCAATCATAGACTTTAATTGGCCAGTTGCTATCCTTCATTCTTGGAGAGGAAATGACATCACTAGGTTGGGGTCCAGGTACAGTGTATCCCAGCTGTGGCTGATCAGACCAATGAGCATGGAAGCCTCTACCACAGATCAGGCACAAACACTCCAGAACATTTGGAGTGCAACACGCCAAATGAGTATGAGCTTGGGCAAAGCATTAACCACTAGGAACTCAGCTTTTCTCCTCTGTAAAATAGGGATAGTTATGTCTCACAAGGTGGTTGTGAATCTTGACTGATGACTTATATGAACTTGCTTTTACATGATGAAAGTAAAAGATGAAAATCATGTCTTTTGCTCTCTACGTAGTAGTGCTTCTTCCAAGGACTAGCAGTAGATTGATGTAATTGCTGTTTTCTAGCGATATGGCATGGTACTGAACTAAAGCTCAGGCCCTTCATTTAGAAATATAAAGAAAATATTTTAAAGCTATGCTAGACTGAAATCTTTAGACAACCATATCAGCCTTTCTTTAATCAGTTCTAAAATAAACAATGTCAGGCTCCCAGCTCCCAATCAACTCAGGAAAGGATTCCTCCCTAAAATAATTAGGGCAAAGACCATTCAAGGGCAGGCCTGGGAATGATCTTGACCATGACAGGATAAAGGTAATGAATAGAAAATAAAAATATATAAAAGATAAGATAATATTCATACTAAGAAAAGTAAGAAGTTTCTTTTATTTTTTTGGTAAATATCTGGAATTTGTTTTTCATATGCTGTAAAGGAGAATAATGGTTTTTGGGAAAAGATTCTACAAAGGTATTCTGAAAACTGAGCGACTATTGTTCTGTTTGAGGACACAAATTGTTCACTGAAATTTTTCCTTATCCTGAGCTCTGTAACTATATTTTATAATGGTATGAAATTTTCATGGTTCAGAAATACTATAAAGTGTAACCTCAAAAATGGCTCGTCAGAGACCGGATTTCAGAGTCACGGGGTGGCTCTGCCCCTCTTTGTTTCTTTCTCTAAGTAGAAATTCTTAGATCAAAATCATCTAAATTAATGTCTTAAAATCTTTCTGGCAGGGCTTATGCCTCAAATGTGGAGTACAGGATTTTCCTCCACAATATCATTGCTTGAGGTTATATGTATCAGGCTTTATTCACCATCCCTGTATTTCAGTAAAATTCCATTTTCACAAATATTGTAATTTGGTGGTTGTTGTTCAGTTGTTCAGTCCTGTCCAACTCTTCGTGAGCCCATTTGTGGCTTTCTTGGCAAAAATACTGGAGTAGTTTGCCATTTCCTTCTCCAGTTCACTTTATAGAAAAAAGAGGCAAACAGGGTTAAATGATTTGCCCAGTATCTGAGGCTGGATTTGAACTAAGGAGGATGAGATTTCCAAGCCCAGTGCTCTCTATCTGTTGTGCCACCTAGTTGTCCTTCCTCTTAATATCATGAAGTTTATCTATTATTCTATGATTCTGTCCCCTCCTCTCACCCCCATCAATTGCTAGGTAGATATAGACACTATCATTGCAAAAATCTATAGGACTAATCTCTTCACAAATTCAATCAGTTTATTATTCAACATGTCTTTGAAGAATATTTAAGTGCAGAATTGAACATGCTAAACAGTTTTTAAAATAATAACTATGACAGGCTTTGTGAAATGTGTTAGAGCAGCAGATTTTTAAAAGTTTAAAATTTTAATTAAAAAGTTACTTTCCTAGAATGTGGCATGTTGTTGGCTGTTGTCTATGCTTTGGATTAACTTATCTGGGCATATGTCATGTCTCTATATATATAGAGATGACTTTTCCTGGGGTCCAGAGATTGCAGATAAATTTCAGGGGCTCCATAAATAAGGGGAGGGGCAGAATTGCATCTCTATTTTCATTAACTTCTACTGGAAATTTGTTATTTCCTTCAGTGATCTGAAAACAATATTTTGAAGTCACCAGAATACCAAAGGATTTCATGACACACACAAAAAGGTTAAGAGCCCCTGACTTAGTAATATGGATATTCCTTAAGGATAGGGAAGCCTTTATATCCTCTGTGCCTAGCCCAATGCCTTATTCAGAGAAGATGCTCAATAAATATTGAAGTGAATTAAATTTTCTTATGAATCTAGGGAAATCCATTATATCAATTATTTGGTTTTTGTCAAAGGCACTATTTGGTCAAAGGCACTATTTGCATTACCTTGCTTAGCTCTTTTAAAAACTGTTGGTTTTCATGCAAGGAACTAAAACATCCCCAAAGGACTCGAAGGAAAATGCCATCCATATCCAGAGAAAGAACTATGGAATCAGAATGAAGAATGAACCAGACTATTTTCCCCTGTGCTATGTTTTGTTTTTTTCTCATAGTTTCTACCTTTCAATTCTTCTATGTGACATGACTAATGTGAAAATATAATTTTAATTAATTTAAATAATTTAAAATATGATGTCATAAGAATGTATGTGTTGAACCCATATAAGATTGCATGCCGCCTTGAGGAGGAAGGAAAAGAAAAATTGGAACTTATAGAAGTGATTGTTGAAAACTCAAAACAAATAAATTAGTTGATTTTGGGGGGAAACTATTGCTTTTATGATGCCTGAAGATTTACTGTAGAGACATAAATAATTGTAGAAACCATCAAAAACACCAAGCATCCCAGTTCTCCTGACTTTTGTGCTGCCACTGGACTTTGATGATGCTGGGGAAAATAGTGAGGCTGGTGACTGTGCAACTCTGACCCACTTAAATCTAATTCATGTACAAATCAAGACAGCATCCTGTGATGTTACTGGTCCTCCTTGACAACAAGGGCATACAACAATAGTAAGGCATTGAACACTGTGAGCCTCTGCTCTGTTTCTGATATTGACTAAGACATTGGGCAAGTTATTTGGCTCATCAGTACCTCAGCTTTCTCATTCATAAAATAAATGATTGGATTAGTCATTATCCAGGTTCACCAAGGCCCCTTCCAGCTCTAACATTTTATCTCTTGCTCTCAACATCATGGTTCAGAAGAAAGGACAGGAACCAGAAGCCCTGCATTCAAATCCTACTTCACAGATTCAGTGAATTTTGAGCGTTGGAATAGACTTCAGTGGTCACCTGGTCCAACCCAAACCAGAAATGACCCCCTTCATAATATGCCTGACAAATAGTCATCCAGCCTCTGCCTGAAGACCTCCAAGGAAGGAAAATTCACCACCTCTTGAGGCAGCCATCTATTGCACTTTGAACCATCTCAAATTCTTAGAAAGCTTTTCCTAACATCAACCTTAAATTAACATCTCTGAAATTTCCACCCAAGGCTCTTAGTTCTGCCTTCTAGGGTCAAACAGAAAAAGTCTGTTCCTTCCTTCACATGACAGCCTTTCAAAGCTCTTAAAGAGAATTTTCGTGTTTCTCCTAAACCTTTTCTCCAGGCTAAGCGTGCCCAGTTCCTTCAACAAATAAATCCTCGTTTGATATGGATGTTAGGCCCTTCACCATCTACATACCTTCCTTGGAACATTTTCCAACTCATCCATGTTCTTCTTAAATTATGACGTACCAAACTCAACATATTCCAGATGAAGTCTAACAAGGAACAGAGGTCAGTGACATTATCATGCCTGTGTTCCTGGAAACAATGCCCTCATTAATGAAGCCCAACATCACATTAGGGTTTTTTCTTTTCTTTTCTTTTTGTTGCCACATCACATTACTGATTCACATCAAGCACACACGCTACTAAAACCTCCAGATCTTTTTGGAAATTTTGTTGATTAATCATGCCTCACCATAATGTACTGATGAAATTGTTTTTCCACACCCAACTGTAAGATTTTACATTTATGCCTACTGACTTTCATTCTATTAAGATTTGGTGCAATGTTCTAGCCTCCCAGGCTCCTTTGCGATCTTTCCTCTTTGTATCTATGCCTTCCAGCTTTGTGCCACCTGCAAATTTCATGAGCATTCCATATTTGTCTTTATCCAAGTATTTCATTAAAACGTTAGCCAGCACAGGGCCAAGAACACATTCCTAGGTTAATCCACTGGGAAGATCTCTTATTGCGTTGAGGATTATTGCCTAGGTGACCTTGGCAAAGTCACATGATCTCCTTGCCCTTCGTATCTGCATTGTTAAGTGAAAGGATTGGACTAGCTGACCTGAAGTCCCTTCCAGTGCATGTGATTTGTGATGTCATGAAACAAACTAGACTGAGACAAACAAGTATTTAGGTGATTAGAGGGCAAACTTTACTCAAAAGCTTGGGCAACTGATGCGGGGGTGAACTGGTATCTCTTGAGGATTCAGGATAGATGAACAAGGAAGCTATTAAAAAATTAAGGGAAGAGGAAAAACCACACACTTCATCAGCAAGCTGGGATTTTTATTCTTAATGAACTATTAAATCTAATGTGGGCAGGACTAACTAGTTAGTAACAACTTGGAACCCAGCTTTTTTTCAGTCATACTTTTTCTATCATACCATAAAACAGGTCTAGCTAGATAAGTAGGTGGAGAAGAGTCTCTGCTCTGCATCTAGTATGAATATTTACAATGTATTACCTACAAAGTAATGACCCTACTTGAGGCCCATTTACTCCATTGTAATAATATACAACTAACAGATAACAAATGTTCTCAATATTATTCTCTGTTGCAATCAAGAAAGGGACAGCAAAGGTATGTAGCTAAAGAGGTCAAGGGCAGAAAGGAAAGTCCCATACATACAATCATAGTGCCAAGTAACACTTTTTGTGATAGCAAGGAACTAGAGACAAAGTAGATGTTCAGACAGGAGGGAAACGTTAAACAAAACATGGTACCTGAATGGAACTGAAATCCATGATACTCTGAGAAATGACAACCATGAGGAATATAGAGGAACACAAGAAGATTGGTATGAAAGGAAGGAGACCGAAATAAGCAGAACCAGGGCAACAATACACACAAATACAACAATGTAAATAAAGCAAAAAATAAAATGCAACCAAACACTGTGCAATATAAAAAAATCATTTAGCCTTCAAAAGGCACAGGCAAACATACTCCTTTTTTTGGGGGGGGGGGGAGGGTGGAGTACTACTGTGTATGTGGTAGAACATTCCATGGCCTCTTTGAAGCTCTCAACTGAATTGTCCTTAACTGTTTTTCGTTACAAGGACAGGCTCACTGGGTAAGAGCATATTGAGAAATAACTGATAGAGATATATGCATATATATATATATATATATATATATATATATACACACATACATATGTATGTATATAAATATGCATGTATGTGTATATACACATATACATAAATTTATATGTAAAAAACCAAAAGGCATGGATTAAAGTTTTAAAAGAAAAGAAAGGGTCTGCAGGTAACCTTACAATGGAATATCATCTAGGCTCAGGAATTGTTAAAGAAAACCTTTTGGTTGCAACTCTTAAGATACCTTATCATCTTTAGATAGTAAAAAAAAAAAACACTATATCTGAATACGTATACATATTCACTTATATATATATGACAGAAAAAAATGCAATTAATCTCTGAAAAAATGGGGTAGGGCTTATAGCATCTTAGAAAATAAGTTAGTGGAAGAACTGGTTTTAAAACACATTTCAAATAATGTCTAGCTACGTGACGCTAGACAAATTATCTAACCTCTGTGAACCTTGGTTTTCTCAATCTGTAAAATAGGAATGATAATAGCATGTAACCCAGAGTTGAGAAAAGCAAATGGCATAATGTGTGTAATGCTTCTCTTTGTAATCCTTAAAACACTTTATAAATACCAGTTACTACTTCTATTACTATCATTGAGAGACAGTAATGGGGTAGAGGGCAGGGAGTCAATTTGTGAGTCAAGAATAACTAAATTTGAATTACTTAACCTCTCAGCACCCTCCAAGCAAAATTTCGAAGACCATTGCTTGGGAAGCAGTTGCCAGAAATAAGATTCAGCTTTCACAACACCAATGACATCACACAAGTCTCACCCCCAACTCACCCCAAAGTAAGAGTTCTGCTTCAGTTTAATTTAACTTTTAAAATTTTAGACATTTTCAAAAGAAAACATGTCCGATGCCTCCTCCCACCCCTAAATGGAGGAGCCTAAATTCAAGAAGTTTACCCAATAATTTTTTTAATGTTGCTAGAATTTGAGCCCTGAAGGACATCAAAAATCTGGCCAACTACAATGGCCGTTAACTGTACCACGCTGTGTCCAAGGTGTCCTTCTCTTCTATTAATAATTGTTAAACTCTTCTGGGGAATATATTTTCTTTTTTTTATTAATTTGTTTGTCTTCAGTTTTCTACAACCACTTCCATATAGCTTAGATTTGCCCCTCCCCCATCTTTCCCTCTCCCTACTCCCTCCCTCCCTCCCTGAGACAGTGTGCAATCTTATGTTAAGTTCTACACATACATTCTTGTTAAATACATTTTCACCTTGGTCATGTTGCATAGAAGAATTAAAATGAATGGGAGAAACCATGAAAACAAAACAAAACAAAACATAACACAAGAGAAAATGGTCTGCTTCATTCTTCATGAAATGTTCTCTCTCTGGATGTGGAAGGTATTTTGCCTCAAGTCCAGTGGGAATTTTTTAGATCCTTGCATTTCTAAGGGTTAAGTCTACCAGAAAAACTCCTTGCACGCTGTGGTTGTTGCTGTGTACAAAGTTCTCCTCGTTCTGCTCCTTTTGCTCAGCATCAGTTCATATAAGTCCTTCCAAGCCTTTCAAATCATCATTTCTTATAGCACAATAGTATTCCATTACATTCATATACTCCATCGTGTTCAGCTACTCCCCAGTTGATGAACATCCCCTCAATTTCCAGTTCTTGATCACAACAAAGAGAGTCATCATAAATATTTCTGTACATGTGGGTCCCTTTCCCATTTTTATAAACTCTTGGGGATACAGTCCTAGAAGTGATATTACTGGTTCAAAGGATATGCACATTTTTGTAGCCCTTTGGGCATAGTTCCAAATTACTCTCCATAGTGGTGGGATCCGCTCACAGCTCTACCAACAATGAATTAGTGCTCCAACTCTTGCATATTTCAACATTTATCATCACCCTGTTTTGTCATGTTAGCCAATCTTATAGGTGTGATGTGGTACCTCAGAGTTGTTTTGATTTGCATCTCTCTAATCAATGGTGATTTAGAGCATTTTTTCCTATGGCTATAGGTAGCTTTAATTTCTTCCTCTGAAAACTCCCTGTTGATATTCTTTGACCATTTATCAATTGGGGAATGACTTGTATTCTTGTACATTTTAGAAGGGAATATACTTTTTTAAGGGGGCCCTTTGGGGGTGATTTTTAGGAAGCATTGGTAGCATCCAAACAAAATCTGCCATGCTCTGTTATAAGGGATGGTTTTCAGGGAGGAGATACAGGGGGAAATCTATGTGGGTTCACAAACCCATATGACATTGTAAACCACAGTTTAAGATGTACTGAAGGACTCCTGAATGCAAACAGTTTAAGAAGCCCTGATCTAAGAAAATGTAAAAATAATCAGTCAATAAACATTAAGCACCCACAATGTGCCAAGCACTGTGCTAGGTGCTAGGGATACAAAAAGAGGCAAAAGACAGTCCCTGTCCTCAATGAAACATACAGTCTTATGGGGGAGACAACATGCACACAAATATATAAAAAGTGAATGTATACAGAATAAATAGGAAATAATTAACAAAGGGAAAGCATTAGAATTAGAGTTTGGGGAAGATTCAGTAAAAACAAAAGACAACAATAAAACAAATTTTTAATCTCTGTCAATAAAATCAAAATTAAAATTAATGTTATAACATGTGATAAATGCTTAATGAATTCATTCATTCACAAATGGAGAATTTTGTCAAGGGAATCACAGAACTACAGAGGGGAAACGGGCCTTGGAAACAGATTATCTAGCCCATCCAACATCATTTTACAACTGAGGAAATAGAAAGAGAATTAGTGACTTGTCCAAGATAACATAGAAAAACAGCAGCACCCATAAAACCCAAGTCTTTTGGCTCCTTCCTCTAGCTTTCTTGCTCAGAATCCTCAGAAAGAGCAGCAAGGCCTCGAATGCATAACTTTTGAGTAGAAAGGACCAGCTCAAACGCAAACAAATCCCAACTTCCCTTATCATTTTAAAATGTTTAATTCTAAAAGAGAATTCTAATAAAATTCTAGCATATCCTTTCTATATTAGAAAATGGTCAGAAGATTCAGGTCTGGGAACCTGCTTTAGCAAACTGATTTACCCTTTTTTCTCTTCTATATATCTTAGGGAAAACAATTGGCTAGGAAAACTTACCTGCCAGCCATCTGCAAGGACTGCCATTCAAAGTAGCTCTTGTTTTTAACTTCTCAAGAATCAAAATTAAGATAAAATTAGAATTGCATGTGACAGGGTTGTTAATTTGCCTATTCAACCACCAAAGCACAATCACTGATTCAGAGGTACAATCCCAAGTCACACTTATTTCTGGTGTTTTGGTTTATCCTGAATATTAGTTGTCTCTCAAGCTAATTGAGTATTAACCTATCTTTCAACATTATCAGTAACCATTCTTTTATTCAGTTTACTATTTATTAAAGAGAGGTACAAACAACATTAGACCCTAGAGCTAGAGCTGGAAAGAACCTTGGAAAACATCTATCTCTGAGGCAGTTCGATGACTCAGTGAATAAAGCACTGGGCCTGCAAGTCAATTGAGTAGCTAGGCAAGTCACTTTAACCCCGTTTGCCTTAATTTCCCTATCTGTAAAATGAGCTGGAAGAGGAAATGGAAAATCTCGCCAATATCTTTGCCAAGAAAACCCCAAATGAAGTCCTGAAGCCAAAAACAATCAATGTTTTGATGGATTCGATGGGATAAGATCACAAATCTTATTAGCAATTAGATACTTCCCTATTTGGGATTGAAATCTATATCCATGAAACTTGCACCCACTGGTCCTAGTTGTTTTCTGGAACAGCACAGAAAAAAATCTAATCTGTCTACTACAGGGCAGTTCTTGAAATATCATTCCATGTTTATTAAGTACCTACCATTTGAACAGAGCAATTATAAGCTTTGAATGTTCTCATATCTCCAACATGCTTTTCCTAGATGCTGCTGCAGTCTGAAAACACAATTTTATTTCTTTTCTTACAACCATAGACACTTGCCCACCAGTCAGTTGATTGCTAACTGTTTACCCAAGTTCCTATGTCTACAAGGCTTGTGAATTTGTCTTGTGTCTATAGCTTAGACACAAGCCCTCACTCCTCTCCTGTGGTCCTCCTCTTAGCCACTCAAACAGGAATATATTCTCAGACTAGTTTGCTTTAGGGTAGCAAGAACTACTTAAGCAGTGAAGAGACACACATAAGAAAGTACAAATAATTCAGTTCAGTTTCACAAGGCTTAAGAAATTGGAAGGTACTTATGAGTTCCACTCGTCTTGTTATCTTGGACCTTAATGGGAATCTGTCTTCTATTTAGATCTACTTTGTGTCTTCCCCTCTGTTCAAGCCAAGATGAGTTTTCTTCCTCCAACTACCCAAGAAATATTTTCTTTCCCCTCAACTGTTATTCTCCTCCAAGTCCAGATGCCTGCTTCTCTTTGATATAGATTATCTCATATGAAGGGTAATGAACTTGGAGAGAATAAGACTTATATAACTTGTAGGGAAAACTATTCTGACTATCTATATAACCTTGGAGAAGTCACTTCAACTTCCTGATGGCTAGCCTCCTATTTCTAAACTAGAAATAATAATCCTTGTTTTGCACACTTCACAATATTATGGGGAAAATCAAATGAGACAGTGAATAATAAGGTTCTCTACAGAGTTAATATTTTTCTAGCAGGGAATGGGGAACCTGAGGCCTCAAGGCCTGAGTTTAAGTTTTACAGAACAAACTCCGTGAAGTTTGAATTCAGTCAAAGAGCCACGCTTGAGGACCTAGAGGACCACATGTGACCTTAAGGCCCCAGATTCCCCACCCCTGTAAGGAACAAAAGAGATAGTTCTTCACTTCTTTCAAATCAAGACAAACATTATGCACCAATCAAAGGGCAGCTAGGTGACACAGTGGAGTCAGGAAGACATCTCCCTAAGTTCAAATCTGGCCTCAGATACTTACTAGCTATGTGACCCTAGGCAAGTCACTTAATCCTGTTTGTCCTAGTTTCTCATAGGTAAAATGAGCTGAAGAAGGAAAAGGCAAAGCACTCCAGTATCTTTGCCAAGAAAACTCCAAATGGGATCACAAAGAGTCAGACAGGACTGAAAAATGACTGATTCATAACAACATGTAACACTATGGATACAGAGGGGGGATAAACAAACACACAAAAACAAAATAGTCCTGGCCCTCAGGAAACTTAATTCACAACCTTCCAGGATGGAGATACCATTTTCATCTACAGTTTTACAGTATCCGTGTGTGAGAACATTTAATAAGAAACCCATCAGTGAGGAGGTTGGAGGAGAGGGACAAAATGGTCACTCTAATTGGGGAGATCCTCCAGCAGTATGGGAAGAGAAGTAGATATCAACAGGGAGAAAGTGAAGAGGAACCCCCAATGCAATTAGGGGTTCTTAGATGAATGTAATGAAAAGACTTAGAAATTCTCTTTTAATGAAAGGGGTGTTAAGGATAGTATAGATATGTGGTATAGATGTATAGATGTGAACAGAAACTGTGACTGAAGGCATTCATGTAGGGAAAAGGGTGATACCTTTTGAATAGTGTGTGAAAAGAAGGGACTGTTTGGAGAAAGATACTGCTAGTAAGAAGACTGTGGAGACTCTTTTGAGTAAAGAGATTGGGGAAGAGGCAAAGTAACTCTTCATAGATGTGCTAGGGGCAGGAGGGAGGTTCCTTTGTTACCCTAAACACATTTTTCTTAAAGGTTTGATGATATTGGTCACTTACAGAAAATTAGACCCAAATCTTTTTCCCTTCAGAAAGCAAGCCATATTCTGAGTCTTGCTTAGCAAAATGGCTGCTGTCATCAAATGTCAAGTCTCCCACCAAAGAAAAATTGTAATGTATATTAAGCTTTCTTAATAGTATCTATCTGGGCAGGTCATAAGCAAAGGTAAATCAAAATAACTTCAAACAGGAAAAAGTTAAAACTCTTATATTTATCATTTTAAGATATGAGTCTAATAACAGTAGAACCACAGTTTTGGTCATTTACTAGCTGGAATAGTCAGAACAATGAATTACATTGAAAGAGTGAATCCTCTCTCCCCACCCCCAAGGCTGTAACATTCTACTTGCTTAAAGTAGTTGTTACAGACTCTAGACAAAGAGAGAAAGAATTCCATGCATGCATGAGGAAGCTAACAGCTCAGTTGACATTTCAGAGGCGGTAGAGAAAAAATAAAAGGCAAACCTGTTATTAGTTTCTAGTAGAATCTGCTAATAAAAGACATCAGCACTAATCAAACATGTTTGAAGTTTCTCGCTAATACAAGAAGTCAGCGTGATTATTCAAAACTCTAATGTGAATCAGCATCTCAGCAGATCTTGGTCCTTCCTTCAAAACATTTCTTAAATTCCCTGGAGCTAATTGCCTGTATTTCTCCTAATCCTTCATTCCCAAACTCCTGGAAAGATCTGTCTACCATTGCTGCTTCCTCTTCCTCACAATCAATTCAGTCTTCAACCATTTTTATAATCTAGTTTATTGCATTACCTACCATTCCATTGAAATTGCTCTCTCCAGGGTCAAAGAGTTATTAAATCTCACTGCTTTTTTTTCTTTTTGGTGGCCACATTCCTTGATTTTCCCAAAATATTTAACGCTTTTGACTATTCTCTTTCTACTGAACCTTCCAGTTTCCTTGCCTGGTTTTTCCTCCGACCTGTCTCAGTTTGGCTCAGCTGGATCATTAGCTTCCACCCATCCCCAAAGCACAGATATCCCACAAGGCTGTTGTCTGTCCTCCTCTCCCTCAATATTTTCTTCCTTGGTTATCTCATCCACTCCCAAGGGTCTAATTACCCATCTATGTTGACAGCTTCCTAGTCTATATGCAGCACCTTTCCGGGCTACCCCACCCCAACACGCATTAGCAGGTTGGGTCCTCTTGGGGATAAGTATTCCAGTTTAAAGATGTTTGGTGGGTTTCTACTCCTAAAAGTAAAGCTTACAAGCTTCCACCAGTGTGTTCCCCTTGTATCTATATTGGAGACCACAATTAACCCCAAGCAGATGCACCTATTAAAAGACATTTCCCTCATAAACTTAGGGGGCACACGTTCCCATTAGTAAAAATCATAATACATAACATTTATGTAGCATTTACAATGTACAAAGCATTATGCTAAGTGCATTTGATCCTTAAAACAACCCAGCAAGGTGGGTGTTATTGAGAAAAGCAAACAGCGGTTAAGTGACTCACCCAGGGTCACACAGCTAGGAAGTGTCCAAAATCAAATCTGAACTGCAGTTTTCCTGACTCCAGGCCCGTTGCTCTATTTACTGTGCCAACTAGCTGCCCCAATAAAAGCAATGTCTAGGAAAAGAGTCAATAGTTTACAAGACACATAGAAAAACACAGTCTCCCTCTCCTATGTCTTCCTATGATGTCCTTACAAGGTGTCTTTGCTAGCACTATTCATTTTTTGGGGCCGACTGAGACTGCTGTGGAACTGGGCTCTGGTCACCACTGTCTCCAGCTTTGTTGACTTCCTCTCCTAGGATGCTGGCTGTGCTTTTTCAGAAACAATTGCAACTCATTCTCTAGAAACATCAGAAATCCAGCTGTGGGGATCTGATTCTCCCAAGCAATTCCAGGCTCCGGATTCTCTCTCTATTCATTCCCTGCCCTGGATGAGACACAGCAGCTGGATTCTGACATGTGCTCCTGCTGAGAGATGTCATTGTTGATGAGGGTGGGGGAAGGAGATAGATATCCCCTCAGTGGCTTAATTATGACAGAAGCACTTCTGCCTGGCTTGACCCCCTGCAGTGAGCTCAGTTCTCATTTGCTGCTTCTCCCTCTTTTAAACTCTTGGTCCATCCAGCACTGCAGGGTCAGTAAGAAGATAGAAAAAGGGACTCGGTAAAAAGTCTAGTGTCTTTGCCAACACTTGACCCTTTTCTGACTCCTACACAATCAAGCAGACCATTCAAGATCTTCAATAAGTTATCACCCTTACAACTTGCAAAGTCTGAAAAGGGCCAATAGTCTTAACAGATAGGCAACCATTTCCCCCATTTCTCTTTCACAGGCAAATGCTCACTTCCTACTATATGACCCAGTCTGACAATGAAGGCCTTCCAGTCAATCTCTAACCAAACTTTCAAATCTTAGTCTCCCTTCTTGTACTTCTACATTCCAGGCAAATTGGGTTACCAACTGTTTCTAGAATGTGGCACACCCTCTCCAGCCTTTGCACATTCCTGTAGACTAATTTGATTCACAGCAGAATTACCCATCTTCCTCATCCTTCCACATTTGCTTCTTTCAAAGCTCAGCTCTCAAGTGCCAGGGTTACCCTTTGTTAGAGAACTTTCCTTTCCCACTCCCACCTTCTGGCCCTACATGAAATCTGGCTCATCTCATCTGGCCTCTTTCCAGTACTGCTTGCATTTTTATACATATATCCTGACTCAATGATTGTGGTGGTAGAATTACTTTTAGACTTCCCCTCTACTACCATCACTCAGTAAACCCTTCTCCTCTAAGAGGATTAACCAAATTTATCACAAAATCCAGATTCTGGTATCTATTATCATCTGATCATTCCCTTTCAAATAGTTCTTTCTCTGTAATGTACTAACAACCCCACAACTCCTTCATCTTTGAAATAAAATCCTCACTTCTTTTGCCCATCCCCACTAACTATCATCTGATAACTCTCTCCCCCTTCTGGGCTAAACTTTCTGAGAAAGTTAGAAGCCTCTACTTCTTGCCCCTTTAAAATTTTCCCCTTTAACTTGCTTCTAAATCTTCTGGAGTCTTACTTTTGATCACAACCCCAGGAGTCTGTCCTGGACCAAGCCCTCTTTTATTTCAATGCCATCTCAATGCATGATTTCATCAGCTCCTATGAACTTAGTTGCCATTTCCATGCAGATGACTCACAGATCTATACATCCAGCCCTAGTCCCTAAATTCCTAGTCTCCTCAACACCAATCCTTTATCATCTTGAATTCAACATATGTTTCTCCAAATATCTTAATATCTTTAATATCTTTCTCCAAAATCTCCCCTCTTCTCAACCTACCTATTACTGTTGAGGATATCATCATCTTCCTAGTCTTCCAAGGTCTTAATATTGGAATCATACCTAACTCTCTCTGTGCATTTGTCCCATATCTCAAATCTGCTTTTTCTAACTTCAGAGCATCTCCTATATATTATCCTCTCTCCATTCATGTAACCACTATCCTTATACAGGACCTCAGCATCTGTTTCCTAGATTACCATAGAAACCTTCCAATGGGTCTCAAGTCTCTCCCCACTACAATTTATCCTCCATTTAGCTACTGAAGTAACTTTCCTAAAGGACATTCTACTCAACAAATTTTAGAAGTTCCCTATTATTTCTAGGATAAAATATAAAATCCACTTTTTGGAATTTAAAGCCAATCATTCACAAGTAGTCCCTTCCTACTTTTCCATTCTCTTACATTTCCCTGCCATCCACACATTCTACAATCCAGCTACACTGGCCTAACTGTAT
This sequence comes from Potorous gilbertii, assembly GCA_028658325.1. Taxonomy (NCBI): domain Eukaryota; kingdom Metazoa; phylum Chordata; class Mammalia; order Diprotodontia; family Potoroidae; genus Potorous; species Potorous gilbertii. Next base: position 551,296,418 of record CM053769.1, read on the forward strand.
ATTAAATGATACTCTATTTCCCAACCCTCTGCCTATATACTTCAAGACTTGGATCAAATCCCACTTGCTGTAGGAACTTTTTCCTGTCTTTACCTCTGTTCTTCATCTCCTTCCCTATGAAATAGCCTTCCATGTACACTGCATATATCTTGTATGGAGTGCCAGGTCTGAAGTCAGGGAGATCTGAGTTCAAATGTAGACTGAGATTCTTAATAACTGCATGATCCCGGGCAAGTCACTTAACCTCTATTTGCCTCAGTTCCCTCTTCTGTAAAATAGTGATACTAACAGCACCTACATCCCTGGGTTGTTATAGGAATCAAATGAGATAATTGTAAAGTGTGCCTAGCAAATAGTAAATACTATATAAACGTTAGTGGTTATCATCATGTTGTCTCCCCCATTCAAATGTAAGATCACCAGGGGCAAGGACACCATTTTGTATCTACAAAGATCATCACCACTTAGAACAATGCTTGAAACAGAGGGAACACTTATTCTACCAATGCTTATTGACTGATTTACTGACTTTCACCAATCACCTCAGTTGAAAAGTCTCTCTTCCTCCTTAAAGTTCACTTTACCCAAGCTTTGTATTGTATGTGTACACAGCTACTTCCCCTAAGTAGGCTATAGGGTCTTTGAGGGCAGGTTGTGAGTCATTTTTCATCTTTGTATTATCAGAATGTGACACACAGTATTGATTTGAATTAAGTTGACATACTAGGTTCAGACTTTGATGGTTTATAGTCATTGAATCAGATGTTTCCAATTAATGATCTATTAATCTATCATCTAATTATCTATCAAAAAATCTTCTCTTAGAATGCTTCAAACCTACCCTGTCCATAGAACCAAGAAAGTAAGTAAAGAAAAAGACAGGCACTTGGTTCAAATAAAAGCAAACAACTCATGAATCACCTGAAATGCAGATTTTTGTACTACTCCAACTCCAATTAGATTAGCCAGTCAATTAGCTTAGTTAGTCTAAACATTTTGCTCATTTTACTTTATGTGCAATATTGAAAGCTGATTTCCTTCCCTATGCTTTTCTGGTGAACTATAATTCTCAGGTGGGAGTGGCGGTGTAGGGTTAAATAATTTATTTTCTTTTATTCATTCATTCATCTATTTATTTATTTTGGCAAGACAACAAGCATTAAGTGACTTGTCCAGGGTCACACAGCTAGTAATTGTCAAGTATATGAGGCCACATCTAAACTAGGTCCTCCTGACTGCAGGGCTGGTACACTAAGTCACCCAGTTCCCTCATTTTCATTTATTTTTAAAGCTATTGCAAAAAAGTACAGACTTCTAAGATCATCTTCTCCCCTATCTTTTCCACTCACTGCTTGCCTTACTATTTCTTGGCTTTTTGAACAATACAAACATGAATTTTCTGGAGGGGGCTCTTTTTTATGGAAGAAGCCTGATAAAATAGTATCCTTGTAAATTTTTAAACTGAATACGTTATACTCTTTGATAGCTATACCCAAGAAAAATCTGTTGATTTTGTTGAAATATGACAAGACAAGAAGGAACTGCATACTTTAATTCATATACATGATTTTAAAAAACTTCTTATATTTACTTTAAAAGTTTGATGGTTTCTCACTATATATTGGGCATTTGGGAAATACAAAGAAATATGAGACGTGTACCTCAAGAAGCTTATAATCTAGTAAATACTGATTGCATTTATTTTTTTTTTATTTTTTTT
>CM053769.1:551298637-551341341 GCA_028658325.1 Potorous gilbertii
TAAATGTATTTCCATGTGCTACTTTCTTTTTGTTTATTCCTTTCTCTTACCCCCACCCTCTTTTCCTTCTTCACAAGTGTTTTATTTCTGATTGCCCTCTCCTCCATCTGCCTCCCTTTCAGTCTCCCCTACTTCTTTTATTCCCCTCCCTTTTTACTTCCATATAGGGTAAGATAGATTTCTGCTTCCAACTGAGTATGTTATTTCCTCTTTGAGCCAATTCTGAAGAGAGTAAGGTTTAAACTTTGCCCCTTCCCCCACCCAACTTTCCTTCCATTATAATAGCTCTTTCATGCTTCTTTTATGTGGGATAACTTACCTCATTTTATCTCCCCCCTCCTTTTTCTTCCAGTGCAATATTCTCTCATCCTTTTATTTTGTTTTTTGAGGTATCATCCCATCAAAGTCAACTTATATCCACACCTTTATCTGCATATATTCCTTCTAATTGTCCTCATAATAATAAATTGCCAAGCTTAACTTTATTGAATTTCTTGTTTTCTCTTTCTTTCTTTTTTAACCATTTTATATTTCCCTTGAGTCTTGTATTTTGAGGTCAAAGTTTTTATTCAGTTTTGGTCTTTTAATTAGAAATGCTTAAGAGTCCTCTATTTTGTTAAATGTCCATTTTTCCCCCTGAAAGATTATATTCAGTTTTTCTGGATAGTGATTCTTAGTTTTAATCCTAACTCCTTTGCCTTCCAGCAAAAAATATTCCAAGTCCTGTGGTTCTTTAATGTGGAAGCTATCAAATCCTGTATAATCCTGATTGTAGCTCTACAATATTTGAATTATTCCTTGTTGGCGGCTTGCAGTACTTTCTCCTTGATCTGTGACCTCTTGAATTTTGAAATGATGTTCCTGAGAGTTTTCATTTTGGAATCTCTATTTGTCCTGTGATTCTAATATATTAGGGCAGTTTTCCTTGATAATTTCTTGAAAGACGTTGTCCAGGATTTTTTTTAATCATGATTTTCAGGTAATCCAATAATTCTTAAATTATCTTTCCTGGCTCTATTTTTTTAGATAAGTTGTTTTCCAATGAGAAATTTCACATTTTCTTCCATTTTTAAAAATTTTTTGATTTTGTTTTATTATATATTGATGTCTCATGGAGTCATTAGTTTTCACTTGCTCAATTCTAATTTTTAAGCAATTTTCTTCAGTGAATTTTTTTAGCATGCTCTTTTTCATTATTCTCTTGCAATGCTCTCATTTATTTTCCCATTTTTTCTTCTACTTCTCTAATTTGCTTTTTAAAATCTTTTTAAAGCACTTCTGGGAGTTCTTTTTGGACCTCAGACCAAATTATATTTTTCTTTGAAGTTTCATCCGTAGCCATTTTGACACTGTTGTCCTCTTGTAAGTTTGTGCCTTGATCCTGTCCCCATAGTAACTTTCTATAGTCAAGTTCTTTGGATTTTTGCTCATTTTTTCCTGTATATTTAGAGACTTGGCATTTTTACTGTGAGAGTTTGACTTTCGTCCTAAACTGTCCCAAGCTTTCTGTGTTGAGGCTCAAGGTCGTCCTTCTGGTTTTCACTGGGATTCAGGAACGAGCTACTGGCTTGTAGTATAGGGTATGCTTCCCTTCAGGCTCGTACTGAGGAGTAGAGTTTCCTGTCTACTTTCCCAAGGTATGGGGTTTCTCTACTGGCCTACCCCAAGGGCAGGGGTCTCACTGCTATGGAAATGGTTTTTCTGCTCGTTGTCTCTATGGGAAGGACCTTTTTGCTGGTCCACCATGGAGGGGTAGGGGGATGGGGGGAAGGCCCTACTGTTGGCTTGCTAGGAAATGGGGCCTGTATGGCAGAAGGCCTTAGGGGTGGAGTCTAGCTGTTGGCCAGACCCAGGTCAGAGCCTCACTACTGGTCAGCAAAGGACTGAAGGCCTGGATTGTGGTTTGTGCTGGGGAATGGAGCCTTGCTATACTGCAGAGACTGCGGACTTGCTTAGGGGGCTGCAGGTTTGCAGGAGGGTGGGGCCTCACTGATGAATTGCCTCAGGCTTGGAGCCCTGCCACATCAAAACCTCCCCCTCTTCCACCCTAGTGAGACACACCTTTTGTCCTGTGCTGGTAAGCTGCTTCACTGCTCCTAAGTCAATTCTGAGCAAGTTTTCAAGTTATTTGGAGGGAAATTTGGGAGAACTTCGGAGGGTTCCTTTCTCACTCCACAATCTTGACACTGGAAGTCCTACTCTCCTCTTTTCTAGACCCTTGTTGCTATCAAATCTATGGACCTCTAGGCCATGCTCCCTCTTTCCTCAAAAAATCAGTGTGTTCCAAAGTTGAATTCTCCATTTCAACTTCTGCCCTTTTCAATCATCCTGGTCTCTTATTTTCTTGAACTTCCAGGGCGCTTAGTACATTGTCTGGCACATAGCAGGCACTTGAGAAATGTGACTTGACTTCAACTCTCAGGATTTTTATTCCCAGTATCCCTCAACTATGCACAGAAGTTTTCATACTTTAACCCTACTCCACTTTTCCCGAAGTATTAGATTCCTAGTTATGGTTCTGTGACTGACCCAAGCAGGAAAAATGTAGGGTGCCCCAGATCCCCCAAAAATTAAATTTTTGATCATTTGCAGCCAAATTAGCTTCAAGTTATCTTTCAAAGTTTTTCATTCCATGCAGAGGATCAGCTCAGTGAGGGTCTGATGGATTCCCTTAGAGGTGACCTAGCTTTCCAAATTAAAGGATTCCTGTAAGACCTCAAATGAAGAATAAGTAAAGGCATATTTAAACGGTAGTAATTTTCTATTGGTCTTTCTACCTCCTAACATTTCCCTCCTGCCTCACTATTTCTCTGTTAAGTGGAAGCTCTCTCATCACTAGGGCCTTCTGAACCCTTTTCTCTAGTCATCACCTGCACAGTCTTGATGAAAGGCAGAGTAAGATGTGTAACTCTAACTTCCGGAAGGGCTGCTTGAAATTCTCCTTGCCCACGTAGGGTTATCATCAGTGACTTTATACTTCCTTGTCACTTTCCTGGGATTTTTCCCCACACTAAATCTGCTAAATCCCTCCTGTAATCCCACTTTCCCAGACACTTCCATTGGTGTCTGTTTGCCATAACACTAATAGTATTTACTAAAAAGTGTTTAATGTGACAGAAGGTAAGGCAAAAGAGGAAACAAATAATTATTGCAATCCAAATTTCTTATAATTTCAAGAGCTGAATCTATGAAAGGGTAAGGCAGAAAAATTGTGGAAATTTAACTTCAAAGAAAAATTAAGATTTAACATGCATCAATTGAAAAAAAGTGGCTTAGAAATAATATGAAGGAAGAATAAGAAATATATAGTTAAAAAGTAATGATATTCTAATATCTATAGTGGTAAGGCAGAGTAGCATCATAGATGGAGAACCAGGCTTGGAACAAGAAAATCTCTGTGACTGCAAATCCAATTAGCCTCTTAGGGCCCAAGGCCACTCTAAGATTACAATTCACAGAGAGGTTGGCAATCATTGGAGGAACTACTCATACTATGGGTTCCCTTTACTAAGAAAATCACAAATCTAGGCAAAAACAAAAACAAGAACTTGCACATCCAAATGACTCATATTCCCTCAAAGTCATATCCTTTAGAGACTTTCACTTACTTCAAGAATGCTGCCAGTGCTCAAAACAGCTACTCATTCAAAATTATCTTCGAAGACTGAGTTTTTAATATGGTGCCAAATTTCTATCCTTTGAGGGTAGCGTTGAGTTTCTTAAGCAGTCTGAAACGATTCAGAAGGAAATCAAGTACTGGACAAAATTGAGTAATATGGATTTTATCAAAAACAATTCCTCAGAAAATATAATGTGAGCCAGAGCATTGTCATGATGTAAAAGCTCATCATTATGCTATAATTCACAATTTTTATATCAGACTGTCTCTCAAATGCTTCAAAATCTCCACGTAAACCTCATTTACTTGATCAAAGGTGAGTTCTGAAAGAACATTTCCACTAATGTCAGAGAATCAAATCAATCTTTTATTCATTTGTGATTGTGATCAGCAGCGCTTTCTGGGTATCTCAGAAACTGGTTTCAAAGCCCAGGCCTTAGCCTCTTCTGCTAGAATCCTAATCCCAGGCTTTGAGGAAGAATAAGAATTCTCTCAGAATCAAAACTAAAGAACAGGAAGTAAAGCCCTCGGGGAAGAGGCCAATACCAAACCAAGAAAGAACTCCTGCACTCTGCTTTAAGAGAAGAAAACACACCATGATGACACAGCATAGTAGTAATGAGAGAGACAGGGACAAAGACAGAAAGACAGATGGACAGATAGACAAAGGCTGAGAGAGAGAGAGAGACAGAGACAGAGACAGAGAGAGAGAGAGATGGGATTGATACTTGAGTAAGAGGCAAATACAACGTAAGTCTTAAGAAGACTGTGAGAAGGCACAAGGCCTCAGGGATAGAAGCAGGGAACCAGGTGACCCCAGTGTGCATATTTACTTTTGTCAGATAAGCTCCCAAAGGCTTACAGTAGAGTGGTGAGGGTATGAACATTGAAGTCAGGGAAGGGATCGGTTATATGACCATGGACAGTTCCCTTACACCTTACACCTATCTCAAATTTCTCTTGCCAGGAAAATAACTGAAAATACTAACCTTTTAGCACTGTCTAGTCTGCATTCCAAAGAGATAAGGAAATAAAAGGAAAAAGACCTATCTGGACAAAAATATTTATAGCAGGTCTTTTTGTGGTGGCAAAGAATTGGAAATTGAGGGCATGTCCATCAACTGGAGAACACCTAAACAAGTTGTTATATATGATCATGGGGGAACACTATTAAGCTATAAGAAATGAGCAAGTAGATTTCAGAAAAACCAGAGGAGACTTACATGAACTGATGCAAAGTGAAATGAAGAGAACCAAGAGAACATTATACACATATTGTATGATGATCTACTGTGAATAGCTAAGCTATTCTCAGGAATACAATGACCCAAGACAATTCTGAAGGACTTATGATGAAAAATACTCTTCCTTTCCAGAGAAACAACTGATGGAGCCTGAATGCAAATCCAAGATACCTTTTCTTTACATTTCTTGGGATTTTTTGTCCATGTTTTCTTTCACAGCTTGACTTACATGGAAATGTGTTTTGTATGACTACACTGTATATATTACATCAAATTACTTGCCTTCTCAATGAAAGGGAAAGGGGAAGGAGGGAAAGAATTTGGAACTCAAAATTTGAAAAAAAATGTTAAAAAAATTTTTACATATAATTGGGGGAAAATAAAATTAATAAAAGAAAATACTAATCTCATGGGGTCAGGAAGAGCATCCCATAAAATAAGCAACTAAATAAATGGGAGTCTCAATTACTGTTCCTTTGGAGTCATCTAAAAGGATTGATGTCAGCAAGGGACTTTCAGCCTACTTAATCAATTAGTAGACACAAATCAGGCCTTAATCACTTCTCCACTGAATTATCATCTGCACTTATTGATTCAAGACTGACTGACCTTTAATATTCCTGACTATGTAAAGCAAACCCACAGTCTAAGCTCTGTTGGTAATCACAACCTACACCTGTATGCACCTGCCAAACCACACCTTCAACTAAACCCAGCCAGTGTTTCAGCCCTGCCAAGGACCTAGAACCCGTACTGGGTACCTTAAGTTGGAGCTAAAAGCCTGGAGGCAGTGAGAACACTGTTGACTTTCAAGTTTTGTTTCCAGCTCATACTAGAAATACTATTTCATCACAAGTTACCATTTTCCTTCAAAAAAAAAAATGCATGACTTGGTCCAGCTTCCCTAAACAGAACATAACAAATATCAAGTCTTCAAAGTTTCTGTCCCCCTCCAAGTGTTGGATGCACAATCTTTACAGAAACTTTCCTCATGTTCCTCAAGCAGAATGAACTTACTTATTACTCAAAATTTAATCTTCAGCCTTAGTCTTCCAAGTTAATCACCTATTTGAGTGTATCAAATCTCTGATCTTTTCACCATCTCCTTTGACCCATTAATAATGACTGATACTTGTAAAGAGATCTAAGGTTCTACTAAGTTCTTTACATAAACTGTCTCATAGGAGTTTCACAACTTTGTGAAATGGGAGTTGTGATTATCCCCATTTTACAGATTAGAAAACTGAAGCTTAGAGAAGATTCATAACTCGCCCTGGATCATAGAACAAGTGTGTCTGAAGCAGAATTGGGATGCAGGTCTTCCTGATTCAGTTCAGATTTTCTAGCCATTGTTATGTTGCTTCTCAACTGGACAATGACTTAACACGTAATTATGGATATCTTCTCCACTTCTTTCAACTTTGTGTGCCAAACTCTTTTTTAAATTTTTATTTATTAAATTTGATTTTTATTTATTTAGTATTTATTTTATTATTTTAATTATTTATTATATTTATATATTATATATATTGTTTTATTTAGTATTTATTTTTAGTATTGAACAATCATTTCCACAAGATTTTGAGTTTCAAATTTTCTCCCCCTCTCTCCCCTTCCCCCACCACAAGAGATCTTGCATTCTGTCTACCTCTTCCCTCAATCTGCTCTCCCTTCTATCACTCCCCTCCCCCTTCTCTCATTTCCATCCCCTCTATTTTCTTGTAGGACAAGATAGATTTCTATACCCCATTGCCTGTATGTCTTAATTTCCAGTGGCATGCAAAAATAGTTTTTAACATTCGTTTTTAAAACTTTGAGTTCCAATTTCTCTCCCTTCTTACCTCCCCACCCATCCCTATTGAGAAGGCACACAATTCAATACAGATTATACATGTAGTCATGCGAAACATTTCTATAACAGTCATGATGTGAAAGACTAACTATATTTCCCTCCATCCTCTCCTGCTCCTGATTTATTCTATTCTCTCTTTTGACCCTGTACCTCCTCAAAGTATTTACTTCTAATAACCTCCTCCTCCCATTTGCCCTCCCTTCTATCATCCCCTAATTCCCCTTTATCCCCTTCCCTGTTATTTTCCTGTAGTGTAAGAGAGATGTTTATACTAAATTGAGAGTGCATGTTATCCCCTCCTTAAGCCCAATTCAATGAAAGTTCACTCTTTCCTTCTCACCTCCCCACCTTCCTCTCTTCTGTTGAAAAGCTTTTTCTTGCCTTTTCTATATGAGAGATAATTTACCCCATTCTATTTCTCCCTTTCTCCTTCTCAATATGTTTCTTTCTCACCCCTTAATTTTATTTTTAGATATCATCCCTTTATATTCAACTCACCCTGTGCCCTCTGTCTACATGTATATAATCCCTCCAACTACCCTAATGCTGAGAAAAATCTCAAGAGTTACAAATATCTTTCCATGCAGGAATGTAAACAGTTCAACTTTAGGAAATCTCTTATGGTTTTTCTTTCCTGTTTGCCTTTTCATGCTTCTCTTGATTTTTGTGTTTGAAAGTCAAATTTCTATTCAGCTCTGATCTTTTCATCAAGAATGGTTGAAAGTCCTCTATTTCATTGAATGACAAGTTTTTCCTCCGAAATATAATATTCAATTTTGCTGGGTAAGTAATTCTTGGTTTTAATCTAGTTCCTTTGACTTCTGGAATATCATGTTCTAAACCCTTCAATCCCTTAATGTAGAAGCTGCTAGATCTTGTGTTATCCTGATTGTGTTTCCACAACACTTGAATTGTTTCTTTCTGAATTCTTGCAATATTTTCTCCTTGACCTAGGAGCTCTGGAATTTGGCTACAATATTCCTAGTTTTCCTTTGGGAATCTCAGGAGGTGATTGGATTGGATTGGATCCGTTCATTATCTATTTTGCCCTCTTGTTCTAGACTATCAGGGCAGTTTTCCGTGATAATTTCTTGAAATATGTCTAGACTCTTTTTTGATCGTGGCTTTCAGGTAGTCCAATTATTTTTAAATTGTCTCTTCTGGATCTATTTTCCAGGTCAGTTATTTTTCCTATGAGATATTTAACACTGCTATTTTTTCATTCCTTTGGTCTTTTTTTATATCTTTTTTAAATTTTTCATAAAGTTATTAGCTTCCAATGGCTCCATTCTAATCTTTAAGAAATTATTTTCTTCAGTGAGATTTTGAACCTCCTTTTCCATCTGACTAATTCTGCTTTTTAAGCATTCTTCTCCTCATTGGTTTTTTGGATCTCTTTTGTCATTTCGGTTATTTTTTTAAGGTGTTATTTTCTTCAGCATTTTTGGGGTCCCCTTTAGCAAGCAGCTGACTCATTATTCATGATTTTCTTGCATCACTCTCATTTCTCTTCCCAAATTTTGCTCTACTTCTCTTACCTAATTTTCAAAATCATTTTTGAGCTCTTCCATGGTCTAAGACCAATTTATATATCTCTTGGAGACTTGGATGAAGGAGCTTTGACTTTGTCATTTTCTTCTGTTTGTATATTTTGGTCTTCCTTGTCACCAAAGTAAGATTCTATAGTTTGATTCTTTTTCTGGTTTTTGCCCATTTCTCCAGCCATTTACTTGACTTTTGAAGTCTTTGCCAAGTAATTCTCTGCCTCCAGTGAGGGTAGGAGGGTATACTGTCAGCCACTTGATTCCCCACACAATCTGTGGACCTAAAGCTCCATAAACAACCACTGCTTCTGCCCCTGCTGTGACTACCATGGACTCCTTCACCCCCTCCACCACCTTGGGTATTGGGTTCTACTGTCTCACATAGGTCTGACAGATTTTTTCCACTGACCTTCCAATTTGTCCTCAATGTTTTGGGGTTATGAGGTCTATAAACTGCCACAGGTGCCAGAGATTGAGTCCCCCAAGGCCTGCTCAGGTTCCCATCTGTGCCAGTGCAGCCCATGCTAGACTGTGCTCTGCTCCCAACATGGCATGATAGACACTTCCCATCAACCTTCCAGGCTGTCTTGGGCTGGAGATTTGCTCCACTCCATAATGCTGTGGGATCTGCAGTTCCATAATTTGTTTAGAGTAATTTTTTTTACAGATATTTGGCTAGGCTTGGGGGGAGAGCTCTAGCAAGTTTCTGCTTCTACTCCACCATTTTGGCTCCACCCCCACCCTGTGTGCCAAATTCTTGTTCCTGACATTTGCATGAGTTTCTCTCAGTGTGTATTATGAAGATTTCTTTTAACTTCTTTTAACTTTTAAGTTGTATTATTTGGTTCTAAAAATGGCAAATGATTTTTATGCAGGCATGGAATTATACCTGTTTCTCTTCACCACAATTAATACAAGACTGGCTGATCTTTAAAGTCATACTGATCCAAGATGTTGCAAGCATGTTACTGGTAGGATCACGCCTCCCTCTGAAATCGTAAGAATAGCCCCAATCCCTCTGTGCCCCAGATGCTAAGTCAGGGGAACATAATTCCTCCCCTAAGAGACTGTGCTTCCTCCTGGCCCAGTCTGGTCTGTCACACCCCAGGGTCCTGGGACCAGAAGTCACTCTCCTAGGCTGCTTTCTGATAAGGGTGGAGGAAGGTAGCCTGCCCTCCTCCCTTGAGGTACCAGTTGTGAAGAGCTACTCTAGCTAGGACTCCTGGGATCAGCAGCAAAGCAGGGAGAGGAGGCACATGCAGCCATCACTGGCCCTTTCCACCCTCAACACCCTCAGTAAACTGAGTCTCAGGACTTCCTAGGATCCTCAGGACTCAGATCCTAGTGCTCAGGACCAGTCCTCTTCTGCTTTCTACAGTTATCCCTTCCACATCACAGGGGTTAGATTTGTGGTGCCCTCACAATCTGGAAAATCTGTATAGAAATTTTTGACCCTCCCTTCATACCAGAAAAGATGTATGAATTTTACTTTTTCTTTTATAGGGTGTTTCAAAGTACCTTACTTTAAATTTGAGTTGATATTATACAATATTATACATATATTTCATGCATTCCTGAGTTTCTGAACTTTCTGTGTCATCTGCTGACTTTTTCCTGTTATCTGAAGCTTTCACAAAACTCCCCCAAAATTCCCATCGAATTTCTTATGCCACCCTGTGATATATTGAAACAGCTATGGGGAAAATCATGATGTGGAAGGGATAACTTTATTTCCATTCCATCCTTTGGACCGCTTCCCTTTATTAAGGTGCTCTCCACAGTCTGAGTTAGACGACGAGTTCAGATTTCACCTCTACCATTTATTTGTGTGACCTTGCTGTTGTTCAGTCATATCCAACTCTTCATGATCCCATATGGAGTTGTCTTGGCCAGGATGCTGGAGTGGTTTGCCATTTCCTTCTCCAGATCATTTTATGGATGAGGAAACTGAAGCAAAGAGGGCTAAGTGATTTGCCTGGGGTCACACAGTCAGGGTCTGAGGCTGGATTTGAACTTAGGAAGATGAGTCTTCCAAATTCCAAGCCCAGTATTCTATCCAATGCACCACCTGGCTGCCCTGTGTGACCTCATAAAAGTTTGGACTATATTGTCTTAAGTCCCATTCAGATCAAAATTTATGATCTTATGATCTGGCCTCCTCAAATGTCTTTATCTTTCTGATCTGAAATCTAACTTTCTCCCAAACATGCCACATCTCTTTGCACCCTCTCCAAGACTGATTGTATCATCTTTCACATCCTTGATACACAGGGATAGGAGGATCAGTTGACCCTCTATACTATACAATGGCACTTTCAATGAGTGAATGAAAAATATTAAACTGCTTACTATGTGTCAGGTACTTTTCCTTATGCTACTATCACTGAACTATCACTTAAAAGTTCTATCTTGTTATTGTCATCTACATACCTGTGTGTAACACTTTCTCTTTCCAAATAAATTCAATATCTAATTCATAGTCCATTTGTCCACCCCAACTCTTGTTCTCTTCGTATACTAAACTCTCCCACTTATTCAGCATCCTCAACCCCTTTGGCCTCTATCATGGTTGAGGGTAACCTCAACCATGGCAAAAGAGTGATCTCATCTTATACCTTAAGACATTCTGCCCTACCCTGCTTGATTGCTCCAACACTGAATCTCTAAATGTGTCTGCATTGTTAGAATTTGTAGTTATGCCTCTGATTTCCACAAATGACACATGGAAATGTGTGTCTGTGAGAGTGAGTGTGTATGGCAGGAGGATAGGGGGAAATGGAGGCAGCTAGATGGCACAGGGGATAGAGTATTGGGCTAGGAATCAGGAAGTCTCATCTTCATGAGTTCAAATCAAGCCTCAGACATTTACTAGCTGTGTGACCCTAAGCAAGTCACTTAATCCTCTTTGTCTTGCTGGAACAGGAAATGGCAAACCACTCTGGAATCTTTCCCAAGAAAAACCCCAAAATGAGGTCCCAAAGAATCAGACAGAAATGACTCAGCATGGAAATTGGAATTATTTACTCCCTTGATTTAGAGAACATCACAGAGTTTTTTGTTTTTAATGGCTTCAACTTTCTTCCCTTTTTAACCACTGTCCATAATAGATGGAACAGAAATAGAAATTTAATGAATTGATAAAATGTGTAGTTTTATCTTAAACTTCAAACATTTATCTATTTTTTAACAATCTTTAAAATTGGAAGTTATTTTGCAATCTTTACTTTATGACAAGAACACATGCATTTCAAAATTCAAGTAGAGAATAATCTTCCTCAAATCAAAAGTATGATATGAGGACACCTCATATAGGTTGTATCAGGTCACAGAGGAGCCTTTTATCCAGGGGAAAAGCCTGTGTGATAGATCTTTGCTTTATAAAATGAAAAGTTTAAAAATAAATTCAGGCATTTGAACTAGCATAAAAATAAGCAGGGTGTTTTTTTTAAAGAAAGCTAGGATTGCTCCATTTAACAAAAAAAAGTAAAAAAAGCTTGCCAGCTGTGACCACATGGAATCAATTCTTCCACAAGAAAGATTAGCCACTGTCCACAGTTTTCACTATGTATAGAATGACTTGGATGAATCCCCAAGAGACTAAAAGCAGGTGGTATACAACTGAGAGGAGAATCTTCAGCATTTGGCTCCATCACCCTAAACTACCCTAATGACTCCTTTTTCATTCTCAGCTCTTCCTCAACATTCAAGTTATCAATAGGGAGGCTCAGTTTTCCAAATATGACATAATTGTGCTATGGAGAAGCCTCACCCAGGGAAGTGATGAGCTAGAGATCTTTGTTGAAAGCCCCTGGTATCCTTCTGTAGATTGAAACTGGAAGCCCTCAAGGAGCCAAGCATTCCCATATAAAGCTCTGATTGGATTGCTTCCTCTCAGTATGTGGTAAATTAACTTTAATATGTCATTTACCAAAGAACATTGACACCTGACTGCAAAGGAAAAATTAAGGAGGCATTTTGCTATCATGAAAGAATATTTATAAAACATCTATTAAAATTCCTTTTTTATACTATTCTGGAGATGGTGGAAAAGCTGCAAATAGCATTAAAGTATAAAATGAGAAAAGTAAGTTCAAAAAGAAATTATGCTATCAGATGCAATGGTGCCTGAAAACTATTGCTATACCACCTGAAATTCTTCATTCAAATCTCCAGGAAGCCAGAAAGTTTCCAAATAGCATAAATGATTTTAGTGAGAAATAAATTTACAAATGTAAGGTCCTTCAAAAATGACAACAAACTAAGGAGTCAAACAACCAACAAATATTAATCGGATTACATTATGCTGTTTAACATATGTAAAGCATCACAGTCGTGTTTTCATCATTGTTCTCTCTCCTCCTTTCCAAACTCTTGACCTTCTAAAGCTAGCTCTCAATCTTTTACACATTTATAGACTTCAACAAAATGCTTCCACCACTCTTGCTGGGGTTGTTGATGTCTTCTCTAGCCACTATTTAATTCCTAAGAATTAATAGTTTTTTTAGCCTACCCTGCTAAGTAGAATGCCCAAAAAAACCTCTTCCAACAATCCTGGCCCCTTTTCTCCTCATTACATCCTCTTATTATAATTTCATTTTTTCAACTAATTTGAAGCCTATTGCAAACTTCCTTTTTCTTTTTTGTATTAAATTTTTCTTTTTTAATTAACAAAGGCATTTTTTCCTCTCCTTCCCCTTAAACAAAAAGAAAAAAAGCATCATCATTGTAATAAATACATATACTCAAGCAAAATAAACTGGCATTTAAATGACCCATTTCCTTTGGCTATTTATCCCATTTAATTTTAAGGGTCCCTTAGCCTACAGTCCCTTGGCTAGGTCATTGTCCTTATCCTTTGTGAAACAGACGTTTATGATCAAGTCCTCATAGGTTTCTTCTGGACTGTATTCTCTGTTCCCTTCTGTTTTTCTGTAAAGTCTCACATAAGACAAAACAAAGTAGCTACATCTACTTTCTTTCCTTCTTCCTTCTTCCATGCTTCCCCTTTTTCCCAATCTTTCATCTTTTTTCTCCCTTCCATTTGCAGCTGATGTGTGGTTAAAATCAGAAGCAAAACACTCAGGGTCTCGTATATCTATCATGCATTCTCTCTCAGTTCCCATCCCCCAGGTCTACGCTGCTGATGCTGATCTTGTGGCCCCTTTCTCCACCAATTCTTCATCATCTGTGATCACAATATACCTACAAACGTCTTTCTGCCTCAGACTGCTGGAGTTGCAATAGTTGAGGTGATATAAAAGGAAACAGTCACAGCCCAGAATTCACCTATTCACATCTCAAGTCCAAAAATCAGGCTGAGTTTTGAGGAAGGAAGGAAGGGAGAAAGGAAGAAAGGCGGGAGGGAGGGAAAGAAGGAAGGAAGGAAGGAGGGAAAGGAAAGGAAGGGAAAGGAAGGGAAAGGAAAGGAAAGGAAAGGAAAAGAAAGGAAAGGAAAGGAAAGGACAGGGGGAAGAAGGAAGGATCAGCGTTCAAAGGTTTAGGATGCACACACACACACACGCACACACATGCACACACACACATACACACACAAAGGTGCAAAGCCTGGAAGGAAGCACACTCCAGACAAGGAGATGGAGAACATGCTTCAAAAGTTCTAGGATAGGCAAGCAAATGCATCAGAGGAAAGTTAGAATGACTGTTGACTAAGGTCAGACTATCAACTGTGTACCCTGGTCTTGTGTGTTCTATTTGATCTAAGTAAAAACTGATTGAGACAAGTGGAACCTAAGGCAAGCCTTACCTTTCAGGTTCCCTGAGGAACTGATAATGCCTAGGTTGACATAAGAGGCAGATATCACTGCCCTCATTGCAAGGAAAGAACCCTGGGTTCTCAAAGGCTTTGCAAACTGGAATGAGCATTGGGGCAGATCCCCAATGGGATCTCAACAATGGGCTAAGAGTCATCCAAAGACCAACCCAGCAAAATTTAAAGCGATTGATTATTGGATGTTTGATCACAAGACTGTTTTGTTATTGTCCCCCCACCCCTGAGCTTTTCCAATTCCTGCAGACCATCTACAAAAGTAAGAGAAGGGTAGTGGAGGGAACATCTCCAAAGATGAAATCATGGATAGTTTCAAGTATGTACAAATAAGCAGGAGGCTCAAAGAGGTTAAGTTGATTGTCCAAAAAAAATGACATCACTATGATAAAGTCAAGTTTCAGTGTGTCCAACTGTGGCTGATCAGACCAATACAAGCTTGGAATGCTCTGCCACAAATTGGGCACAGATAGTCCAAGTGAATATTTGGGGTGGATACTCTAAATTTGAGCATCCTGCATTTCCTTTGAGCTGTTTCAATTCTGCTTTACTCATAGAGCATAGCACCTCTTCTGATGTGGGCACACCATGATGAGCAGTCCTAAGCCTCCCTAAGTCTCCTATGTCACACAATCTCAAGAACTTTGGAATTGATTGTGTACTGTACTTTTATCAGTTCTTCTGACCACCATGTGATCACTTGCCCTGTGTGAGTTTTCCATAAAATAGTCTTTTGGGAAAGCTTACATTTTTCATTAGAACAATGTGGCCAGCCCATCAAAGTTGCACCCTCTGAAGCATAATTTGAAGTTTCTTATTATGCTTTCCATTAATTTGAGAACATAGGAATTCTAGGAGTTTTTTCCTTATGCTTATCATGGAAACCAGATATAAGAGATTTTGTGAAAGGCAGTGTGGAAACCATAAAATTCCCATCTCCTGGCCAATGGGCTTTTCACTACAGCATGCTACAGCCTATCAGTCATGAAGATTTGGTTTCAATCATTTTAGAGTTTTCATCAGAAACACTTGATTTAATGAAACTTCCTTTTAAAAATTACATTCTTGATATGTAAATACAAACAGTCTTGATATGTTAATACATCTTTAGGTTAAACCAGAGTTGATGATTGATTTGAGTTTTAGAAATATATACTCTTGATTAATTTCAATTTAATCAGATTCATTTTGCAGATATTTTAAAAACTTAATGCTTTGACCTGTCTGAGCATGTTTCATCATTTTCAAAGTAATGAAGATACCAACCAGACCTTATATTTCTTGATTACGTTATTCTCACATTGTATATATCTTCATTCATAGGCAAGTGAACTTGGCTAAAATATTTGCAGGATCATATGATCATAGATTTAGAGTGTAGAAGGGACCTTAGAAATTATCAAGTCCAATCCTATCATTGCAAGATAAGGAAAGTGACAGTCAGAGAATATCACACGATCACACAGTTACTAAGAGTCTGAGGCAGAATTTGAAATCAGGTCTTCCATACTCTTATGTCTAGAGCTCTGTCCATTAAATCCCATTGTCTTTCACAATATCTCTCCTGTTTCCATGATAGACATGAGAAAAAATATCTGTAATTTCCTGGTTAGTTCTCAAATTAATGAAAATTATAGTAACAAACAGGTCCTTCAAGACTTCTAGAATTTTCTACTCCAGAAGTTTCTCTTGTAAATATTACCCCCAGTTTTTGCATTCCTTGCCCAGATCTATTCAGCCACTACAAGATTCTCTATTTAATTTCTTAAAATTTTGTTCAAGGTTAAGAATAGGGATAGAGGACCACCTGATTCCAATTTCAGTGTTCTTTTCCACCACACCAAGTTAATACTTTTATGGAGGAGAGAATGAAGGCCCACTGAGATTGAGACTTGGTAAAGTCATGATTAGGACTTATGTCTCTGACTCTTGGTCATAGAATGACAATTAAGAAATGGCTTTCAAACTTGTTTAGTATAACCCACATCTGAAGGGGAATCCTTCCTATATGCCCCTCCTCCAAAGTGGCCATCAATACCTTCACCTGTAACACTACAGTGAAGGTGAATATACTATGTCCCCAGGCCACTCATTTCACTTTTGAGTAGCTATGACTGGTAGTAAGTTTTTCAGTACCTAGGTCAGCCCTAAATCAGTTTCTCAGCAATCATCACCTATTGGTCATAGCTCTACTCTCTATGATCAGGCAGAAAAAAGTCTACTCAAAAAACCCCATTTAAGATCCTTCTAAAAAAGAAATTAGAATAAAAAGAACATTGAATTTAGAACTGGACTCATAAATCTTAGGCAAGTCATATACTTTATACCTCCATACCTTCATCTGTAAAATGAGGGGATCATTTTAAATGATCATAATCCTATGATCAGAAAGTATAGAGAAGGGACAAGGAGAATTACATGACTGGAGAGGGGGAAATTAGTAAGGGATGAGATCAGATGTTAGTGTCTCAGCAGTTGCCCTCTGAAATGTGAGTTAATAATGCTTTCTTCACTGTGGAATTTATTTGCTACTTTTCAAATATCAAAGTTTATTTTCTCTTGGAATTCTCAAGGTTTTCCCAGGCTGAGAAGGGATAACTTAAATTTTAGAAATGTACTTGGGAAACTTAAATACATTGGACTATTTCCACAGATATCAGCTAAAATTATCTTTAATCTTTTGTTTGCTGAGAGATTGGGGTTATCTCATTCCAGAAGTAATCTTAGCCCACCCCCAATACTTTCCTGGAATCAGGTAAAATAAAATAAAAATGTCCTTCCCTCTCCCCCACACACAGTGATCATGCCACAAAATTTAGGTATTGGCCAATCATATTTTTCTCTTGAGTGGGGCGAGGAAGGAGAGGAGGATGTGAAGAATTATTGATGCCCTTTGTTTTTATATCACATTTATTTCAGAATACGTCCCTCTTTAGTTCCTTACCTTGTAAAAATATTCCTAAAATTTTTAAAATAATTCAACAAAGCCAACCGATACATCTACTGCATCTGAGCATCTATGAAACTTTCTACAACCTTGTTCCCTTTTCTCTCCTGTGAAAAGAAGAACTGTAGGAAAACATTTCTTTTGCGGCACAATCTTCTATCACCTCTCCCCCTCTCTTCATAATACAATAACACACAGTTGCTTTATGTAACAAAAAAGAGCTTTCCTCCTTAAAAAAGATTGTTTACAGTTATTATTAAACAATGTAACTATTGATGTTTCAAGCTCATTAGAGCAGTATTTTCTTATCTTTATTCAAACATTTCTTACCTACATTGGAACCCAAAAGAAATTCAGTGACTCAAATTCAATCTCAAACTTCAAAATATTTGCCTTTGGGAAGCAATGCCAATGTGGAAAACACACACACACACACACACACACACACACACACACACACACACACACGCCAAATGAAATGGAAAAAAGTCACAGTTATTAAGTCAACTCCCAAACTTCCTTTAGCAGTACACATTACTTATCAGGCAGCACAGAACATGCTGTCACCTGAATTGTGTGAATGTCTTGGGGTTGACTAGACTATCACAATTTTATTTTTAATACCACTTTTTCTGTAAAGACTGCTTTAAGTAGCAAGAATAAACACAGGACCAAAATCCCCTTAGGGTTTTTCCATTTTTGCAAGCCCACAAGCTATCAAGACATCAATAACAAAAGTTCCAGGGTTCTCCTTGTCTAAAATGCCTGACTTGGGTAACTGGTTTGTTTGGTTTTAATTGATTACCTTCTCCATTTGGGAACAGGTATCCCTTCTGAACAAGTTCAAGGAAGTGTTCTTTGACGTTTTAAAATGAAATTTTGGTTTGTTTGTTTGACCATTTAAACCATCAAATGCTGAATTAAATCAATTCACAAGATGGAAATTAAATTACCTTTCCACCTGTGCTCAGAGAGTGGAAGTTACAGATGCAGGTAGAAATTGAAAAAAGATAAATTTAGGCTTGACATAAGGAAAAACTTTTAACAGCTACCCAAAAGGAAAATGGACTGCCTTGGGAGGAGACAAATTTCTTTTCCCTGAAGGTGTTTTGTCAGAGGCTTGATGACTACTTGTTGGACACGTTGCAGAGAGCACTTTTTCAGATGGGAGCTGTCCTAGATGACCACTCTGATTCTACTTGGCAGTTAAGTCTAAGTTGCCAGGATCAGATGAAGAAATGGTGGGTGGGACTGCTAAATCATTCTCAAAAATCCTTGAACAAATTTGAAGAATGGGAGCGGCACAACAGGACTAGAGATGAACAAATATTCTAACTTTCAAAAATGAGAATATAGAGGATTCAAGATATATGTTAAACATGAATGAGACCTGGTAAAAGTCAAGAATACTTCATTAAAAGAATAATCAAGAAGCACTTTGTTTTTTTCAGAAAAGGAAGCAGTCATCAGCATGTGCCAACAATGGTTCATCAAGAATAAATTTAGGGGAGTAACTTCATCTCACACACACACACACACACACGCACGCACGCACGCACGCACTCACACATGCACGCACACATCCCCTACCTACCTACCTGGTAGAGCAAGGGAAAACTAAAAATGGGACCATAGAATTTAGAGCTTCAAGACACTTTAGAAACCATATAGTTTAAATATCAACTTCTTCAAATGAAGAAATTCAAACCCAGAGAGATTAAATCACTTGCCCATGACCCTCCAGCTTATACGTAGTATGACCAACTCTAAGCCTCCAGGCTTATGAGAAGGTGTGAAAAGAAGCATATCTTTCAGCTCAAAGAAATGTTACCGTGCTACCCTTGATCATTTGACTTAAACACAATTGTATCTTAGAAGTTGAAGACAGTGAAGCATTTTTTTTTTAAACTACTGTTCTAAATCCGATCAAGCAAACAACAAGCAGGATAGATCCTTGGGTTTAAAAGGTCATCAGTACATTAGTTATCAGTCCTGCCTCTAGCCTCCAATGCATATGCATAATTAATTACCCCCATTTTATAAGTGAGGCACCTGGGAGTGCAGAGAGGTTAAGTACAGTGTGATGGAGTGGAAAGGTAAGTGAAAGATCCAAGTTCAAAGCCTGTTTCTGCCACTGACTATATAGGACCTCTACAAGCCATAACTTCTGTGGACCTGTTTCCTCCCCTATAAAATGAGGGAGTTGGATTTATCAAAGGTGTTAAACTCCCCACCTAGCTTCAGGAGATCTGCAAAACTCTGGAGTGGCCAGGAACCAGACTGAAATATAACTGGGAGATATTTAACAACATACATAAAAATTCAATACAACGTAGATAATGTTAGTTTGTGGTTTACTAAGTTAATGTGGCCTGCAGAGATTTCTTTCTATTTGACTTGAACACTACTGGACTAGAAGACCTCTAATGTCCCCACCAGACCTCCAATGATAATCCTCTAATTAACCCCAATTTTAACACTCCTTCAAGACTACACTCAGGTCTCCTGAAACCTAGAGTAGGGCTCTTTCCACTGTTCCACTATTCCACCTCTCAAAAGGTTTCTACAGACAGGAACAGAAATACAGTAACATGATTACTCCTTCAAGACTACACTCAGGTCTCCTGAAACCTAGAGTAGGGCTCTTTCCACTGTTCCACTATTCCACCTCTCAAAAGGTTTCTGCAGACAGGAACAGTAATACAGTAACATGATTAAGTCATCCTCTTCCTTGGATCTGGGAAGACAGAGGCTTGCCAAGAAATTGCTTTTACACTTTCATTTTCATTCATTCTCAGCATAGCAATGCTCACCATGCACATGAATTTGTTCTTGTGCTACCAAGGGACTCCCTTGGATATCAAAATACATTTTCTTATTCCTTTTCTTCTTTCTTTTCTCCTCCTTTTTGTTTGTTTTGTTTTTTGAAAAAACCAGCTCACAGGCAGTACAGAAATGGAGGTGGATTTCTCCACTCTCAGTCCAGGATATGTAGAGTAATGTGAAGCATATTTGTCTCATCCCCACTATGCTGTTTCCTTCTTCCTGAAAAAGGAAGAACTATAAGAAAGGGATCTTTGGAGGATCTTGATACTTAGCAGTGGCAAGAAATGGGGGAAAGTGGATTATATACTAAGGAGACTCTTGGGGAAGAATATATTTGTCACAGCTATAGAGTAGAAGGTTATTTTTAACCACAAAAAGAGTAGAAAATATCCTTGGAGCCAAAATTGCTGGAATTAATTATACAAAGATAAAAGGATTTTGAATAGCAAAAAGCAGTATCTCCAAATTAAAAAGCAAATAGATTGGGGAAAAAAAGATTTATAGTAAATATATGAAATAAAGGTCTGACATCTGGAATCTATATGAAACTGAAGTACCTAAGATAAATACAGCTGTCAAATGAATGAAGCAATTGTCAAAGGAGGAAATACAAACTTAACCACACAGGAAAAAATCTTCCAACTCCCTAATAATCAAACAAATGAAATCCAAGACAACTTTAACATCTACCAGAATGGCAAAAAGAGCAGAAAACTATAATAACTTATTGTTGGTAGTGTTGTATGAAAAAAGGCACTCAGATAAATTCCTGGTGAAAGTACAGATAAATGCAAACATTTTGGAAAGCCATATGGTGATATATAACAAGTCACAAAATAGAACAGAGATCAAGAGATTCCACTGGTAGGACTCTATACCAGAAACATTATAAAAAGGACCTATATGTACAAAAACCATTTATATCTTCTCTATGCACAAGAGAGAAAAATAAGAAGACAACCTATTGCTGTTGAGTCATTTTTTTTTTAGTCTTGTCCAATTCTTCATGTCCCCATTTAGGATTTTCTTGGCAAAGACACTGGAGTGGTTGACATTTCCTTCTCCAGGTCATTTTACAGATGAGGAAACTGAAGCTTTACAGGATTAAGTGATTTGCCCAGGGTCACATAGCTAGTTAATATACGAAGCTAGATATGAACTTAGGTCTTCCTGACTCCAAACTCAACATTCTACCCATTGTAGTGCCTAGCTGATGCTGTATGGTTAGGGAATGGTTGAATAAATTGTTTCTTTTTAATATAATGAAATACTATACTATTAAAATTATAAATATAAAATACATAAAGGAATATGGAAAGACCTACACAACATAATAGCAAATCAAATTAGTAAAATCACAAATGTATATATCCTAGCAACAATATTTAAAGAAACAGAGGAAAATATGGCAAAAGGCAATAGAAATTCATGCAAGCCTGAAAGGGAACAGTGAACAAACTCATTTCCCTTGTTTGTTTTCTGTTTGGCAATTCATTTTGAATGGCCTTGTTAAAGGTTAAATGTCTAGGGTAAGAGTTTTGCCCTTTATTTTTTGATGTTTATTAGATTATTTTTGTTTCTAGTTATTAAGTTTATAATAATTTTTTTGAAGTATCAGAAGCAGTACACTCACCCACCCACGCCTTTAACAAAGGTCGGGTCTCCCAAGTGGTCAGTCATGACCTAATTGATAGATAATATGTTATCCCTACCTCTTCGTGAATAACAAGCTGATTTATGAAATTCCCTGTATGACCCTACTCTTCGTGACTTCATGAAAAAGACTACTCTGCCAGAAAGAGGGTAAAAGTTGTTTTCTTGGCTTTCCTTCTTGGATTTTTCTGGAAGTTCCCCAAAGTGCAAAGATCAGTGCCAATATTATAGTGCTTATTAGGATATAGAACAGAATTAAACTGAAGATACAGCTGTGTCCTTTGGGCAGTCAGGTGAGAAGAAAACAAAAGACTGGTATTAAAGAACCGATGGGCATAATCCCAAGTGGAAATTTTCATTCAATTATTGTTCTTCATTTCCTTATTTTAACCTTACTCCCAAATGGACACCTATGTCTCCAAATACTTTAAGAAAGATATTTTAAACAATATTAACTTTTGTCAGTGGTCTGATTGGCCCATAGCAAGCAGCTGAATGTACAATTTAGAATGCTAAAGAGTATGACCAGTCTTCATGTCCCATGTTGTCATTCACATTGTACTCAATTTCATTATTTCAGAACATGATACACTGCTTCACTTATGCAATGATCTTAGAATGATTAAAATTAACAAAAGCCAAGAAGTACTCTTTTTTAAGGTTCCATCCTTGAAGCAGCCACATGGAGGTTCCATTTCATTCAGGCTGTGTGGTTTCACTTCAAATTGTTTTTAGATGATTATTTCTCAGGGAAAATCATTGCTGAAATTTGCTGACTGGAAAAAGAGTAACTGGAAAACCAAAATGTGATCATCAGGATCATGCTCTGCTGCTGAGGTGCTCATTTAAGCTTAGTGGGTCTGATTCTGTCACTGAGAAAGAAATAAACTCATTCACTTCAAGAGTTACACTGATAATTACTACTCCAGGAAAGGAAATAAGGGGCAAGGATGGCAATCTCCACCTTTTTTGTTGTGGTTCAGTCATTTTCTATTCTTTGTGACCGCATTTGGAGTTTTCTTGGCAAAGATACTGTAGTGGTTTGCCATTTCCTTCTCCAGCTCATTTTAAAGATGAGGAAACTGAGGCAAACAAGGTTAAGTCACTTGCCTAGGGTCACTCACCTAGAGATACATGAGGCCAGATTTGAACTCAGGAAGATGAGTCTTTTTGATTTGAGTCACCTAGCTGCCCAATCTCTACCTTATTATAGTGAGGAAACTAGAGTCCATGGAAAAACAACCTGACTAAAGTTACAATCTAGCAGAGCTGGCATTCTCCATTCTCCTAGTGCTCCCATATCTTTGGGAGCACTAGACTTCGGGAAATAGTATATAATTGGACTCCTAGTACCATAGGGCTTTGGATAACAATAAATATATACAGTGAGGGAATCTTATTTGTATCACATTCCCAGGAAACACAAACAGGACCAACATTGTCTCTGTTATAGTCAAGGGCACCTGCAACCTTTCAGTAACCCAGATTCAAAACTTTGGGGTCATCCCCAGCTCTTCATTTTCATGCACCCCACATAGCCAATCACTTACCAAATTGTATTTCTATCTCCACCATATTTCTTGCATAGTAAGTCCTCTTCTTTAAGTTCTCACTCCTTACTGCTTCCCACCAGAACTATCATAATAGAATTCTAACTGGTATCTGGGCTCAAGTCTCTCCCTGTTCCAATCTAACCTCCACTCATCTACCAAGGAAGTTTTCCTAGGGCACAGGTCTGACCATGTTATTAAAATTCTAGGGTATCCTCTTATCTTTAGAATCAAATATAAACCCCTCTAGTTGGCATATATAGCACTTTACAACCTGACCCCTTCCTACCTCTCCTTTCTTACTCTCCTCCTCTCCCCCATGTCTGGAATGCACACTGTAATCACCTTTGCTTCTTAGAATTACTGATTTCCTTCAAGAAATCAGTTCAAGCATCACTCTCTATGGAAGGACTTTCTGGGTCACTTGCCGGGCTGTTGGTGCCTTCTCATCCAAGTTTGCCTTGTAACTGATACATACATACATGTTGTCTCCAACAGTAGAATGAAAACTCCTCGAAGCCAGGGACTGTTCAGCTTTTGTCTTTGGATCCCCCGTACATTTTTGGTCATTTTTATTTTTTATAGTATATGAAATAAAAAAGTATTTCCATAACATGGCATAATTTTTAAAAATGATTGCACATAAAACGGAAAATCTATTGTGTACAACTTGCTATTCCTTTTAAATACATAATAACAAAGTTGTTCTGCAAATTTCTTTTTTTCCTCTTTTCCTTCCCTCCCTAGAGATAGCTGCCATTAACAAACACAAGTGTGTGTGTGTGTGAAATCATTCTATACATACTTCTAATTTCTCTGTTTTTCTCTGGATGCAGATAGCCTCTTTCTTCATAGGTCCTTTGTAGTGAATTTGGGTATTTATAATAGTCAAAATGACATATTCGTTCAAAGCTGTTCTTAAAACAATATCGCTGTTACTGCATACAACACTCTCTTGATTGGATTCCCAGTACTTAACACAGTGCATGACTATAAAAATGTTTGTTACTTGATTAATTTTACAGAGGAATATACTGAGTCAAAAGAAAAAGTGACTGGTCCTCCTCACAGAGATGGTCCTCATATCGTCCCTTCAGCAAGGAATATCTCTGGTAACTTCCAACGTAAAGCTTGTTTCACTAGGCTCAACGGGTGATCCATTTATACTTGAACATCCCCTATCCTTAATCCCACATCTTACTCTGCTCAAAACTCAGTTGCCAGGTTTCTAAAACAGAGAGAACTTCAGACCTCAATATTCCAGGAGGGATTTCTTATTCCAGGGAGACTTTTCTACTCAGTAGGCTTCCCTACGGAGGACCTTAGACTGAAAATATCTGAAGTTGTTTATTCTTCAAACAAGGAGAATAAGGAGATATATGAGGATAGTCAGGCAATCCTTTATCAATGCAAGCCTGATAAGAGTAAAACGACTCACTGGAGAAGACAGAGGGAGAGACCAACAGACACACAGACAGACAGACAGACAGACACACAGACAGACAGATAGACAGAGAGACACATAGACAGACACACACACACACACACAAACACACACACAAACACACACACGAAAAAATACTTAGTAAACAGAATGATCCAAAGTAAAGTATCATTAAGCCCCCAACCATATAAGTACTTTGCTTGCAAAAGATCTTTATATATGATTGGGGGACAAGGCATGGGAAGATAGGGAAAAGAGAATAAAAATATCTTTGTTCAAGGTATGCCTCTTGTCCTTTATTTTCCAATCCAGATACCAGGATGACCATCAAAGGCAGCTTTTCATGAAATAAATTCTTTACTAAGTATATATTACTTTGCCATAATGAATACTACATCCAAGTGCTTTGACATAGATTATCCTAGTTGACTTCACACCAACTTCATGAGGTAGGTGTTATCATCCCCATTTTATGGATAAGTAAATAGGCTCTGGTGCAAGCAATTGACGCTGATAGTAAGAGAGAGATGTGTGATGTATGATAGTGATCAAAAGATCAAGTCCAAGATTTCAGTCCCTTTTCCTCTTTAAGTCCCAGTCTCACATTTGTAGGATGGATAATTGTACTAACAAGGTTCATGGGGTTTTATGAGCACAGTACTTTGTAAAGCTGTATAAATGAGAAGTATAACTATTACAAATTCCCACGACTTATTAAATTAATATTTCATCCATACCTAACTGTTATCAAGTTAACTTGTCACATAAAAATAGAATTCCTTTAAAAATTCTTTCTTCGGTGACTAAAACCAAAAGTTTACTACATGTCACAAGGTTCTTTCTATCAAGCCAAGAATTTGCCTCTAAGATACCACCTAGCACAGAGAAACATTCAGTTGATATACTGATCTGATAACCAATGATACAACCTAGTAGAATATCCAAGTGGCCTTGAAAAAGACTTCACAGTATCCCCGGTGTGTAGCATGATTCCATGGTGTGCCTATTGCATCATAGTATCTGTTGGGGGAAAACACAGGGTAGGGTTTTTGTTCCATCTCAATGTTTAATCAATGCCAGAGGCATGTTTGATCAGCCCTCAAAATGGAGCAGCATGGCAGAGGGGAGCAGACTAGGAGTCCGGAAAATCTAGGTTCAAAACTGGCCTCTGACATTTACTGGCTATGTAATCAAAGACATGTATCATTAACTCTCTGAGTTGCAGGTTTCTTAATTGTAATTTGAGGGGCTTAGAGTAGATGACCACTAAGGATTAAATCTATAATCTTATGATATAATTATCCTTCCCCTCTGAAAACTTGCTGCCCTTTTTGGGATGTGTTGTTGAATCCAATGTTGCTTCCTTTACACTTTCATTTCCACAAAATAAATAAACAAATAAATAAAAGAACAAGGAACAATTCTTACTATTTTTGCTTTGGCATCACCAAGAGGACTTGAAATTTTCTACATTTTAAAGAAAGATTCCAATAAGTTCTTTCTGTACATCAGAGTGTCTACGAGAACTACTAACTAGATCACATGATAAAAAAAAAAAAACAGGTCCGCACAAGATATATTGGAAGCATTCATATTTGAGTAGGTATATATGACTTGTGCAGAGAAAAAATAAGTCAATAAGAACACAGATTCATTTGAGTAGCTAAGTCAGGCTTAAAAAAAGAAAGCTGGATCATTCATCCCTAGTAACTACTATGCAGTTTAGTTTATTAAAAGGTGGATAAAATTTTTCTATTTTCTACTTCTATCATGTGAGAAATCACATAAAAAATAAGCACAGAATTCAAATGAACAATTCATTAGACTTATTTGTAGCTTACATTTATATAGCACTTACTATGTGTCAGGCACTGTGCTGAGTGCTTCATAATTATTTCATTTCATCCTCACAACAATCCTGAAAGGCAGGAGCTATTAGCCCCATTTTACAGACAAGGAAACTGAGGTAAATGGAGGGCAGGTGACTTACAGTCACACAGTTAGTAAGTATCTGAGGCAGTATTTGAACTCAGCTATTGCTGACTCCAGGCCCACCACTCTATCCACTATACCACCTAACCACTCGATGAGGCATTTAAGAATTTGGATGCTGACAGTAAGCAAAACTAGGAAGAAATAAGACTTCAAATCCCATTTGACAGCACATGATGGTTACCCACAGTCACTGTCTCTGCTCTTATATAGCACTCTTGGCCCTCATGTTAATTTTCATTGTCTCCTAAGGTCAATAGGGTCTACTTGCCACAATTCAGAGAATTCATTACCCTGATCTGGTGGCACAGAACTCATTACCCAGCCACTGGCAGGAAACAAAGGGACTCCAAAAGGATTTGGACAAATCTATGAATGATTGATAAAAGCTGGTTTCTTCTTTCAGGCTGACAATGTCCAAAAAGAAACGTGATGATCATGTCATGTCCTTCGTGGCCACTGATAGCAACGGAAGACTCAGATACACTCTAGCACTAATACAGTATTGGGATATAGTAGATAGTTATTATATCATATCTGATTGGCCTAAAGCTTGTCTGTGTGACCCTGGGCAAGTTGCTTAAGTTTTAGTTGTTTAGTCATTTAGTGACATCTGACTCTTCCATGACTCCATTTGAGGTTTTCTCTTCAAAGACAGTGGAATGGTTTGCCATTTCCTTCACCAGTTCATTTTATAGATGAGGAAAATGAGGCAAACAGGAGTAAGTGACTTGCTCAGAGTCACAGTTAGTAAGTGTCTGAGGCTAGAGTTGAATTCAGATCCTCCTGACTCCAAGTTGGGCACTCTCCACTGCTCAGTGCCCCTAAGCAACTGGAAGACTGTCAGCTGCAGGACTGGTGCTAACCTGCATTAGTTATGTGAGTTTCCTCACTGCAAAGTCCCTGTGTTAATGAAACTATAGCCACCCTCCCCACAAAAGAATCATGTAAGCCTTTTAGTAGCCATATCACACTGCTGTCTGATGCATAGTGTAGCTCTGCCCTGTAAGACTTAAGAATTCAACAGGGAACTCCCAATCTACTAGGGACACTAGCTCCATCATCAAAATGGTCCTGTCACCTTTCCCTGGGAGCCTGTTCCATTACTTAATTGTTTTTGCTGTTTATAATGTTTTTGACAGTGCCCAGTCAAAGCTTTTTTTCTATAGAGGGAAGAGAAGCAGGGAGACTCATTTGAAGTCAGGTTCCCTTGTTTCTTAGATGAATTATAGTCAGACTATCAAGCAGTATTATGAATAGAACTCTCCTTAGTTCTCTGACAACCATTCTAAGTGTGTTCCCCCACAAGCATATTTATATTCTAACAAACTAATTCCAAAATATAGTTTAAATAAATTCTATCTGCCAGAGTGATACAATATGACTAACAGCTCTGGAAGGTAGAGCTGCAGGAGACTTAATCATGCATTCAGCAGAATCTTCAACCCTGACAAACTTCCCACACAACATATACCCTGCTAAGAAACACACAACAGCTGGTTCAAAATCTCAGTGCTCACCTCCAAAACCTATAAATACAGCTATAGTTTCCAGGTACTGAATATTTAGATAATAAGCTGTACTTAAAGTACAAGAACATAGATTTTTAACATACTTGGGACTCAATTTCCCCAAACTGTTATTTCCTTTTGAGGGAATTGGGGAGAGTTAACAATGGGACAGAAAGCCTCAAAGAGGGCAGGAGAAAGGAGAGAGATATAAACACTGTCTTAAAATATCTGAAAAACTAAAACATATAATCAGGATATATAAAGAGAGGCACTAAAATGACTGGCACTAAAATTGTTCTAATCTGAAAAAGATCTTTTGGATAAATGTTTTTCTTCATGATATGAATACTGTTCTACTGTAGTTCATTTCACATTTTATATGTCAAGTATAAGATACTGAAAATGAATGAAGAAATTTCCTTTTCAAATTAAAAAAAAGTTTGCATTTGACAAAATAATTTTGAATTTTTGTGAGAGAAGTTCACTGTACAAATTTGTAGATCCTCACCCAGACTATAGGAATAATCCATTAGATGCAGAGGAAATAAAGACACAAATCCCATCTCTGCTCTAAAATCAAAACAGAGAGCATGATTTTCCTTTTGTCCCTTTCTATGTATACTGCTTCAAATTTTCCTCCCTTCCCTCCACTGAGGAAATTCAATTTTCTTCTTTCTTAGAAGAAAAGTGTCATGCTTGAGTACCTCAGGAAATGCCTTTGGGCCTGGTTTGCCTCCTCTGAAACATTAATAGAGAGCTTTCTGTTTGTAAAGTGCTTTATCATCTATATTCCCTACTGTTCTAACTCGTATAATGTTCTGTGTTTTGTCCTGATAGTTTTAATCAAATAGGAAGAAACAATCCGGACATCTGAAACCTAGTTTACCACCATCATTAATCTTTGACATTGCCCACCCTGCTCCCCATTTACTAAGTGACATTTGGAATGATAAAACAGTAAGTGGTATAATTGTGAGTTAGATCTTCTAAGACTTCTCTTTTCCACTGTAATACCTCAGTGCTTAGGATGATTAGGATAAAAACACAAACACCACCTTGGTCATAATTCTCCCTATATTTTTTCCAATGCATTCCAAAATTAATATTATTTTCTAGCACATGCCTATGGGCACTTTTTTTCCTGTTAGAGGGATCTCATTTTAGGACTGCCCCTTATATTCCAAAAAGTACAGTAACTAAAGATGACTTTTACATCTAGGATCTCTTTTTCTTCTGCATTTCTTTGGGTCTTAAGACCTTCTAATTCAGAGAAAGGACCAGACAACTGGTTCAACTCAAGCACAATGTTGAGATTTCCTGGCATTTCTCCTCCCAACCCCCTTCAATCATCTCTAGAATAAAGTTACCAACAGTCCCAGAACTCCAGGCAATGACACTAAAATGGGTGTAGGAGATGGGGAAAAGAGGCAAATGAAAATTAGTAATTATCACTTAGTCCCACTCCTCCAAACCACCCACAACAGAATGAGTGATCATTGTTCTTTATTTTATATGTATAAAAATGGACCCAGCCTTGAAACTGCCCAATTGATAACATTTCTAACTAATGGGTGGCAATTTTACTCCAAAAAAAGACTTTTTTTCCCCAACCGTTAAACACAAAATAATAGATTCATCTCTAATGCACATTAGAGAGGTTGTCTAAGGTTAGCCTCCTGGTCAAACAGGTTCCACCTTCTATAACATTCCTAATGTGACTTTTCATAATTTCTAAGTCTACAAAGACATTTTTATGGTTTAATATTATGAAAGGGGCATTTTCAAAATGGTTTTGATTATTAGCTTCTTTTTATAAATGAAAGAAATTTGACAGTTTTTTTCAAGATTTATTCATATTTTTCAACTAGAAATTCTAGCTTTTCAAAGGAGGACAACATTATTCAGTTGGCTAGAATAGGGACTGGCAACCTTTCAGAAATGGGGGCCAAGCTGCTGATTCCTGTTCTTCTGGTGTATCAGGGATGGGAGGAGGCAGTCACATACAAGGAGCATGAGAAGGCTCCTAGCTCAAAAACATGTCTTCCACAGAAGCTACCAAAGAGTCATTTAAATCAACCTCCTTTTAAAATTCAACACCTCCCTGCCCCACCTACTCAGGGATGGGTGGTTTTTAATCACTGTAAATTTTTTTAATCAGAGTTTTACCCTTTCTAAAATCTGGTAGAGATTTATTCAGTAGAGAAAATGGGAATTTAGTTGTAGGAGGGAGAAAGGAGAGACAATTTTGGAACTTGGAATATTTCTGGGAAATATAAGCTTGAGTGGTACAACTTAGCTAAGGGCTTTGGATGACTAGAGAGCAACATAAGGACACTGAGTATCTGAGAAATAGGCGAATACTTTGACCTTTACCTAAAGATTCATCATTGAATTCCTTTAAACAATGGAGCTCCTTCAATGCATATGACATGTGAGTGGAGAGATACACATACTCCTCACTCTCAACCCCATCCCATCCCCATTCAATCTGTTGCCAAGGCCTGTCAATTTCACCTTTATAACATCTCTTGAATATACCTTGAGCGCTGTGACCACTCTGCTTTGGACAGGCTCTCATTACATCACACCTAGATTATTGCAATAGTCTGCTGGTTAGTCTCCTTGCTATGAGTCTCTCCCTACTCCAGGTGAGCCTCCATTCAGCTGTCAGAGGGATCCTCCTAAAGCATGGGTTTGGACATCTCATCACCATACTCAGTAAACCACTCCAGTGGTTCCCCATCACCTCCATGATCAAATGTAATCTCCTCTATTTGGCATTCAAAATCCTTCACCCCAATTATCCAGTGTTCCTATACTTTACACCCCTTGACCCATCACATGCTCTGTGATCTAGTGACACTAACCTCCTTATCGTTCCTCTATCAAGACATTTCATCTCCCAGTTTTTTTCTCCACCTCCTGGCTTCCTTCAAGTCCCAGTCAATACCCCACCTTCTACAGCAAGTCTTTCCCAATCCCTTTTACTTCTAGAGCCTTTCCCTTGTTACTTCCAATTCAGTCTGTATATTGTTTGTTTGAAATAGTTATTTGCATGTTGTCTCCCTCCATGAGAGCAAAGACTGTCTTTTACCTTTCTTTGAATACCCAGCATGTAGCACAGTACCTGGCACATAGTAGGCATTTAGTAAATACTTATTAACTGATTTGACAAAAACTTAACATATACAAAACTGTTCGGGACTACTATTACATTAAGCAGATTATTTCTGCATTTTTAAAATTCTTTTATGACCTGTGATGGTGAAGGGAAAAAAACATAACTAACATTTACTAAAAATCTATGAATAAAAAAACACTTGCCTAATTTCAGGGAATGGAAAATTGAATATTCTGGAACAAAACACACCAACAACAACAACAACAAAACACAAGACAAAAATCACTTTAGTAAATTCTTTGAAAATTACCCAAAGATGCTGTATATAGTGTTTTAAATGAATATAATCATCCAAAAACCAAATAATGATAGTGTACCCACACATTTGGATGTAGGAAAGAATGGAAAGTTAAAGGGTTCATTAAAGGAAAGTTAATAGGTAAAGTATCACATTACTGAAAAGGAAGCCCATAGTTTCAGATAACCAAGATTATGTCATCCTTAACTTGCAATGCTATCTGTGGTAAAGTCCCCACCACCGCCCCAAAAAAGGTTGTAATAAAGGGTATATAACTATAATAGATCTTGTTCATAAAAATTAACAAAGTGAACTTGACTAAATCAGAATAGCTGACAAACTTTTTTCAAAAAACATTTCTGTTGCAGAGAAAAAAAGAATATATAAATATATTGGTCAGGAGCTAGCCAACAATCTTCAAAGAATTACAAGACCACAATGAAAGCTCTAAATCTGACTGCAACATTAAAAGAAAATTGCATCCAAACACTATTTCATTGTGTATTTTGGTTTCCTTTGAGATTGCTTCTTTAACAAACTATTTAAAAAGTACTAAGCAACCTGGGTGGCTATTACAGTTTCCAAACTAGCATTAATAGTTTTAAAAAAAAATTCCTAGGCACTTTTAAAAGATAATCTACCTAAAGCTTTAAATGGAGTAACTTTGGTGGAGATAAGTGGAAAATATGCAAAGCCTAAGAATCTGAATATACAATATTAGAAAAGGAATTTTTAAAAGTTACTTAGAGTTTAACTATTTTCACAAAATCCTTATATCACACAAGATGAAAAACATAAGAAGTCACAATTTTTTCTCAAGATGGCCATTTTTTCCATTTCTCCCTTCCAATTACTCAGATTCTCTGAAAGAATTAAACAAGTTCCATTTGACCTTGAAATACAGCCAACCCATCTGCTTCCCGTCTCTGTGACTATCTACCTTGGCCTAACCAGAAGAGGGAAGTGGCAGGTAGAAATAATAGGTAGAGTTTTTTAAAAACAACTGTTTGCCTATAACTAAATAATGGGTCATATATAACATCTGATATAAAAATATAGTGAATTAAACTATGCCTCAACAAATTGCCCAAGGCAAAACTTTATTTTAAATTTGCAAGTAATCCAAACACACAAAGATGAGTTACTGACATTTTCCTTAGATTTTTGGTGAACATCTTAATTTCTATACAACTCTCTTCTTTCCACTCTTGAGGGGGTGAGAAGGGTTGAAGAAAAGGTTTAGGTACTAGGATTCCAGCTAACTTTACAATATTTGAAGATTAATTTTCCACTTTCTTCTTCCCCAAACACTTAAAAACAATTCTAGAATCCAAGATTCTATTAAGTTTCTCTGCTGTGCTATATAAACTAGACCGCAAACTTTATATATATATAGTATACAACCAATTTTCTACCAAGCTCCTACTGAGAATTACCCCAGTGAGCATATGCACTTTGTTCAACTTAATTGTGTACAGACAATGGATAGGTCACATCACCTAAACACAGTACTGATTCACCCTGTGCTTTCCTGACTAAAGTAGCCATGAATACCAAAATCAACTTATCACATATGCAAAACACCACCGATGGGATAAATCAACCTGTAAGAATATCTCAGGTACTCATAATCTTCATTTTTCCCCTCATAAAATAAATCTCCCTTCCCCCTTCTTTCCCTTCAAACTCTGCAAAAAAAAAAAAACAAACAAACAACAACAAAAAAAAACCCAAACAAACAAAGAAAAAACTTCCCTAGGACGCTTTCCTAATAAATTCTACCTCAGGCCACTCAAACACCCCAGCAATCTTTATCACTTTATATACACAACAATCCTCATTTGACAGTCTACTTTGTGAAATTTAAAAGAAAGGGAAGAGATCCTCTAAACACCATTTATGTATTATTTCTATGGGAGAACACACTGAGTTCCATCTTGGAACTAGAGTAATGCACTTGCCCCTGAAAGAAACACTTGATTGTAAAAGAAAAAAAAGGCTACCCCATAAGGGGAAAAAAGAGGTCCCTATAAAGACCAAAATCGACTTATGAACTATCTCCTGAAAGTCTAAGATGTATACGCACACATATATACATACACGTGTATACATGTTTTATAGACTTTTGCCAATAATGTATATGGGAGGGTTCCATTTTTCCCCCTGAATGTGCTCTGTTTTCCCCATGACAGAAATTAGAAGGAAATTGATTGTTTTTAACTCCTATTTTAATATCGAGCTACCCACATTTTCTAAACAGGGTATTGAAGATATAGTGCAAAGAGCACTGTACTAAGTCATACAATCTGGATTCCGATCATCCTCATTCCACTGCCTAGTAGCATTGTGATCTTGGGAGAGTCTTTCTAGCTACTCCGAGTCTCAGTTTCCTCACGTAGAAAATGGGGATAATAGCAGTTGCCCTGCCTACCTGGAAGAGTTATTCTAAGGATCAGAGGAGATAATGTAAGAAGTAGCTGTGTAAGCTAATTGCTGCATAAATGGAAGGTATTCGTCGTAGTAGCGTAGTGCTTTGTAGTCAGTGCTGACTGACTGTGTGTGACTCATGGCTCTTACCCAGATACACCCAATAGGAGCTGAAACTAAATACAGGTTTTTCAAATTAGTTTGTAGACGCAGACTGATTAGTCAATTCAACATCAAAGTACCCCAGCGACACCTGTGAAATCAATCGTATTTAATCTGCGATTCAAAGCCAAAGCTGAACGCTTTCAATCTCCATCCTTAATGAATTCAGGATAGGACTAAAGTTGTTGGAGTCGTTTTTGGGTGGGGGGGAGGAGGGGAAGGTGAATGAATGGCTGTGCTTATGAATCCCGAGGGTGCTTTTTCTCCCAGATAAATGTCTGCACGCTGATTGCAATAAAATCAATCACTGAAATTATAGCAACAAAACTCTTTACGTTAAACACCACAGCACCTGTGCTTGAATTTGACCAGACTGTGACTCCAGAAGATCGAAGAACTGACAGTGTTTCCCCAGTAACTTTCGAGTTGTGCGCAGAGTGGCGCCGACACCCGCCGGCCCCATCCAGTCAGTGCCCCAGCAGCCCAGCCCGCTCCACATCATCACTTAGCCAGTTTTGTGGCGCTCGATATGTCAGAAAAGACATGAGGAAAACCCACCCAGTTTTCCCATGTGTCCAGATCCAAAGCGGTGGCTGCCTAGCAATGCCTCACTCATCAGGAGGACGCTACAGTAACAGCTCCACCCCCACCCCATCCCCCTTTCTCAGTTCCTGAGAGGCCCTGGGCGGAGGGCACCCAGGTTCCGCACACTTGGATCCTTTGCCCCCCTCTAGTCCCGCTCGAGGCTCCCGTTCCCGGTTCAGGAGAGCTCAGTCCAGAGCCCCGCAGCAACCCCTCAAGAAAGCCGGGCAGGCGGACTGGATGAAGCAACTGGAGGGACTGGATCGACACAGAGGCAGAGGGGTGGGTCAGAAACCTGCCCCCAGGACGGCGATCAGAGCCAGAACCCAGCGTGCTGCTCAGCCCCGCGCTGCCCGGAGAGCTCCCAGCTGAGCAGAGCGCTGTGCCCCTGTGAGAGGCACTGGGCAGAGTGGAAGGCGAGCGTCCCGGAATAGAGACAGGCAAGGAAGAAGGGAGGAGAGAGGAGGGAAAGTGAGAAGTGTGTGGAGAAAGAATGGCTGGGAAGGGGGCAAGAGCAGAGGGAGCAGCGGGGTGGCGAGGAGCCGGCGCCGCACTCACCCCATCCTTGCAGGCTCGCCCGGCCGCCCACTCCGACGGGACTCTCTGGCATTCGCGTCTCGCAGAAGAGATTCTCCAGCCGCTTCCGAACTTGGCACATGCGGCTCCTAGTCTGCGCCCCACTCAGTCCCGGCGCGGCTCCATTCGGCTGGGCTGTGGGGCCGCCGCCTGGCAAGGGCGGGGGCGGGGCGGCTGGGAGCTCCGACGGTGAGCCCTCCCTCCGCCTCCGCCTCCTCCTCCTCCCTCTTTTTGCCTCCTCCCTCTCTCCCTCCCGCCGCTCCTTACATAACCTTGAGTCCCCGGCGGCGGTGGCGGTGCGCATGGACTCCCACAGACTGAACGCCCAGAGCCCAGCTGGGGACCGGCCCCAGCACCGTACCCCACATCGCGGGCAGCTGCCGAGTGGAGGGAGAAAGGAAGACAGGAGAGAGGAGGAGTTTTCCCTGCCGGGCTAAGCACTCGTCCCTCCTCCCCGCCGCACCCCAACCCGCACCGGGTTTCATTCACAGCTGTCTTCAGCCGAACGACTCTAGATCCACTCTAGGGCGATCGGAACACCTGGATTACTGGCATCCCTCCCTCTGCCAACTAGTCTGGAATACTCAAACCCACAGAACTTCAGAGCTAGGAGGAACCTTAAATATCATCAGACCAGGGTTCTTAACCTGAGGTCCACACACCCCCAAAGGGTGCTTGGATTGGTGATTTCAGAGGGTCTGTGAACTTGGATGGGGAAAAAAATGTATCTTTATTTTCAACAATCTCTAAATGAAGTTTAACATCTTCAATTAATCATGTAGGAAATTAAACCGTGTCCTGAGAAGAGGTTCTCGACAACAAAAAAAAGGTTAAGAACACCTGATCTAGACCAATCCATTTTTTTTTTTAACAAAGTAAGAGAAAGAGGCCCTCAAAGGCATGTGACATGCCCAATTAAGTTAGTGGTGTAGGAAGTACTAGATACATCCAAGGTTTCCTGATGCGCTGATGCTCCTTCTAGTGACCTTTCCACTACACCAACTTCAATAAGTATTTATTAAGCATCTTTATTAAGCCTTACGCTGCCCCCACATGGCATGGAAATAATTCTTGGTTCCTAAAGGCTATGTGCAAGATCTGTTACCTATTAAGAAGCTGGAAAGACATAAGAGTTCTGGTGGTAATGAACTGTACATCTGTTTTGAAAAGATCAAGCTAACTGCCTTTGTAAAAACTCATCATCAGTAGGTGGGCTACCAAGTCAAGAGCTTTGTTTTCTTTCTTTCTACTTTCCTTCCTTTTTTCCTTCCTTCCTTCCTTTCTTCCTTCCTTCCTTCCTTTCCTTCATTCTTGCTTCCATCTTTCTTTCCTTACTTGCTTCCTTGCTTTCTTTCTTGCTTGTGACAGTGATTTATGTATGAAACCATCTACCAAGAAATGGAGGGTGTGGTCATTTACTATAGTGCCTGGCATGCACAGAGATGGAATCAAAGTATTTTTTTTTTCTGGATCAAGATCTCCTAAATCCCTTTGGTCTGCTCTTTTCCCTTGTTGTTGTTGTTTGTCCTTCATTCTGGAAGAGGACCATTACATCAGGGAGGTGATGCTATAATATGCAGGTGAATTGGATTTATGTGAGGCAGGGCTGTGCAAAGTCACCATCCTCACTTTCTCCTCCAGAGCCATCTGGGTCCAGGAGCCAGTTATAGATTGGGACAACTGGATATGGCCTGGGATGCAGTGGGAGACCTTGGCCTTTTTAAGCTAAGGTCTTTAACAGATCTCAGTTTGACTGAGGCAACACCCATTCAGTGATTAAGGCTATAAGAAATGAGGCAGAGAATGGTGTCTTTACCTCAAAATAAAAATCTATCTGGAAGGGAGAGACCCTCATGGTCACTCTGAGCCAATCAGGGTCCAAACAATGATCAAGTGAGGCTTCCCCTGGGACCTATTGTTGGCTGATCAAGGAAAGCCAAAGTGATTTGACTTCAAGGTGGGAAGGTGGGGTCCTTAAAAATAAACGGTTTCCACAATCAGAATTTACTTTCCTTTGGGCAAAGCAATGACAGGTAGTTCCCTATGTCGGGGAGGGGAGAGAGAGAGAGAAAGAGAGAGATGTATTGTGTTATGTTGGCCTTGGGTCCCCAGTGGGACAGCTCCTATTTTGTACTCACAGAAGTTGTTTATCTTTCTTTCTGGAAGAGGACCATGACAGCAGGGAGGTAATACCATGACATGCAAGTGAATTGGTTTTAAATGAGGGAAGGCTGTGCAAAGTCACCGGCCTCACTTTCTCTTCTGGAGACATCTGGGCCCAATGGTAAAATGTAGATCAGGACAACTGGAAATGATTTTCCCCTAGTGTTTCTTTGCCACTACAGGTTGTTCAGAAGGACATGTCCCAGAAAGGCATCCTAAAAATGTCAACGATGTGAGGATTTCAAAGCTTACTTAGGTTCCTTTTCTTCAATGCTTATGGAGAATAACCGATCATTTCTCCATGTACCTCACCAGAAAAGATACCAGGAGCAAAGTTCTAAGAGATCATGCCTAGTATAGTGTGATTGCCTGGGTACTTCAACAACTAGAAGTAAATGCAAAGATTGTCACTCTGGCCAGATTTCTATCATGGGAAGAGTCACTATTAGCAGTGCTCATAATATATCTGTTAGACACAAGAGATACAGTTTTTACATTGTAGTTGCTCTAGGAGATTGGACATTTCCCCAACAGTGGCAGTTGGGTGGACAGCCAGTTAAGGTGGTCCAGAGTAAATATCTCTCAGAAAGGCCCTGAAGATGACACTGAGTCTAGAACTAAATAGAAGATTGCACCACATCTGGTTAGAGAAATTGTATGGCACTTTCAATTATCTCAAGCTCCTCCTTGCTACCAAAGCATGTCTTTCAAAAATTAATATTCTCCCAATGATCTTATGCCTGTGATCCATGGATTCTCTCAAAAGAATCAGAATTGCAGGTGATCTAGCAGATGTTTGGTAGGTTATAAGTAGGCTATAATATGTTACTAATAATGGCTTGAGCAATGTGGCACAAGACACCAAGGACATATTTGACATGAAAAGGATGTCAGCCACCTAAATTTGTTATAAAGGAAGACTTATTTGGTGGAGCAGAGTGTTTATGAGATGTGATTGAATTGAAAAAAAAAAAGGAAAGGAGCACCACTTAAACAAAAAATACACAGAAGAAAATTAAATTTCAGAATGCAAGACAAACATGGCAATATTGTTTAACCTAATTATACCCTTAAATTGTGTAACAATTTCTGATCTCACATATGATTCTATTTTGCTCTTCTTTGTATATTGGAATAATTACAAAATTATTGTAATTTTAAAAAAGAAAAATTTAAGAGTGACAGATAACAAATGGATAGCTGTATTGTGGCACTGCTATCCATAAAATATTAGAAGACTCAGAGGCTTTCAGCAACCTGCGTAGATCCTCTGGAAAGGAATCATGAAAGGACATGGACAAGAATTACACAGGAGAAACTGTGACTTGGGAAAAGTAGAGAGGATAGGTGACTCATCCATAGTCACCAAGGTCAATAAATTGAAATAAATAAAATTTTCAGGCTGAGAATAAGCTGTGCCAAAATTGTCTAAACTAATAAAACCACATAACACTTTGAGGAATGAGATAGTGAGACATAGCTAGGTAGATAGATCTATATCAAGGTATCTCTATTTATATATGTATGTATATATGTGTGTATGGAAAGAAAAATGTGTTTATCCTTTGTTGTCAAAGAAGACCAAGCCATCAGAGAAATGATAGCATGACTTGCACTTGACTTTGTTTTGAGTGAGGGAGGGCTGTGCAAGTCACCAGCCTCACTTCTCCTTCAGAGCCATCTGAATCCAGAGACCTGATATTCCTTAGGATGACTGGAGATGACACAGGATGCACTGGGAGACCTTGGGCTCTTTAGGCCAAGGTCTTTGCAGGCACTCACCTAGGATGAGGCAACACCCATTCATTGAATAGGCCTGTTTAAGATAATGAGATCAAGATAAAAGAAAGACTTCAGACTGGGTGGGAAACAGCAACAGTTACTATCCTGGATCATCTTCCATCATCCTGAGGAATATCAGGTCTCTGGATTCAGATGGCTCTGGAGGAGAAGTGAGGCTGGTGACCTTGCACCACCCTCCCTCACTCAAAACAAAGTCAAGTACAAGTCGTGTCATCTTTTCTCTGATGGCATGATCTTCTTCGGCAACGAAGGACAAACACAATCCTATGAGTAGGTGCATCTGACTGAATGCTAGCTGGGTAACTCACCTCCTCCTCTCCTGTCTGCCTCCCCCTCCCCTTCCTTCTCTCCAAAGGCAGGTAAATTTGGTTGGGCAAAATATGCCCAGTTGACCTGGGTTTTACTGGTTCCTCTCCTCTCTCCAAAGAAAAATGACAGAAAGAAAGGGAAAGGAGAGGAAGAGGGAGGGAAGGAGGAAGAGAGAGAGGGAGAACATGCTTAGATGCTGGTCTGAGGTATCTAGAGATGCACATTAGGTTGTTTGGCAGAGGAGAGTAAGCTGGAAATGAGGTGTGGCTCCCTCTCATCCAGGCTCTGAAAAGTTTACATTATATAGGATTTAGACAAGGGTACTAGCACTTGAGTCACATGTACACAGGACAAGAAGGCAATTTGAAACAAAATAGATTGAAATAGATATAAGTAACTGTAAATAAATTAAATGTAAATCAAACCTAAATAAAGTTGGGATGAAGCCAAAACACAAGAGCACCCAAAATACAAGTTTGGGGGAATTCATCCAAAGTCCTGAGTGTGGTAAGACATAATGAGAATGCTTTGGGTGAATCTAGGACCTAGGAGGACCCAAAATGTCTTATAGACATCTCCAGTATTCCTAGAGTTACGGTGGTCAGGTGGCATTCTGAATATGAACATCCTTTAATCACGTAAGAGTAGATTTAAATAGTATATTGTTTCCCAAATTATTTT
Source organism: Potorous gilbertii (assembly GCA_028658325.1). Classification (NCBI taxonomy): domain Eukaryota; kingdom Metazoa; phylum Chordata; class Mammalia; order Diprotodontia; family Potoroidae; genus Potorous; species Potorous gilbertii. The sequence goes on from CM053769.1 coordinate 551,338,727, forward strand.
TCCCACAATCTCCAGTCCTTTAGACATCATGAGCTGTATGTCCAGTAGATATTTTAAACTCCATATGTCCAAAATGGAACTTACAATTATCCCACTAAACCTTTCTTGCCTCCTACCTTCTCTGTTGCCGTAGAAGGCAACCATTCTCCCAGGTCCTCAGGCTTCAAACCTAGGAGTCATCCTGGATTCCTCACTATCTCTTATCCCCCTATCCAAGTTATTGCAAAGTCTGGCCAACTTCATCAATTTCAACATCTCTCAGATATGCCTCCTTCTCTCCTCCAACAATGCCACCACTTTAGTGTCAGTCTTTATCACTTCATGCTTGAACTGTTGCAATCACCTGCTGGTAACTCTGCCTGCCTCAAATATCTTCCCCACTCCAGTCTGTCCTCCACTCAGTCACTAAAGTGATTTTTTTCTAAATCGCAGGTCCAATTATGTCACTCCTCTACTCAATAAACTCAGATAGCTATTGCCTCCAAGAACAAATACAAAATGCTATTTGGTATTCAAAATCCTTCATAACCTAGCTGCCTCCTACTTTTGCAGTCTTCTTACATCTTACTCCCCAATGAGTACTCTTTGATCCAATGACACTAGCCTCTTGGCTGTCCCAGGAACAAAACACTCTATCTCTTGGCTCCAAGCATTTTCTCTGGCCCTCTCCCATGTCTAGGACTCTTTGCATCCTCCATTCTGACTACTGACCTCCTTGGCTTCCTTTAAATACAGACTAAAATTCCACCTTCTATAGGAAGCCTTTCCAATCATTCTTAATTTCAGCTTTAGTCATCCTGATGAATATCTGGCCACTGGACCCAGATGGCTCTGGAGGAGAAAGTGAGGCTGGTGACTTGCACAGCCTTCCCTCATTCAAATCAAAGTCAGGTGCAAGTCATGTCATTATCTTGATGTCATGGTCCTCTTCGAGAACAAAGGACAAACATAACACCCTTCCCTCTATTGATTACTTTATGTTTATCTTGTACATAATTTGTTTTGTATGTATTTGTTTGCATGCATTTCCTCTCCATTACATTGCAAGTTCCTTGAGGTCAGGGACTGTCTTTTGTCTCTTTTTGTATCCCTAGTGCTTAGCACATGGTAAGTACTCAGGAAATCAATAAAATTTTGGTTGATAATCCATACTTGATGCGACTAAATATTTTCTAAGCATTACCTAGTTGCTTCCTACACACACATACACACACACACACACACACACACACACACACACACACACCTAAATTAAGCCACTACTTAATTAAGTCACTTCAGCAATAGCCCTAGGTGACATCATGGGATCAAAGGTGAATTTTAAGTCACAAAACAGAAAAACATAGACAGAATGGAAATGAAAAGAATGTTGTCCCTGGAGTCACAGAACCTGGATTTGAATCCCACTTACACTGCTTACCATTTATGTAACCTTAAACAGATCATTTGCCCTTTCTTATCCTCATTCTCCTTACTTATAAAATGAAGGAGTTAGCCTAGATAACTTCTAAGGTTCCCTTCCAATTCTAGATCCATGAACCTCTGATCTTAAAACTAAAGGTAGGATGAGAAGAGGGAGAGGCTGACAGGTCTCAGATACTGTAATAGTGAGTGACTACCTTGAGTGCTGAGCCTTCAGGGTCTTCCCTAAAGACAGCTAATTTGAGAATTGTTCAAGAACTATAGGAATGGACTGCTTGAGGTTCTTATAAGGCATTTAGGAGATTATTAAGAATTAGTGCCACATGGACTTTGTTGAAACTCTTAGTGCAAGGCACTAGGGGAGACACTTGGAACCGACCTTCTCATAGAGTGCTGAGTCTGCACCCTGGCCATTTCCAGGCGGCCAAGAGTTCTAACTTAGCCTTGAAGGACTTGGTGTTGTAGGATGTAGAGAATCCCTTGGTCTTTGTGATGGAAGCAGGAGGAAATGACTAAGCCAGGAAGAGATACCCTTTCAACATATTGTAAGGGGGATGAACCCACCCTCTGGACCACTCTTTTCCTATCTACCAAGCATGTCAGGATTTTTTGAATCTCTCCCTGAACCTCCTTTGAAGGGTGAGATAAAGAGTTCCTCCCTCCAAGTAAATATGTCAGCATCTTCACATAGCAGCCAGAATATGTGCTGACCTAAGTGAGATTGAGACTGAATCTCAAAGCCCTAGCTGCTGCTTCTGTTTTATGTTTCTTTCTCTGAGCATAGGTGATCAAACAGCAATCATTAAATCGATATTTGCAGCCTTGTAAATAATCTCATGGGTTCAAAAGACCAAAACTCCTAGGTCTCTTGTTGGTGCCAGCTCTACTACAGAAAATACCCCCTATAGCTACTATAATGTTTCTTCTCAGAAGAGAGGACTACCTCAAAGGAAAAAGAGCACAAATCCTGGCCTGTTTACTAGGAGAGATAGTCTTTGCAGGGACATTGCAAATACTGTAAATACGAAATGCCTACTTGGCAGTCAAACAATGCTTCATACTTTAATGTTTTAAGTATCAACTTTCTTGAAGAATATAATGCTGCTTGCAATACAAGGACCTAAAAAATTCCCAATGGACTCGAGGCAAAATGCCTTCCACATCCAGAGAAAGAACTATGGAATTGGACAGCA
>CM053769.1:551341841-551358184 GCA_028658325.1 Potorous gilbertii
AAGGACCCAGGCTTTACTGGGAATGGAAATAAAATACGCAAATATAAGCAAATACAAAGTTTGTACAAATTAATTTCAAGAAGGAGAGTATGCCAATAACTGGGAATAGCAGAGGGGAGGGAAATCAGGAAAGGCCTCACAGAGGAGGGAACATCCGAGTTTTCTGAAGGAAGCTAGGGATGACGCAAGTTAAGGAAACAATGCATTACAGACATAGGGAACCAATTGTACAAAGGGATGGCAGTCAGAGGTCAAATACAGGATACAGCTAGCAAACCAATATTACTGAAACAGAACAAAAGGAAATAAAGGTGGGAATCAAATTATGTAGGGTTTTAAATGACACTCATCTCCAAGACTATAGGGAGCCACTGAAAATATATGAGTACCATCAGGAATTAGTTAAATGTTTTAGAAGTATCAATTTGGTAACTACGTAGAAGATGGATGGAGGAGGCCAGGGCAATAGTTCCAATGAGAAGTGATGAGGGCCTAAAGGCTGTGTGAGTGGAGAGGGTACAGAAGTAAAAGACATTTTTGTGGTAGAACTAGTAACCATTTTTGTCTTGTTTTTCTATCCCTGAACTCAATACAGTATGTGGCACATAGTAAGTATTAAATAAATGCTTGCTGATTGATTGACTGCAAATGGTAGGTAATGGGAATTAGGTCAAGGATGATTCCAGAACTGGGAACCTATAGCTACAGCATATAGAACCTGCCTGCCACTGAAGGCAGATGACTAGTTCTCCTTCCCTGTGATCACCCCACTACAGCAGAACTCTGTACAGGGCAAGATGCACGTAAACACTAGCAAGGCAACAGACAAATATTACCAAGATTTATTTTTATTAACGTCATGTTCAAGAATGGCTTTACACATACGTAAGTAGAACAAATATTTGCTTACAATGGTATGGTTTGTGAAGCATAGGGAGGGTCTTATCTCCTATCTCTTAGACTCTCTCCCAGCCATGAGCCTAAAATTCCCAAGAGTTTTTCCCTCCTTGAAATGTAAGTACTTCTTGTAACTCATTATTCTTTACCAGTCATTTACACCCTAAGGTACACTACTTCATCTTTCAGCATAGCAGCTAAACAGTTTTTTTTTTAAGGGAATAAGACAACATGGGTTTCTGGGAAAAGGAAGGACAGTGATACTTGGAGGAGGCAGACTCCTTCATCATGAGACAGAAAATACTATGAGAAGGTTGTTAAGGTGGAAATTCCAAGATGGTAGAGTAGATATCAATCACCTAAAAGATTTAATTGTCATTGCAATGCTCTGCCTCATACTAAGATTGATCATACCCTTTAATAACACTTCTACTTTAACAAAGTAACTCCTTTCCCACAAAATATTCAAGATGATCTCAGGATCAAAATACTACTTTATTAGATCACAGGACTGAGAGCTGGAAGGAACCTCAGAGAATTCACTTTACAGACAGGGATTTCTGAGGTCAAAAGAGTTTAAAGTGAACTGCCCAAGTTCAGTCCATGAAAGCCAGGACTTGAGCTTAAGTGCTCAGGGCTTAAAAATGGAGTGCTTTTTCCACTACATCGACATTCCTCTTACTAGGCAGGATATAACAAAGGGCAAATCATTGAGTTAATTACTCAAAACTTAAGAGTGAGGTTAAACAGTAACAATTTTCCTTGAATAAAAAGTAATTATAATAGCCATCATATTGGAGTTATAAAAATAGAGCAAAAATTTTTTTAAAATTCACACAACTACTGTGTTTATACAAGATACAGCAGGTTTCATGTTTGGTATAGAATAAAACAATGTAAAGTAAGTCTAAACTATCATGTCTCTAAAAAATAATAGAGCCAAAATATTGAGTTATGTTTTACATACTGATTGGAAAGAAAGGACTGAAAGTAACAGGTTTAAGTGTATGCACTGCACTTGAATTTCAATCCTGTTTTTAAATGAATGGGAAGAACCTCTCTCCTTCCTGCCACCACCTACTAGCAAAGTCATACTACAATATAATGCAAAAAAATCAGTTCTACACCCACTTAGTCCAAACATAAAAATTCCTTGCTTATTTTACATTGTTATTTTTGCCTTCCTTTTGTTACTAGTATAGAACTCAGACCTTTAAAATAGGCATTCACATAGTAATTATTTTGAAATCATCAAAGTCAAATGAAAGGCAAATCAATTATGTTTTCAGCTACTGTTAATATGATACTTTGTAAGCCAAATATAACTGTCCCTTGATGAATTACTTCATTAAAGTCTGCTAAATTCCAGAAATAATCACATGCATGTTTACAGAAATTCCTTTAAATTTGAGAGAAAGTAAATGTTTTTCTTAATCCTAATTATGCCTGTGTTACAAACATGACTACTGGCAGCCTCATGTGGAAAATACATGAAATTCAATGCACTAAACAAAATGTGAAATAAAGATGAATCTGAGGTAGAAGTTGAACAATGTAGTCCATAACTTCTCTACAGGATTTATCATTCCCAGTTACCATCACTTCTTTCTAGTTTATTTGTACATGACAGCCTCAAGTTGCCTAATATTATCTATACAAAAAAACCCATGACCAAACAGAAGAAACAGACAAGCTTCTGACATACTAGAAGAGAACGTGATTGGTCTGATTTGATGGCTGCCAATATCAATAGTAGCCATAAGGAGGCCGCTGACTGTAACCATACTGTCCATACTGATGATGGTAGTAAGGCTCTTGTCTGTGCTGCTGGTAATTATTTCCCCAGGGTCTTCCATGCCACTGATTGGATCTGTTGTCACTTGGCCAGCCCCGCCTGCCATCCCTTCCTCGAAAGTGTCTGTTATCTTGCAACCTATAACAAAAAAGGCACCCACAGATTAACATTCTTTTATAAAGACACAAAAAATTCACTGTCTTGGTTTCAACTGTGTCCTCACTATCATTCAAAGTTAAATATTCTAGAACAATTTTTTTTCTGTAACAGAATGGTAAAACACTACAGCTAACCATAAAATTACCCCAAAATTCAAATTATATTTAAAAACACAAAGAAGAATCAATTGTACACAGAATTAACAAGACCTGTTTTAGTTTTATCATACACTATCACTAATGAGAACTCATTTATATAATGCTTTAAAATTTGCCAAGTAGTTTCTATTAAAAAAGACAGGTAGTACTTTATTACTTGCCTCTGCTACAATGTTAAATGTAATTTATTTTATAACCTGCACCCCCCAAAAGCCCCCCCAAAATTGTCCTCTCTTAAGAAAAACCCAAACCTAAAATATTCTGAAGCAGAAATTATCCCCTACTACATTTGTTTACAGAAAAAAAAATATTTAGCATACAGAAAACAGATAAAAGTTAAATATATTTGAAAAAATTAAAACAAAATATATGTGTAAGATCCCAGGGACAAGTCAGTTTAAAACCAATCTTTCCAAAAAAAAGACTAGTCAATAACAATGTTTTCTTTCTGCAAATTGTAGCTCACAGTCAAATAACAGATCCAACTGACTGCTTCTTTTTTTAAAGATATTTCAAGTATTTAAAGATACTAAAGTACTGGAGCTACTGATTAAATCATGTTTTCTAGGATTAGCTATATTTTATTTGATCAAATGTATATATTAATTGAAAAGATTACACACTGAGAAGGGAACACACACAAATAGTGAAGTTTTGCTAGTATTATGTTAAATTTAATATACACTTTAAAAAACACACATAACACAAAAACCATTACATAATAAAACTTTAGTTTCATATATAATCCTCTTTTTCTGTTCTTTATGTACTGAAATGTTTATTGACATCTATTAAGAGAACATATTTTTAAAAATTATGTTAAAAAAGAAAATCATACCGACTGCCTCTGTTTCTCTGGTTACCACTCGATCTACTATTCCACTCTTCAACAATTGGAGGGGAGTCTGCAGGGCGTTTCAGGTATTCTTGATACTCAGTATCATCTTCTGTGAATCGAGTGGCAAACATCTCTTCAAAATTAGGAACAGCATCTGGAGTGTCAGTCATTCTGAAAATCTTTTATAAAAAATATTAGTTGGACAGCATTACTTTCAAGATGCATAGCCTTTAAAAAACAACTGGGGCGGTGAGGTGGTACAGTGGACAGAGCTCAAAACCTGGGAAGCAGAAAGGCCTAAGTTCAAATCCTTCTTCAGAAATTTACCCCTTTGTGACTCAGCGTAAGTCTCTTAACCTCTGCTTGTCTCAGGTTCCTAACTTGTAAAATAAGGCTAACTCTCCTGCCCTACCTCAAAGGGTTGTGGTGAGGATCAAATGAGAAAACATATAAAAGCAGCCCTCTGTAAACCTTAAGGTGTGTTCATCCTTCATCACCAAAGAAGACCATGCCATCAGAAATAATGACATGACTTTTGAGTGAGGGAGGGCTGTGCAGGTCACCAGCCTCACTTCTCCTCCAGATAACATCTGAATCCAGTGACCTTAGGCTGACTGGTGATGACCCAGGATGAGGCAGTTGGGGTTAAGTGACTTGCCCAAGGTCATACAACTAGTGCCAAGTATCTGAGGTGAGATTTGAACTCAGGTCCTCCTGACTCCTGCACTGGTGCTCTATCCTGCACCACCCAGCGGCCCCTGTAAACCTTACAGCACTATTTAAATGCTAGCTATTATTATGAGCAGTAATGACAGCAGTTTTCTTTCTAGGTAGTGAATAACGAGGTCACATGTGGAGTTTTTACAGTCTTGCTCTCAATGTCTGATCATACCACACAGGTGAGCTTGGCAATGCCAGTGAAAGGACACTTGCCAATGCAAGTCCTAACAAAATGGAAAGCATTCACAGAACAGCTTGGTGGCAGACTGTTACCTGAAGACCAACCAGATCAGTGAAGGGAGGCTTATCACCAGAAACCAGTTCAGGTGGTGATTTTTTTGGGGGGGCCATAATCTCAAAAATGAAACAAAATAAAACCATACATACTATAATAAGGCACGGAAGGGTTAAGATTTCTTCTGGTGGAGAGAAAACCTACACAGAAGTATGATCACTTAATCCTTGAAAAACTGAAGTAGAGCTTGTTGGTATTTTAAAAAATCTGTAAAGGGCATTTAAAAAGCAAATATACTTAAGTTTGGCACAACTACATTACACAATTGTACCCTATGTACTCATTTCAGATCTTGTTTTGTTTTTTTTTTGGCCTTTCTTTGTATTATGAATACTCAGTATAGTTCCTGGCACATAGTAGCTTATTAATAAAGGAAGAATAATAAGGGAAAATATTAGGTAGTCTCTCCTTTCCAGGCTATCTCCTAAAGAGGATGAACTGGGAACCCATCCAAACTGCTGCTCAAGGTAATCCCTCCCTCTCACCCCTCCTGGTAAAAGAGCCAATATCCCTTTATCAAAAGCATTAATAAATACTTGTTGACTCACTGATTGTGACAAATACAAACTGGCTCTTATTGAGGAGGATATAAACTGTGCCCTATGGTTAGCAAAACTGAAATCAGCTATAAAAAGAAAATGTAATTTGTTTTTAAATGCCACTTACAGTGCCTCACTCCCTTCATAGCAGAAGTGGTAGTGGTGGTAGGATATTAGGGAGTGCGATCTATGTTTTGGAATATAATATATACTGTGTCCCTTTCTTTTCTAGTCATTGTTATAAAGAAAGGCTTTATTTAGAAATGAATATACTAGACACTAGAGAAACAAAAGGCATTAATAAAAAAAATAGAGGCTAATAAATCCAGCAGTGGATGGTTTAAAAAAGGATACCCTTTATAGATTCTTTCCATCATACAAGCAAGATAAGTAACGAGAATTTATAAATGCAAAAACTGCCCTCAAAAACCTACGTTCTTTAAAAGTCAATGTTAACAGTGGCTAAATGTGCATGAGTATCACCTGTCAGGTTTTTATCACCACTATTATATCTTTATTCCCTATCATATAATTTGCCTGCTGGAGATGGTTTATTGAGTTCTACCTCACTCAGACTAGAATGGTAAACTACATATAGAACGATGCCCCCTGGGCATCAAAGCTTTGTCATTCCAGTGGCACTACAATATAGCATGTTAAGGATCAAAGTCTGAGTATCAAACTTTTCATCTTCCCCCAACTAATCCATCCATAGTGATCTCTCAAAGGTCAAACTCAAGAGGTCCAGTCATTACAATGTTAGTTACTAAAGCCAGGGAAGAGACACCAGAAGATAAAGACTTGTTACACAACCCATGGGTACTGGGTCAGATATCTGTATATAAACAGGATCAACAAATACTCACCGAACATGTTTATAAGGTACAGTGCTAACTGCTGTGCAAAACATAATGCATGATCCTTGTCCACAAGGAAGCTCAAGCTATTTTTTATTCTTTACAGTTCTAAACTTATATTAAAATAAATCCTCTAGGGCAATCATAACATTTAAAAAGTAAAGAAAAAAAAGGTACCAATTGTTGAGAAAGCAGTTTTGGGACTGAGATCCTTCAATTATCATTTACATTATTTTCTTTCTATTATTCTCTTAATACAGCAAGTTCATGACCACCTTAGAAATCAAACACACAAGTCCAAGTTCAAGTACAAAATACCATCATTACTAAACTATATTTTAATTTTAAAGGGGTAACTTCAAAAATAAGCATTAGGAAAAAACTCAAGTCACTCAGCATTCTTTCCTGTTTTGTATTCTGAAAGACTAGTAAAAGTTGCTTATGTTAAAATTCCAAGTCTGAGTACTATATTAGCTGAAATTTATTTGCAATGAAAACACACCTCTCAGTAGTCTGGCTCCTGATTTAGTGCTTTAAGGACAAATGACATTAGGGATTGCCTTCCAGTCTTCGGGAAAGTGGCCGGGAAAGGAGAGGCGATTTTGAGTGGGAATTGTACAGGATCTCTTCCTTTCATACCACCTCCTCTGATGACATGAGAATTGACCCAGAGTCTTTAAAGTTTATTTCCTCACCCAGCAAGTAGGGCTGTGTCCTTTTAACAGTAACAAAATAACTACTAAGTAAATGACAAGTATAAGGTACGATGAGGATACAAAAATTAGGTCCCTAGCCTCAGGGGCATTCTAACATTCTAACAAGGTGAAGTCTGCTCCACCATAGTACAAGCAGACTAGTAGGCACCTTTAATCTCTTTTCTGCGCCACAACCCGCCCCAAGCCCTATACTTATACTCCCAGATTCTCATGACCACTTTTGTCTGTTCTGTAACATTACCTTGGTATTTTACATGCTTGTATAATTTCTCTGACATCGTGGAACTCACTTGTTTAACTTCTATGTTAACTTTCTATCTCTGGTAACGAAGGTTCTGTCAAAGAAGTATGCTAGTGGAATACAGTTACATTTTGTCTTCAGAGAACTCAAAACATTTTTACCTATCTATTTTAATGACTATTCAAAAGGTTGGCAGAATAGGTCTTAACACTAAAATAGAGGCTCCCATCTAAATATATATACACACATATATAATATTATATCACACACACACACACACACACTCATTCTAAACGTACCGAAACAGAAACAAATGCCAGCTCCTTGGCACTCTGACCCTTCCCACCTTCTTTGGTTTACAAACACGAAAGTCAGCCGGACGCCAGACGCGCAGCCTTCTCCCGGGCCCCAGCGCCACCCCCACCCGCAGCACCACGAGCACCGCGCACCATTACGGATCTCCGCTTCTCCAGGACACCCAGCACAGACCGCCCCTACCGCCAGCAGCACCGGCTCCGCTCCTTCCCAGGGCACCTAAGTCCCCCCTCCCGTCCCAAGGACCTACCTCGGCGGCTGGGGCTGTCGGGGGGCCCCGCGGCTTTATCGGGCGAAGAAACGGGAAGTCCTAGAGAAAACACACGCACCAATCAGCAGGAGGGAGGGGTCGGTACCGGCTCGCCGCCAGCGGGCTCGCTAGGGAACCGAGACCCGAACACGAAGATTCGGTGTAAAGAAGCCCGGCCCCACCGGGACCGCGGCACCTCCGCCGGCGGCCCCCAGCAGCCCGGCCCCCGCTGCCCGGCGCGGCCCCGGCCCAGGCCCACCCTCGAACCCCGCGCCACCGGCCGGCCGCCCCTCCCCCCCGCGCCCACGCGCCCACGCGCCCCCGGCCGCGCGCCTCCCCCCCTCACCGCCTCGGTTCTCGGGCCGCCGACCTCGACAGGCACTTCCGGTGCTCGTCCTGGTAACCAGATGACTTCCGGCTGAGCCCGGCGCTGAGCGCGCTTCCGCTTCCGCTCGCTCCCGAGGGCATTGGAGACCCGGATGTTGGTCTGCCTGGTGGCTCTTTGGCTTGACTGGCTACATTTGTTGCTAAGCCCAGCTCCCTCAGGAGCTCGCAGATAGGACCCCGGGTCCAGCGTGATGGCTAAGTAGCCATCGTTGCTGTTTGACCAGCAGCCCTGAGGCTCTTCCCCGCCCCGTTTGACTTTTTTTTAAAGGGGGCCATGCCTTGAGTCCAGTGAGGATGCTGGAGGACCTTAGCCGAAGGGGCCAGGGCCATCTCCGGCCGTCCTGATGAGTATCTATCTGGTCACTGGACCCGGATGGCTCAGGAGGAGAAGGTGAGGCTGGGGACCTCGCGCAGTCCTCCCTCCCTTAACTCAGTCAACCCCAAGACACGCCATCGGTGGATGTCATGGTCCTCTGAGAACCAAGGACAGACGGACAAACGCAAGACAAGGAGATAGTAACAGCCCCTGACTTAGAGGGCTGTTGTGTGGATCAAATGAGATAATGGTTATAGATCAATCACTTAAGGCATACGCACACACCACACACACGTCAGTATATAAAAGTTAGCTACTAAAGGGGGAAGTAAAATCTAAAATGATAGAACTTAGCAAGTAATAAGCACTTACTAATGCCTTAAATAACATTGATTAATAAGCACTAATGAAGCACTTACTGTAAGCCAGGCACTAGGTTTTTTTCCCCCAAGGAAACTTCCTTGATTTGGTTTTTGCAAAAACGTTTCAATTTATGCTAATTGAATGGTACACTTTATTTTCTGTGATCCTCTCCATCCCTTGTTTGATTTTGAATTCTTCCCTACCCAGCTGCACAAGGTGTCTCCTCCCTTCTCTGATTTTTTTTAATGGTTTGACCTATAGCTAAGTCATGAATTTTTGTTCTTGTTCATTCATTTCAGTCACGTCTGACTCTCTGTGAGATGCTGGAGGTGTTTGCTATTTCCTTCTCCAGTTCATTTAAAAAATGAGGAAACTGAGGCAAACAGCGTTAAGTGATTTGCCCAGGGTCACACAGCTAGCAAGGCTCTGAAGCTGGATTTGAACTAAGGAAAAGGAGTCTTCCTGATTTCAGGACCAACACTCTACTCAGTGTACCACCTAACCGGACCATCCTGAGCTATGGCCATTCATTTTGACCTTTGTTTTGCTACTGGGCTCAGATGATTCTGGAAGAAAGAAGGAAGCTGATGATTTTGTGCAGCTCTGCCTCTCTCAAGTCAAGTTCATACTCAAGTCAAGACATCATGCTCTTCATGTCATCAGGTCTCTTTGATAATGAAGACTCAACAACCGTAAGAGTTCTGCATGAGATGTCTGCGTAGAAAGAAAGTCTTCCAGACTTTCTTTAATTTATATTAAATTTATATTAATATTTAAATTTATATTTAAATATATTTATAATTTATAATATTTATTAAATTATATAATATTTAAAATAAATTAATAAAATAAATAAAATAAAATAAATTAAATCTTGTTACATATATTTCTTACATGTGTGGCTCACTATTATTATGGTATCAGCCTACTCTTCCCATGGGTGCTGTGTGTATTTGTGGGAAGGATTGAACCAGGTCCTCAGTAGAAGGACCCAAGTGCTAGTATAGGTGATATTATAATCTCCTTGTCTTGAGTTTGTCCTTCCTTCTCAAAGACGACCATGACAGCAAGATGATGACATGACTTGCAGTTGACTTTGATTTGAGGGAGGGAGGGTTGTGCAAGGTCACCAACCTCACTTTCTTCTCCTGAGTCAGCTGGGTCCAGTGACCTTTGTATTAACTGTTTCCCAGTTCCAATACAGGGTTGGAAAGTCTTCATTTTCTTTGTCTTCACCTCCTCCTCCTTCTTCCTTTTTCTCCTCCTCCTCTTCTTCCTCTTTTCTCCTATAGTTTTCATTTTTGATTTCCTGAAATATAGAGCAGAAAAGCAGGCTTTCAAAAAGCCCATTGTATTTTCAATGGAACTGCTTGACTCAAATCATTCTGGTTTTCCTTGAATGGCTAATAATACGCTCAGCCCAAACCTTTGTGGCTCATTGTTTAGATTTTGATGGCTTAAAATAAGTGTAAATAGCAATTCTATTCTGTTCTGGCCAAAAATTTTGAGGGTCTTTCCCTCTCAAATGCATATTTTTGGTATGGTAAATTGGGTCATCTTTTGTCTCAATTCTTAGCAACCCTTAGTTGTTGAATGGTCATTGCCTCAGACAAACTGAGGCCTAGAATAGACCTTAGTTTAGAAACAGCAAGTTACCCACTACATCCTGGCCCATGGTCAGTCATTTTGACCTTTTCTTGCCATTGGATTCTGATGATTCTGGAGGAAAGAGGGAGGCTGATGACTTTGCACAGCTCTGCCTCTCTCAAGCCAGTTTATGAAGAAGTCAAGACATCATCATGCTCATGATGTCACTGGTCCTCTTCAAGAACGAAAGATGAGCAGGAAGTCATGAATCCATCTGGAATTTATCTTGATATATCATGCAGCATGCTGGTCTCTTTCATTCCCTTTTAAACCCTCTACAATCCACTTCCAACCTAACTATTCAACTGAAACTATTTTCTCCAAATTTCCTATGGATTTGTTCATTGATAAATCTAATGGGCTCTTTCCTCTCATCCTTCTTAACCTCTTCCTCTGCAGTATTTGTTATTTGATACTGTTGACTACCTTCTGCTTTTGGGTACTCTCTTTTTTCCAGGTTTTCAAGATCTGTGGTTCTTTAACCTGCCTGACTGCTACATCCCTAATTGTTGCCGTCGCCCAGGGCTCTATTCTGGGCCCAATTGCTCTTTATACTCCTTCATTTGGAGAACTCATTAACTCTCATGGGTTAAATTATCTCCATGAAGATGATTCCTAAATGTATGTATCTGTCCCTTAGTCACTTTTCTGAGCTGGAGCTCATCACTTAAGAGTTTGGCACTAACCCACTACATTTGGGGCCATCTCTAGTCATCCTGATCCATATCTTGCCACTGGACACGGATGGCTTTGGAGGAGAGAGTGAGGCTGGTGACTTTGCATAGCCCTCCCTCACTTAAATCCAAATTACTTGCAAGTCATAGCATCACCTTCCTGATGTCATGATCTACTCCAAGAACTAAGGAAAAACAACAACTACTGACATGCTAGACATTTCATACTGGATAACCTGTAGGTATCTCAAATTTAACATTTGCAAAACAGAATTCTTTACCTTTTTCTCCAAGTCCTCCCCTCTTCTGAACTACCCTGCTACAACATCTCTTGCCCATGTTCCCTTCATGCAGCCACTGCTCTGTTTCAGGCCTTCATCACTTTTCCCTTGTTCTATGGCAATAGACTAATTATTCTTCCTGCCTTGTCCCTCATTACTCAAATCCATCCTTTACTCAGCAGCCAAAGTGATTTTCTAAAAGCATAAGTCTGACCATAGTCACTGTGTGGGCTCCCCCGCCGCAACCCCCCCTCCCCACAGCAATAGATTTCAGTGGTTCCCTTTTACCTCCAGATTAAATATAAAGTCCTCTTGGTATTTAAAACTCTTCACAGCATGATCTCTTCTTGCTTTCCTCTTCTTATATTCTCCTCCCTTCCCATCCCTCTGCCATCTAGCCAAATTGGCCTCCTTGGTTTCCCTTACGTGTGACACTACATTTCCAGTCTCTGCCTTATATTCACTCTTCCTGCCTGAGCTTGAAATGCTTTCCCACCCAATTTCTGACTCTTAGAATTCCTGGCTTCCTTTAAGGCTCAGCTCAAATTTCACCTCCCTACCCTTGCCATCCAAGGTGGCATGGTGGCCAGAGTAAGGGCCTGGGATTTTGGAGATCTGAGTGTAAATTCTAATTCAAACATACTCTGTGGCTCTGGGGCAAGTCACTTAATCACTCATCCTCAATTTATTTGCAAAATGTAGGCACCTAATTTACCAGGTTGTTGTGAGAGTTAAATGAGATGCTAACTGTAAAGTGCTTTACAAATCTTAAAGCCCTATGTCAATGCTAAGTATTTATTATTATTTTTTTGCTTCCCTCCTTCACTATGGCCAACCCCTTTAAGGTCACCTCCCATCTAAATTGTATCTCGTCTTTTCTGATTTACATATGTTGTTTCCCTGTTAGAATATAGTTCCGAGAATGGGGATTGTTTTTCCTTTCCATTTGTATCCCCAGTACTTAGGGAAGGGAACAAGCATTTATTAATTGCTTGATGGTCTATGTCATTTCCTTAAATTCTCAGTAGAAGATCTTGCAGTGTTCTGTGTGGAGTCCTTTCTCTGGTTCTTGTTTTTTGGAAACCTGTGAGACACCTCAGTTGCTCATCTGTAAGCCCCACATGATCAGTCCACTTCCTTTATCAGTCATATACATCCTTATTAATGTCTTTTATTCCACTTGTCAAATTCAAGTTAGCACTGGTAACTTACTGTAACTTACACCTACTAGTCTGTGTCAGCCCCAAATAAGGCTAGTACATTGATTCAGGTTCAAGGGTTAAAATTAAATAAAGCATTCATAAACAATAAAATGCAATAAAGCAACTTTACTGATAAGAAATTAATTTAATTTAAAAGGATTTTAATTTAAAATAAGACATCATTCTCCTCCCCCTTCAAAATCACCACTGCAACTAGTCAATCAGTTTAGAAAGGCACTCCCAGGAGGGCAGTAAGATGTCAGATGAAACTTCTGTCACCATTTCTCAGCTGACTGGGTCTTTTTATACTTCAGGCTTCAAGATAGCCAGATGACCTTCCTATCACCTTAAAGGACCAATCCAGCAAATACCTTTATAGCTGTTGACCCATATGCAAAAATAGGAGCAATTCTCCTGAGGAGAAAGGGGAAAGGAGAGCAAGGGGTTCAGGAGGCGGGTTGACAAAGAGAAACGAAGCAGAGGGAAAGGCTCTGCCCCTGTGGCCTGGGCAGGAGCTTAGACAAGCCCTGCCTTAGATTTGCAGTTTGAGTCCACCCACAGTACCTTGTCAGCAGTGACTCCATTACCCACATAACTGAAACAGTCACTAAAATAACAGCAAAGTGAAAACATACTTCAGCTACACATACCCTGTAACTCTTCAGGTCAACATTGACTTTCATTCTTTTGGGGTCACGATGTTCCATGATTGGCAGCTATAAAACTACATAGAGAGAAGTAAAATTTCTGAAAATTTCGAAATCATGGGTAAAAGGGGAGAAACTTTAGAAAAAGTGGAAATGCTGTAATATTTATTTTTATGTAGAACTTTTATAGATGTAAAGGTTAGTTTAGCAATAAATTAAATTATGCATAACTTGAAAAGCTCATGTAACTATTATGCTTGAGATATGAAATTTTAAATTACAAGTTATTCAGGCAATAAGATATTTACTAATTTAATTTACTTTTAAGAACTATTCATTTTTACAACAAATGAAACTTCAATTCTCCAAACTTTATGTAATCTAGCATTTCTGTTTTTGCCAGTTTATAAAAAATAGGCACAAATTTGAGAACTGAAAAACATCACCATTATAAAAGTTATGTTTGCTGGACTGTGTCCATTATGTCAAGCAGGTACAAAATATACACATTTTTTTAAAAAATAGCTTTAAAAGCTACAGATTCTCTATTGCTTATCAAAATCTTGAAAAAAAAAGTTAACTCAATGAATAAACTGTTTGCCATTAGAACTTTGTCTAATTGATCTCAATTTTTCTTCTTCAGTCACTCTTTGGTAAAACAGATATTATGGTACTTATTATTCCACCCACATCAAAGGCTTTATTTAAAGTACTTCATAAATTTTAAAGTACTATTTAAATAAAAACTTCTTTTTCAGCTAAATGTTGCTCAGCATCCTTTTATTCATCTTACATTGACACATCAATGATGAGAAGATTTACTGATACAAAGTTTTTCCATTTTCTTTAAGGCTGCAACTCAGTTCCTCACTTTCAGGGTACTATCTTGCTTCCTGCTTTACTAATATAATATGTGGTGTAAGATAAAGGCTCCACTTAGAACAGGTGTTATCCTGGAAAGGATGCATGTATAGAATGGAGATCCAGCTTGTAATAAGAATAAATGGAAGCAAGAGGGTTAAGGACAAGGCAGAAGCTCTCAGATGAGGGAGTCCCCAAATTTTCTAGTATCCTTCTCTTGAGAATGGACAAAAGGAAGATTCTCCTGCCCAAGCTCTTTACTTGAGGACTTTTCTATGTTAGGCCTAGGGGTATATAAATCATGATTATCTGCTGTGCCCTCATCTGCACTGGCCACTTCTCTGATAATTAGTCATTAGTCAATTTAACTTGATTTTTAAAGCAATCAGAGCAAGAACTCTTACAGTAGAAGTTTCTCTACTTTCCATTTCATTTGCAGTTTTTTTCACTGCCTTAAATATGCGTTGAATGCTCTGCTAAGAGTGAATTTTTTACTGCAATCTCTAATTCATATAGCTAAAAAATGCTGTATTTCTATCATTGTAACATTTCTTGTAGTTATTTGCAAATCACAAAAAGCTTGATGCAACTTTGCATTTTTAAGAACTCAGCTGATGTACTTTATAATATTCTATGCTATCGATTCAGGCATTCTAACATCTCTATTTTAAATTCATGCCTGTTAATTAGATCAAATTTTTGTGCTAATGTAATAAAAAGCTTCTCTTTTTTTGTATGCTAGCATTATTTCTATTTGAAGTACTCTTCCCTTTGTCAATTTTAAGGGTCCTTTAAAAAAAAATAATAACTGTTGGTAGTATGTTGCAAAGCAGCACATCATATCCATAGTTGACTATAGGCAAGGGTAGAATGATGAAGGAGTGGTATACCAAAACCTTAACTAACTCATACACTGGCCACCTCTTAATTATTGAATTAGTTATTTGAATTTTGGTTTGCATTAAATAATACCTGGCATTATTTCATAATTTTCACTAAATTGAACTTTGTATTATGCAAACTTACATTAATAACAACCTGACTATATAGAGAACAGATAAAAATATTTGAAATGAGAGAAAGTGAAATAAATGGAATCAAGAAGACAATTTATATGACAACAACGTAAATGGACAAAACAGAATAAGAGAACAACGATATTTAATTATAATAATCAAGCTTGGTCTAAAAGAAAAATATCCTTCATAAAAGAATTTTCTAGGATGCTTGATGAGAAGTTTATGGTGTCAAAATAAAATTTATCAATAATTTAAGAGAAAAATTCCTGAGGTGCAGGTCCAGCTATGTTATTCTCCTACTTTAAAACCTTTGATATCTCTCAGTTTCTGCCAGAATAAGACACGAACTCCACAGCTTGACAGTTGAGGCCTTCTACAATTTGGTTCCAACATGTTTCTAGTTTAACCTTGCACTATGGTCCAGTCATGCATTTGCAGAGTGCTTGGTATATAGTAAGTGCTTAATAAATGTCTGGGCTCATTTAGTTATAGAAATGAATCTTGCTGTGCAGGGATATAGGAAGAGAGGGGAATAAGAGAAGGAGAGTAGGATAAAAAGGAAGGCCATTTGGGGGAGGTGGTGGTCAGAAGTAAAATAAACTAGGAAAGACAGGATAAAAGAAGAGACAAGTATTAACAGGGAAAAATAGGACAGAGGGAAATACACAGTAATCATAACTGAGTGTGAGTGGGATCAACTCCCCCCAAAAATGGTAGCAGATAAGCAGAGTTGATTAAAAACCAGAATCCAACAATATTTTGTTTACAAAAAACACACCTGAATCAGAGAAACACACACACAATATAAATTAGGGACTGGAACAGAATTTATTATGCTTTAGCTCAGATAAAAGAAAAGCAAGAGTAGCAAACATGATCTCTTTCAATATTTATTTTGCCCTCTGGTTCTAGAATATCAGGGTAGTTTTCCTTGATAATTTCATGAAAGATATCTAAGCTCTTTTTTTGACCATGGCTTTCAGGTAGTCCCATAATTTTTAAATTGTTTCTCCTGGATCTATTTTCCAGGTCAGTTGTTTTTCCAACGAGATATTTCACATTATCTTCCATTTTTTCATTCTTTTGGTTTTGTTTTGTGATTTCTTGGTTTCTCAGAAAGTCATTAGCCTCCATCTGTTCCATTCTCATTTTTAAAGAACTATTTT
>CM053769.1:551358684-551377882 GCA_028658325.1 Potorous gilbertii
AAAGGAAGTGAGCTGACAGGACTCTCTGGATTACCTCAATTTTCTCAGTACAGGAGGAGACAAAGGCATTACTTCAAAGGGTGTTGGAGTAGGTAAAGGAGAGAAGTTTTGCATTAATTGTGGTGGGGAATTAGGTAGACAGGCCATAAGGGAAGACTGCCTAACATCAAGGAAGGGCCAGTTAAGGTCATGCACCTAGTTTATAGTCAGTATGATTAGTTTCATTTTGTGACTTTTCCCAATGTGATGCTAATGGATTCAACTGCCTCTTTGACATCTCAACTTGGATGTCCCCTAGGCAAATCAAATCCACCCAATGTCCAAAAGAGAACTCATCATCCTTCTCATTAAGACCTCCCCTCTTCCAAAGTTCTTTATTACTGTGGAGAGCACCACTATCCTAATCACTCAGGCGCATGGCCTGTGTCATTCTCAACTCTTTTCTCAAACTCCCTCCATGTAACCAATTCATTTATAAGGCTTGTTGCATCTACCTTCCTAATATCTCTTATATACACCCCTTTCCTTCCACTCTCTAGGTAAAAGGATGTGATCCGTTTTGTGACTGAACAATTGTCATATTGCTCTCTAAAACATTTGTAACAATCTACTATGCCAACAACAATATAACAGAGGTCCTATTTTCTTGTGGCTTCAACAACATTTAATTTAATCATTGTTTTGCTATTTTAGCCGTGCAAGTGGGCTTAAGAGACTGTCTTAACTTCTCCTTGATTTGAATTATGGATTTTAATTCTCTATTTAGGGAACTTAAGTACTTCTTCATATGCTTACTTATTAATAGCTTATATTCAAAATACAGATTTGTGAATAGAATTACCAAGTTTATCCTTTAGAAGTAATATAATTCTGGGAGATGGTGAGGTGCAAGGTAGGACACAAGACTAAAGTTAAGAAGGTTAAGAGATTACGTGGCTAGGATATCAGGGGTATCATTAACATGAACTCTTAAGTGCTGAAGGTCGTCTTATGGGACAGTAGCTATTTTTCTTCCCACTTTACAGATGAGGGAACTGAGATTCCCTGAGATATGACCAGAGTCACACACTTATACATGTCCAAGACAGGATGTAAATCCTGGTGTTTTTGTTTCAAGTATACATTCTGGTATGTTGTTGGGAAGGAGGGACTTAACCTGAGCTTTAAAAGCTGTGTAGAATTTAGAGGTGAAAAAGAGGCCAAAATAAACTTCATTCTGAAGAACCAGAGAAAGGGATAGAAACTGGCAATAAATACAGGCTATGAGTGAGGTAGGGAGAAGACAGATTTCCCTGAAGCGCAGATTCCAATGCAATCATAGAAACCTTTACACTTCGATCATTCTTCCATGATGAGAAACTGAAGATAATATTGTATAAGATAGGTAAAGTCAAATCCAAATATGATAGATTTTGAACCTTATAATTCAAAATTTGGATCAAATCCACATACTGTAACATACGATACCTTGTAAAATAGGTACTCAATACCATCTGGATCCTGTTATTCACCAGTTGCTTATTCTATTCATGTGATCTCTCTTCAGTGGAGACTATAAATTCACCATTGTAGACAAGTAATGTATCTTATATTCTTCTACTGCCACTACTAGATAAAATTTATATGCCACCTGCTATGAGCCAGGCAATTACTATCTCATTTAACCCTCAAAACAGCTCTGAGAAGTAAGTGCTACGATTATCCCCACTTTACAGATGAGGAAACTGAGGCAAACAGAGTTTGAGCAACTTGCCCAGGTTTGTAACAGCTACAAAGTTTGAGGTTGAACTTGAAGCTCAGGTCTTCCTGACTCAAGGTCCAGTGCTCTCTCTACTGTATCACCAGCTGCCTCACTGCTTTTGTATTTAAAGCATCTTAGCACTGTATTTAGTGAGCACTAAAAATGTACTGTCAGTTAATGCTTTTAATTAAGGAACTGACATGATGAAAGCAATGTATTAGGAAAATTAATGACAGGAATTTTCAGAAATGGATTGAAAGGGAGAACAACTTTGCAGATAGGAAGACTACCTAGGATGTAATAGTGGTAACAGGATCCTGGACTAGAGTCAGTTGGAATGGCAAAAAGACAAATCCAAATGTTATTTAGAAGAAAGAACGACAGAAACTAGTAACTATCTGATACACAGGTTTTTCAATAGTTGAGTGGGAGGAAAAGTTTGGCTCACAAAGTGACTGATGAAGTACAACAAGAACGTTATATATTTACAGACACACACACACCACATACCTTATCTAAGATAACATCACTCTTCCTAAGTTCCAGGACCTTGGAGAGATACCGACACAGTTCTGCATTAGCCTCCCCTTCTGATGGAGGTGCAGCAATAGCTACACTTACACTCTCAGCTGTCACATCTGTAACAAAAATGGTTCAAAATTGACCTAAAAGTGCTCATTTTAAAACATGTTAGTTAAATCAGACATAATTAAAGAAATAAACAAGATATAAATCTGAGGATTTTTTTTTAAACCAGATCTGTGATTTCACTGGTATAGAGAATGCCAGGTGAGGCTCCCTATAGTACCTGCTTAGCAACTAATAAACATTGAGTTGCTTAGGGACTGTGAAGTTAAGTGATTAACCCAGGGTCACAGAGCCAGTCTATGTAAGAGGTGAGACTTGTACCTACGTCTTTCTGACTTTGAGGTTAGCTCTCTGTCCTCTATATCATGCAGCCTCTAAGAGATAAATATGCCCCCTTAAAATACGCAGGTGACTCCTAAATCTCTGTCATCAATCCTGGTGTCTTCTGAGCTCCAGACCCACACCTCTAACAGGACATCTCAAAATGGATGTGTCCCACTGACACTCCAAATTTATGTCCATGATAGAGCTGTCCCCCACGTCCCCATCCCCCAAACAAGCTCTTCCTTCTGACTTCATTATTTCTCTCTGTTGAACTGATAAATTCAGAAACTGTCAAAATCTTGGTGTAATCTTTGACACCTTGCTTTTCCTTACTTCTCAAATTTAATCAGTTACTAAATCCTGCTAATTCCACTTCTACAACATCACTATCCAAAACTGCAACTACCTTAACCCAGACTGTCATTAGGTACCTCATTACCACCCACCTAGACAATTTCAATTGCCTCCTAAAGAACTTCCTGCCTCTAGCTTCTCTTCCCTTACTCTGGTCTGTCCATCACACTTGTACCAGAATAATCTTAAGACTTAAATCCTGTCATATATTTGCTCAAAAATCTTAGTGGCTCCTTCTTGCCACCAGACTAAAACACTTTGGCCTAGCATTCAAAGATTTTCAAGGTTTAGCACTAGCCTATTTTTCCAACCTTATATCACATTACTTAACCTCATGCACTGTACACACCAGCAAAGCAAAACATGTATCGTGCTCTTAAGCCTTTGTGCTCAGGCTATTGTGTATGCCTGGAATGCTCATCCTCCCTTTCTTCATGTTCTAAATTTCTACCTGGCCTTTAAAACCTAAGTGAAGTACCACTTCTTCTGCCAAGACTTTCCTGATCCCCCAATATGGAACAACTATCTCCCTTGGACTTCTCATATCAGTGTTTTACAATTCTAAAAAACCACTTATCAAGTAACATTACAGATTATATTTATCTGTATATGCTATCCTCTTACTAGACAGTAAGTTCCAGGACTGCAAGGAAAATCTAAGTTTGATATTTTCCCCCAACTGTCCAACAGGGTTCTACAACCTTGCTGGACCTAATTTTCTGATCTATAAATTTAGACTTGACTAAAATCATTCATTCACACACCAAAGAGGTAAGTGTATTTAATGTAAAAGGCACAGATTATCATTTCTAGCTCTAAAATTCAATTCCATGACTCAGAATCTATGGGACCAAAATGAACTGGATGAAAATTCGAACTTACTCGAGAAACTGTTCACACTGTCTCACTTCCAGCCCTCAAACCAATGCTGCCTCCTAGAGAACAATCGGCTAGTATTGTTGCAATGTTATTTAGAATCATAAGTTTTGGAACTGAACAATTCTTTAGAAGTCTTCTAATCCAGTTGCATTACTTTACAGATTGGGGCAGCAAGGTGGTGCAGTGAATAAAGCAACAGTGCAGGAGTCAGGAGGGCCTGAGTTCAAATGTCACTTTAGACACCTGACACTCACTAGCTGCATGACCTTGGACAAGTCACTTAACCCCAATTGCCTCATCCTGGGGTCATCTCCAGTCATCCTGATGAACATCTGGTCACTGGATTCAGATGACTCTGGAGAGCCCTATCTCACTCAAAGTCAAGTGCAAGTCATGTCATTATTTCTCTGATGGCATGGTCTTCTTCGGCAACGAAGGATAAACAAACACACACACTTTACAGATGAGGAAACAGGCCCAGAGAGTTGAAGTGTCCTACCTGTAATCAAATAAGCAGTAAATGACAGAATGGAGACTCAAACCCAGGTATTCTAACTTTAAATCCATAGCTCTTTCCAGCTGCCTCATGAACCACTTAATCTTCTGCCTCAGCCCCTCCCTTAGGGACTTGTTTAGGTGATATGTATAAGCTTGGATAAGTCAGAAATTCAAAGAATTTTAGAGCTGGAAGGGACCTCAATGGTAATTACAACAAACTTCCCTTCAACATACAAAAATGGTCATCCAATTGGACCTAAATCTGCAACATGGGAAAATCTTCCTCCTTTAGCAGCCCATTCCACTTTCAGAAAGCTCTTTTTGTCAAGAAGTTTCTATATTGCCTCTGCAATTTTCAACCATTGCTTCTAGTTCTGTCTTCTGAAACCAATCAGAATAAGCCTAATCTCAACTTCACTCTCCCAGTGGCCTTTTCCTGAAGATTCTCTAGTTTATAAATGCCCTTCCTAACATATGGCTCCCAGAAATGAAGCAATGCTTCAGATATGGTCTGACAACGGCAGGGTGCAGAAAGTCTATCCCCTTCCTATATTTCTAGATGCCATAATCCTTTAAATGTAGGTTTTATTAAATTTCTTAGTTGTTATAACAAACTGCTACCTCATGTTGAATTTGCATTCTACTAAAATTCTAAAATTTCAACCTGCTACCTAGTTATGATTCCTCCACCTTGCCCTCAGGTTCAAAAAATCAAATTTATAATTGTAAAATTTACTTTTTTTCCTACTAAACATGATCACCATCCTAGTTCTGGCCTTTACCACTTGTTGCTGGCACTTATACAGCACTTTAAAATTTACAAAATGCTTTCTAAACATTATCTCGTTTTGTCTTCACAAAAGCCCTGAATGATGAAGCCCCATGTTATGAGGGTAGGAGTACGAGAGGAAAAGGAAGATACTGAGCTATATGAGAAGTGAGGAGAAGTCAGTAGGTAACAGCCGTTTTGATCTGAATGATAAATATTCAACTTTAAAAGGGAAACTGTTGAGTGATGTCAATGAAAGGAGTCTGGGAATGACAGTAGGGAGTCAATTCAGGGCATATTCTGACTTCCCATACAGGACCAAGGGGAGAAAAAACTGCAGCCACTGATGGAGAGGATGGATAAGGCTGCAGTGCCATCTGGAGGATGCCAGGTCTGTGTGTGTTAAGTAAATAAGGAGTATGAGAGGAAAAGGTCTAGAATGAAGGGAAGGTTATTAATTACTGAACAGGAATTATAGTGGGCCTAGTGGAAAAGGCAGGCAGTTAGAAGACTTGGGAGGGGTGGAGTTGCAGAGGATAGAGAAGAGTAGGAGAGAGGTTGGGAATACTTTACTCCTAAGTAGCTGGTGATTCAACAACACAGGGAAAAGGAAGAGTAAAGGTGATGAGAGTTTACCACCTAGGCAGAGAGTAGCAGAGGTGAAAATCTAGGTCTCTCAATTCCTGATTCAGGGCTATTTCCACCATACCATGATACTTACATTTACTTAAAACACTTCCATACTTGAAAGCGAACAAATTAAAGTTAACCAAAAGCTAAAACCTAAGCTCCAGATATGACAACAATGATTTCTGGCATCTACATAGCAGTTTACAGTTTACAATATGCTTCCTATACATCTTTTCACTTGACACCTGTATTATCTATGTCACAAGTCTATATTATTGTATTCTTCGTAGAAATGAGAAAACTGAAGCTGAGTAAACTGAAGTCATGATCTGAACACGGCTAGTACTGGTGAAGAGAAGGATCTGAACCCAGGTCCCTCAATTCCAATTGTAGTGTTCTTTCTACTATCCCATACTGAATCTTTCATAAGTCCCAGGGTATTGAAAGTAGTATTTAAAAAGAAGTCAGACAATGAATGATCTCTTTAAAAATGTTCTATATTTATGATATAGTATATTTAAACAAACTGTGGTACATGAATGTAATTATTACTGTGCTGTAAGAAATGAAGTACATGATGAATACAGAGAAGCATGGAAAGATTTTATATGGGAATGGGAAAGAAAAGGTTAGTGGGGATATCCAGAATAGAAGATGCAAGAAACAGAAGACATCAATAAAAATTTACTTCTTAAAATGTAGTGTATTTTCAAAACAATGACAATACAAAAAAGGTTGACAGCTTATTATAGATTCTAAAATTTAGAAATGGAGAAAATAGCTTCTAGCTTTCAAATGCTAAGATCCTAGAAACTCTGAGACTTCAGGATCAGTCCTGTGTTACAGAAGTAGGAAAAAAATGCATTGGCAGAACAAGTTCATAACTATCCAAGTGAGGGCAAATCACATATGTAGGGCCACAAATCCATCACATACTCAGTGGGCAGTATGTGAATTCAACTTCTTGATTCAAATATTATACCTGTGATGGCATTTTGTTTGGAGCCAGGTTTGGCATGAATGGCTATTGTGATGGAACCGCTCTGACCAACTGCCACAGGTCCAGTGGGAGGAAGTGGTTTCACTGGCTCCTTATTCTGGCCTTTCCCCTAAAAAAACAGTAACAACATCACCTTAAATCTACATGGTGCTTTATGGTTACAAAGTGCTTTCACACACATAACTTTACCTAGTTCTTACACAACTACCATCTCCATATTTATACAAAGACATCTTGTTTGTACGTAGTTATTTATTTGCATGTGGTATCCCCAATCAGACTGTGAGATCCTTGACAGCAAGACCTGTTGGTTTTTCTTTGTATCCTAAGCACAGTGCCTAGCACAGTAAACACTTGTTCACTTGACTTCTCATACTTTATTTTTATGACAATTATTATACCTTGGGACACTTTATCCCCCCCAATATACTCAGCATATTGGGCAATGTGGTACACTAAAAAGAACACTGGATTTGGAGCCACAGTTTGGCTGTTCTGCTGGTTATACTACCTGGCTGACCTTGGGCAAGTGACTCAACCTCCCTAGGCCTCAGTTTTTCCATTTGACTTCCTTATTTTACACATCAGATGACATATAAAAGTCCTGTCCAGATCTTGAACTTTTTTCACCTCATTGCCTTTGTTCAATTTTCTCCCTCTGTCTGAAAGGCCTTCTCCTCTATCCCAATGCATCAAATCCTATCTATCCTTACTTTAAGGCCCAGTTCAAATGACACCCCTAAAGTCTTTCTGTTTACCTTCCATTCAGCATGCAAAACTAGAATAATCTTTTTCTCTGAACACCTCCTCCTGACCTCTATTTGTAAATTTCCCATGAAATTTTTAACTTACAGCGGTCTGCCTTGTATTATAGTTATTTGCATCTGTCTTACTTTCCCCATTATATCATAAGCTATGTGAGAATAAGGAACATGTAGTTGTAGTCACCAAAAAGCACCCGTGGCATTCATTTAATGTTTATAAATGCATTAATTCAACAAACATTAAGTGCCTATTATAATCAAGGGCACTGTATTACATATAGAAACACAGTTTGCTCTCATGGAGCTTACAACCCAACAGGAGGCATAAGACACATACAAATCAACATGCTATGAGGCAGAATGTGAACATAAAGAATAGGGCCAAAGCACTCTAAGAAAAATGAGGGAGGAAGGTGTTCAATTTGACTTGGGGACATAAAAACAAGTTTCATGAAAGTGGTGCCTAATTTAGGCTTTGAAGGAAGACTGAAGAAGACGTAGAATGACTCTATACATCAAAGCAGAAAATTAGAATGAGATGAGGAAACAATATGCAGTTTGGTTAATGGTTCAGTTTAGTTAAAACTTCAAATCTGGGGAAGGGAGTAAACTTTGAGGGTTACTTTCTATGTGACCATGAGCAAGAGTTCTCTTGCATGAGGTTTCTTCGACTCTAAGACAGGAAAAACCATACTTGTTACCCACTTTTCACATGGTCATTCTGAGAAAAGTGTTTTGTAATCCTTGTCAGTGCTCCATCAATGTAAATAGATTATTATTAAAACTAAGGATAGAAAGGTAGGACTACAACAAAAAGCAGTAAAAGAGACAGGAGCCAGACTGTAAGAGGTCTTGAATGCTGAATAATAGTATGTATTTATTCTATGGGCAATGGCAAAGAAATGTGAATCTGAGCAGGGGAGTGATATGCCAAGACCTGTGCTTTAAATTTTTATTGTGGCAGCTGCTAACCAGTTAGGAGATGATCCCATAGGGCAAGCAGAAGGTGCTAAAGTGTTAGGGTGAATAAAAAGGAAAGAATTTATATTAAAGCTGCTTTTGAAATGACACTTGACAACTAGTTGGATGGAACAGGATGAAGGAAACAGTAAAAATTAACTTTTGAGCATGGATAACTGGAAGGTGGACACCATCAAGAGGAAATGCAGGGTTTTTGGTGAAGGTATTTGTTTCCACAGGTCTGATATTAAGCAAGTAATTGGAAAAATGGGGAGAGTACTGAAACTCTCCCTGGGGAGCGCATTTAGGGTTTGGAAGTCCTTTTCACCGAAGGGGTCACTGAAGTCAGGAGTGGATTCATTCATATTCCACAAAAGGTCCAATCCCGCAGAGGACATTCGAATGCCGGCTCTGAAACTGTGCAGGCTTCAGCAGGCCAACTGAACCTTAGGATGGAGCCCGGATTTGGGTCGGGAGGGGCATTGGGGGCCTCATTTGGTAGAGGAGGAGCCCGAAGCCCGGAGAGACTAAGTGGCAGGGGGCGGCCGCTGCCCCAGCCCGCCCTTTGGAGGCACCAGGTCATCTCTGGGCTGTGGAGAGCAAGGTTCTTGGAAACCCGAAAGCCTTAGATCAAAGTGGGCCAAGGAGACCACGGCCCCCCGGGCCGGGCAGGGAGCGGACACAGACGCGCATCCCAAGGGCGTTCCGAGAGCTAGGCCTGCCCTGCCTCAGTTTACTCACAGGAAAAGGAACACGAAGGCCCCTTCCCCAGCCCCGCCGGGGCAGGCGGATCCTCGACAAAGCCCGGCGCCTGACTCGTGGGATCCGAGCGCCAGGCCAGGTGCGGCCTCACACGTCACCCAGCCCCTGGGGCCTCAGTATCCCCGTCCGTAAAACGAAAGGGCCGACCCCCAGGGCGCCTCGCGGCCTCCTCGTAGCCGGCTTCCCCCCCAAGACACAAGCCCTGCCCGGCCCACCGACCTTCTTGGGCATCCCCGCGCCAGAAGCGAGCCTGGCCGCAGCCGCCTTGGCACCTACCCGGGCCCCGTCAGCCCGGCGGCAGACGTAGAGCATGGGCCCCGGGTCTTCTCCGCCCGGAAGAAACAGCTAGGGCTCGGCGGAGTGGCCTTCGCGCCTGCGCCCTGACGCACGGAGGGGAGCTTCCGGGAGAAGGCCCTACCCCAGACCGAGGTCCGCTCCCGAGGCGCGGCGGCCGCAGCCCCTCCCTGCCCGGGCCGCGCGTTCGAAGTGGGAGGAGCATGATCTGTAGAGGCGGGGCTTATCTCGAACGCGCCTGCGCAAGCGTCCTGAGTGCAGCCCCTGCATTGTTACAGCGAGCACAGTCGGACGAGCCGGGCAGGGGAAGCGCATGGCTCCAACGGTGGGAGAGGTGGGCCGGGCATACCATGGCTGGGAATTAGATTACGGAAAACAAAGCTCAAGAAACAGCAGGGACAGGGAAGAGGAAATCCAGGAGAAAGAGCAGTGTCACGGGAACCAAAGAGGAAGGCTCTGGAAGGGGAGGAGTCATCAGCGGGATGCGGAGACAGATACAGAAACGCGGGTGAGAAAGGAGAAAACACCATCTAATTTAGCAATTTAACGTCTTTGATAACAGAGAAGATGACAAGTTTCTGGTGGTGGGCGTTGTTGGTTTCTAAGGATAGGCTAGAGCATGTTTGTAAGGCAGTGGAAGAAGCCAGCACGAAGAGACATTACCAACCACTGAATGGTTTCTACGTACGAGATTATCCAGGAACAGCTGTATTTTAACGTAGGGTCGCCACAAAATCACTATCACCCCCGTTTGTTAAAAGGTTTTGAAAACATCTATGTCTGAAGTATCCTTTACCAACAAATCAGGGACAAATTTAAAATACTGTTATTATGCAGTGAGGAAGTTGCAGATTGGCTTTCCAAAAAAGCAATGGTCAGAATGTTCCCCACTTTTTGCCAACTCCCGAAATAATACCAATAGATCCTGGAAATAAAGTCAAAACTACAAAAATTGGCAGTGGTAGAAGTCATATTTTCAGGAATTATATCAATTCGGTGTAATAATGTACTTTATCATGCTATTTGCACAAACTAAAAAAGAGAAACCTTTATTAGCAAAGACCCTTAACCTATTTTTGTTTCAATCTATTTCAAAGCCAGAACCACGCCCACACACACTGATAGAATATATTTTAAAACTCAATTTCTAGGACTGACCTTTAGGGCAATGCACTCAGTCCAATTTCCTACACCCTTCTAGAAATGTATCTAACCTAAAGTTATATTTAATGTTCATAATAGTGATCCTGAAACTTTGTAAAAAGTCCAGTCAAGAAATAGACTAAATATCTTTGGGACATTGTACTTACCAAAATAGGACAATACAGAATTGTTAGAAATATTTTAGGCAAAGGTTCAAGCAAAAAAATATTTTTTGATTAATCTTGAGTTAATCAGAATTAATAGCCTTGGGCATTAAAGGTAACCAAAAATTTTCACTGCTCTGCAGTCCCTGGTATCCAAAACAACAATCTAACTAAGTCTTTCCCCCTTTTCCCAGTTATTCTGAGAAATAAAGGTTACCACCATACTTCCTTGACTGTACTTAAGTTTTAAACTTAAGTACTATTTCAGAAGAAAATTTTTTTACTCAGACATTCTACTTAACATTTCTTCCAGAATAAATTCTTTGCAATTCCTTTTTCAAAGCATAGAATTTGTTCTAATAAATGTTTTACTTTAAAAAAGGTATTATCAATATAATTTTACCTGCTTTACTTCAAATATGCTGGAACAGCTGTATTCATGATAGTTTAATAAAACCCCAGATATAAATAATAATACAAAGGAAGTAATATTGTGAGTGACAGATATTAAGCAGGACATTGTTACATAGACCTCTGAGACAGAGGTAGAGTTATTTGGTAATTAGGTGTCAGGGCTATTTCTTATTGTGTAGCGCTATCAATGAAATGTTTAAGGGATCTCTATATAATAAATCTCTATAATTATCTCATCCTCTAGAACACAAAGTATCATTCCCAACTCCTCCTCCCCCCAAAGAAATTACACACATAGTGATGAAGTGTCCAGTCTTTGATAATTGTTTTTTTCACATTTTACATTATTGCAGATTTATTTATATAAAACTCCAATTTATAGTTTATAAGATCTACTATGTAACCACATTACTATACTACTACAAAATAACTATTTCTTTAAATGGATTCCAGATTTCCTCAGGTAAGCAGATAAATGCTTTTCAACACTTAGAAACATTTTAATACAATTCCAAATGCCTATCACAAGATACATGTTTGTGGTTCCCCAAGATTCCAAAACCAAAGATACAAATCCAGTTTTCATATTTCCTGAAAACAGTTATTTGAATTAATAAAAGGTTTAGCAAGAATACTGACCAAGCCCACATGGATCAATTCACCCATCCAATTGGCAAAACAGTAAAAAAAAAAAAAAAACAAAAACAAAAAAAACAAAACCCTACAACTGTCCTTAACAAGGATCTTTCAATTTAAAAACTACTGAAAGACTTATCAGCCAAACAAGCTGATTTATGAAATTATACAAATGAAAGCACAAGTAGCTGCTTAAATATGTATTTTTTACAGTTAAAGTCCTGCACGGTTCTCCTAGAGTTATATGAAAATGAAGCACTTTCCATTAAGGTCTTTAAGCCTGATGACAATCATGCAAAGCCAATATGGACATTTTTCTACCTTTCCTAAGAAACTAAAATGTTTCTTATATATTGAAATTATGAACATTCATAACACACTACTAACATTAGCAGCTAGTTAGTTATTCCTTTCAGATTAGTCTGTTTATTTGCTGAATTATGTATAAAATATGATTTCTGGTATTTGTCCATCTTCTATTGATGTACCATTATTATTGCCAGGAGAACTAAAGAATGAAAACGTTGTTTTGCTTGCAGCAGGTGTTTCATGTACAACTTTCTTCAATCCTTTTGTGCCATAGTGTGAATCTGGACCCTAAATCAAAATAAAAGATTTGTTAGCAAATATTTGCTAAAAATGAACTTCACATAGTACTCTAATTACAAATATTACACATTATAACTAGTAAGTAAAACTTCATACACAAGCTAAAGGGCATTTGAAGTCATTTTTTTTTAAAAACGAACTTTTGCTGGAAGTGTGACTTCTGATGAAATTAGTAGACTTAAGCATCTTCTTAGAAACAGAGAGGGAACCCGATCATTTGGAAGAATGTGAATATCCTGCTATTCTCTTTGTCTTAGCTCTCATTTAAAAGATACCCTAATGAAACGTCAATAATAGACCTGAGTTTGTATAGTTTTCTCTAGAAAACAAAATCATTTTCTCCATTTTCTCTTTTTTTCTAACTAAAAAGGCTCCTACTATTCAGAAATATCAGTTTATGTTTGAAAGTGACTTCCAATAAAATAACTAACAAAAATTTTAGCAGTGAGCCCAGATTAACTTACAAAATTATACATTCTTTAAAAAACCATCTTACTTTGAGTGTTGCACAGGCTGTATAGCAGACATTGGGTAAGATTTCTATAGGTTCTTTGAACATGACTCGGAAAGTGTTAGCTGTCCCATCACAACTAAATCCAGTATCATTTTGTCCCAGAGTTTGTTTTTTTTCATATTCAATTATCTGTAATAAAAAAGAAAATTAAATATAAAATACTTCAGGGAAACAATAAAAAGCTCCCAAAGCAGGACTAGTTATAGAAATAAACTGGAAAACTATATATTTTTTTACAACTAAATGTTAAAACTAGGCAAATCTCTGTACTTAATTTCTATTTTTCATACTTCAAAAAACAAAAAAGATAATTTTGTATTAAGTCAGAAAATGGTTAGGTAGCAAAGTGCTTATTACATTCTGGAGAACTTTTTTGAAAGAAGGCACCAGTGGGTCACAGAAAGGACAGTGACTACACATGACAACCATAAACATTCAGTGGCCCTTTAATTTGAGGTGATTTTTTTATATATTGCATAATTGCCATTCTAATTTAAAAGCCTTTGAAATTAGAAAATAAAATTGTCCTAGAAATGTCAAAGATGTTACACATCTATCTGTTCCCTAAGAAGCATAAAATAATCCAAATTTTTCTTATTGCTTAGGTTTTGGGACAATTTGGGAGGTTTTTTGGGCAACTCATTTGACTATTTATTATATACTTGATAATGACTAAGGTGTCTGGGCATTCTAGGAATTATGTAAACCAGAAATAAAAAAGCTATTTTCTAAATCAACAGCATTTAAAATTAAGTGAGAATAAGTCGAGTCAACAAGAATTTATGAAGCACCTACTATATGTCAGGCACTGTTGAGAACCAGGGATACAAAGAAAAACAAGAGTCTGCCCTCAAGGAGTACATAGACAACATGTTAACACCTATATACAAACAAATTGTATACAGGATAATCTCAGGAGGAAGCACTACCATTAAGTGGAACAGGGAAAGGCTTCTTACAGAAGGAGGAATTTTAGCAGAGATCTGAAGGAAGTTAGGAGAAAGATGAAGAGGGAAATAATTCAAGACATGGGAACAGCCAGTTAAAAAACAGGTAATCAGGAAGTGCAGGAACACCAAGGAAGGTCAGTATTACTAGATCAGAGAATGTAGAGGATAATAAGGTGTAAAAGGTGTAAAATGACTGCAAAAGGAGGAAGGGGATAGGGTATGAAAGGTTTCAAATGTCAAAGAATTTTTATTTGATTCAGGAGGTTATTAGAAATTTACTGATTGAGGGGCAGGGGAAAAGAGGTAGGGTTTGTGACATGGTCAGATCTTGAAGGATGGGTAGTACCCTAAATAGTAACAGGGAAATTGGAGGGTGTTCAGCTCAGTTTTGGACATGTAGGACTTAAGATGTCTATGAAACATCCAGTTCATTATGTACCATAGGAACTTGGAGAGGCAAGACTGGATGTCAGTAGAGAGGTTAGCACTGGATGGGCTATAAAAAAGCGCAAACCCTTTTACCCAACAATACCACCACTAGGTCTATATTCCAAAGAGATCAAAGAAATGGGAAAAAGACTTCCATGTACAAAAACATTTATAGCAGTTCTTTTTGTAGTGGCAAGGAATGGCTGAACAACTTATAGTGTATCATTATGATGGAATAGTACTGTGCCGTAAGAAATGATGAACAGAATGGTTTCAGAAGAACCTGGGAAGACCTATATGAACTGATGCAAAGTGAAGTGAGCAGAACCAGGAGAAGATGTACACAGCAACAGCAAAATTGTAATGATGATTAACTGTGAAAGACTTAGCTAGTCTGATCAAGACAATGATCCAAGACAACTCCAAAGGACTCATGATGAAAAATATTATCCATCTCCAGAAAGAGAATGAACTCTTAGTACAGAAAATATAATTTTTTTCACTTTATTTTTCTTGCCCTCCCCCCCTTTTTTTTGCAACATGACTAATAAAGAAGTATGTTTTACAGGATTTCACATGTATAACTTATCAAATTGCTGATCTGAACTGATCAAATTGCAGATCAAAAATTTTTTAAGAGTATGTTTAAACAATAAATGTATTTTTTAAAAAACAGCATTGGTAACTTTGGAGAGAGCAGTTTCAGTTGAAGGATGAGGTGAGAAGTTACAGAATGAAGAAAGTGAAAAGAAGAAAAATGGAAGGAGAGTTATGAGATGACAGCTAATGGGGATGGAAAGATTAAGTAAGAGTTTTCTGAGGCTGGGAGAGACACAGACACATCTGCAGGCAGTGGGAAAGGAGAGACTGAAGAGAAGTGAGAAAAGGGATGAGAGAGAGGGGAATCTACTGTAAAAGTGTGATGAATGAATGTGATCTCCTGTACACAGAGAGGTTTGCCTTGGCAAAAAGAGGCATGTCTTCATGTGATACAGGGGAAGGAGGAGTGGCAGAAGGCATCTGAGTGATGTGAGATGAAGAAGGGAGAAGGAGAACTTGGCAAATAGCCTCATTTTTTCCAGTGAAATGGAGCAAGGTTGTGTGAAGAGAGTGTGAAGGGAGGAAGAGACAAGGGAAGTTTGAGGAGGATTAGAAAGGCTTGGAAAAGCCACTGTACTGAGTGGGATAATGAGTTGATTAGGGTAATGTGAAAACAACTGCTTGCCTGAATTGCAACATTAATTTGTAGTGGACCTAGTCAGCATGGTTTTGAGACTTTGTCCAGCTTTGTTCAGCAGTATGTGAATAGGAGCAAAGGCAGTTAGTGAACAGTAGGTGTACTACAAGGAGTAATCCAAAGATAAGCTCAGTAATAGAATAAGGTGGGCAAAGGACTTGAGCATAGTGTACAGCTGAACTGGTTCACGGCTAGTCATTTCTCTTACCTATCAGACTTTTAGTGGATCTTCCTTCACATCCCACTCACTAGCCCCATGTGTCCCACAGGATTCTAGCCTCGGTCCTCTTCTCTTTCTATACTATTTCACTTGGGGCTCTCATAATTCTATTTAATAATCATTTCTTAGGCTAATTATTTTCAAGTCCCCTCTAATCTCTCTGTTGACCTCCAATTTCATATTTTCAACTGCCTTTCAAATATGGGACACTGGATGCCATTAGTCATCTTAACTCAACATGTTCAACAGGAAATCTTTCCCAACTTCTCTTAAATTTAGTGGTTTCTCTCTTTTAATTATTTCCTGTTTCTCCTATATATAGCTTGTTTGTACAAATTTGTTCCTTGGTTGTCTCCCCCACTATATTGTAAGCTCCTTGAGGGCAGGGACTGTCTTTTGCCTCTTTTTGTGCCCAATGCTTATTATTACCACATTGCCTGGCAGACAGTAGGTGTTTAATAAATGTTTACTGATTGAGCAATATGTGTGTTATTGTGGCGGTAGAGGACGCTTGACCTTATTATAACGTATAGGTAGCTGTGATATGTACACAATGTATACATAAATGTTTATATCCATATACATCATGCCTTTGTCATTTTGTCGTTGAATCCCTTGCAAGTTACTCCTGACTTCCAAGTCAAGTCTTCTCCACTCAAGAGGAATCAGGGAGTTCTATCTAGTTCTCCAGTCCTACAGCCAGTTCAGACAGCATCTATAACTTAATTCTGGATCTCCAAATTAAACCTCTGATCTTCAGTTCTTACAAAATTGTAAATGTACCCAGAACCACAAACAAGATTTTTACTCTTCTTAAAATGTAAGCTCTGCTCTAATTTCTTTTCAAATTAAGGATGCATTAGCTAAGTTACAGATATTCTTCAGTTAAGCACTGTCATCACTCTGTCATATGTTCCTGTATTTTCTTTTCTGGTATACATTTCAAACTTCTCTCATAATCCTGAGGCAAAATCTCACCTTTAGTCTAAATTGTACTTACTACATTGAAAAAAGTTCTTTTGGTTAATACAAAATTAAGTAGGAATGATCAAAAATATTTTAGACAAAAGAATTAAACTTCAAGAAGACAGATAAGTTGGAATGATAAGGATGAAATAACCAATATAACTGACGTGGGATAAACAAAGTACTAAGACTAAAAAAATAAACTGCACAAGTGTAGGACATGGTGGGAGAAGGAAGAAATATGAATCATAGAATAACCACATATTAATAAAAATATTTACATGTTCAAAATAAAATGTTAAGATTGCTAATCTGTTGGATTTCTTGAGGATATTTAGCTTAGAAAAGAAAAGGCTTGGGGGGAATTAAGCTTTGAATTAAAATTTACAGAATACTTAAGTGAAAAGCACTGAAAAAAACAAAGATAAGTAAAAACAATCTCTGCCATCAAAAAGTTTATAATCTAGTAATGGGGTTAAGACAAATATAAAGATAGTACAAATTAGGATAAATTATGGGAAAATAAAATACTATGTCAGTCTGGAGGAGGGATAGCTCACATCCTTTCCTTTGTACTGGCGTCTTTCAATCTGTCTATAAATATGCTCAGGTTTCTCTAATTCAGAAAAGAAACAAAGATTTTCCCTTCTAGCCCATTCAGCTCCTATCTCATACCTTTTTTTCTCCTTTTCCATTAAATATCTTGAAAATATTCTCTATACTGAAAACTCTGCTTTTGTCATTACCAATTTGTCCCTCTCTCTTTTGTCTTAGCCTTCTACAATCTGGTGTCTATGCTCAACACTACAGAAATCGTTCTCCCTAAGATGATCACAAAGTCCAATGGTGGCCCTTTTCTATTTCTGATTCATTTTGACTGTACTGCTTTTGAGACATTCATTCCCCCACCTTCAGGCTTCCTGAGCTTTTCTGATTCTCCTTCTACCTTTCTGATAAAGTATTTTCTTTTTCTAATTTTTTGGCTCCTATCTTGTCAACCTCTTGAAGTAGACATTTCCTAAGGATGTGTTTTTTGGCCCTTTCCCAACTTCACTATTTACACATCCTCTTCTTTAGCAATCTCAACCACTCCCAACTCAATTACTTCAAAATGTGTACCTCAAGAGTCTTGAACTTTTTCCTAATATCTAAACCTTGAACTCATCACCCTGCAGAACTCTAACCAAATATCCTACTGGCCCCTCAACTCAAGATGTCCAAACCCAAGTTCATTCTCTTTGCTGCTGACCTATTCTTGTCTGAGACACAGTACCATTCACTTAATCTGCCACCTTCCCTTTCCTATCCAATCAGTTAACAAGTCTTCTTGATTATACTTCCCATTCTCTTTCCCATCTGTCTTTTCCTCTCTCACTTTACTAACAACATCCAAATATTACCCTTTTCCACCTACCAGAACTACTGAAAAGATATTTATTTAATCATATCTCCCTAGGTCTACATTTTCTCTTGATAATCCATCCTTCATACAACTTCTAAAACACCCCTTTGATAATCCATCCTTCATACAACTTCTAAAACACCTCTGTGCTTAAGAAACAGATGTGGTCATCTCGTTCCTCTGCTCAGAAGTAATCAATGTCATTATTCCTCCTACGCCCCCAAGTTCACAATCCTTTGTCTGGCATTCAAGGACTAACCCTAATTCTGGTCCCACTCTACCTTTCCAGGCAGTCGCATATGATCTCCCACCAGACATTCTATATGTTTCAGGGAACCTGCTTTACATGGAGTAAGCTGCGAATCCCCTTGCCTCTGTGCTTTTGCTCAAGCTGTTATTTTTCGCGTATTCGATCCCCACCCTCCTTTTATTTAAAGCCCAGACTAGACGTCAGCGGCCTGAACCCTGTTCTTACTGACCTTACCCCAAGCTGGTGAAGGACTGCGCTCCCCTAGACTTCACATGGCACTCTATTTTAAACTTCTTTTTGCACTTACATACTGTTTTGCTACTACAGTACAGTATATTCTGTACCGTACTGTAGAACATACTGTAAATTCAACTCTATGAAAGCAAGAATAATGTTTAACTTAAACTTTGCATACCTACCACAGTTCTCTGCAAACCATGTTTTAATAAATGTTGAACTAAAATATGTCTAGTTTGGAGGGGATCAGAGAAAGATGGGTAGCATTTCAAAAAACAAAATGGGGAGTAGGGGGAGGCATTCCAGGAAGAGAATTACAGATCTGGAGCTAAAAGGAACCTGATAGGCCATCTAATCCATTTTGCAGCTGAGGAAACAGAAGTTGAGAAAACATCCTGAGCAAAGGCACAGAAATGGTAACAGTGAATAAATACAACTTGTCTGGAGTGTACTTTGTAAGTATA
>CM053769.1:551378382-551400606 GCA_028658325.1 Potorous gilbertii
ACAGAAAAAAAGCACAACTAGAAACCATACAAGACACAAAATATACAAAATATTTGTGCTAAATAACTGGAATCCAGTTAAAGTGCTACACACTATAATGTTCATTCTAAATAAATGGGAAAAAAATTCTATCTTACTATATGGTCCTGCTAGCACTAAAAATCATTAATAACACAAAAACTGTGTTACCTAACTAGAAATGTTGGTTGCTACAATCCAGTAAATGTGAGCTTTCCATTCAATGACTGCACTCACAAAAATGTAATATGGGTGAATAAGGAGGACTAGATCAACAAGTCAACCAATTCAAACAAGTGATATGTGGACAATCAGAATAGATTAAAAAAGTAAAGGATCAAAACCAACTGAACTTATTCCAGTGACAATCACCATGATTTGAAAATGAGGACATTACAAAAAATCAGAATAGAACATGAACCAAAACCTCAGCCCATTAAAGATAGATACTAAATTTACACCTAGCAAAACAACTAGGAAGTGACTTTGGACTATTAGATTACAAAGAAATAGGAATTAACTTCAAATACTTAGTAAGGGTCTAGGAAATGACCTGGGACTAATAGATAACAATGGAATACCAAATATCTTCAAATACTTAATAATAGTCTGGAAACAACCATGAAAAGTTACATCACATGGTTAACAAGCAGTGCCAAAATAGAAGGACTGGAGAGAAGGCATGTCTAGAGCTATTAAAGCCAGGCAAGACATCTAAGCAGTTCTCACGATGGACCTGAAGGCTATAGCGGCAACCCTTGGGCAGCCTGAAAGGACCTGAACCACCAGCAACAGAGATTTCATTGCCAACACTAACTCAGGATTTCTACTGGAAATGGCTCTTCTCAGAACAGCTTGGTGCCTAACACAAACCAGAAAAGGTAAGCAAAGCAACATCTTCAACCAATACCAATAAATAAGAATTTAACAAACTATTTTCAATTTCAGGTTACACACTGCATAGATAAAAACTACCTAGAACCAACAAATCCATCAGATTAAGCAGCTAAACAACTTAACAAAGGAGACAAACTTCTAAACGAACAAGGAGTCGATCCATACATCTACAATCCAGCAGACGACAAATTCACTGAAGCAACAGAAAAAGCTGAGGACTTAGACGGCTGGATAGGAAACAAAGTGCTCAAAGCAAAAAGAGCACTGTTTTCAACAGCACCAACACCTAACAAGGTAAAAAGACAAACTTTACTAACTGAATACTCTAAAATGAAGGAAAAAACGTAACCAATCAGGTGGTAAAGACAGCCATCATGACATATATTTGTTAACTGAGCAAGAAAACTTTAAGGAACAGCTAGTTTCACAGCAATAACAGAACCAAGAAAGCAACATTAAATGCACTAAGTGAAGATGCAGTTACTAAGTGACTTGGAGGAAATGGACAAACACAAATGGGGGGGGGGGGTGTTCTAAGGGAAGTGGAAAAATAGGTGTAAGTACTGGGGACTTTTCTAACACAACAGAATGGAAATAATGAGGAAGACTATGTTATCATTACATGTCATGCTAGCAGACAGATTCACTTATACGTACTAGATAGTGAGTCAGACCATTACCAGTGCCAACAACATTCACCTCACCTAGATCAACACAAAATGACAGCATGCATGCACAAATCCTAACACCATGATGGGGAAGTACAGCTAAATTCAGCATATTTTCAACACCCAACAACACTTTAGACTTATTAGAACTAGAACAAGAAATATCTAAATTAGCAATTACAACTGTGACTGAAACTGAAAAGGCCAAAAGCAAAGCAATATAATATAATAACTGTAGCACTACAAGTAGCAAAAGACACAAACAACAAATCCATGGGGATCAGACAACATTACACTAGAAACACCAGGATACGTACCATGGGAAACCAACCAACTAAAGCAACTTCACAAACAATTTTAACCAAGGTACAAGAACAACTAACCCAACATCAAGATTAGATGTAGACAGAGCAGAAACACCATTTCTAACTACAGAAAACACAACACCCATTGAAATGATAAGAGCAGGAGATCACTTTCCTACTGTAAAGTACTACTTTAAACCAACTAGATTAAGAAAAATCTGGCAATTAGTTAGGAAGAGTACACAAATAAAACCTAAATACACAGAAGGACAAAGCAGAAATGCAACAAAAACTGGGATAGACAGTGGGAGGCACAACAGAAAACTACTACAGTAATGCTTATAGGCAGAGAGAATTTACATTTGCCTTTAAATTCCCAGAATATTCTTTTGTGACAAGCAGAAGTGGTCCAGCTATATCACTCAACACCAGAGGGAACAGAAAATGCCTCTGAATCAGCTGACTCAAATTATCAGCAAAGAATAACTATGAGTCATAACCATAGATCAAAAGCAGATCTTGCTAGATACATAATAAATCATCCTTTGATGAAAAACCCAGGAGTAGAAGACAAAGTTGGGTACAAGATAGAGTAAATGACACATCACCAGTAACAGAAGAAACACTACTATGTACTAGTAAATACATACATACATGGGACAGGGATATATGACCCAGGACCCGTATATCCAAATGCAAGTGTATGGGATAAGCAACCATAAATCACATACAAACCAACACTAAGAAATGCATCATACTGCTGTGAAAACAATTCACCAGGGCAAATATTCATAAAACTGACACCAAATTGGACAGATAAATACTCAGATTTGCGACCTGCTCAAAGTAGAACAGTAACATGCCAAGTGAGGAATGAAATGGAGACTAAGAACACCAAAACATTGGAATTCACACCCATTCTGAAAACTGGAAAATTCTTTATACCTGTTATGAATGTAAGAAAAGTGCCAAAAATAAAGTAGTAAAATGTGATGTGACTCCTAATCAGTTAATACTGTGTATTAAAATAAAGACACTTATGGGAAATGACAGTTAAAATGTTCAAACAAAAAAGTCTATTTTCTATTGAAAACCATACTATGAAAATGCTTTGAATTAAGGGAGTGCAGGTGAGGAATTCCAATGTATTCTCCCTCTTCTTCTCACTCATCAATCAATTCAGTTTCCTTGGGACTAAATAATCTTTATCACTTCAAGCTCTTAAAAAAAGTATGATTCTATAAAATTTTAGGTTGCGCCTAAACAGAGAAATTTTACCCCCAAAAGTCAATGAAAAATTACACTGATTCTGAAACTTGTGATAGCACAAATTAAATGTTAATATAATGTATTAAATGTCTAGAACATTAATCAAGTTTACTCATTTTAAAGGTTTTATACTCCTAATAACTAAAAATTAAAGTTATTTCAAACAAATTGCAGCTATTTAAGTTATAGATCCTGAAAACCTTATTGAAGAAAGATGCCCAACTTTTTCAATTCAACAAGTATTTATTCACCAACAAAGGCTAACTTATCATCTCAAACTAACAGTGATAAGACAGTGTAGCATTTTATTCTCCTGAAATTCAAAGTAAGTCATACATTTCAGGATAAAGCGCAATCCTCCTAAGGGCAAAGGTTCAAATGCCAGTTTTTTTACTTGTTACCGGTACCCTGGCCACTGTACCTCCCTGGGGCCTCAGGTACTTCACCAGTAAAATGAGGATACTGTGCTAAAATATGTATAACATTTGCTCTGATTCCAAATGCT
Source organism: Potorous gilbertii (assembly GCA_028658325.1). Lineage (NCBI taxonomy): Eukaryota > Metazoa > Chordata > Mammalia > Diprotodontia > Potoroidae > Potorous > Potorous gilbertii. The sequence continues at coordinate 551,382,045 of CM053769.1, forward strand.
TTGATCTGGTAATTTTATAATAAACTATTAACTTTTAAATTACAATGAAAAAAAATGAACCTGTACCATATTTATTCTTTTGCCTAAAACATCTTGAAAGTCACTTTTCAAAGCACTGGAAACTGAAATGTGTCTCACCCTCATTTACTTCCATTAATGGTGCACAAACTATGGGGAACACAATAGATGTAATGCAATTAATTTAGAGAGTAATCAGAAAAGGAATATACCATGCAACAGTACTCTGGCAATAAACAGAATGGGGGCTCCATTTCCCCCAGTAAGCTTCTGTATCCTATCAAATGTCAAAATGCCCAGATCAGGAATCTGATAGAAATCAATACAACCATTCATTCGTAATCAATACAACCATTCATTCGTACTTAGAAGCGTTCTGTTACATAACTCGCTTGGCACATTCGTTTGTACGTAGTCTCCCACGTTAGATGGTAAGCTCCTTGAAGGCAGGGGCTAGCTATGGCCTCTTTTTGGGCTGGCACTGTCACAAATGTTGGATAATGTTCTGTAATTTGGACTGATTAATCAGAAATCATCCTCGAAGATCCTCCAAAGTGAAAAGAAAACAGGAGATGACGATGTCACCTTGGAAGCAGTTTCTTGGTTGCCGGCGTACAGAACAGTCTGACCTTGAGGGCAGAAGGCCCGCACGCCACAGGTACAGGCCCGCACAGGTGCCACCTGGAGCCGGGTGGCACGTTCACTCGCCAGCTCGGTACAGCGAACGTGGCTCGCTCACAACGGGAAAAGGAGGGTCAAAGGTCCTCTGGAAACGTACCAGGGGATATCCACAAGCCGGCGGCCGGGAGGAGGCCCTCCCCGCCCCGCCCCGCGCCCTCCCCGCCCGCGCCGGCCCGCGGGCCCACTCACCTCAGCAGCGCCAGGAAGGCGGCGGGCTCCACGTCGGGCAGCTCGATCTCGGCCGAGGTGGTGGCCATGCCGCCGTTGAACATCGCGTCGAAGACGGCGCTGCCCGCGGCCAGCACGAAGCGGTGCGCGGGGATGCGCTGCGGGCCCCCGGCGGCCGCCGCCCCGGCGCCCCCGCGCCCCTTGCCCAGCACGAAGCGCACGTCGCTCAGCAGCTCCGTGTTGAAGAGGAAGGCGAAGCGCTCCTTGAGCGACGCCTTGGTGGCCTGCCAGTTGTACAGCGGCTCCCGCTGCAGGGGCACGGGCGCCGCCGGGCCCTGAGGCGACAGCGGCGGCGGCGGCGGCGGCGGAGGGGGCGGCGGCGGCGCCAAGGGCGGCTGCGAGGAGGCCCCGGCGCCCTTCTCGGCCTCCGGGCCCAGGAGAGAGTCTCCGGGCGCTGGGACCCCGATTCCGGCCATGCCCTAACCGCCGCTAAACGCTCCGCACTGCGCTCCGCGCGACGGCCTAGCAGGCGGTCCGGGGCCCGGCTGCCATGCCCCGCTCCGGCCCGGTCGGGCCCAGTCCCGGGCCCAGGCCGCGGCTGTGAGGAGCCTGCCTCTCGCAGCCGGTTCCGTTGCGTTTGCTTCCGAACCTTCCGGGAGAGGGCTACTTCCGGCCGCTACCCACGGGAGGGGGAGGGGCGCCCACGCACGCGCCCCCGAGGCCGACCGGAGGCGGGGCGGGGGAGGGGCCGGGAGCCGGGCGGCGCGCGCACCTAAAGCAACGCTAGGTGAGGCCCGTGGGCGCCCCCGAGCTCCCGGAGCCGCGGCTGCGCGGAAGCCTAGAATTGCGGAGCCCAGGCCCCCTCACGTTCCCCCGCCCCGCGGCGGAGGAGCGCCCCGCCCACCGAAGGTATCCTCCGCCCAAGGCCGCTGGGAAGGGCCCGCTGGGAAGGCGAGCGCCGGTCGGGCCTCGTGGCCTCGGCTCTCTCCTAGCGAGCGGACCCGGAGCGGCTGCGTCGGCCACGCGAGTGACGCAGGAGGAATGGGCCGGAGGGTGTCCAGCCCCGACCGGCCTCATCACCCCCGAGAAGGCGGCCCCTCCCCCTGGCCGCGCCCACCCTGCCTGCCGACAGAACCCGGGGTCCGAGGCTGGGACCCCTGCCCGCCTCAGTTTCCCATCTGCCCTCACCTCCCTGAGTCGTGTGGCTCCGACGAGCTAAAAGACGCGGAGCGCGGTGTGAACCTTTTAAAGCCGTGTTTACGGTACTTGCTACGGTTAGGCTGGCTCCTGTAACTGCCCTGAAGCGATCGCCCGAGGACTGGGAATTGTCACCGCAGGCCAGTCTCGTTCTAAGAAAAAATGAATCGTTTTCGGCTTCTCACCTGGCGTGGTAGGAAGGCCCCTGTACCTGGAATCAGAAACTGGCCCCCAGCCGAGCTGGGCTGTGTGACCTTGAGCCAGTCACTGCACCTCATCGAGACTCCTGTAGAATGGAATAATCACATTTACACCCATCACACAAGATTGTTGCTTTGATTGCTGAGGTCATCAGTGATCTTTCAAGACTGTATCCCATAGCCTTTTCTTCTCAGTTCTCAACGTCCTTAAGCATCCTCACTGTTAGACAGGTAACTCTTCTAGACATTCAAAGCCGTCTTCCTATGACTGCTCCAGCCAAAATGAACTCTGTCCCCAAAAATCCTGTACCTGTGTCCTGTGTGCTGGGAATCCCCCTTTCCTCAGTCATGTTTTCCTGTCCGTTAAAGCACCTTCTCCCTGAAAACTCCACCCTTCCATGTAGCATTTGTATATACTGTGAGAGTGTATTATAAATAGCATGATATGTATGTTATCTTCCTATTTGCTGTATGTTCCAAGAAGACTGAGAATCTGTCTTCTGCACTTCTTAGAACCAAGGTCAGCGTACAGTAGGTATAAATCTGTTGAACTGAATTAACTTCCCTTTAGTTAATGCTCTTTAACTTTGATTTCCAAGACATTGCTACCTCCTGGTCTCCTTCCTTTTCTCTCCTTTGTTGGTTGACTTTTTTCCCTCTTCCAGGGTCCCCTAATGATCTGTTTTGACAACCTTCTTGTCTCTATATATATTCTTCTTCATAAACTCACCCTTATTCAGAGGGTGACTTACAACTACCTCTATACAGATGAGATATATATGTGTGTGTATACATATTATACACCATACATATTATACATACATATTATAAATCAGGCTAATATCTATCAGGAAATAGATACCGATTTACTGAAAAAGGATAATGGAATTTACAGAATGTGTGTATAAAGATATCTATGGTCTATAGAGATATCTACATATAAACACATGTATGTATGTGCATGTGTATATAGATATCTAGGGTATATATACATATATTTACATTATGAAAATGGAGAATGGAGCTTACAGGATATATATACACATATGTGTGTACATACACACACACATATACATATACTCTGGCCTCTAAAAAGTAACAAGCACCAAATTAAAACTCATCAGCATCCCCCCCAAAATCTGTGCCCTCCCTCAATTTTGCCAATTTCTGTTGATAGTACTTTTCCTCTCCGCACTCCTCAATCCAATCAATTGCCAAACATAATCCAAAATGTATGCATTATATTCCAAAAATATCCATTCACACAATCACTATTCTAATTCAGGCACTCATTACTTCTTATAGGAATGACTATAATAGCCTCCAAACTGGTCTTTCTCTCCTTCTGCTCCCTCCTAGTTTCAATCCAATCTTCACAAAGCTGCCAAAATAATATTCTTAATGCAGAAATCTGACCATGGCACTCATATTCTCAAAAAAACAAACAAACAAAAAAACACCATCAAAAACCTTCAGTAGCTTCTCATTGCCAGTATAAAATGTGAATCACTTAGCCTGTCATCTGAGACCCTCCATAATCTGTCTCTAACCTACCTTTCCAGCTTTGTTTCACATTACTCCTTTTCACAAACTCTCTGTTCTAGTCAAACTAGTTTGCAAGCCTCTCCCCAAGGTGCTGATTGGCCAAGTAGAAAGAAACACGTGGATATTCATACCACTGAGCTGGGAGTAACCAACTGCAATCCTTGTAGGAAGATGAAAAGACCACCATCTGCCCTGCCACTTTGTCCTAAAGTTCACTGAACCTTACAATCTGCCCTGCTTTTGAGTACCCTCAAAAGCCCTACACACTGTCATCTTACCAGCTGGCGCAGTCTTAGGACTTTTGCCACCTCCCTGAATCTGTGATTCTTGTATCCATTGTTTCCTCTGCTTAGAACATGAACTCCTTGAGGAAAAAAAAACTGCCTTTTTTTTTTCATATTTTCATCTCCAGCACTTAGTACAAGACTTAGAAAGCAATAAATTCTTAATTTTTTCATGTATTCACTCATTCGTTCATTTCATCATCTTGAACCTTCTCAGTTCCACGCAGTCCTCCAAGCCTGGAAGGTAATTCCTTTATGTGGCTTTGCCCAGTTTAAACCTGGAACCTTATCTTACCTTTCCAGTCTTCTACTTTACTCCCCTTCACACACTCTTCCATCCAGCAACACTGGCCATCTTGATATTCCTTTAGACCTTTTCACTGGCTGATCCCCATGCCTAGAATAGTTTCTTTCCTCATCTCTACCTCCTGGCTTTCCAGACTTCTTTCAAGTCTCAGCTCAAATTCCACTTTCTACAGGAAGCCTTTCACCTCCTCATGTTCCATACCATCCCTCCCCCCACCTCTAAACTCTTGGTGCCTTCCCTCAGAGATGAATTTCTATTTACACTCTCTCTATATAGCTATATATAGCTATTTTCATATTGTTCCCCACCCCACCCCACCCCCATTAGAATGTGAACTCCTTGAGAGCAAGGACTGGATTTTTGTCTTTTTTTTTAATTCCCAGCTCTTACCATGGTGCCTGGCACATAGTGAATGTTTAATAAATTCCTGTTGACTAATGAACTTCTCCATGAAATTCCTCTGATCCCCCTAACAGAAAACGCCCCCTCCCCTCCTTCAAATTTTTCTCATTTTTTGTCTAAGTCAGTGGAGTCAAACTGAAATGAGGGGAAGGGAACCCTAATCTGTTCAGAAAGATTCCTGTGGGCTGCATATTGACTTTCATTTTAAGGAATATTATCTATGTTTTATTTTATCTTTATTTATTTAGTTAAATGTTTCCCAATTCTATTTTAATCCATGACTGTGTTTGACACCTCTGGTCTAGACTTTTTCCTCTCTTTCCTCCCTCCTTATGTTCTACGTTGAATCATGGTTATTTAACTACAGGCATTATCCATGCTAAGAATATTAGTTCATTGACAGTAAGGACCATGTTGCTTTTCAGATTTATGTCCAGCTCCTAATAGTGTCTTTCACAAAGTATATGCTAAATTGTTTGTTGAATTGAATCTTTTATTGCATCAGTGACGTATTCTACTTATCCAGACTTTAACCCTTGTGTGACTTTTTGTCCCGTAAGATTATTCATGCATGTTTTCCAATAAATCTGCAGGTTTTCCCATCACACTGGGGCTTCTCCATTTACTCTTACTATCTTGGGATGTCAGTGTATATTCTGGCTGTCCATTTGATGTAAGCTTGCCTATCCCTGCAAACAACAGTTCACAAAGTTTGATGTAATTGTGAGCCATTGTTATCACCCAGGCTTCTCAAATAACACCAAATCAATCTGTCCTATGAGTAAGATCTGGCCTTCATGAGGGAGCACGTTAAGAGGCAGAAAATACAACTTGTGTGTTGTCATGCAAGAAAATAGTTTGCTCCAATTTAGATTCAAAACGTTTGTGGTAGAATTGTCTGTTTAAAAAACCCAAGTCGCTCTCAGAAAACCAAACTATCCATGTGCTTCCCTTTGCCTTGATTTCTATATTTCTTTGACTTTCCTGGCACTTCAACTCTCCCGGTTCTATTTCTCTAGCAACTTCTCTGTCTCCTTTGCTAAACTCCCACATTTCAATAAACACCTACTGTAGGTACTGGAGATGAAGAGAGAGAAAAGAAACAATCCCTTAGTATCTCATCAAGAGCAAAATTCTTGGGCCTGAAGAAAAAGCCCTGAAATTGGAGTCAGGAGATCATAGTTTTGCTCTGGGCTATGCTGGCAATTGACCATGTAATTTTGGACAAATCACTTCTCTCAATTTCCTTACCTGTGAAACAGGAATTGGACTAGATTCATGAATTTTTTTCCTCTAAATATTTAGATATTTCAATACTATTTGTTTCCTTTGTAACCTTAGGTACCTTATTTCATGTATTGAAAAACATAATTTTGAGAAAGGGTCTTTAAGCTTCACCAGATGGCCAAAGAGGTCTATGACACAAACAATTTTAAGAAGCCCTAGACTATGTGAATAATTATTTAAATTCTAATAAGAATCTAAAATAAAAATGCTAATAATACTAAAGTAATTTTATAGCCAAAACAACATTGACATTATTCTTTAAGATTTATAAAGCATTTTAGATCTAAGTGCTAATCTAAGTAATCTAGTCTTTAGATCTAAGTGTTACTGTCCTTTGAGCAAACACTGAACCAGAAAACCACGTGCTCAGCTGAAAAATGTGGCTCCTTTTGCCCCCTGCTGGATTTTTACATCATGTATTGCAGCAAAAGAAACCTGTCATTATCCCAGATGCAATTTATTTGTCATACATTCTTTGTTGGCATGTCATGCTGTTTGGAAGCCAGCCTGTAGAAACAATATATGTCACCCTGTGTGCTAGTTTTATAATTAGAACAGATGTGAGGTTAAATCAGAACAGGATATTTAAGCAAAGAAAATGTAGAGAAAAGTCAGGGAATTTCAAATGATGGAGAGAAACAAGTGGGCAGAGAGGTGTTTGGGGTAATCTTTTGACATGACAAGGAGGAGATCTTGAAGGAAAATTTAAAAGACAATTTTTCAACTCTTAGGACTTGTATATTTCAGGGAGTGCAGAGAGGTTCAGCTGCTATTAGATAACCCTCTCTGTGAAAGGATGAATAATTGTAGTTAAAAATAGAAACTAAGGTCATGAAGCTAAAGAAAAGAAGGAGCTACATGCTCACAGGCCTAGAGCAGACCAAGAAGCAAATAAAAGATTATCCTTCCTCCCTTAAGGAGCCAATTGTGTATTTTCTTTTCATTTTTTTAAATTTCATTTTGAGTTCTGAGTTGTCTCCCTTCTTCCTAACCCAGAGGGGTAAAGAAGGCCAGCATTTTTATATGCACACATACATACACATATAATATGTGTATATTTATATATACACATATTATGTATGTATATGAGTGTGTATGTGTGTGTGTATGGACCCATATACTATGTACTTCTATATATCAGTTCTTTCTCTGGAGGTGGATAGGATTTTCCTTCCTAAGTCTGTCGTAGTTGATTTGAATGTTCATTTTACTCAGAATAGCTTAGTCATTCACAGTTAGTCTTTGAACAATATTGTTGTTACTGAATACAGTATTGTCTTGGGTCTGTTCATTTCATTCTGTGTTATTTCATGCAAGTCTTTCCATATTTTTCTAAGACTTAACCAGCTCATTATTTCTTACAGTGCAGTACTATTCCATCACAATAATATGCCATCATTTGTTTACCCATTCCCCAATTGATGGGTAATCCCCTTAGTTTCTGGTTCTTTGCTGCTATAAATATTTTATAACATATTTCTTTTCCTTTTTCCCTGATCATTTTGGGAAATAGACCTAATAGTGGTATTTATTGCTGGGTCAAAGGGTATTCACAGTTTTATAACTCTTTAGACAGAATTCCAAATTGTTCTCCAAAATAGTTTGATCAGTTCACAGTTCACCAACACTTCCACCCATTTTTCCATATCCCCTCCAACATTTGTCATTTTCCCCTTCTATCATATTAGCCAATTTGTTAGATGTGAGGTGGTACCTGAAAGTTGTTTTAAGATATTTTAAAAGTTCTATAATTTTTGAGTAATTTAACCATTTTATTAATAAGGCTAACATGTAATGGCACTCTTTAATGCCAAAGACTTTCATGGTGGCAGACTCATGCCCTATGAAGAGGGGTGTTCCTGAGGGTGGTAATTAACTCTGATTGGTTAAAAATTAATGAGAGAGCCTGGACCTGTTCTAGTGAACTTTGATTGCATCTTTTACTTCTACATTACCCAAACTTGGGCAGTCTAGTCAAAGAATTTATCCCCACCCAAACCTGAGCAATGTCCTTCAGAAACTGAACTTTTGAAATGAGGACTTTAGAAACAGGGGGGGAACTCTGGATCTCCCCAAATCACTGATTATTAATAATCATTCCTCTCATCTAATCAGTGATTTAGAGCATTTCTTTCATATAACTGTATATAGCTTTGATTTCTTCTTTCACAAACTGCCTGTTCATATCCTTTGACTATTTGTCAACTGGGGAATGACTCTTATTTTTACAAGTTTTGCTCAATATATTTGAGAAATATGGTCTTTATTCAAGAAACCAACCTTTCTGAGCTTCAGTTTTCTCATAAAATATGTAAAATTTTCCCCAATTTTCTGCTTTCCTTCTAATTTTGGCCATATTAGTTTCATTTGTTCAAAATCTTTTAAATTTAATGTAGTCAATATTATTCATTTTACATCCCACAATGCTCTCTATGTCTTGTTTGTTTATAAATTCCTCTCCTATCCATAAATATGATAGGTAATAGGTCCCATGCTCTTCTAATTTACTTATGATATCTCCCTTTATGTCTCAGTCATGCATCCATTTCAACCTTATATTGGTAAATGGTGTAAAATATTGGTCAGTACCTAGTGTCTGCCAGGCTTCTTTCTAGTTTTCTGAGCAAATTTGTGTTTTAGTATCATGGAATCTTTATATTGGAATGGGTCATGGAAGTCAGCGCATCCAACCATTACTCTCCTTATAATGTAAGCTCCTTGAGGGCAAGAAGTGTTTCTTTTTTTTTTCTTTATGTCCCTTGTACCTCACCTAGTCCCTCGCATGTAGTAGGTTTAATACTACAGTATTTAATAAATTGATAAATTCATTTTCATGAATAAAAAGTTTGTTGATTGAGTTGGACTGAAACATGAATCCCTTCTATAACTGACACTAACAAGTAGTCATCTAACCTTTGTCTGAAAACCTCTAGTAATGGAGACCTCATTGCCTCACCAAGCAGCGCATTCCGTTCGTGCACAACTTAAGATGTTTGAAAATTCTCTTTAAACCAAAATCTGCTTCTTGGTCATCTTCTATTTAAACCAAATTCTGCCTCATATCTGGGATCAAAAAGTATAAAATTCAATCTGTGGTTCACATGACAGCCCTTCAAATGTTTGAAAACAGAAATAGGCATGAAAAGAGTGATGAATTTGGAATCAGAGGACCCCAGAATATTTCATCTCTACCCCTTGTTCACCCTTCGTTTTCCAAGAGGACCAATGATGTTATAGTTGATGTCTTGATTCTCGAGAGAATTAGATTTAAATGAAACAGAGCTGCACAAAGTGTCATTCTTACTCTCTTTTCCTGAGTCATTAAAGTCATTGGCAGGGGAAAAGCCGGAACAACTGACGATGGCACAGGATTCAATGGATGTCCTTGGTGTCTTCAATGCCTGATCAAGCTCTAAGCACTCTACAGCACCTGCTTCAGCCACCTTCATGTTCCCTTGCAACAAATTGTGCTCATCTACCCACTTCTCTGGGGAAAGCCTTTGCATGCTTGGAATAGACATCCCTCTAACTCATCCACAGGTTTGAGACCTGTCAGTTAACTTCAAACTGGTTTAGTCTTTCTGCTAATATGGTTTACCAGAATGTGGCCACTGCTTAGGCTACTGCCACAGGAGAGAATTGGGTGATGGTGGACACCAAAAGTGGATGAGCAGCCCTGAAAAGGGCTCAGCAAGCCCTTATTCCAGAGGTGCTAGTCCTCCCTGAACACCCCATACACCACTTACCACCTATATGATATTGGGCAAATCATTCAAATTCTCAGAGCCTTGATTTCCTCATATGTAAAATGAGGTAATGCATTAAGTTACTTTTAAGATCTGTTCCAGTTTTTACCCTGTGAGCCTAGGGGTGATTATGCCATTTCTTCTGTCCCAAGTCTTTCTTTCCTTCATTAGGCTAATGGATTCTAGTTCCAAATCCTCATTTGATTTAATTTTGAATCCTTCCCTCAAAAACTTCCTCTGGTCATACTCTTTCTTGTCAGTGTTCTTCCTAGAATGTGGACCCCAAAGCTGTAGAGGTGGGATCCTCCTCATTCCTGAGTTAGAGTGCAAAAATTGGTGTTTGCTTTTTTCTTTTTTTTGGCCACCACATTAATCTGTTGACAGAGTGAAAATGAAATTGGGTAAAATCCCTAGGTGGTTGTTTTTTTGTTTTTTTTTTTTAACATGAACTCTCTGGCCACATCTCTTACAACCTGTATTGTTAACTTTTTATATGGAAGAGATAATGAGATACAACCAAGGAAGGATGAGAAGAGGTATGTTGAACTATCAGTAAAGATAGCCAGGCTACTCACTCACTGATCACTCACTTACTTGGAGTAGACCTTAAGAAATATAAGCTTGAGTCATTAGCATAGTGGATAGAATGGCTGGTAGCATGTTAGATGGTTCAATGATTGCTCCTTCACTGATCTGTTTTGAATGAGGCAGTGTTAGGGTAAAAACCAAATTTTTTCTGCAACCTTCCCCTCCTTAGAAATTCTACAACTATGGGAGGGTAAGGATGGAATCTGGAATACGTGCTTGACCATACCCCTAGAATTTGTTTTGTTGCTCCCACTTGTGGAATATGGTTACTTTGGAACAAAACTATAATTACCTCCTGTAATTATCTCCAGATTGTGTACTGCCTCGCTAAATAAAACAATATTAAATAAATAGAAGACAGAAAAATATGGGCTAAAAAGATAGAGGTCCAGTCTTAGAATCTGGAGCAAATTGATGGAAATCCTGCTTCTGACATAGACCAGTTGTATGATTCAGTTTCCCAGGAATAAGAGTTGTGTATATGCATCAATGAAGGGATTTCTCACATTGGGAGTCCCTTATACCAATGAAATCATAGTTACAGGCTGAAAAAAAAAGTGAATGGGGGAGGGAAGGTTGATATCTTTTTTTAAGCAATGTGTATTTACCATGTTGGACCTGTATACAATGAAGAATTGCAAATATTTTTTAAAAATTTCTTACACTTTGTAAAAAGAACATTTCCCAAACACAAGTACTTTCTTTATAAAGAGTCTATATATGTATCTTCAACTGTTTCTGTCATTAGGTTTTCCCAAATGAAAAACAATTGGTGAAAATATGCTTAAAACCTTTGGTCCACCTACAAAAAGGAGAGCAAAGTGGCATAGCGGGTAGAGTGCCAGGAATGGAGTCAAGAAGACTCTTCTTCTTGAGCTGAAATCTGGCTTCCCCTGAGCAGGTCACTTAACTCTGTTTGCGTTCTTCATCTGTAAAATGAACTGGAGAAGGAAATGGCAAACCATTCAAGTATCTTTGCCAGGAAAACCCCAAATTGCGTCACAAACAGTTGGATATGACCAAAAAAATGACTGAACAAAAGCAACCACCTACAAAAGCTAAATATTCACTTCTATTTAAAAATGTTTTATTCTGAATCAACATTTGGGATGTTAAAAAAAAAATACTGAATGAGACAGATACTTGTTAAAACCAGACAGAAAATATTTGCTAGTGTAGAAACAGCTTTAATGAAATAAGAGGCAGCATTTTGTTAGGGAATAAATAACAGGACTGGGAATTAGGAGACCTTCGTTCTAGACCCGGGCTCATTTAAGCCTTGTGGGTTTTAGTTTTCTCGAATGAAAAGTAAGGGAGTTGGATAGGATGATGTTTAAAGTGGCCCCTGGCTCTAAAACTTAAAAATAATACTAATTTAAATATAATGCTTTAAGGATTGCAAGGTATTTCCTCACCAGAACCCTGTGAAGTAGAAAATGAAGAATTATCAGCTTTGCCCCACCACACAGGAGAAAACTGAAGCTCTGAAAGATTGGTTATGTCTCAGAAGGCACACAGCTAGTAAGTCTTAGAGCTAGCCCCCTCGGCTAGAAGCTCAGATCCTTTCCTTACCTCTTCATCCCTCGCTATGTTTCCACACTAGATAATTTTTTTGTCTTGAGAAGAAACATGGAATCTTTTTACTTAGTTAAGGCATCTCTTTGGAGCAAAGGAAAATGCTAATTATGTTACCTCCTGGGTACTAACGAAAGAGAATTACCTCCTTTATCATTTCCCTATTATTCTCTATCCCTTTCTCTCTCCAGATAAGAAAGCTTCCTTTTTAGCTGTTTATGTTTCTGGAAAGTCTTTATGTCCATGAAAACCTTGGCCCCTATAACCAGTGATTTCCATTTCCTCTTCTTCTTCCTTAAATTCTACTTAGGAAAAAACCAAACTACCAAATGGTTGGTCACATGATTCTGGTTATAATAAAATGAACATTGTTAGAACTGAAAGGGATCTTAGAAGTCATCTTGTCCAACTCCTTCATTTTACATGTAAAGAAACTGAGACCTGCACAGATGAGGAGATTTGCCCAGTTATACTCCGGTTGGTGATAGAGCTAGGATTAGAGTCCTAAATCTTTATCCAGTGTACTTCAGATTTAGTAACTATTACCCATGTTGCCTCCTAACTCTTCCAGTCTCTAGCCTCAGATTATCTCCTAGTTGCCTTTCTCTTTAGCTTCTATAATGTGATAGAAACCAAATGGCAGATTTTTAAAAATCAAGTTATTTCTTTTCTTCTCTCCCTCTCCTTGCACTTCCTGTTTTCAGATATCTAACATCAAATTAGAATACACTTCTAAGTAGAGTCTTTTAGAGAGGGATTCTCTCTGTACCAAGGTACCAAACCTACTTGCTTCCCCATAGCAGACCAAGTCTCCACTGGGTCTAGATTGCTTTTTTAGGTGGGGTGGGCATCTAGTCTTTATCTAAATCAGGGGTTCACTACCTTTTTTATTTCATACATCCCTTTGGCAGTCTGATGAAGCCTAAGGGTCCCTTCTCTTTTTAAATTCATAACAGAAAATACATAGAATTACAAATGAAATGAATACTATCAAAATACAGTCATCAAAATATTTTTTTAAAGTAAGTTTAGAACCTCTGATCTAGGTGCAGTCTTGTATCATGTATTTCAATGGAATTATAAAATGCATTATGTGTAATACAACCATTTATTTTCTTATTAGAGAAGGGAAGAACCCAAATGGTACTGGTGGCCTTAATTTACAATAAGAAATAAATGGATACCATAACAAGGCTCAGTTCAGTACTCAACACTACTATTTATTGCAGGCAGTTTGTAAGAAGAACTATAGCAGCTACCTCAGGCACTGGCCAGGAATAATATCCCTCTATAACTCTTTAGTAAGCCTGGTTGGTTTGACTCCTAGATGTGACTGGGTGGGTTTATGTCTTTCCCACTGATTTCTGAGCTGGAGGTTTAATCCTGAAGTGACAGGCCCTTAGGCTATTCAGTGGATAGAGCATCGGACCTGGTGTTAGATACTAATTGTGTGACTAATTAGTGGGTTAGATACTAATTGTGTGACCCTGGGTAAGTCATGTAACCTCTGTCTTCCTCAGTTCTCTTAACTATAAGAGGGACTCCCCTCCTATACATACATATATATATATATATATATATATATATTATATTATATTATATTATCACACAATAATAGCACCTACCTCTCAGAATTGTTATAGGGAACAAATGGGATAATATTGTAAAGCATTAGTACAGGCATGGTATGTAGTAGGTGCTTAATGAATGCCTATTCCTCCCTCATCTGAAGAATCAAAATCTTCACCTTATAAACTACTGTGACTTTTCAATGATTCCTGAGCTGCTGAAAGTCAGAGAAACTCCAAGATGGAACTTATTAATCAAGCAATCAAAAAAACCATTATTAAGCATTTACCAGATGACTCTGTACTAAGTATTGTGGATACAAAACCAAAAAAATGGAGTTAATGTTACAATGCATGGAAAAAAATATGCATGCAAAGTAGTCTTATAAGAGAAGGCATTATCAATGAAGGGGGAACTAGGATGTAATGGGCAATAAGACTGGGAAGATAGGGAGCAGACAGACTGTAAAGAGCTTTAAATGCCAAAGAGAGAATTTATATTTGAACTAGAGGTGAAAGATGAACATTGAAGTTTCTCAAGTGGAGGGAAACACAGTGACAAAGTTGCATGTTTGCTTTAAGAAAACCACTTCGGTAGGTGTTTGGAGGATGACTTGGAAGAAGGAGAGATAGAAAGTGGAGGACCTAATTAGGAGGCTACTATAATACTCCGAGTCTGAACTAGATGGTAAACGAGGGAAGGGAGCATATCAAGAGATATGGGGGAGAAAGTAATTACAAGATTTATCAACTGATAGATGGGGTGAGGGGATATGAGTCAGGGCAATCTGAGGGTGTGAACTTGAGTAACAGGAAGCATCATGACGTTCTGTAGAGTAGTGGTGAAATTCAGAACAAAAGTGGGTTGAGGATGGAATGGGGAGAGATAATGAATTCTGTTCTGGACGTTTGAATTACCTCTGTGACACTGAGTTCAAAATATACAATAGCTGGTTGTGATGCAGGACTGGATTTAGGAGAGAGGATTAGGACAGTATATGGAAATCTTGGCATAATCTGTATATGAGTGATAATCGAACCCATGGGAGCTAATAAAATCAGCAAATGAGAGACCGTAGAGAGAAGAAGGTCTAAAACAGAACTTTGGGGGGCACCCACAATTGGTGGGAGAGACATGGATGAAAGTCCAGCAAAGTAGAGTGAGGAGCAATCAGAGAGGTAGGAGGACAACCAAGACAGATCAGAGTCAAGAACACCCGGAGAGAAGAGAATCTCCAGGAGAAGGTGGTTAAGAAAAGCCATTAAATGATCTGATATGACAATTAAGAGATCATTGATAACTTTAAACAAAGTATACCCAATTGAAGTATTTAACACTAGGATACGATTTAGAAATTGATACTACATAAGATTTTTAAAAGTTGATTTCTATGCGTTTATACTGCATCGATACAAATAATTTAATGTGTCTTTTGAGAAGGTGCACACACTTTATTCCCCAGTAATTCTAAAGAAGAAACTGTTAAATATGCATAACAACATTATCTGATTTGATGCTTTAAAACTCTTTTATTATACATTTGATTTGAGCATTTCCTTTGTAGACTGTATCTTGGAGAGCTGAAAAAACAAAACTTGGTTTTTTGCCCTGATGTACTTTAAACATTAAAATAAATATTCCCAACCTCAGCTAGTGTCAGCAAGCAGCCTATAGAAAAGAAGAGGCATGAATGGTCAAAAAATATGAACAGTTTTCAAAAAGCAAATTATAAACTCTCACCAACTTTATTCAAAATTGTTCCAAATCACTAATAATAATATACATACAAATCAAAACAACTCTGAAGTTTTGCCTCATATCTCTCCAAGAGGCAAAGATGATAGGAAGAAGGAAATCATCAATGTTGGAGGGGCTGTGGCAAGACAGTGGCACAAATAAAATGTTGGCGGAACTGTGAATTGATCCAGCTTCAGAAAAACTATTTGGAAATTGTCAATAAAATTGATTAACCTGCTCATGCAATTTTAACCTATAATCCCACTATGGAGCATAAACTGCAAAGTTATTAAAAACCTGAAATCTCCCCTATATATGAAAATATTCATAGTAGAATTTTTTTTTGTAGCAACAAAAAACTAAAAACAAAGTGATTGCCTATTGATTAGAGAATAAATAAATTATGCCACGTCATTCTCCTACTCAACGAACTCCAGTAGCTCCCTATTATGTATAGGATCAAATACAAACTTCTCTGTTTGGCATTTGAAGTCCTTTTCTATCAGGCTCCAACCAATGTTTCCAAACTTATATGTTACACTTCTCCATTCTATGGTCCAGACAAGTTGTTCTTACTGTTGTTTGTCACATACACAACTCTATCTCTTGTTTCTATGACCTTTTGCATGGGCTTTCCCTTATGCCTGAAATGTATTATTTTTTCATCTTTGCCTCAAATCTTTTGAAGCTCATATCAAGTATTATCTTCCTTATCTTCCCAGCTGCTAATGTTGCCTTCTCATAAATTACCTTATACTTATTTTGTAAATATATATATTGCCTCACCTAATGGATTATGAACTCACTGAGGGTAAAAATTATTTCATTTTTGACTTTGTATTCCCAGAGTCTCACATATTGCCTGAAACATAGGAGGTGCATAGTAAAAAAAAAATGTAATGGAATACTATTGCTTCACAAGAAATAATTAATATGAGGAATTCAGAGAAACATGGGAAGGCTTGTATGTATTTATACAGAGTGAAGTAAGCAACACCAAGAGAACAATATGCACAATAACTATGATAATATAAAAGAAAGCATTAAAAGGCAGTAGAGCTCTGATTAATTTTGATGACAAATCTTATTTCAGAAGTGTTGATGATATAACTTATCTCCCTCCTTTTAACAGAAAGATGGGGGCACCTCAGATATGGAATGTAGCATATGTTCTCAGATACAGTCTTGTATCTGTTGGTTTTTCTTAAAATTTTTTAATTGCAAAGTAGAGTTAATTTGTTTGTATTTGGGGTTTGGGATAGAGGCAGATAGTAAATAATTGTGCCATAACAGAAGCATCAATAAAACAAAAAAAAATGTAGACCATCATCCCTGTTCCTTGATAGAGAGTATATTCTATTGTGAAGGAGCTAATTCAACTTCTCTTTTTAAAGAGAGAAAAAAATGGATTAATAGAATTAGAGACATAGAATGTTAAAAGAATCCCAGAGCAACCATTTAAAACCATAACCAGATAAGCAGAGAAATTATTGTGTTGCTAAAATATAAAATTTTGCTGTTTTTTCTTTTTAAAATTTATTTATTTTTAGTTTTCAACATTCATTTCCACAAGATTTTCAGTTCCAAATTTTTTCCCCATATCTCACCTCCCCCACCCCAAGACACCATGCATTCTGATTAACCCTTCCCCCAATCTTCCCTCCCTTCTATCACATCCCTCCTTTCCCTTATCCCCATCTTCTCTTTTCTTGTAGGGCAAGGTAGATTGCTATATCCCATTACCTATATTTCTTATTACCTGGTTGCATACAAAACCAATTCTCAACATTCATTCCTAAAACTTTGAGTTCTAACTTCTCTCCCTTCCTCCCTCCTATCCCCACTGAGAAGGCAAGCAATTCAATATAGGCCATACATGGGTAGAAATGCAAAAGACTTCCATAATATGTTGTGAAAGATAATTATATTTCCCTCCATCCTATCCTGCCCCCCCATTTATTCTATTCTCTTTTGAGTTTGTCCCCCCAAAATGTTTACTTCTAATTACTCTCTCATCTCATTCTCTCTCCCTTCTATCATACCCCTACAACCCACTTCTCCCCTTCTCCCCTGCTTTCCTTGAATGTGGATGTTATTTCCTCCTTAAGTCAAATGTGATGAGAGTAAGCTTCATTTTTTCCCTCTCACCTACCCCCTTTTCCTCTCCATCAAAAAACTTTTTCTTGCCTTTTTAATCAGAGATAATTTGCCCCATTCCACCTTTTCCTTTCTTTTCCCAATATATTCCTCTCTCACCCCTTAATTTTATTTTTTTACACATCATCCTTTCCTATTCAACTTACCCTGTGCCCTCTGTCTATATATGTGTATATAATCCCTCCAACTACCCAAGTACTGAGAAAAGTTTCAAGAGTTACAAATATTATGTTTTCATGTAGGAATATAAACAGTTCAATTTTAGTAAGTCCCTTATGGTTTCTCTTTCCTGTTTACCATTTCATGCTTCCCTTCCAATTTTCTATTCAGCTCTGGTCTTTTCATCAAGAATGCTTGAAAATCCTCCATTTCATCAAATGATCATTTTTCCCCTGAAGTATTATACTCTGTTTTGCTAGGTAGGTGATTCTTGGTTTTCATCCCAGTTTCTTTGACTTCTGGAATATCATATTCCAAGCCCTTTGATTCCTTAATGTAGAAGCTGCTAGATCTTGTGTTATCCTGATTGTATTTTCACAATACTAGAATTGTTACTTTCTGGCTACTTGCAATATTTTCTCCTTGATCTGGGAACTCTGGAATTTGGCTACACTAGATCTTTTTGGATCTCTTTTAGGAGGTGGTCAGTGGATTCTTTCAATATTTATTTTACCTTCTGGTTCTAGAATATCATGACAATTTTCCTTGATAATTTCATGAAAGATGATGTCTAGGCTCTTTTTTTCATCATGGCTTTCAAGCAGTCCTATAATTTTTCAATTATCTCTCCTAGATCCATTTTCTAGGTCAGTTGTTTTTCCAATGAGATATTTCACATTCTCTTCTATTTTTTCATTCTTTTGGTTTTGTTTTATAATTCCTTGGTTTCTCATAAAGTCATTAGTTTCCATCTGCTCCAGTCTAATTTTTAAAGAACTATTTTCTTCAGTGAGCTTTTGAATCTCCTTTTCCATTTGGCTAATTCTGCTTTTTAAAGCAATCTTCTCTTCATTGGCTTTTTAAACCTCTTTTACCATTTGGGTTAGTGTATTTTTAAAGGTGTTATTTTCTTCAGCATTTTTTTGGGTCTCTTTTAGCAAC
>CM053769.1:551401106-551422485 GCA_028658325.1 Potorous gilbertii
TATATTTATTTTTATTGAATTTTATGGTCATAAATGTTTTATTAGGGCTCCAATTTCAGAATCACCGAACTGACCTGAATTAGGCCTGGCTTAGAATATGGTCTAAGGGGAAATTAGTTCATTAAGCATAGAAAGCTCTCAAAAATGAAATTCTGAAGACACCTAAAACAAAAGAGTAAGAGCATTGTATTTAGAGTTGAAAGACCTGAATTCATATCGCACTCTGCTTATTTCTGCTTCTGTGACCTTGAACAGGTGTAACTCCTCTTGATCTGTTTTCTCATCTATTAAATGAGGGAGTTGGACTAGATATGCGGTCACTTACATATCTAAATCCTAAAAATTCTTTAGAGTTGGAAGTTGAGGAGCCAGGCTGTAAAGAAACCTGTATGAATAATGAGGAATGCATCATGAAACAGAGGCAGTGAAAAATAACTAATGATGAATACTCAATGTTGAAGGAATAGTATCAGGAGTGCTAAAAAGGCCAGAATGAGAAGCTAGCAGGGAAGCTAAAGGAAAGTGAAAAGGGTTTTTTGGTTAAGTTATAAGCAAGAATAATGGGGAGATATATGACTGCTTCAAGTAGAAAGCATGAGAACATGATGGATAAAAAGCGGAAGTACTCAACTGATTCATTTCTGGTGTGATGTGTAAAAAGTTTGAGACATAATTTCTGCATCATTAATCATTTTACTAATTATGGTTTATGAATAATTAATAAAAGGATGGTCATTTGACTTTCTCTTGTAAACCAAAAGACCCCTCCTGAGGGCCTCTTGGTGCTTATATACTCTTGGAAGAATGGATGTTCCCGACAGGCAGCAATCAGCTCTGATTGGTTAACAATTAATCAGAGAATGATTATGATAATGAGAGGTTGGCCTTTTCTAATTAGGGTCTGGGGGATGTGACTAATTATGTCATTCCCAGACTACTCCTAGCTGTGGGCAATATAGCTGGGGAATGGGGTTGGGGGAGTGAGGAGGCCACCACCCAAACCTGAGTAGAATACTGTGGGTCAAACTTCACCTAGATTAGATTATTTTTGTAAGGTTTTTTAGCTGAGTGGGACTAAAATTCCATGTAGCTAAAATGGTCTAGGTAGGGTAAAGCTTTGGGTAAAGTCAGTAGCATCCTTCAAAGACTGACTGTATTAGCCCACAGGGGTTTATTTCTGAATGAGGAAATAAAAACTTAATAATTGGTTATTAATAATAATTAATAAAAATATATTAATAATTAATTGATTGATTAATAGAAAAACAACCATTTCTCTCACTTTTTTTTTCCTGCCAAAGAGAATGATCCTCAGATGAGAAAGGTAGAATAAAAAAAATGCTTAACAGAACTGAAATGCAAGATAAATCAAGAGATAGTGAGAGAGGACTTATATTCTCTCAATGAGTTCAAATCACATGATTGGAACTAACCCTACCTCAGGAGTTTGAAAGAATTGTCATCAGTTCAACTACTGTTAATGATCATGAAAGCATCATGGAGAAAAGAAGATCTTCAGAAACTAAGATGGGCACATGTCCTGATTTTCAAAAAAATGCAGAGAAGGAATCTTCAAACCATCTTTGGTTTCTTACAAAGTTGTTGAACACAATATTAAAGAAATGACTCATAAGTATTTAGAAAGGAAATTACAGAATCTTAGAGTTGAAAGGGACTTCTAAAACAATATAGTCCAACCTAAGTGGCCATTTGGTCTTTGTTCAAAGATGTCCAAGGAGAGAGAATTCACTACCTCTAAAGGCATCCTATTTCACTTTGGGATAACTAATTGTTAAGAAGGTTTTCCATGCATTAAGCATAATTTTGCCTCTGTAGCTTCTATACATTGGAAATGGTGATCACTAAAAACATCATGGCTTCAATGAGCATAAGTTATGATGCCCTATACTCATTTTCTTATTTGGAAGGCTAACTAGAATATTAGATCAAGAGAATATTATACATAGTAGACCTAGATTTTATCAAGGTATTTGCCAGAATTTCTCATGTTATCTTTATAGACAAGATGGAAAGAAGTAGACTAAATGATAATAACAGGTGTGTTCATAACTGATTCTATGGCAGACTCCAAAAATAGTTATCAAGGAGTCAGTGTGAATTTGAAGGGATGTCTAATGGAGTGCCCCAGTTATGTGCCCTTGGCCTTGTACTGTTGGGCATTTTTACTAATGACTTGGTTGTAGATAGAGATGGCATGCTCTCAAATTTATAGATCACATGAATCTGAGCGGGATAATGAATGTTTTGGATGACAGAATCTGAAAGGGTTTCAAGAAGTTAGAACAGGATCCAAACTTACTTAATAGGATTATATTTAATGGGGATAACTGTAGAATGCTTAGTTAGCACAGTACCTGGCTAGTAGGTGCTTATTAATGTTGATTGACTGATTGCAAAGTACTGTATTTGGCTTCAAGGAATCAGCTATAGAAGTTCCTAATGGGGAAACCTGACTAAAAACGTACTGTGAAAAAATTCTGGGGGTTTTAGTGGACTGTAAGTTTAATTATGAATTGTCAGGGTGACATAGGAGCCTGAAAGGGTAGAGTTCTTCTAGGTTGCATTAAGACAGGTACAGCATACAAAATTAACGATGATAGGCCTGCTGTACTGTGCCCCTGGTGTGGCAGAGTCAACTGCTCCAATGCTTTCCATAATGCCTTATCTGTAATTTCCTTTGTTTTATGTGTACAAGGATATGATTTTGTTTCTTAGAGCATTGTTTATTATAGATTACATAATGTATATATGCATTTACATATGACTTTATTCATACATAAGGTCTTATTGGTGCTGTTGTCTATTAGAAGTTTATTCTCTCTCCTCTATGGAATCTGAGTTAGCATTTCACCTGTAGAATTCCAGAGAGGGAGGAAATCACATAAACATTCCCATGAGACTTTGGATTTCAATAACTCATGGTCATTCTCCTGTCGCTTTCCAGGTAACTGACATGTATCACATAAGTTGTTAATTGTCCTTTGCTTTTTGCTTTTATTTCCCCAGATGACCAAGAAGCTGTTCTTATTGTTGTCCAGTAATTTTATTGATAAAGTGAAGGTAGCTGAGTGATAGAGCAGTGGACCTAGAGTCCGGAAGACCTAAGTTCAAATCCAGCCTTAGACACTTGCTAGCTCTGTCACCCTGGGCAAGTCACTTCATCTTTCTTTTCCTCAGTTTCCTCAATTGTAAACAGGAATAATAACAGCATCTACCTCCTAGAGTGTTTGTGAGGATCAAATGAGATATTTTTAAAGTGCTTAGCATAGCGCCTGGCACATAGTAGGTGCTTAATAAGCGTTTGTGAACCCCACATCCTCCCCTCCCACCTTTTTCATCTGCAGGGTTACAAAGACCTTCTGCTTCCTTCTTCTGCCGTGCTGACTGAACCCAAAGGAGCTGGCATCAAAATGGTCAAGGTCCAGATATCCCTTTCCTTCGTCCATGGCCCTTCATTTGTTATATGTCCTACCCCAGCTTAGAGCAATCAGTGACCAAGACCCAACATCGCTGGCCTTTGCCCAGCAATATTACCCGATGGAGACACAACAATTCATCTCACTAGTTAAGACAATAATATGAAAGGATGTAGAGGAGAGCAGTTCTCATACCCCAAGAAATGTCTAAAGGGGACCACAAATGGATGAAAAATTAAATAAACCAAAGAGAAACAAGTGGTTACCTCCATCGAATCCAGAACTGCACAGGGTTGCACTATTGGGAGTCATATTTGTGCTTGATAGAGTCATTTTCTAATAATTAGTTCAGGAATGGAATGGTCTACCACAGAGGGTAGTTAGACTCCCCCTCATTAGAAATCTTCAAGCAAAGGCTGAATGACTTTTGAGGTAGAAGATATCATAGGGAAAATTCTTCCAATTGTATGGATTTGACCAGATGGCTTTTAAGGCCCACCCCAACTCTGAAATTCCCTGATTCAATTTCCCACAAACCATAGAAATGTTATTGGATAGTTTTCTACCTGCTTTGGGAGGGCAGCTTCTCGCTGTTTCATATCAGTCAAGTCACTTACCCACCTTCACCTTACTGTACTAGGGAAACATATTCCTCAGGCACAGCAACTTCTTGCAGGTGGGTATCCCCTTCAGAACAGCCAATGGCCCTTTAGGGGAGAATGGTGGTATGTTTCTTAGGTATAGAGTTGCAGTCCACTTTCAAGGGAGTTCTAAGTTTATACATTAAAACAGGATTCTGAAGGCTTGTCCTGACAATCTCCAAATTTTCACGAGGTACAACTTTGATCTCTTCAGTGTGGGTTTTCACTAGAATTACACAGATCACAATCTAGTCATGCCCTCTCATCCTGCATGTTCTGCAAATCCTGCACAGGAGATCTACCCAGCTCCCTGGAACCTTCTTCTATCTCTAATAGGTCCCAGGCCAAGCCCTGCTTGGTCACTGTTTGGGCCCTTATTGGCTCAGAATGAAAGTAAATGGCAATTTTTCCATTTTGGCCAGAAACCCTGAGTGTCTTCTCCGAGATAATTTTTTTTTCCACTAGGTAAGGAGGCCCTTCTCGATCTTACTTCTTATTAAGTCATAATCACTGAATGGGCATTGCCTCAAACTGAAACCTGTTAAACTAGCATGAAAAGGCCAAGCTCCGCCACTGCATCGTGCACCTTTGGACCCAGATGTCTCAGGAGGAGGAAGTGAGGCTGGTGACTTGGCACAGCCCTTCCTCACTTAAATCAATTGCAAGTCATGGCATCACCTCTCTGACATCATGGTCCCCTTTGAAAACAAAGAACAAACAACAGCCAACATTTTATGGATACTGATGCAATATATGGGCTGTCCATCAGTTTTCCCTCACTGTAATTTACATCTGATGTAAATTATAAGATAAATATTCCCACATGTGATATTTCAAAGGGAATACAAATTTTGTTGTCAAGGTTGGGTATTTGCAGTTGAAAATACAATTTGAAAAGGGAGCTTTTCAAGTCCTCTTCCACTAGGTGGCACCGTTCTGCAGCCTGAGCCAACCCTTTGCCTTGGGTTGATTTGGAGTTCCTTTAAACTTCTTCCACATCACTCCCCTGAAATCACTGCCTTTGTACATGTATTGTGGTCATTAACTAGGAATACTGGGAAGCACATTATCCTTGCAGGGTCCTGATTACTCATTCTTAGCTGATTCTTCCACTAACATCCTATTAGGTTCTATTGTTCTCCTCAAACTCTAAGAAGTTCAAAGTTATTCAGTAGACAGAACCACCAGTAAAGTCCTCCTCGAGATACTAATAAACTAGGGGTGGAAGACGATAATTTTAAGGTATTAACAGCAGTATGAGAGACAAAGTCCTGCTTTGATTGCTTCATCATGGTGCAGAACTGACCATAAATGGGCCAACTGAGCATAAACTGACAGATTTTATGATGAAAGAATGACTTAAGCAGAGATTATCTGCTTTTTTCCTTTCAAATAACAAACATTTTCTCTTTCCCTGCCCCCATACTGAAAAAGCAAACATATAACAATTATGCCTAGTTAAGCCAAATAAATTCCCACATTAGCCATATCCAAAAATGTATGCCTTTTTGCTGTCTAAGGAGCGATCTAGCTAATTACCGAGAGGTGAATTACCAGGAGGGTGGTCAGTAAATGATGTATTCTTTGGTTATTGCAAGATGGTAAGGATTACTTGTGTTTTATTTTCAGGTCAGCTAATGCTAGGTAATTGATGGGATAAAACATGAAAAATTTTTCTATTCCTTTCTTTTCTATTTACATTTTGATTGCTATCTTGTGTTTTGACATCACCAACATTTCCCAATAAAGCCCTCTCTCCCCTCCAAGAGTCATCCATTATGACTAAGAAAAAAATCAGCAAAACTAAACATCTCAAAAAAGTCTGACATTATATGTAATGTCCCATATGCTTTTTTCTTCCCAGTCATCCCTCCCTGCCTAGGGAGAGGGAGGGAGGTATATTCTTATATCTCTTCTTTGGGGTGAAGCTCAGTCATCATAATTACACCGTGTTAAGTTTTTGTGGTTTGTTTCATTTACACTTATGACACTGACTACCCTGCCTTCATCATCTGAAAGCCAAGTGTATTACATTCACTCCTTCCTCAGGAATGTGTACCCGTTAGAGAGATTGGGAATTATTTAAGTCCTTGACCAATGACATTTAACCATGTTACAGTCACATTATCTTTAATATCTTTAATTATCCCCTAGAGAGTCATCTCTTATAACTAAGAATAAAAAAAAAATTCAGTAAAACTAAGCATTATCTTTTACAAAGAAATATTTACTTCAAAAGGTATAATCCCCAATATACAAACTTACTCCCCTCCACATAGGGCTTAATTCTCTATGTATACTACCTCAGTGAGGGAGTGTAGGATAATTTAGATTCATAGTCTAGCTCAATTCTTCTAGAGCTCTGTCCCAAGTTCCAAGTCCAAAGGTCCCCTTAGATCTCCAATCCTAAATACTCTGGCTCCTCTGGGCTTCCCCAGGCTGGCTGACTGCTATATCTCCTCTTGAAATTCCAGCCCAGTTCCAGTTTTGCTGGCACCTGAAACTGAGGACAAATGAAGCAGAAAAAAAAAAACCCTCTTGGCCCATTTCTTAAAGTTAGAGCCAAGGATAAAGAGAAAAGGGGGAGGAAGGTATTCCCCCTCTCGGTTCAGTTCATGGGGCTAGAATTGTGGGTGAATTATGGTTAATTATCACCTCTGGGCACAGCCAGAAAGCTCACAGGAAGGAAGGAAAAAGACTGCCCCAGTCTGGCCAGTTTCAAAGGTGTTCCCTGTTCTTATTACACCATCAGTCACAGGAGGCTTCTCCCACCCATAAGATAGGAAAGTTTAGGTTTCAGGGTACTTCCATATTAGGTTATCTGGATATGTATAGGGCCACCCCCCCTTACACATTGTTGAAATTGTGTATATCATTTTCCTGATTCTTTATGCTTCATTTGGTATCTGTTCATATAAGTCTTTGTACGCTTTTCTATAATCATATTATTTCTTATGGTACAATAATATCCTACTAATATGTTTAGCCATGCTTCAATTAAGGGGCACCTGTTTTTTTTTAACCGCTATAAAGAGTGCTACTATAAATATTTTGATGAACATAAAGCTTCTTTTATCATTGATTTCCTCAGAGGGTATGCCTATGCCTTGTGATCTTTGGGTCACTTTATCCTGGTTATCTTTTCACTAGCTGCTTTGCTGTCTGAACAGAGAAATCCCTGGTTTCATTCAAAACTCAGCTCAAATGCCATATTCAGCGGGAGGCCTTTCCTGATTCAACCAACTATTATTAGTCTTCCTTCTGAGGTAACCTTATATTTGACTCTATGTCTTGTCCATTAATATGTAATATGTAATTTCCATGGTATCTCCTCCATTAATGTGTAATATGTAATTTACATGGTATCTCCTCCATTAATGTGTAATATGTAATTTACATGGTATCTCCTCCATTAATATGTAATATGTAATTTACATGGTATCTCCTCCATTAATATGTAACACTTGAAGGAGGGGTTGTTTCATCTTTGACTTTATATCTCACATTTAGCATTGTGTCTGGCACATAATAGTAGCCATTTAATACTTATTAATTGATTGGTAGTCAAGAATGTCTTCCTTCCCATCTTTCTATTCCTTTGTGGTAGGTTTTAAAAATATATTTTCTTCCAGAGATAGTGATGGCCTTGGTCTGGTAATATCAGGAAAAAAATATTACGATACTCACATAGAATAGATAGGCTCCTTTTCCAATTAAAAGTGAAGACTGGAAAGTGATACCGACTTAGTGACTTGGGCTTTGTGACCTTCTCCAGGAGACTGGCAGCCTTTAGGAGGTCCTTTAGCTTCAGAAATAAAGACCTTAAATTTTAATACAATAAAAGCAAAGGTTTGGATGACAGAAAATAAAGATTTTAATCCCACCTTTTTCATTGATTTATAAGTCCTTTGATTTTAGGCAAGTAACTGAATGGCTTCCTCCTCCCCCTCTTCCCCCTCCTCTCCCTCTTCCCCCTCCTCCCCCTCTTCCTCCTCCTCCTCCTCTTCTCCAAAGCTGTTGTGACTTCTTATTGGTAATCAGTAGAATTCAATTCAATTCAACTGGTCCTTTCATTTCAGAACTAAAGCTTTTTCCCCTTGCACCATGACGTTAGAAATCCAGTTCCATGACCTTGCCCGCCCAATCTTTCTGAGGTAGAATGACAGAGCAGGTGGAATCATAGGACTCTCTTCCTTCTTGGGTCTTGGTTTACAAAGAATTAAGAAATAGTTGCTGTGGTCCCAGAATGCTCAGAGATTCCCCCAGAAGACCTTAATATATTTTTTTTCTATTTGCTTCCAGATAAGAAAGAAGGATCAGAGCCAATCAGAGCAAGGCTTTCAAATAGGTAAAATTTGTCTGTGACTCTTCCCAACCTCTCTGTGTTTCTTTGGCCCTCTCTTCTGTCCCTTTACACTTCCAGAAACCCAGGCTCCTCATTTTATTCCAAACCCATCATTGCAGCACTGTCAGGAGGCTCAACCTTCCAAATTACCTCGCCCTCCCTGCTTTGAGTCTTGTCTGTTTCACTTCCTCCCTTTCTTCTCCTGTCTAAGTCCAGAAAAATCTTTTCATTTCAATTTCTTTACCCTCTCCACAGCTTCTCTAACTCTGGCCCTTTTGTTTTCCTGGGCTTGGATATATGACTCATTGCTATCTGATTCCCCAGGCTGTTGACCAGGATCTGGTTCAGATTCTTGCTTAGGATCCAACTTTGGGGAGGGGGAGTTAGACATTTTTTTGTTCCTCCCAAACTAAGTATGTCTCACCGAACCAAAGGAGGGGGTCGGGAAAATGGAGGCTCCTGGAGGGAGGCTTGTCATTTTTGTCTTTGCATTTATAGTACCCAACACATGTACTTAATTAGTATTTTAAAATTTCAGTTGACTCATTGACTTTTCTGTCAGTTGCAGTTGGTTCAGAGAAACTAACAGTGGGATTAAGATGAGCATGGAATAATTAAACATCTTGGTTGGGGGTAAAAAAAACTGCCTAAAGAGGAAAAAAACCAGAGTGATTTCTCACTGATTGTCACAGGAAAAGTCAAAGTTGCCTGGTCAGTCTTTAAGATGCTATGATTTTGTTTGCCTCTTACTGACAAAGCAAGAGACTGCAAAATCCTTGAGGGAGTAATAGACACTGACAGTGGAAAAAAACCTATGAGATCATCAGTTGTATTCCCCGTAGGCCACTTAAGGAGAAGACATTAAAGTCCATGGAGAAGCTATCCTGCAATAATAAGTGACATTCTTGGCTGCCTGGTAGGCAGAGTGACTGGAGTACTAAAACTAAGTCAGAATACTCAGATTGAGAATAGTCAACTTGGGCAAAGCAACTAAGGCTTTGGTTTAGAGGCACCTGTCCTCCTCCAGCAGGAAGAAACAATTGAGCTTCATGCAAAGGGTCCATTCAATATGAAGCCGTAAGATGGTGTCTCTTTCCTTACAGCAGCCACTTCCTAGATGTGATTCTCCCCCCAACCTGACTTTACTTCCTCCCCAGCAGCAGCCTTTCCAACAATGGAGATCTGAGGTCTATCCATGAAGTTCCTCTCTGCCCCTAGTCTGAGGACATTTTTGTGGTGATGGCTCTTGTTGCTAGAATTGCTAGCTATAGCTCTGTTACGGTATCAATATAGTAACCCAGGAAGTCCCTGATGTGCTGCTCTGTAGTCTGAGTTCAAATCTGCCCCCTCATACTTAACAGCTTTGTGATCCTGAGTAAATAATTTAACCTCTCTCTGCCTCAGTTTCCTCATCTGTAAAATGAGGACTATAATAACCCCTACCTCCCAGAGTTTTGAAGATCACATGAGATATTTATAAAATGTTTTGCAAGCCTTATGGTGCTATATAAATGCTAGTTATTATTTATCCTAAAGAAAGCAAATTCTCTTCTTTTGGAGAGTTACCCTGAGTGAATCCAAGTAAAGAGGCCCTGAGGCTTGCTGGTAGTAAAAAGGAGAAGAAAGAAGGAAGAGGAGGAAGAAGGGAAGAACTCCACAAGCAGAAGAGGTAGATTCTCAGGACAGTGGCATCATCAAGGCTCTGGTGACCATGGTCCCAGAGGGCACTTCAAGGGACAGAAGTAAGAAGCCATTTTCTGTGACCTGGAGCCATGAGAGATGGGGGTAAAGAAGTGTTCCACTGGATGGCACAAAACTCTTTCTCACTCCAACATGCACAAAAGTCTGTGGGAGATTATTTCCATTTGTCTTTGGAAGGAATGAACAAGGTTGATTCACTTGCTCGATTTTGTCTGTGTCTTCCTTTGTCTTTCTGTCCTAATGAGATGCTTTACACATTTGACTCATGCTTCCTAAGCCGGTTCTCCTGGGGCCTCAGGCCAAAGACTAGCCTGTCTATGGAACCCAAAGGACACTGTGACTCCAGAGCAGTGCCGCAAGTCATCCTTGTGTTATACTTATCAGTGTATTTGTCATACCAGTAGAATGTACTTGAGGACAGGCACTGTTTTGTTTTTCATTCTTGTGTCCCCAGGCCTTGTACATAATGAGCCCTTAATAAATGTTTGAATTAAAAATGAACGAATGGATCTTGGCCCCTGTGCCAAGTATATGCTTTTGCACCTGGAAGTCCATCAATCCCAATGTTCTTTAAGGTAAGGGACACAGCAGAAAGATGGGGAAAAGAGTGCTGGGCTGGGAATTAGAAATTCAAGCCCTGACTCTGGCACCACTTCATGATGTGACCTTTTGCCCCGGGATCCTCAGATTCCTCATTTATAAAATGAAGAGATTGGATTATATAATGACTAAAATCATCTTTGCTAGCTCTAACGGTCTCTGAGTCTGTGATTAGCATACATGCAGACCAACCAATCAACAGGCATTTAAAAACTGTGTTCCAGGTACTATGCTGCTACAGGATGAGGATAAAAATGCAATGTGTAGAACAATCCCTACTTAGAAAAACTCACTCCAATGGAGGAGACAACGAGTATATTTACAAGTATATACAGAATGCATATAAAGAGAAAAAATACAAAAAATGCAAAGTAACAAAATAGAAGGTAGTTTGAGATGGAGGGCACTAGCAGTAAGAGGGGTCAGGAAAATCTTCATGAAGAAGGTGGTATCTGGACCATGTCTTGAAGGAAGTGAGAGGTTTTATGAAGCAGAGAAAAGGGAAGGTAATTGCAAGCGTGGGGATGACCAGTGCATGGGCAATGAGATGGGAGATGGAGTGTTGGATTTGAGGAATAGAGAAATCCATTTGACTGTATCACAGAGTGGAAGAAAGGGAGTAAGCAATGTCTAGTGAGACTGAGAAGATAGGCTGGGACCAGGTCTTGCAGCTCCCTAAAAAATAAACAGGGTGTTTATATTTGATCTTAGAGGCAATAGAGAACCATGGGAGTTTATTGAGTAGGGGAGTGACATGATTTGTTTTAAAGAAAAGTCACTTTGACAGCAGTGTGGATGAAGGGCTGGAGTAGGAAGAGACTTGAGGAGTAGGAAGAGACCAGTTAGGAATGATCTAGGCCTGAACTGCAGTGGTACCTGTGTGCCTAGGGAGAAGTGGTCAGATGCAAAAGATGTTAAGGAAGTAGAAATGGCAAATGATGGTTGGATATGTAAGAGCAGAGAGTGAGGAGTCAAGGTATTAATAAGATTACAAAACTAGAAGACTGGAAGCTGGTGGAATTGAGAGCATATGTACTTTTTGTCTTGTGTGTATGTGGGAAACAAAAGAAGGAATTCTGTTTCCACAGGATTAAAACTCCACTTAGCTTTGAGTGACAGCAGAATATAAGTCAGAGGTGGCTAGTTCTAATCAGAGGTGTGACCTAGCAAAAACAGGCTTCTGATCAGGTAAAAAGGTCAGAAGCTTGTACGCATGCTTAATGAGCTGTTTGAAAGGGAACCTATCAGAGAGGAGAACATGAAGTGAGATGTTTAGGAGGCTACATCTAGGCAATGGAAAGCAAGGTGGGAAATTTGAATCGGGAAGAGTATAAAAAGATTTGCTTTGGTCTGAACAATTGTAGCCGTTTATTAGGAGCTACCTGTTCACTCAGGGAGAATGAACATAAAACTTAATAAAACCTTTCCTGATTTCACAACAAGTATTGTTGTTTGTTTAAAGTTACTCAGTGTATATTTTGGTTATGGAAAACAAGGGGGCTTATGTAGATGTGGATTTTGATACACCAATTCCAACACCACCCAGGACTTTCTTAGGTCATTCCTCATATTTTTGGCAAGGACAAAAGACCCCTCGTTGTCAGAGACTAGAGGAGAGAGTGAAAAATGATGTGAAGGGGTTTTGAGATGAAGAGGGTCAGAGAAGAGAAAACTCTTGTTAAATGGTATCAATTTTCTCAGGACATTAAGAGCTGAGAGAGGACGGAGGGTAGAGGTGTTTTGGGAGACTTGACGAAGCAAGGAAAAGCTTGGAAAGGCTTTTGTAGAAATGAGATATTAAATTAGGGAGGAATAAAATGATCATTTTGTTAGCCAGGTAGTAGGATTGAGTGGTTTCCTCCAGTTTAATTCAAGAGTGAGCAAGAGTGAAGGAAATTTGATGATGGGATTGATCCAGGTCTAAGGGCTGGCAAGGGTAGCAAGAATAGACAACAGTACTGAATTGAATTGGCTTACAGAGTAAAGATTGGAGAGAGAGTAAAACAAAATGAAAATATGGGGAATGGACCAAGAAAGTCCTGGGTGGTGTTGGAATTGGGATTGGAGGTTCTGATTAGGGTGGAGAATAGGTTTAAGGGGGAAGAGGAAAAGGAAGAGGAGGAATGATAGGAGGTTATGGGCAGACAAGAAATATCAGAGTTTTTAATTGAGAGAATGAAATACCTGTGGGTAATGGTGAAATCCAAGGTGTACCTATACTTGAATGGAGCTGAGTAGCCATTCATGAGACTTAAGGAGATTTTGGAATTGGGAAGTTAGGGAACTTGAAAGAATATCAACATAGATTTTAAAGACCTCTGTTTATATGAAATATGGAAATTAGGAGAAGACCCACAAGCCAGGTGCTTACCTCTTTGCAAAGGGATTGAGAGTGACCTAGGGGTTGTTATACAATAGCCACCATGATATGGATATGGATTAGAAAATTCTGATACTGTTAATTTCACAGGAAAAGTTTGCTGAGTGATATATCTATAGGTTGGAATAGAGAAATAGATTTGAAGTTTTTTCACCAGATGCTCTAAAATAACCACATTACCTAAGACGTCTTGTTTTCTATAACTAATCACAGACACATACACACTAACAAACACACAAGATGGGTCAGTATCAGAGGCTTTAGAATGTCAGTTTAATTAGTGCAGGCCTTTCAAACAATAACTTTGTATTTTCACAAAGAAGATGTTCTGATGGATGCTTCTCTTTAAGTTAAAAATACATGCATATTTAAAGAAATGTTACATATAAATATACATAAATATGTATTTATACAAATATACATATATACATATATATTTGTATGATTCACATTTTTATGGAATAGCATCTCAGAGCTTGGGCACACTTTCCTCATGAAGAAATACTTAGATTATGGAAACTTCCAAGACACATGAAGGATTCCTTTATGGAGAAGGGAGGGAGGCATTCAGTGAGCTTTATTCTTCTTCTATTTGTCTTCAGGTGCTTACTTTGAAATTCCACGTTAGGAATTCAAGTAAGGATTCTGAAACTTAGAAGCAGAAAAAACTACTCAGGTAAGGGCCTATTTATCTGTTTCCTTGGAGATATTCCTTTTGACTGTACTCCGTAGGTTTCTGAAATAGGTCTTTCAGACAGTTTTAAATAATAATACAAACCATGAAGAGGGTTTGAACTTCAAGATCTCTGATTTGTTTATTCAGGTGCCTTTACAGGCGTGATGCCTCCCTATGGCTATGAAATTTATAAAATCTTAAAGCTGATGGTGAAAGCAAAATCAAAGAAATCTATCCTTTGGTTATTCAAAGGGACTGTGAGGAAGCCCAGGCTTTAAGTTAGGAAGAAACATAAGGAATAGCTAAAGTCAGTCTTTCACAGGAAGCAGGGAAAGTGTATTAAAAACAAACACAATATTAATTTAGAAGTTAAAGATTGAAATCTGGCATGGCCAATTGTATATCAAAAAGACCGTAAGGGTCAGGGAATGAGAAATCAACAAGGAAAGACACAAATCAATAAACATTTGTATACATACATACATATATATATATATATATATACATATATATATGTGTGTGTGTGTGTGTGTGTGTGTGTACATCATCATCATTACTAAATGTTTACTGTGTGTCAGGCACTAGTCAAGCAGTGGAAATACACATACAAGCAAAAATAAAGACAGTCCCTTATCCTCAGAGCTTACTTGCTAATGGGGGAGGACAGACAATAAAGGGGAACATTCACTATCAGGAAGAGGAAAAGTTCCATGCAGAAGGTGGTACCTAAGCTGTGTCTTGAAGGAAGAACCAAATTTAAGGGATTGTACTAAATTCTTGTTAACCTGAAAACTTGGTTAAATAAAAGACATCAGGCTAATAAGCATGCGTTATTATTTAATTAATTCTCTCTTACAGATAACGGTCATAGCGCTATGGAGCCAGGATCAGAACTGGTTGACTTAGAACAGAAATTGCCTGTCTTAAGTACATTTTGCCATGAGAAAGGAGTTCTCTTAGATAGACACATAGTAAACAAATGGCACCATTTGGGTTTTATGATCCCAGGCTATAAGGCGTCTTCCTTCCATAGTATGCCTTGTGATTTAAGTTAAGGAAAAACAAAGTCCCATCACCCAGATAACAGATCCTGTCCTAGCAGGCCTTTGAAGTTGTGGTATCTTAACAGACAAAGCTGAAGTTACAACCCAAGGCATCTGTGTTTTCTCTTATCACTAAGATGCCAAAAGGAGGCTCCGGTAAGGAAGTCCCATTTACTTGACAAAAGGCATCCTCTAAACAAAGGAGACTATTAGGTCCGAGCTCCTCTTAATTCAAACTTTGGCCCTTATATTATAATATAAGGGCCAAATATAATATAATATAGTGATAATATTTATATTATCACTATATTAAGTCAGAATTATCTAGGAACCTCTAGATTTCAAACCAGAAAAGTTCCTTTAAAGTTGTCCTGAGAATAAAGCATACTGTCACATGTGAATCTCCCTTCTCAGAACTAGTCCATTGTGAGCCCTCTAAGGAATTTGATCTTTACCTGACTTAATGTAATTATGAAATTGTGAGGAAACCTCTATTGCACTGTTGAATCCTTGCCCTGTGGGGCTGGGAAACTGGATCCTCTGAAGAAAATCTTGCTCCTGGACTCGGAAGCAGCCAACATCCAGATGAGACAGCTGTCCCAAGATTCCTGACTAGGGCTGAGTCTGGTTTTCTTTCTCCCTGGCTTTTTTATGTGGCCAACCACCAAGGCCCTGGTTCAAGTGTGTGTTGGCATTTTCACTCTCAGACATTCTTGGACTCCCCTTACCTCACCTTTTCCAACAATGGCTATACTTCCCCAGTAGGCCCCCTCAAGGAACTAACCCCCTGGGCAGTATCCTATGGCATATACACAATAAAGGCCTCTCCTTTATTGGCCATAAGGATAGGGGTTCTTTCAGATCCCCCCCCACTTCTGCCAAAAGGGGAGAAATGTCAAGGTATTTTGGAGATACAGTTTCCCACAGCTGAGCTTGGCATAATAATAATCCTTTGCACTCTGGATAATCTCAGCCTCTGGCAAAGTGTATCGCACCAGGGGTTCGCTCTCCCTATTTCCCAGGGACCTGAGAGTCAACATTCATCACTTCTCTGACACCTCACAATCCCTATTCCTTGTACTATTCTCCTACTTCTATTACAGAACTCTGGTTCTCTACCTCACAGAGTAATCATGACTCCCAAGACCTGGGACAATACTGCTCCCGCAGGACCCATGGGAACAATAACTCAAGACCTAAAAATGATTACATCATAGTCCAGCCCAGTATGTACATAAGCACTGCCTGTACCCCAACGTGTTAAGCTCCCCTACTCCAGAGGATTTCTACTTGCAAGTGTTTTGAAACTAATTAAACCTCTGCCTGATTGCTGACACATCTGCCTCTGGCCTGCTCTGTTTCAGCTCCAGTCATTCTCAGGTTAGAGACCTGTCCAGTCTGGACTGAATTCAAAATTCCACTGACAAGTGCTTGCCTCATTCTTTCTTTCTACCCCAACTCTTGTCTTTATATTTAAGAACTTAGCGCAAAGAGCACTGGGTTTAGACTTGGAAGAAAGGGGTCCAAGTCCTGCCTCTGGCATTTATTACCTACATAACCCTGACTAAGCCATTTAATTTGCCTGGCTCTCAATTTCTTCATCTCTAAAACAAGGAGGTTGGGCTCAATGCTTTTGAAGATCCTCCCAAGTCTGGAGCCATGGTCCTGTGATCTAATGTTGGCCTTGCCTCAAATATCCTTGCTTTCCGGTTTACTAACCTCAATTCTCATGTCCTTTACCATCACCCTCATCTGAACCACATATAGGAGGCCAGATCAACCCTTTCTTTTCTTTCTTTCTTTTTTGCTGTCTTCCTCTATTAAATTTTATTTATCTAAGATTTTATTTTCTCCCAGTTACATGTGAAAACAATTTTTAACCTTTGTTTTCAAAACTTTGATCTCCAAATTCTCTTCCTTCCTCCATTCCTTTCCCGCCTCGTTGAGAAAACAAGCAATTTGATATAAGTTGTGTATGTGTAGTTGTGAAAAACATTTACATACCAGTGATGTTGTGAAAGAAAACATAAACCGAAGTGGGGTGGAACCTCAAGAAAAATAAAGAAAGTAAAAAAAGTATATTTTAATCTGTATGAAGGTATCATCAGCTCTTTCTCTGGGGACGGATAGCACTTTTCATCATAAGTCCTTCAGAGTTGTCTAGCATTGTTGTATTGCTGAGAAGAGCTAAATCATTCACAGCTGATCATCTTGCAATATTGCTGTTACTTTACACACAGTACATTTCACTTTGCGTCAGCTCTTTTCAGGTTTTTCTGAGGGCATCCTGTTTCTCATCTCTTATGGCATAATAATATTCCATCATAATCAATACTATAATTTGTTCAATCATTTCCCAATTAATGAACATCCCTTCAATTTCCAATTCTTTGCCCCCAGAAAAACGTGGCTATAAATATTTTTGCACATGTAAGGTCCTTTACCTTTTTTAAAAATCTCTTTTGAGATACAGACCTACTAGTGGTGTTGCTAGGTCAAAGGGTATGCCTAGTTTTATAGCCCTTTGGGCATAGTTCCAAATTATTCTATGGAATGGTTGACTCCCTTCACAACTCCACAAACAGTATATTAATTTCTCATTTTCCCCCTATCTCCTCTATCATTTGTCATTTTCTTTTTCTACCAATCTAATAGAGTAGACAATGTGAATTGTTTTAATTTGCAATTCTTCAATCAATAGTGAGAGAGCATTTCTTCATATGGCTATAGATAGCTTTGATTACTTCATCTGAAAATTGTTCCTATCTTTCAATCATTTATCAATTGGGAAATGGCTTTTATTTTTATAAATTTGACTCAGTTCTTTATATGTTTGAGAAATGAGACCTTTATTGAAGAAACTTATTTTGAAAAATTTTTTTTCACAGTTACAACTTCTAACTGTATTTCTTTTTATCCCATTTCCCCTTCTGTTTATTCTCTTATCTCTCTCCTTTTACCCTGTCCCTCCTTAAAAATGTTTTGCTTCTGACCACCCCCTCTCCCAATCTGTCCTCCCTTCTATGATGACCCCTTTCTTTCTCTTATTCCTTTCTTCTCCTACTTTCTTGTAAGGTAAAATAGATTTCTATACCCAAGTGAGTGTGTATATCATACCCTCTTTAAGCCAATTCTGATGCAAGTAAGGTTCACTTACTCCCCCTCACCCCCCCACCTTCCTCTTCACTATAAAAGCTTCTTCTTGCCTCTTTTATGTGAGATAATTTACCCCCATTCTGCCTCTCCCTTTCCCTTTCTTCCAGTACATTCCTCTCTCATCCTTTAGTTTTATATTTTTAGATATCGTCTCTTCATATTAACTCATACCTGTGCCCTCTGTCTATATAAACTCCTACCTGTCCTAATAATTAGAACCTTCTTAAGAGTTAAAAGTATTTTTTTCCCATGTAGGAATGTAAACAGTTTGACCTCAGTAAGTTCCTTACTATTTCCCTTTCCTGTTTATCTTTTTATGTCTCTTGAGTCTTATATTTGAAAGTCAAATATTCTATTCAGCTCTGCCCTTTTTTTTTTTATCAGAAATGCTTGAAACTCCTCAATTTTAATGAATGTCCACTTTCCTCCCTAAGGGATTATACTCAGTTTTACCGAGTTGTAATCCTAACTCCTTTGCCTTTAGGAATATCATATTCCAAGCCCTCTGATCCTTTAATGTAGAAGCTCCTAAATCTTGTGTGTTCCTGACTGTGGTTCCATGATATTTGAAATGTTTCTTTCTGATTGCTTGTAGTATTTTCTCCTTGGCCTGGGAGTTCTGGAATTTGGCTATAATATTTCTGGGAATTTTCATTTTGGGACCTTTTCCAGGAGGTAATTGGTGGATTCTTTCAGTTTCTATTTTATTTGTTCTAGACTATCAGGACAGTTTTCCTTTATAATTCCTTGAAAGATGAAGGTTAGGCTCTTTTTTTTATCATGGCTTTCAGTCAGTCCAACAACTTTTCAATTATATCTCCTGGATCTATTTTCCAGGTCAGTGGTTTTTCCAATGAGATATTTCACATTGTATTCTATTTTTAAATTCTTTTGGTTTTGTTTTGCTGTTTCTTGATTTCTCATAAAGTCATTAGCTTCCTTTTGTCCAAGTCTAATTTTTAAGGAATTATTTTCTTCACCGAGCTTTTGTACTGCCTTTTCCATTTGGCCAATTCCGCTTTTTAAGGCATTCTTCTCTTCGTTGGCTTTTTGTACCCCTTTTACTATTTTGTGTAGTCTGTTTTTTTAAGGTATTATTTTCTTCTAGTATTTTTTGTGTCCCCTTTACCTAGCTGTTGAATTGGTTTTTAAGATTTTCTTGTGTCACTCTCATTTCTATTCCCATTTTTTCTTCTACCACTCTTACTTGATTTTCAAAATCCTTTTTGAACTCTTCCATGGACTGAGACCAATTCATGTTTTTCTCGGAGACTCTGGATGTAGGAGCTTTGTCTTTGCTATCATTTTCTGAGTGTATGTTTTGATCTTCCTTGTCACCATAGTTACTTCCAATGGTCATAATTTTTTTTTCTGTTGTTTGCTCATTTTCCCAACCTATTTCTTCTTTTTTAAAAATTTTTTTTTATTTTTCATTTTTAACACAGTTCATATTACATAAAACAATTCCAGCTTTTTGTCAGGTAATACTTCTTTTAAAGCATTTACAATATATAGACCACAAAAGAATTTTTTTTAAAGATTAACCAACTGAGACACATAATAATTACGTATGCTAACTTCACAAGCCCTTGACCTAATTGTCTCCATACTATTACTAAGAATTAAAGGACCCTAACTTATTGTTGTTGGTCTAAAGTCCTAAGCCTAATAGCTTAATTTTAGACTTAACCTCAGATGTTTCCCTACCAATAATCTATAATTTAATAGATCTGGTATTAAGCTTACAAACCTTTTGACTATAGGAAATTGCCAGTAGGAGTAGGGACATTGCAGGGAAACAATATCTCTTCAGCTTCATGTCAATTTCAGGCAGGAGTAGATTGTCAACTTTCATTCAGTTAGGTTTAAAATCTGCCAAGTGTCAGTGGGGAAATTGAGTCAAGAGGATCCTACCTCAGTCCAGGCTGAACAGCTACTCTCCCACCCTTCCCCTGAGATCACCTTTTTCACTTCATACCAGCATCTCACAGGCTTACTGTCATTATGAATTGAAGGCTCAGACCACCTTTCTTGCTATCCATACCTGGAGTTAGACTCAGAAGAACAGTCAGCTAAGAGTTCCATAGCATCTTAAAATAGCAAGTTCCAATAACCAGGTTTCACATACGACTATAATTTCACATTGGCTAAGGAACATCTTTTGAGGCAAGTGTTAAGTGGCTTACATGCCTTTCTATACATGTTTTAATTCCTGATTAAATAACAGTCATAAAATCAAATTCACTATTAAAACCTTAACTTTTCCATCAGTGCCAAATTTTACCCAAGGTTCATGGCCTCTAGGAAATTTAGACTAAAATTCTTTTCCCCAAACCAAAGATGTCTCTGATTTAGTCTCAGTAATTAATTCAGTCAATTGTTTTAATACTAATTGCTTTTACATTACTTTGTAGCATGTCCAATTTTTCTCCCCATCTCTCCCCTCCCCCCACCCTCCAATACCTTGCATTCTGATTACCCTTTCCCTCAATGTACCCTCCCTTCTATCACACCACACTCTTCCCTTATCCCCATCTTCTCTCTTTTCTTGTAGGGCAAGATAATCTATGCTTCATTACCTATGTTTCTTATTTCCCGGTTATATGCAATAAAAATTCTCAACATTCATTTCTAATACTTTGAATTCCACCTTCTCTCCTTCTCTCCCTCTGCCCATCCCCACTAGGAAGGCAAGCAATTCAGTACAGACTAAATATGTGTCATTTTGCAAGACTTCCATAATAATCATATTGTGTAATTATATTGCCCTCTATGCTACTCTATCCCCCCTTATTTTTTTATTCCCTCATTTGATCTTGTCCCTTCCCAAAAGTATTTATTTCTAGTGACTCCCTTCTCCCATTTGCCCTCCCTTCTATCATTCCCCTCATCCCACTTGTTGCCTCCTCCCCTACTTTCCTATAGTGTAAGATAGATTTTCATACTAAATTTAGTGAGCATGTTATTTCCTCCTTAAGTCATATGTGGAGAGAGTAGCTTCACTTTTCCCCTCTCCCCTTATCCCTTTTCTCCTCCATTGAGTAAGATTTTTCTTAT
This sequence comes from Potorous gilbertii, assembly GCA_028658325.1. NCBI lineage: Eukaryota > Metazoa > Chordata > Mammalia > Diprotodontia > Potoroidae > Potorous > Potorous gilbertii. The sequence continues at coordinate 551,422,143 of CM053769.1, forward strand.
CTCTTTTATGAGTTATAGCCTGTCCCATTCCATTTCTCCCTTTCTCTTCCCAGTTTTTTCCTCCCTCACCCCTTAATTTTTATTTTATTTTATTTTTTTGTGGATATCATCTCTTCTGATTCAACATATTCTGTTCTCTCTGTATATGTGTGTGTATGTGTGTGTGTGTGTGTGTGTGTGTGTGTGTGTGTATGTACAATCCCTCCACCTACTGATTACTGAGGAAAGTCTCAAGAGTTATAAATATTTTCTTTCCATGTAGGAATGTAAACAGTTCAGCTTTAGAAAGTCTTTTATAATTTCTCTTTCCTGTTTACCTTTTCATGCTTCTCTTGATTCTTGT
>CM053769.1:551422985-551438161 GCA_028658325.1 Potorous gilbertii
AATATTTTCTTTCCATGTAGGAATGTAAACAGTTCAGCTTTAGAAAGTCTTTTATAATTTCTCTTTCCTGTTTACCTTTTCATGCTTCTCTTGATTCTTGTGTTTGAAAGTCAAATTTTCTCTTCATGGTCTTTTCTGGTCTTTTCATCATGAATGCTTGAAAGTCCTCTATATCATTGAATGATCATTTATTGCCTTGAAGTATTATACTCAGTTTTGCTGGGTAGGTGATTCTTGGTTTTAATCATAGTTCTTTTGACTTCTGGAATATCCTATTCCAAACCCTTCAATCCCTTAATGTTGAAGCTGCCAGATGATGTGTTATTCTGATTGTATTTCCACAATACTCAAATTGTTTCTTTCTAGCTGTTTGCAGTATTGTCTCCTTGACTTGGGAACTGAAATTTGGCCACAATATTCCTAGGAGTTTCTCTCTTTGGGTCTCTTTCAGGAGGTGATGGGTGTATTCTTTAAATATTTATTTTACCCTGTGGTTCTAGAATATCAGGACAGTCTTCCTTGATAATTTCAAGGAAGATAATGTCTAGGCTCTTGTTTTGATTATGACTTTCAGGTAGTCCCATAATTTTTAAATTGTCTCTCCTGGATCTATTTTCCAGGTCAGTTGTTTTTCCAATGAGATGTTTCACATTATCTTCTATTTTTTCAAACTTTTGATTTTGTTTTCTAACTGCTTGGTTTATCTCATAGTCATTCATTTCCCTGAACTCAATTCTCTCTTTCAACAAACTATTTTGTTCAGTGAGCTTTTGAACCTTCTTTTCCATTTGGCTAATTCTGCTTTTTAAAACTTTGTTCTCCCTGCCTTTTTGGACCTCTTTTTCAGTTGAGTTAAGAGTAAAACACTCTTTTTAAAGGTGTTATTTTCCTCAGCATTTTTTTGGTTCTCCTTTAGCAAGCTGCTAACTCACTTTTCAAGCTCTTCCATGACCTGAGCTCAGTTTAAGTTCCCTTTGGAGGCACTGGAGGCAGGGGCCTTGACTTCCTGTGACAGTATGCGTTGCTCTTCCTCATCTGAAAGGATGGAAGGAGACACCTGTTCACCAAGAAAGTGACTTTCTATGGTCTTCTTTTTTTCCCTTTTTGGGGCATTTTTCCAATAAGTTACTTGACTTCTGCATCCTTTGTCAAGAGGATGGTCCTTTCCAACCTAGTTCTTAACTTTTAACTCTTTGTTAAAGTAGGGCTTTGCTTTCAGGGTGGAGGGTGCACTGTCCCAAACTTCAGGAGTTCTGTGCAGCTATTTTCAGAGATACTAAGTTTTCAGTTTTTCCAAGGTGATATGATCTAAAAAGATGATATGATCTAAAAAAATGTGTTCACTACTCTTCTGGCCTGTGCTCTGATCTGTGACTGACCACAAGCTTTTCTGCTCTGGAACTGTGAAGAGGGTCCCCATTTTACTGTGACTGCAAGTTCTGGTGTGCTAGTTCTCCTTCTCACCCTGGGACTGTCACCTAGGACTACAACTGTATTCCAAGTATTGACAAAGCAACAGAGTCTTGCTCAGTGCTAGAAAGAGACCCATATAATCTCTTTGTGATCAGTCGTTTGACCCCCTTACCATCTGTGGGTTGAGAGCTCCTGAAGCAAGTACTACCATTGCTGATTTGGTAGCTCCCAAGGCCATATCCTGGTTTGCTGGGGCTAGGATTTTGCTGGCATGGCCTGCACCAGACTATGTTCCACTCACACCCTGTTGCAATAGACCTTTCCTACTAACCTTCTAAGTTGTATTTGGCATCTAGGGACTGAGAAGTCTGGATACCATCACTGCTGCCACTGGTTCAGTCTCCCTGAGGCCTGAGCCTGGTTTGGGGGGCTCAGTCAATGCTGGACTGTCTACCTCTCTCACTCTGGTGCAGCAGACCTTTCTTGCCAACTTTCCAAATTGTCTTGGGCTAGAAAATTGTTTTATTCTGTCTTTTTGTGAGTTCTGTTGCTCTAGAATTTGTTTAGTCATTATTAGAACATATTCGGAAGGGTTTGGAGGGGTTCAGATGAGTTTCTGTCTTTACTCTGCCATCTTGGCTGTGCCCCAGATTGACCTTTTCTATTTGGGATTTGAATTGTTTGACAGGGCCAAGGACTTGGATGTTAAGAGCTTTTTTCTCTGGGTCTTCAGTAGCTGTGGCTGATGAAGGAAGGGAGGTAGATGTAGAGCCTGCAGATGCATTTACCAGATTGTACCTTCTCAAAGGCTGCTTTAGGGTGCTAGACTGGAAGCAGGATTGGTAGTCTGGGGGCACTTCTGTTGAGCACATCTGGGTCAACAGGGAGGTGACAGTGGCACCTCCTGCTCTTTCTTCCTAAGGACTCCTTGCTACTTCACTGGGCTGTCTTCCCTGCCCCAGTGGTGGCAGTTGGTCAAGATAGTTTGGACTTTGATAAGTGGAAATACTGTTGCATATCTAGTAGCTAGTTGGTGACTGGAGTCAAATCCAGCCTCAGACACTTAATAGCTGTGTGACCCTGGGCAAGTCACTTAACTTCTACCTGCCATAGTTTTCTCATCTGTAAAATGAGAATAGTAATAGTAGCTCTGGTTGTTGTGTAAATAAAATGAGATAATATGTGTAAAGTGCTTTGCTAACCTTAAAGTGCTATATAAATGCTACATGAAGTCATTATCATCACTAGGAAAGGCAGTGAGGGAAAGAGGAATGGGTTAAATCCTCTTGGCTAAGGGGCATAGAAGAGGAGGGAAGAGATTGGAAAAGTTTGTTGAAGGAAATGATCTTTTTTCAGAGAAAATCCAGTTTTCAGGTAGAACTGAGGTTGAAAGAGCCTAGGGGAAAATGTAAAGATAAAGGACTTTTTTGGGTGGCATGGGATGAGCAGAGGAGGATAAGAACTGGGGAGACATAGAACCAAGGCAGATGAGGATAAAAGTTTCAGGAGATGGCGAGCAGGGGAAGGGGATTTATAAAAGACAGATGCTAGTTTTTAATAACAGAGATTAAAGGAGCAAGAGAATGGTATTTGCTAGCCTTGGGACAGTACCAAGGAGATACAAGCCAGTAGAATAAATCAGACCCAACTTTCTGATTATATTCCAAAGACTGAGAGATTTCTCATAATTTCTGTTCAAAAAGATTTCTAGAGACACAGCATTCTGACAATGATTGATAAGCAACTGTGATGGTGCTGCCCTGAGGAACAAAAGGATGGTGTCTTATCTCATCCCATCCAGTTCAACAAAGCATACAATAAGTCCATCATTGGTTCTGATTTGTAACACCCCCGTGGAGCAACGTTTAATGGGGCACACCATTTCCAAGCTGTAGCAGGATGCTAATTCATCTAGGAATGAAAGGTGGGAAGGGTGGAGTGGAGGAGAGAGATGCCAAGAAAAGCAGCTGTATTTGTTAGAGGTCTGGAATCTCAAGTCTAGATGAAGGGAGGTGGTGAGAAGCAAAAATCCTCCTCCAGAAAATGTGAGAAAAAATAGATGCAATCTGGCATTTTCTTGTCAGGAAAATCAGCCACCTGCCCTCTCTTCTCCCTCTTGCCTTCTTTTCCTTTTTTTTTTTTTTTAATGTATTTTCCTTTAAATCAGATATCAGTTGAAAACCTATACCACTCCCTGACATTTGAATTGGCTATCTTTAAAGCTGTACAAGATTCTGTTATAGGCAAATTATATTACTTTTGGTAGCATCAATTTTGTTCCCTTAAATCTGCTTTATAAAGGTTAATAGTAATCATACAAGAGACAGAAGGAATAAGGGAATAAATATTTATTTAATGTTTATTATAATGTGCCAGGTACCATATATACTAAGAACTCTTTACAAAAATTATCTCATTGATCCTTATAATGACCTTGTAAGGTAGGTGAAATTAACTCTGGTAAATTAGATCATAAGAGAAATATTTATATAATGAAAACATTTCCAAGTCACAAGCCTAGAGACCATAGTTGAAGTTGCCAAGTCTTTTTGAATGCCTTCACAACCAATAAAAAAATCCCCTCATCAATATCTGACTGAAACAAGTTATAGAATGTCCATGCCTACTCCATTCTCTCCAAGGTACTTCCCTTCCATCAGATCATGATTCTCCCAGAAGCTGCTCCCTATTGTTTTCCAGATGGAGACACATGTTTTCCAGTCACACCTCTCTACCAGCATCCCTTACCTCATTTCTCTTGAACAACTCTTCATCAGCAAAATGGTATAACCCACTCCAAATCACTCTCTATTGACCTTTGGGGGACCCACAACTTGAAATTCTTTGGAAAAAGTGGTATTTTGTGATTTGAAGACATATGGTATCAATAGAATGATCTTTTCTTAAATCAACTTTTGTTTTAAGGAGAAACTTGAGATCATTCAAAGAGTAACACTTCCCCAAAGGTAATCTGGCCCCTTCTCTTCCTCCCTTTCAATTCTGTACCCAACTCACTCTCCAACCATAGTGTCTGTCGAAAAAAGTGTACTGATAAACCCACTCTATTAGTTATCGCCTAACTGTACATTGTAGTCTGGACAACAGGCATTTTTTATCTGCTTGATTTCTCCTGTGTGACTAATTAGACCAAATTCATTTGAGCAATTGTAGATCCCACTAAAGAGAGGCTGTACTATTTTGGAGCTTGATATAATCAGTAAAATGTGTTCCACAAACAGGAGCACCTGGAAGATTTTATAATTTATAGGGAATCCTTTTTTCATTTGGACTTGGCACCAACATTTTCTACAATGTCTAACACCTTTGATGAGCATACTTCAATATTTTATGCCTCACCTGATAATATAATCAGAGGCTCGTTGAAGAGAGTTCCTGTTGTTACATCTTTCAAGGAGTCTTATATGATTTTGACTTAGGCATAAGAGAACTTTAAAGGAGTGTTTTAGTCTATCCAATCAAATTCTTAAAAAAAAAACTAGTCAACAAAGGACTGGTACAGTGACAGCTTATAGTTTCTATACCTTGATATAAAAATCTAGGATCATAAAATCAAAGATTTAGAGTTGGAAGAGACCTCAGAGACCTTTGAATCTGGCTGTCTCATATTATATAGGGGAAAATGGAATCTGTGAAATGACTTGCTCAGAATATCATTTCAGAAAGTTTGACCTCTTCTCAGACCATCATTAACCTTTAATTAAAAAAATAGAAATTGGTCAGTAATTGTTGATGCTTTTTGAGGGGAGAATGAAATTTTTTTCAAATCTTTTATATCTTTTTTTCTTTCTTTTCAAGTATCTGGAGAATTAATTCTTCAGTGCCCTCCAAATTGTGTTGTATCCCCCATTGAGCATTTTTGGTTTGATCTAACTGTTCTTCACCTTGTTATTTTCTTTAGTATGATTTCCATTTTTCCTAACATTGTATAGAAGTCTATGAGGCTTGATTCTAAATGTGGTGACTTCACTATCATTGATAGGGAAAATAATCTTCTTCACGTATATAACCTACCACTTCTAGGATCTTAAAACCTAGCTTGGATTCCTTTTTGCTCTGTTTAATAACCCCCATTCCCATGGTGAATCCTCTCTGTAAAAACCAAACAATTTTATTATTGGCTGTATATCACATTATAGTGATGAAAAAAGACAATTTACTTGAAACTAAAATGCAGTATAATATAATGAAAATACATCAAGAGCAAATACTCAAACCTTTCCCTTTGTCAAAGCAATCTATTGTCCATAGAGAAAATCCCCATCCCTTACTTTCACTTTCCATGATGCTCTTAGTGCTCTGAGCTAGGGAACAAATATAGTGAGAGGACAATCAGATGAATACAGGGAAGACATTAAATCTGCATCTGAGTTATTATCACTTCCTGTCACAGGAAACTGAGTCTTTTGGAAGAAGTGAAGTCTACTCAGGGTAGGTAGAAAAGGTCATTGAGTCTAAAATCTTTCCCCCAACAGATACAGGGACAAACTCATAGTGTCTGCAACAGGCCTGATGCCTTCATAATTGAAAGACTGACATCACAGGAAAAGTCAGGAAGAAAAACCCTCAAGATTGACCAATCAGGCTGGGATTACATGCTTCCTCTCATTGTCATTTCCCTCCTCCTTCTTCCTCCTTTCTTCTTTAAAAAAAAATCTAAATGTAAATGTACCTCTCTGTATACTTTTCTTGAGTTAGAGTTCCTTTGATGCTAAAGCCTTATAGGATCATGGTTGACCTCTGGAGATGGCACTCTCATATAGAAATCTTGATTCATCTTTCTATTTTTTTGTGCGTATGTTTTTTGTTCTCTTTCCAGTTTCATCCTTAAATGTGTTTAGGATGATTTAGCTTAGTTGAGTCACTCACCAAGTTTTCTATAAACTTGTTTTCCCTTCCTCTCTATTTTATGGGAAAATATTGCTCAATAATCTCTCACCATCCTCCTCCATAAGATTATCAAATGACTCATAAAATGATGTTTCTTTTGCCTTTGAATGAGCTATAAAACTAGCTGCACTAACTCTTTTAATTGCTTCCCCCAGGAGAAACCATGAGCCATTCTTCCATTTATTTGCAACTTGATTTTATCTTTTTTGTTTCATTTGTAATGAAAAATTTAAGATTGTGTCAAAAGGAAAATTCTTTCTTTGGGTCTTTGTCCTAATTAAAGAGACTGACTCAGAGAAGGTGACCATTGCTATAGCTCACTCTCTTGGGCTTCTAGGGGCAATCTAAAGGGGGTAAATATACTCCCACTACCATACACTATAGCTCTTGAACTCCACCAGTGTGCATCCCATTTAATGAATTAGCCATCTGAATTAACTCATAATCAGAAATATTAAATAAACAGAAGGCAATGTTCTAAGAAAAATTATGTCATGACATTCCACTAAAAAACATGGGAGATATTTATTTATTTATTTTTAGCTGATGCATATAGTGTCCATTGTGGGGAGAATGAGTGCAAACTTATAGAACCATAGCAAAGAGGCACATGAATATGGATTACATGTTCCTTAGGCTTTGATTTCCTTTGTTTACGTCAGGAGTAGTCTACATGACCACATAGTGGTAGATAGGGCTGTTAACTTCTTCTGGGCTGCCCAGGCAATGTTAAACAGAAATCCTGAGCCTAGGGACTGCAGAGCTTTTTCTTGTCTGTTCCCTTGGCTTGGCTCTGAGGGGTTTTCATCTCAAGCAGCGATGGCAATGCAAGTTCTTAGGTCTGTTCCCAGAACTGATCTGAGTTATCTCTTGGTCCTACCTCTGAGGATTCTTCTTAAGTGCTACTCTCATATCTGTTTTGGCCCATTTGAAGATTTAGTTTTTGATCAATATTGTTGATCTCATGTCGGGTTTCTTGTGTGAAACCACTCATTTTTATTTCATGACAAGAAACCAAAATTCACATTTCTGCAAACCAACACACAACTAAGCAATACATATTAATATACATTTATCCCACCCTCAGCAAATAGCTCTAGGTATTAAGTTTCTCAGCAATCAGCCTTAGAGCTCACATACAAATTATGCATATGCAAATTAGCTGCTTGGAAACAGTTCATTTTGGCCCTTTTTACTCTGTCTTTTCTCTCTGGGCTACTTTTTCAATATTTATCTCATAACTGTCCTTGTTTCTACTTCCTTTCTACTAATAAAATTTTCTAAATCAGAAACAGATATGACATTAAAAAAAAAAAAAACAAGAAACAATAAGTGTGCCCATAAACTGGTGAATGACTGAACTAATTATAGTTTATGAATGTGATAGATTACAATTATGCCATAAGAATTGATGAATATAAGGAATTCTGAGAAACATTGGAAGACATGAATGGATTCAGAGTTAAGTTAGCAGATTCAGAATAATATTCACATTAGTATAAATTAAAAGAGAATTAAAAGCAGATTAACTGTAACAGAAATAATCAGTCTTGGTGCAGGAGAAAAAATGATGAAACACACTTCCTTGCTCTTTCTGTGGATGTGAAATGCTGCATATCTAGTCAGTTGTAATAACTGGGTCATTTGGTTTTCCTTCATATCTCAAATAAATAAGGAACTGAGTCATTTAAAAAAATAGGAATCATTCTCCCTTTGATAAACAGTTAAAAGAACAGGCAGTCATATGAAAAAAAGTTCTAATTCATTACTGATTAGAGAAATGCAAATTAAAACCTGGAGAGTAGAGGAGGAATTTAGAGGGTGGATTTTTAAAGGGTAGTTATGTTTCCACATTTTCAATTGTTTGTTGTTTCTGAATATAACGATGCTTTCTATTTTAAATAAATTATTATTTTAGCACAAGTTGGAAAGTCAGTCAATTCAGTAAGCTGGCCAACAGAAGAGACAACTCAAGGGAATTGGGATTTTTCAGTACCAGTTGGGACTTGTTACACTTTCATTAAGAGGGCCACAGAGAATTAATTACTTACTCAGGCCAAAGCAATCAAATTACCAAAGAATTATTTTACAGAGTTAGAAAAAATTATAGCCAAATTCATCTGGAAGAACAAAAGGGCAAGAATATTAAGGGAATCAATGCAAAGAAAACATGTAAAGGAAGGTGGCCTAGGAGGACCAGATTTCAAACTACATTACAAAGCAGTAATCATCAAAAGAATCTGGTGCTGGCTAAGAAGTAGTGGAGTGGATCAGTAGAATAGATTAGGTACATGATACACAGTAGTAAATGACCATAGTAACCTAGTGTTTGATAAACCCAGAGACCCAAGCTTTTCTTGGGCAAGAACTCACTATTTGATAAAAATTGTTGGGAAAACAGGAAAGTGGTTTGGTGGAAATTAGACAAAGATTAGCATCTCACATCATATACCAAGATAATGTCAAAATGGGTACATGATTTAGACATAAAAGGGTAACATAAGCAAATTAGGAGAACATGAAAAATTTTACCTGTCAGGTCTATGGATAAGGGAAGAATTTATGACCAAACAAGATTTGAAGAGGATCATAGAAAGTAAAATGGAAGTTTTTGATGACATTAAATTAAAAGACTTTTGTACATGCAAAACCAATGAAGCCAAGATTAGAAGGAATACAGGAAACTGGGGGAAAAAATTTACAGCAAGTTTCTCTGATAGAGCCCTCATTTCTCAAATACATAGGGAAATGTGTCAAATTTATAAAAATAAGAGCAATTCCCCAATTGGTAACTAGTCAAAGGATTTGAACAGGCAATTTTCAGAAGAAGAAATCAGAAGTATTTATAGTCATACAGGAAAATATTTTAAATCACTATTGATTAGAGAGCTACAAATTAAAACAACTTTGAGTTACCACTTGACACCTATCAGATTGGTTAACATGATAGGTACAAAAATTTACCAAAGAGAAAAACTCCTTAAAAAGTGGAATTGGGCAAATGGAAGCTAATTACTCCATGAGACAGTAAGTAACAATAAAACAAAATCAAAGGAATGAAAAAAATAGAAGAAAATGTGAAACATCTCACTGGAAAAACCACTGGCCTGGAAAATAGATCCAGGAGAGACAATTTAAGAATTACGTGACTACTTGAAAGCCATGATAAATAAAAATCCTAAACATTATCTTTCAAGGAATTATGAAGGAAAGCTTCTCTGATAACTTAGAATCAGAGCATAAAATAGAAATTGAAAGACTCCACCAATCACCTCCTGAAAAAGATCCCAAAATGAGAACTCCAAGGAATATTACAGGCAAATTCCCAGATCAAGCTCCCAGATCAAGGAGTAAATATTGCAAGAAGTCAGAAAGAAACATTTCAAATATCATGGAACCACATAGTCAAGATCACACAAGTTTACCAGCTTTTACATTAAAGGACTTGGATTACAATCAAGAATCATCTACTTGGCAAAACTGAGTATAATCTAATCCTTTAGGGGGAAAAATGGACTCAATGAAAAAGGGGACTTTCAAGCATTTCTGATGAAAAGACCAGAGCTGAATAGAAAACTTGACATTCAAACACAAGACTCAAGAAAAGCATAAAAAGGTAAAAAGAAATCTTAAGAGATTCAGTAAGGTTGAACTGTCTACATCCTACATGAGAAGATAATACTTGTAATTCCTAAGAACATTTTCTTTACTAGGGTGGTTAGAAAGAGTATATACAGACACAAGGCACAGGTTTAAATTGACTATGATGAGATGATATGCAAAAATATAGTTAAGTGAGAAAAGAGAGTACACTGAGAGAAGGGGGAAGGGAGAGGTAGAATGGGGTAAATTATCTCACATAACAAGAGACATAAAAGAACTTTTACAGGAGAGGAGAAGGGGGATGGTGTCAGGCAATGCTTGAATTTTACTCTCATTGGAATTGGTTCAAAGAGGGAATAATGTAAACACTAACTAAGTATAGAAATCTATCTTACCCCACAGGGAAGTAGGAGGGATAGGAGGAAAGGAGGGAGAAAAAAAGAAAACTAAACAGAAGGGGAAAGCTGGCTGGAAGGAAATAAATAGTAATCATAACTGTGAATAGAAATGGGATGAACTCACCCATAAAAAAGAATCAGACACCAGAACAGATTAAAAACAAGGATCTTACAATATGTTGTTTACAAAAAAACACACAAAACAGAGAGACCCAGAGTAAATGTGGAGGGCTGGGGAAAAATCTATTATGCTTCTGCTGAAGTAAAAAAAAAAAAAAAAGCCTGAAACCAACACGGGTAGCAAACATGATCTCAGACAAAGCAAAAGTAAAACTAGATCTAATTAAAAGAGATAAGCAGGGTAAGTACATTTTGCTAAAAGGAACCAATATGCTAGTAATATCAATACTAGAATCATATGCACCAAATGGTATAATATCCAAATTATTAAGGAAAAAGTTAAATAAGTTATAGGAGGAAATAGACAGTAAAACCATACTAGTAGGGGACCTCAACTTGCTCCTTTCAGAATTAGATGACTCTAACCAAAATAAACAAAAAATAAGTTGAGAAAGTAAAAAGAATTTTAGAAAAGTTAGATATTATAAACCTTTGGAGAAAATTGAAAGGGGATTGAAAGGGAAACCTTTTTCTTAGTGGTACATGGCACTTACACAAAAATTGATCATGTATTAGGATATTAAAACTTTATGACCAAAGGCAGAGAAGAAATATTAGATCATAATGCAAGAAAAATTACATCAATTAAGGAAATAGAGATGAAAAATTAATCAAAACTAAATAATCAAATCCTAAAGAATGAGTGGGTCAAAGAAAAAATCATACAAACAATTAGTAATTTCATTAAAGAGAATGATGACAATAGGACAACATATGAAAAGTTATAGGATACAGTCAAAGCAGTACTTAGGGGAAAATGTATATCTCTAAACATATAAACAAAATAGAGAAAGATCAGTTCAATGAATCGAGCATGTAATTTTAAAAAAACTAGAAAAAAAACAAATTAAAAATCTTCAAATACCAAACATGAAATCCTGAAAATCAAAGGAGTGATTAATAAAATTGAGAGTAAGAAAATCATTAAACTAGTAATAAAACCAGGAGCTGGTTTTATGGGAAACAACAACAATGACAACAACAATAAAATAGATAAGTCACTGGTTAATTTAATTTAAGAAGAAGAAAGGAGAAAATCAAATAACTAGCATAAAAAATGTAAAGGGTGAATTTACCACCAATGGATATGAGATTAAAACAATTATTACAAACTATTTGCCCAATTATAGGCCAATAAATCTAACAATCTAAATAAATTGAATAAATATTTTTTAAAAATATAAATTGCCCAGGTTAATGGAAGAGAAAATAGAATTCTTAACTTTATCTTGGAAAAAGAAATTGAACAAACCCATAAATGAGTTTCCTAAGAAAAAATCCCCGGGACCAGATTAATTCTACCGAAGTGAATTCTACCAAATATTTAAAGAATGATTAATTTCAATGCTTTATGTAAATTATTTGGAGAAATAGGCAAAGAAAGAGTCCTTCCAAATTTTTTTATGCCACAAATATGTGTTGATACTAAACCAGGAAGAGCAAAAACAGAGAAAGAAATCTATAGGTCAATTTCCCTAATGAAAATTAATGCAAAAATTTTAAATAAAATACTGGCAAGATACAGCAATATGTTATAAAGATATATACAAATGACCAGGTGGAATTTATACCAAGAATGTAGAATTGTTTCAACAGTAGGAAAACTATCAGTATAATTGACCGTATCAATGATAAAACCGACAGAACTCATATGATTATCTCAATAAATGCAGAAAAAAACTTTTGACAAAAAACACCACCTGTTCCTAGTAAAAACACTATAAAGCATATTAGTAAATGAAGTTTTCCTTAAAATGATAAGTAGTATCTATCTAAAGCTATCAGTAAGCATTATGTGTAATAGCTTATCCATATAAGCTAGAAGCCTTCCCAATAAGATCAGCGGTAAAGCAAGGACACCCATTATCACCATTATTATTTAATATTGTACTAGAATCACTAGCTTTAGCAATAAGAAAAGAAAAAGAAATTGAAAGAATTAGAATAGACAATGAAGAAATAAAACTGTCACTCTTTGCTGATGATATGATGGTATAGAGAATCCTAGAGAAGCAACTAAAAAACTACCTGAAATAATTAACAACTTCAGCCAATTTGCAGCATATAAAATAAACACCACATAAATAATTTCTACATTTTACCAACAAAGTCCAACAGCAAGAGATAGAAAAAGAAATTCTATTTAAATAACTGTAGACAATATAAAATATTTGGGAGTCTACCTGCCAAGACAACAGGAACTATATGAAAACAATTGCAAAACACTTTTCATAGAAATAAAATCAGACCTAATCAGTTGGATTAATTGCTATGAGTAGGCTGAGCCAATATAATAAAAACAACAATTCTAACTAAATTGATTTCCTTATTCAGTGCAATACCAAACTACCAAAAATTATTTTATAAAACTAGAAAATATAATGACAAAATTATCTGGAAGAACAAAAGGTCAAGAATATGAAGAAAATCAAATTTTAAAATGTGAGGGAAGGTTGCCAAGCAGTACAAAATTTCAAACTACATTACAAAGCAGTAATCATCAAAACAATCTGGTACTGGCTAGATATAGAGTGGTGGATCAGTGGAATAGATTAGTTACATAATACACTACAATAAATGACCATATTAATCTAGTGTTTGAAAAACCCAAAGACCCAACTTTTCTTGGGCAAGAACTATTTGATAAAAAATTGTTGGAAAAACAGGAAAGTGGTTTGGTGGAAACTAGACAAAGACTAACATCTCATATCATATACTAAGATAATGTCAAAATGGGTTCGTGATTTAGACATAAAAAGGTGATATAAGCAGATTAGGGGAGCATGAAAAATTTTCCATGTCAGATCTATGGATAGGGAAAGAATTTATGACCAAAGAAAAGATAGTGAATATTATGAGATATAAAATGGATAATTTTGATTATATCAAATTTACAAGTTTTTGAACAAATCAGTGTAGCAAAGATTAAAAGGAAAGCAGAAACAGCAGGTGTCTCTGATAAAGGTCCCCTATTTCAAATACATAAAGAATTAAGTCAATCAAGTCATCCTCCAATGGACAAATGGTCAAAGGATATGAACAGGCAGTTTTCAGAAGAAGAAATCAAATTTATACTGATTTATATATTCATTTATAAATTTATGTTAAAATATATTTTCTATAGTTCCATGAAAAATGCTCTAAATCACTATTGATTAGAGGAATGTAAATTAAAACAACACAGAAATACTACTTCACATCTATCAGATTGGTCAATATGACAGAAAAGGAAAATGAGAAATGTTGGAGGGGACGTGGGGAAATTAGGACATTAATGCTCTGTCACTGGAGTCGTGAACTGGTCCAACAATTCTAGAGAATAATTTGGAACTATGCCTAAAGGGCTATAAATCTGTGCATATCCTTTGACCCAGCAATACCACTAGTAGGTCTATATCTCATTAAAAAAGGAAAAGGGCCTATTTGTACAAAATATTTATAGGAGTTCTTTTTTGTAGTGGCAAAGAATTGGAAATTGATGTAATGCCCATCAGCTGAGGAGTGGCTGAACAAGTTGTGGTATATGATTGTAATAAAATACTTTTGTGCTATAAGAAATTATAAGCAGGATGCTTTCAGAGAAGCCTGAAAAGATTTACATGAACTGATGTAAAATAAAGGGAGAACCAGGAGAACATTGTACACACTAACAGCAATATTACCCAATTATCAACTGGGAATGATTTAGTTGTTCTCAGGAATTCAGTGATCCAAGACAATTGCAAAGGCTCATGATGAAAAATGCCATATATTTCCAGAGAAATAACTGATGGAGTCTGAATGAAGATTGAAGCATACTGTTTTTCACCTTCACTTTTTTTGTGTGTGTGTTTTTATCTGTTTTCTTTCAAAACAAGATTAATATGGAAACATATTTTGCATGATTGCACATGTATAACCTTTGTCAAGTTTCTTGTCATCTCAGGGAAGGAAGAGGAAAGGGAGGGAGAAAATTTGGAACTTGAAATTAAAAAAACCAAATTTTAAAAATTGCTTTTCACGTAACTGGAAAAAATATTTAAAATGACAAAAAAAAAAGAAATGATGAACTGAATGATTTCAGAACAAAACCTGGGAAGACATATACACAGATGCAAAGTGAAGTGAGCAGAACCAGGAGAACACTGTATACAGTAACAGCAATATTATGATGGTTAACTGTGAAAGACTTAGGTACTATGATCAAGACAATAATTCAAGACAATTCCAAAGGACGTATGATGAAAAATTCTGTCTACTTTCAGAGAGAACTATGAAGTCTTAATGTAGATTAAAACATAGTTTCTTCCCTTTCTTTATTTTTCTTGTCCCCCCTTTTTGTTGCAACATGGTTAATATAGATATATGTTTTATATATTTTCACATGTAAAATTGATGTCATATAATGGATGGGGAAGGAGGGGAGAGAACTTGGAACTCAAATGATTTTAAGAATTGATTGTTAAAAATAAATAAATCATTTATTTTTTTAAAGAGGACCACAGAGATATAGGATATAGATATAGCACAAAGATATAGAAAAACAGGAAGCTTCAGTCTGTTAATTACTGGTACCTCTGAAATCACTTTATATTTATTTTCTTTTCCATGTAATAGGAATCAAACAAGGCATACATAACTATTCCCTTTCTAATTTCAGCCAATCATATTTGCTACATGAGGGCTGAGGTGCTT
>CM053769.1:551438661-551454848 GCA_028658325.1 Potorous gilbertii
TATAGAGACAGTGGAAAGAGAGTTGTTGCTTTTGAAGTTAAAATACTGGGCTCCAGATACTGACCCTGCTACTTACTATCCCTGTGTGAACTTGGGCAAGTTACTCAGTGTATCTGGGTCTTAGTTTCCTTATCTGTAAAATGAGGGGGTTGGACTGGGTGGCCTCTCAGGTCCCCTCTGGCTCTAAATTTATGATCCTATGGATTAAGGAAAGATTACTTAGTTGAACCTCAATGAGGCAAAACAATAACTTTATAGTGTATTTTATTGAAGTTCTCCTGCCTGCTTCAATTAACTAACACTTATTAGCTGCAAATATGTTAATTTTTTGGCAATGACCTAGGGAATCATACAAGTATTAATTTGGCAATGAGTTTGAATACATTGACCTTAAACAGTACTTTGACTACTAAGAAAATATTTTTGGGTAGTTTAACTGCCTTTATTTTGACTTGATTATGGATGGGGTTTCTGGATGACTGAATTCCTATGCAATGTTATATTCACACATGCTTTCTTTTTGGTTTAATGTGCAATATTCTATTGGCCTATGTTGACACTTTCCATAGTGTCTTAGTGACAATCCTTTTGGATAATTCTAATTTTATTGGACAATACTAATGCAATGATATTCTGAGTATTTTTAATCACTGTTTTTATTTCTTTAGTTTATGCAGTATTTGCTTTTACCAGTGTGGTGAACCTTATTATAGGACTTGAACAAGATGGTATAATTGATGGATTCATGACATATTACTTGAAAGAGGTAAGTAACTCTTTTGTGTTTATTAAACTTAAATCTTTCCCCTGATATAATAAAAAATAATATGACTAGAAACACATGTCACAAGTATCCTACCACAGACAAATGAACATGTAATAATATATTTTAGGTGACTGCCACAGACAGTTTCTACATGAGCAAAATCAAGGAGTTGGGATTGGAAAATAGGTGGTAATTCCTTTCAACATTCAATTCCAAAGACTCCCTTTTCACTTTCCAATATCACTAAATGCTTCTTTGCAATTAATGTAATTATGTTAATTTCATGTATTTATTCAATGTTTATTTGCCTCTTTATCATTAATAACTCATCTATCTACATACTTCATTTTCTCAGGGATAAAAACTTAATCCAGCCTCATTTACGTAACACTTATTACAGTGCCCAACAGAGCTTAAAAAATGCTCCTAGAAAGAACTTAAAGAAATGCTTATAAAAAACTGATTATGATGGTGGACACCTAGAAGAGGTCATCTGTTCCAGCTCAGGTGGAAGCTTATGCTACCCAAGACAAGTAGATGTTTGCCTTCTTATTTGTAGAATTCTTAGAGAATGCCAGAAAAGAGCATGGGATGAACAACTAGACACAAACCTGAGAAGGCTCAGGAAAATCTTAGTGCATAGTGAAGATGTTTTCCTAGCTGTTTCCATCCTCCCTGCTTGTCCATTTTTCTTTGAATTATTTTCCAGGCTCCAGTTCATTCTCTTCTGTTCATTCTTGCACTGTCAGCTGCTGGTAATTAACATCCCAGTTCCATTTTACCAGGTAGCATCTATCAGATTTTATAAAGGGGCATTTACTTCAAAGAGGGAAATACAACATAAAATTTTTTCCTCTTAAATCTTGGGGATATTCTCCTTAGTCCCTAGGGAGTGGGCTCAGACAATGTAATTTTCTACATAGCACTAGTCCCAAAAGTTCCCATCCAGATGTGGCATAGCCACGGACTTATTTCTAGTCTCTATTACTGCTCGTCTGGGTTCAAAAGGCATTCCTCAGGGTCCCGATGCTGGATTTCATGGCTGCAAAACCCACCAGGGACTCGGGCCCTTGGAACTTGCTCTCCTGACTTTTTTAACTTCAAAAAGTCATAGCCATCTCCCAGCAGCTTTACCAGCAGGAAGAACGGACATAATGACAACAACGGAAGAAGCAATAGCAGGTTTGTGTGTTCCTGGGCCACATCATGGTGGCCTGAATGGAGAGAAATAAAAAAATGGAAAAAAAATAACCTAATGCTTTTCTCCTTAGTCCTTGTCTTCTCACTTGAACATGCAAGGCAAGAAAAAGCCAAACCAAGGTCAAAGGTTAACTAGGGCTTTTTGAATGTACTTCATTTTGAGGGAAGGAGCCAATTAAAAAAATAACCATCCTGTGGCTAGCAGACTAGAATCAGGTACAGAATGTCTGCAAATGCTCCAAACTGGGCAGCTGGGCTCTCCATTACCCATCTTTATGCCTATTTGGAAGCAGGCTCCTCAGCCAGTCCCCCTAAGATACTCAAGTTTAGGGACTAGATTTTGTCTTTGCTTTGTAATGCCAGCACCCAATGCAGGGATTACACATAGCAGGGCATAATAAATGCTTGTTGAAAGGAACTGAATTTCCACAGACTGGAAGGATTACCTCCTTCTTTTCCTCTCACTTTCTTCTCAGCCCCCAAGGGGTGGATTCTGACCTCATTATTCAACTGTATTCAACTATACCACTTTCTCCAAAGTTTCCAGTGATCTCTCAATGGCCTTTTCTCATCCGCCTTAACATCTCTGCAGTCCTGATCTTTTGTGCCTCTGGATAAACTCTCCTCTCCAGGTTTTGGTGACACTGCTGTCGTCTGATTCTCTTCTGGTCTGTCTAGGTGGGCCTTCTTAGTCTCCTTTACTGGTTCTTCATCCATGTAAAGCCCAGTAACCATGGATATTCCTGTCCTGGACCCTTTTGTCTTTTTGCTCTATGCTGTCGTACTTGGTGATCTCATCGGTTACCATGGGTGCCCTTATTATCCCTATGCAGAGAATTCCCAGATCTACTCCTCATTTTCCATCAGCTGCTCTGCTTGGTTGTCATGGAGATTAATCTAGCTTTGATACTCAACACCTCTGTACCCTCAGCTGCCTGTCTCCTCTGACTGGAGGACAGAGCAATAAACTCCTTTTTAGAGAGGGCCTAGAACTTTACATTTATACTCTTTGTTTCCCACCAGCTGCCTTGCTTGGTTTTGACTCCAGAAACATGGCTTTGGGGTTCCCACTCCCCTTTTCAGCTTTCTCCATTAGATTATAAGCTCCTTGAGGGCAGAGACTGTTTTTATTTTTCTCTTACGTATTCTCATCTCTTGACACAGTACCTAGTAAGCACTTAATAAATGCTTTTTGACCATTGACTAATATATCCAGCCCTAGTCTCTCTTCTGCATTATAGTCATTCATCACTATCTGCCTGTTAGACATTTTCAACTGAATGTTCCATTGGTATTTAAACTCAACATGTTCAAAACAGAGCTTATTATCTTTCTCTGATAAACTCTCTCCTCTTCCGAATTTCCTTATTCTTGTTGAGGGAACCACCATCTTCCCAATCAGCCTGCCTAACAAACTTTGGTGTCATCCTTGACTCGTCATTCATTCAACATTCCTAATTTGTGGTTTATATCTTTGTAACATCTTAACTATATGTCCTTTTCACACATAAAACATAGCCCTAACTCAGGCACTTATCACTTTACACATACACTACTGTGATAACCTATAACTAGTCTCTTGGTCTCAAGTCTCTCTCTGCTCAGGTCCTTCCTCTACTTACCTGCCAAGGTGATTTTTCCTAAAGTATAAGTCTCATGACATTGACCCCCTACTCAACAAGCTTCTGGGCTTCCAATTACCTCTAGACTCTAATATTAAGTCCATTGTTTTCTGGGAAGACATCATGAACTAATGCAAAATGAAGCGAGCAGAACCAGGAGAAAAATTTATATGATAATAGCAATATTATAAAGACAAACAACTTTGAAAAACTATGACCAATACAACTAAACACAATTCCAGAGGACTTATGAAACTTGCTTCCCACTTCCAGATGGAAAGGTGGGGATCAGAGCCTCTGAGATGTTATGAGTGCTTCATGTTTCAGCTAGGTGTTCAAGTCAGCTCAGCATCAGTCCTCTGAGAAGCAAGAAGTGGCTTTTGGGAGGAGTCTGTGTGGAAGCTGAGATGAGGACCTTTGGAAGTCCTGACACATCTGGACAAGGACTCATCTGAAAGTCATGCTTCATCTGGATGTGACCTTGGTGGAACCAAGAACTGTGTAGAAACTATGCTAAGTTTTGAATTTACTCTTTTAGAGACTGAGGTTGTGTCACAGAGAGTGTGCCCCTCCTTTCCCACCAAGACCTTTTTTTTTTTGAGAAATTTGTTCTTCCTATGTATCTGAGGTAAAAATATCACTATGTAAAAATGTAAAAAAAATCCCATTTAGCATTTAAAACTCTTCACAGTGTGGCCCTGTCCTACTTTTCCAGTCTTATGGATTCTAGTCTACTTGGATTCTTCATGCGTCTAGTCTACATGATTCACCATCTCCTTTGCCCTAGGTTCTGCCCCTAGCCTCTATCAGCTATCTCCATCTCTTAGTTTTCCTGACTTCCTTCCAGACTCAGCTGAGATCGTCCCTTCTGTAGGAGACTTTTTCTGTTCCTCCAACTGCTAATATTTTCCCTTTTCAGATCACCTCCATTCACTGTTACCTTCCTCACTTTCATCTTTTGTACAAGTCTTTTAAAAATCTAAGTTGTTTCATAAGTTCCTGTGTATCCAAATAAGTCTCTTAGTCTTTTATTTTTCTCCTCATCAAAATTGTTTCTGTTTTTCATTATTTCATTTTTGAGAGCTTTCTAATCATTTTGGAGCTTTCTTCCCCCATCAAATTCTAGCATAGGGTCCACTTATACTTTCTCCAAACCCTTTGAAATATCCTTTCCAAGAATCTAGAGCACTTGTCATTCTGTTCCTAATTTTCATTCAATTCCTAGACTATTCCTAGTTTTCCTATCACAAGTTTTTAGATCACAAGATCTAAAAAGATAAAGACCCCCAGCAACCAATTCCTCTGTGTTCATGGAAATAGATCCTGAATAGAATATTCCTTTGTTGAAGGGAATTGTTGAAGGATGAAATTATTATTAAAGCAAGTGAAAAAATTATCAGCTGCTCTGCTTTTTGCCAAGAAAGCCTCTGATTTCCAAATAACTTAAATTTTTTATCACCAGTAGATCATCCTTCTGTGCCAGGCTTGTGGTCTGTTTTCCAGACTATTCATTTATTTTCTCTTTCTGTCCAAGTGGTCTCTAGTTATACTTCAATAAAAATATCACTTGTTTCTGCCTCCATTGCTGTTCCCACAAATGCTTTCTGCCATGTTTCCCCTACCAATTTGGACTCCTTCCTAGAAGTATATTTTCTTAATATAAAATACTGCTTTGCCTTAATACACTCTTTTCTCTCACTTCACATGTACCACCACCATTTACTCATCTTGTTTCTTTTGAGTAAGATAAACCTTTTCAGAGATATGTTATAGTTATGGGTTTTATCATAGTAACTCAGTAATTATAACGGTAATATATCTATTTGACCAAATTTGCTTCCTTAGGTAGTATCTCTGTTCATCTTGATGGTTACGCATACTTTGTGTGTTTTTCTTAACCATCTAATGCCATAGCTCCATTTTTGGATTTTGTTTGGGTGACTGCTGTTCTCCAGGATATGTCTGCTTTTCTTCTTCTGACCATGTTATAGCAATTCTCTATGTTACCTACCTTGAAGGATATATGTAGATAGCACCCTCTCTCCCTCTTCCTTTCCAGTTTAAAATCCTTTTGGTGAACTTCTCAATATTCCAAGCAAATATAATCTTACCAGCCTTCTTAAAGTATGCTCTATCCCTGGCCAGGACTCTTATTGCTATATTTTAATATGTGATAGGGAAATCCAGATTCGATTCAGAAATACCATCTTCTGAACCAGATGTTCATTTGCTTCTATTTTTATAAATAGACTTTGTTTATGAGTGCTAGCAAATGTCCCATTCATTCTGATTGGATGGTTATATACAGTAATCTATGCTTCTTTTTTTGTTTCATGATGTTCTGTGATTGGTTTTTAATGGACTTTCATGATTTTGCGTATATTAGTAGAAATGGAAGAGAATGCACTTGAATGATGTCTAGATTTCACAGAACCACTCATGAAGAAAGAATAGATTTTGGCTTAGATACCCTTTGAAAGTCAGTGTTCAGAAAAAAGTATTGGTTTTAATGGCAGGAGTTACTGCGGTCCTGTTACACACCAAAACATCTTTTTAGCTGTAAACAGATTTATTTAACTTAATTAAGCATTTCCATAAGTTTTGTCTTGACCACAATGTTTTACTGTAGGACCAGTAATTCTATAGCTACATTGTTCCTAATGATCATCATGGAACTAGAATTGATATGTATATATAAGGATGTTTATAAAGTAATTGTCTAGTATTAGACAAGTCCGTGACAGAATTTAGTTATAATCACTCAAAAGTAAGTTTTTGAAGTTTTGGTAGGGAGGAGAAAGGACAAAAAGGATGAGACAGTGACAGAAAGAGAGAGTGTATATGTAGCTGACCATATTTCTCACATACATCCCCAAACTGTGTTACAATAAATTTTGTTAAAATAAATGTTGAGATAAATTCTTAATCCTATAGTATGTGTAGGTAAAACAAAACACATTATTAGTTAACCATGAAATTTTAACTTGCTAATTGTACATGATGAACTACATATCAATGTTGAATTCAGTTTTGAAATTTACTTTTTTCCCCCCATTTTCCTTAGGGTGAACCATATCTGAATACTGCCTATGGGCACGTGATCTGTTATTGGGATGGCTCTGCTCATTATATGATGTATCTTGTTATGGTGGCAGCAATAGCATGGGAGTAAGTCTGTTCATATATGTGTTTGAGTAAATCTCTTCATATACATGTTTATACTGTTATTCTGACTGGTATTTGTCATCTGCAATGGAAAAAATATACATGCATTTGGTGATAATAGCCAGCATTTGTATAGTGCCTTAATGTTTACAAAGCACTTTACAAATGTTATCGCATTTTATCCTCTGTAACCCTGGGAGATAGGTGCTCTTCTTATCCCCATTTTACAGATGATGAAACTGAGGCAAACAGAGGCTAAATGACTTGCCCAAGGTCACTTGGTGAACTCACATCTTACATTGTGCCACTTAGCTACCCTTGCTTAAACAAACGGAATATAAAAAGTATGTGTACAGAATTAAATTTTAAAAGTCAGGATCTCATTTCTTTTTTTCTCTGTTCATTCTTTCAAGGGAAAGTCAAGCTTTTATTAATTTACATTTTTATCCAGACCTATGATTTCATCAGTGAAGGGTGCTTCAGGTGTGAAAACTCCTGCCATTGACACAATTCAGTAATTCTGTTGTACCTTGTAATCTTATAATGCTGGCTTGAGGTTCTGAGAGTTCAAATGACTTGACCCATCTCAGTCATGAAGGTCATGTGTGTCAGAAAAGGACCTGAGCCCAGGTCAGCCTGACTTTCAGCCCTCAATCTATTCCAGTGTGCTGGCTCTTCTGTTTTTGTGATTTGTAAATAAATTCAGTTTGATGATATACATAAAAGTGTTTTCTTTTCTTCTGCTTTATTTTGTCATTCTAACGGGGCACTAAGACTCCACCACTGTATGCTGTGTACTGAAATGGAATCTCAGCAGTAATGTTCCTTTATGTTTGATTTAGCAGATTGGACATAGCAGGTCTCAGTTTATTTACTAAGCAGAATTTAAATGGAAGACTTTAATAATGCTCAGAGATTTCTTATCAGTAACTTTCTAGGACTGATGGATTAAATGAAGAATTTCTGTTGCAGGGAAAACTACAGATCGATTGGCTTGTACTGGGTGGGATCTATTATCATGAGCATTGTGGTCTTTCTTCCTGGAAACATTGTGGGTAAGGAATGTCATCTTAAGTTTCAGTTCCTTGTTTTTGAGAATGTAAATTAGTCTGTAGTTCTTATTACTGAGATTTAAATGAAATGGATTAAATTTATATTAAATGGATCTTATTTTATAGCCAAATTATTCTATAAAACCCTCTTTCTTTCATAATTTCTTCCTTAAAACTACCTTTGAACAATTTTTAAATATGCCTGATTGATGAGCTGCTACTAATGATTTTCTGATTATTTAGAAGGCATGTAATTTCTTTTCTGTGTGTTCCCAAACCAGATAGGGCAAAATTGTTAATTCTCTCCATTTTGGGCTTAATAAAGTGTTTACCTATTTGTACCAACAAAACATATTTCATGCTTCTTTATTTTGAATTGTATCCAACATCTGTTAGAACTCAGTAGATATTTCAGTCACTCAAAGCTTATTTTTTAAATGAAAGCACTATCTGCCATTTTGGTAAATTGGGGCTTTCATATTACTTTTACTACAGTAATAAGATAGAACTTGTATGAATGTTTACATGCTTTTAATCAATTTAAATTTCAAATAACATGCAATAGTGGAATTTTTTTAATGCATGAGTCATAATTTCTTTTTCTCTGTGTCTTTTTTTTAAATAGGAAAGTATGGAACACGAATTTGTCCTGCCATTTTCTTAAGTCTGCCATACATTTGTCTTCCCATATGGGCTGCTTTCAGGATCTATAGACAGCCAGTAGAAATGTGCAGCTCCCCTTCAAAGGTAATCATTTCACATTTAAATAGCTCAATCTTAATTCATGGGTCTCAACTACATGGAGCCATTACATCAGCTTGGGCTATTTTGAATCAAAACATTTTTCAGTTGTGTATTTAATGACTGTAGATGAACTGTATGATTTTGGGTTTATGAGAATTGTTAAGATGATGAAGACATTCAGACTATGGTCTGATTTATTTGGCTCATTCTGACTTGCACATAGTCTTTGATGAATCACGCACATGTGATTACATTTGTTCTAATGTTCATCATCTTTCTTCATTTAATATAGCAGTGGATTTGTTTAATGTTATGAAAGTTCTGAATCTTCATTTATTCACCCAATGTCTGGCTAAATTCTCTTGCCCTTGTTTATTTGTCCTTGTTCAGCCTAGTGTTTACCTAGATTCACACGCCACTGCTGCCTCCGGGTATAAACAACATCCACAATTTCTGATTAAGTAGACTCCCTTGAGCTTAAGGCACTCTTTGGTATAATAATTCCATTAATCCAGGCTCCTAGGTGGTTATATTGTTCATTAAAGTATAGTGCATTAAAGGATTATCTGAATGGCCTAAAACACAATACAACCTTTAATCTGGATTGAGAAGAATCAGTATATGTGAATATCAAATAATCCAGAATCTCAAGATCTTTCCCATGTAGAGAGGAAAACAGGGATAGGTCTGATTTGATAGAATCATTGTGCCTTTTCCCATAATTGGACAAAATGAGATCTTTCCAGCATGAATAAAGTTCCAAATTGTTGTGATGAAGGAAAGTGAGAGGTTTAAATGGTCAAGCCAATTTGCAAGGCAGAATGGTCGGGGTAAACTGGAGTGCCATAGAGATGAGTTCCAGATCAAAAGAGTTAGTAACTTAACATCCATCCCAAGTAAAAGTGATCAAGAATGACCTTTCAGGTATCTTCCTATGATTTCCACTGCAAAACAAATCACATTCTTTTTCTAAAAATCTTCCCTTTAATTTCCTACTACTGATATGTCTAGCTAAAAAAGTCTAAGCTATAAAATATAAATTTATTATTTATTTTTTTGGGGGGAGAGGTAATCAAGATTAAGTGTCTTGTCAAGGGTCATACAGCTAGTAAGTGTCTGGGGCCAGATTTGAATTCAAATCCTCTAGACTTCAGAGCCAGTGCTCTAGCTAATGCACCACCTAGCTTCCCCAAAATATAAATTTATTTTTAAAAAAAGATTATCAGGGATATGATTATTCATTTTGTAAAAGAATGAGCTATGGGAAATTCTTAAAATATGATTATAACAGTATAGTTTGTATAGCACTGATAACAGTATAGATATACATATATACATGCCGACAGACATAGATAAGCATGAATGTATATATTGGTAGCTATCTATCAACAATAACTGTGTAAAAGCTGGTGGGTAGATACATTGGGAACAATGGTATTTTCAAGCTGGAAGTAACTTTTTAGTCCAACTTCTTTATTTTACAACAAAAAAGATGATGTAACTTTTTAAAGTTCACAGCTAGTGTGTAGCTTACGTGATTCCTAAGATTGTTTTGGAGCTCCTTTCAACACTGACAATACGGTGGATTTGTTCTCTTTGGCTCTTGTGAAGCCTGTCCTTTAATTACATGCTGTATTTTAGGTTGTTAAAGAAGCCCAGAAGAAGGGATTGCTAAGAAGACCGTTTGATTTGATCTTTGTTGTGTATCTCATCTTAGCAACAGGATTTTGCATATTTAGAGGTTTGGTAAGCATAAAAATCTCAATAAGATACTAACCCTAACTTTTAATATTTATGCTTTAAAATAAAAATGAGGCCATTTGCATCACAATTTTATATATATATTATAAAAAATACACCGCTTATTGGATATCCGAGGACTTTTTAGAAACCATCATCTACTGAAAGATGCTGTTCTGGGAAGGTTTGTGAGGCCATTACCTCTGGGAGTAAATTGAACAAGGAAGAAGGTGTTGTTTGAGGGGCAGCAGGCAAACCCACTACCCAAAACAGATTCCTGATCTTTTTTTATTACCCCAAATTAAGAGATTAATTCCTTTAAATCTTTTTTTTCCTATGGCTTAGTTTTTATTTCCTAATGGTTAACATAACTCTGCAGTCTTGCCTGACCTGTGTAAGGAAGAGGGAAATGAAACTCAAAGAGAATGGATTGCAACAGGATTTCAGGGTATGAGAGCTGAGTAGGGAGTGGGGAAAAAGGAAGCTACAGAAAGAACAGTTTAGTGATTAAGACAAAAAAATAAAAGGAAGGAACTTAGGAGAATTCACAACCATAGTCAGCCATGGTGATCTCTGCTTCTCTTGCCATTCTGATATCTGAAGTACTCCGTGGCTTCCATAATGTTCATGCTTTCTTTCAGCTGGCCAAAGACCACATGCTTGCCATTCACCTATCCAATCTTGTCCATACAGATGGAATATTGGGAGCTATTTAGATATCAGGACCAGTGTGGTTTAGAATGAATGTCTCAGCAAATTTCTCCTCATAGCCTTGCTGCCAGTGTCATTATGGAGGGTGAGGTTAACAGCCTGGCACATAAACCAAGGAATGACTCTGTGAAAGCCAAATCCCTTGTAACCAAATTCCTTTTCTGCAGTAATCTGAGCATGGGGGTTTTCTGTTTGAAATATCATCGACAAATAGCTCAAAGGTTATGCAGCCCAAGAGTTTGTTATTGACAGCCAAGTTGAAGTACAAGATGGGGTTGGCCTAGACTATAGAGAGCTGGGCTTGGGGCAGCGGAGAGAGCTTCCATTGAGTCAGGGATCAATTCCTTTGAATCTTGAAATAGTCCCCTACTAAAATACAAATACCCTTGGATAGGAGGTAAAATCTTGGAATACTGTCAGCTACCATCTTAGACCTAATTAGCTTAGAGCAAAGCCCTAGGAAACTGGGCCACAGAATTTGTGCTAGAGAGCAGATAGAAAAGCAGTGAAGAGAACAGTGGACGGTTCCCAAATATAAATTGCCTATTTCACAGTGTAGTGCCTGTCCTGCTTGTCTCAGTGGTGACTGGCTCTGTTCTTTTAAAATTCATGGATTAAAGTCAGAGTATAGACATTACTTTCAAAATGTTCCTTTACTACAGTTCCCCCCACCCCCAAAGCTCAAATTCTCTAAACCCATAGAATGAAAAAGGTGATTTTTTCGATTATTGGAAAAAGTGGATATCAGAAGTTCACTTTTTCTTATGAGAGGTGGAGATCCAATGACCTCCTGGATGTTTCATGAACAGGACCGTCTATCTCTGATCTGAGCATCGTCTCTGGCTGTTCTCCATGCCTGGAATGCTCTCTCTCCTTTGTTCTGACAACTGACTTCTTTGGCTTCCTTGAAAACCCAACTAAAATCCCAACTCCTATAGTAAGCCTTCCCTGACCTGCCCTTAATTCTAGTGCCTTCCATCTGTTAATTATTTCCTATTTATCCTGTACATAGTTTGCTCCATATATATTTGTTTGAATGTTGTATCCCCCAAGATTCTAAGCTTCTTGATGGCAAGGACTGTCTTTTGCCTCTTTTTGTAACATCAGAGTTTAGCGCAGTGCCTGGCCCCATAATAAGTGCTTAATAAATGTCTATTGATGAATTGATCTTGCTCAGAAAATCATTCAAACTGAATTCAAACTGTGGTCTCTGCAAAGCAGGTTCTTTTCTTTTCTTTTTTTTTTTTTGTAATGGATACTTTGGCTTGGCAGTATTTTTAAAAGACTTCCGGAAGCTAAATGTCATTTCATTTCCCACTCAGCCATTAACATACTTATACTCTCCTTAGAATAAATTCAAATGTATCTCTATAGATTTTCTTTTTTCATTCCCTGGTATTGAGTATCTTTGAGTTCCAAGTTTCTTATAATGGCTGAGTAGTTTGTGATCTAAACACAATAAATTTAGCTTAACCAGAAGTACTGTAACTACTGGGACAGAATTGTGCTTTTAATAATAAAATCATTTCTGCCTGTAGATTGCTTTGGATTGCCCTGCTGAGCTTTGCCGACTATACATACAGTTTCAGGAGCCCTACATAAGAGATCCTGCTGCTTATCCCAAACTTCAGGTGATGTAGTTAATGAAAACTTAGAAGAGCTATTCATGTAATTTTCAGTTTAAAAATGGTAAAATACTGTTGTATAGCCAGAACCTATAATAGTATTCAACAGGTGAATTCTGTGCTTTTTTTAATCAGGATGGATCAAGTATTTAATCTCTCCAGATGACAAGGGCAGTGCTTTTCCATTCTGCTATGTGAGTGGTAATACAGTTATGTTCATGTTTTACTATAGATGCTGGCATATATGTTTTATTCCGTCCCATTCTTTGTGATTGCACTTTACGGCCTTATGGTTCCTGGATGTTCTTGGATGCCTGACATATCACTCATTCATGCTGGAGGACTAGCCCAGGTATTAAGGATATTCACTCAATGAAAACATTTTCTGATGTTCTAGCTCTTACTGTTGAATGGATAAAAATTAGATCACAACGTCAGTGCTTTCTTTGGAATTGCTGTAGAATCTTTTTCAGTCATGTCCCCATTTGGGGTTTTCTTGGCAAAGATACTGGAGTGGTTTGCCAGTTCCTTCTCTGGCTCATTTTAGAGATGAGCAAATTGAAGCAAATAGGGTTAAGTGACTTCCCTAGGATCACACAGTGAGTAAATATCTGAGATGGATTTGAACTCATGAAGAGGAGTCTTCTTGACTCCAGACCTGGCACTCTATTCACTACAATAAATAGCTGCCCTTAAGTATTTTCTTAACTAGTACAGAAAAACCCTAACCCTTTTTGCATTTCTCATCAGATAAGAATTTCTTAGTCCCATATCCCTATGCTCACCAAAAAGGGCTTAGAAATCTGATTTTTGGGGGACATTCTTCCCCTGACTTAAAGCCCTAGATAATTTACTACTCAGATTATTGGTCTCATTCTTTCTTATTTAAATGTAAAGCCACATGTGGGAGGCTGGATTTTCCCCCACTTTGTAATGATGTGTTTTTAATTATATTTTGAAGCCCTGGTAGTAAAACTAGGGAGATCCACCAAAGCAGTCCCAGTTTTAGAAAAGTACATAATTTATAATTATACTAATGAGCTTAGGCCTCTGGTTATGTTAGAAAGAAGGTGTGGCTTTTGAGATGGGTATTCTACTGTAGGATGATAATTTTCACACTCTCCTTCCGGGCTGGATTATTTATTTTCTCCCCAAACTGTACTAACATTTCTCATTATTTACAGTTTACAATTACATATCTCTTCACTGGAGACAAAAGTTCATTATAATGAACCCCTTCCATCTATGGGCAAAACAGAACCAGTGGTCCTTAAATTAAACAAATCAATCTCTTGGCACTTTACAAGGAATAGGCATATTAGCATATGAATGACTAAAAAAAGTAAGAATGGTTTTAAATAGCAAACAAAACTGGGTCTTTTCCACCAGTGGGTAACTGACTTATAAGTAACTGACTTATATGCTAATTTTGTTCTTTAATTTTTCTTTTCAAGCAAACTTGAGAAGGAGGTTCACCTCAAAGCTACATGGATTTAGTTAACATTAGTATAGTCGTGTGGAGGGGTCAGAGTTGGGAGAGCTGGTTCAGATGTGAATGAATTCACTTAGACCTCTTTAGCCAATGGGAGCTTTACTGATGCAAGAGCGGTGGGTCTGAGAATTAGGAAGGAGCTAAACAAAGGCACGGATGTAGGAGAAGAAGCAGGCTCCTATACACAGAAAGCTACATAGTCTATAGGAAGATGATGTAATTTTTAGGGTTATTTAAGGAGGAGTTGGAGATTTTAGGGACAGGATAAGTACAAACAAGGTGAGGAAGGTGGTTGCTTGCAAGATAAGGAAAAGTTGTCATGATACAGGATGAGGAAGATGAATGACAGGACAGGGAACATAGGACAAGGGGAACAAAAGCAATTCTTCTGGTACAAGTTGCATGGCATTTCAAGATAAGGGGGAAAAGGCATTAGGATTCCCTCAGTTTACAGGATGGGCTACAGAATGAGTCTCAAACGTTCTCAGAGAACCTGAGAAAGTGACCCTTCCTGACCCTTAGGGCACCGTTTGTATCCACATCAGTAGCAATCATGGCAATAAAGGGTGTTCTGGGATTTGCAGGGTTATTGAATCAAAAAAGGATATTTTTAGAGCAGCGAGCAAAATTTATAATATGTTAGCCATGCCTCGATTGTATGAGTTTAAATGTGAGTCAGAAGTGCTGAAAGAGTTAATGAAGCTTCTAATGTTCCCTATCAATTCAGCCCTCTTGCAGCTTGATTTAATATTGTTTCCAAAGATCTTAGCTTAAAATTTCAGGAGAGTTCAAGGACAATCCTTGTTCTAGGCATTAAGTTAATCAGAACTTAAGTCATAAAATTTGTGCCTGTATTTGTGAAAAGGTAACAGCATGTCACTTCATTTTAAAAGTCTTTGTCATGAATTTTGGACAAGCTGAGTTATAGTTTTTTTCACCCAGAACTGTTATTTTTATTATAACTTTATTATACTTGTCAGTAAGTTACTTTATAGTAAGTAGAACTGAATGGAAAATGAAACTCATCATTTCAAATTAACTTTTTAATATTTGATCGAATACATGCATAGATTTTTTTTTTTAGGTAGCCTTAAGCTCTGTGTGGTTTTAGTTTTTTCAAAAAATAGTATTAACAAATTTAATCCCAGAATATTAATTAGGGCTTCTGTGTCCAGCAATGTTACCTTTTTGCAACTTTTTTGTTAGTTCTCAGCTCCGTCAGAAGATTTTATCTGCATAAAGGCCACAAGCATTTTCTTGAGGGTCATAGCCTGTCTTTTGAGAACTTGTGCTATTTATTATAAATCTATGTTTATAAGGGCTCAAGGACAGGTTTTCCTCTTATTTTATCTCAGATGGGGATTTTGGACTCAAGTTTGGTCACATCAGGAATACTAAACTACTTGGAGGTTGAATTTAATAAATTGTATTTCTTGGTGATATAGTAATTTACAAGATGAACTTAATAAATTGTATTTCTGGCTGATGCGGTAATTTACAATTATAACATAGTTGTCAAAAACCTTTAAAAGCAACCATCGGAGACTTGGGTTTTGTTTTGGGGTTTTTTTGGTATTCCTTGAGGGTTTAGAAGCATCTAAGGAAGCACGTTTGGGGTGAATCCCCAGGAGAGGTGTTTCTGAGCAACCATGATTTGAATGATGGGAACTTTCCACTACCTGAAGCTTCCCCTGCAAACCCCATTTCTTCTTCAAGCTGCAAAAATACAACTATTTTTGTAAACAGAGATGTAACAACATTAAAAAAAAACTTTTCTTTTTATAACTTCCTTTTTCCAACTCTATCTTATGCTTTTGTGTCAGTATGTCTAAAAATACAGAACTATTCATAAAAAAAAAACCCTAAACAAACCAAAAAAAACCTCTCAAACAAAATCTTTGACCACAAGTATTAAAGATTTGTCTTTTCTCTAAAACAGTTAAAGAAGATAATAATTTTGTAACAGAGAGAGCACTATAGGTCACACATTACTATTGCTATATGTGATATTATTATATATAATATTATTATATGTCAGTGAGCAATTGTAAAAAAAAATCAGTAGAAATA
>CM053769.1:551454948-551472083 GCA_028658325.1 Potorous gilbertii
TACTTTTTCAACTTAAAACAGGCTTGAAAGTCTCTTAATTTATTTTCAGGTATTAGATCTCCAAGGAGAAACTGCAAAGAACAGATTCATGTGTATGGTTAGAAGTTTGGGTTATCAACATGTGTTTTTACCTTCTCTTTGGCAAAAGCTATAATTATTTTTAAAAATAATTCCCCATATCAGGAAAGCGTTCTTTTCCTGTAGGTGAACAAGGGAAGGATTTTTTGTTTTGTTTTGATTAAGAACAAGGAAAAGAATAATGGGCATTTTGATACAGAATGGATTTAAAAAAGCTTTCTCCTTTCCAAAAACAGATTTTTCCAATATCTCTGCCAGGCTTCACCCTCAGCAATGTTGTAAAATCAGTTAAACTTATCCTTGGCTCCCCAACATTTCCTTTTGGGACGATTAGCCTCTTAGTATTAGTATATTCCTTCCCTTTTAGATTCTGCTTCCTCTCCACCCCAGAGAACTGAGCACTGCTCTACGCTTTCCTCATCAAAACCTGTTTTCAGTAAAGGATTGAATCAGTGCACTCTTATTTATAAAGTATAAAGTGTTTTTCATGTGTGGCTTCTCCTGGAAGTATTTGAATTTTAACTGATAATAGAGAGATTTGCTAATTATCAAATTTCCAGCATCAAGTCACTGTTTTAGCAGACATACTTTTCCATTGCCCTGAAATTATATCGTATCGGCAGCTGGCTGCTACACCAGTTTAGTAGCTGTCTTTGTCTTTTTCTTTGGTAAATGGCCTGAGCTTTGACTGGTTAGAGGACATTATTATTATATCTGTCGGATGCTTTCAGACAACTTTATATCATCTCATTTATTTTAGCTATGGTGTGTCAAAAATTAGTTCAGCAGCAGCTCTGAGAAACATTTATTCAATGCCTCCTTTAAGCAATGGGACGTGCTAGACAAATCAATTCAGGTATCCTGTCAGATAGCTCAGTGTTACAAAATCAAATCAAAGCCATGGCATATAATTTGATATAAAATCTATTTCAGTGTGAATGATGCTGGCAGATGTCAAACAATAAAGGCTCCTGTGAATGTTTCCTCCTGGCATCTGAACTGCCATTTTAAAAAAAGAGCTCTAGACTGAGAAATCTGGGTTTTGTTTTTGGCTTTACCAGATATTCTGTGAGTTTGGATATAATGCATAATTTGTGTCTTAGTTCCTAACCTATAAATTGAGGCTGCCAATGTCTGTACAATGTAAAGTGTTTTTGTACAATGTTATAGGTATAATATTGAACATACAACTTCCTAATTTCAAAAATTATAAAGTGAAATATGAAGTGTTTTGGAATCTTTAGAAAGAACAATATGCTTTTATTCTTCCATAGTTTCTATTTTTTGGCTCCACATTCTGCATTTTTGGATGCAGGAACAACTGCTCCTTAGTGCCTTTTGTAAAAAGTAGAAAGCATGTGTATTTTGATAGCTCCGTAAACTCATCGCTATGGACACTTCCTCCTAAGGTACAGTCTGTAACCCGTCTGCTGTCTTCCTGTCTGACTCTTCCAGGTCATCCTGTAGATCCTGAATTAGGAGTACACTTAGCATTCTGGGGTCTTTCTCTAATCATGACTAATGGGAGCATATATCCCATCCACTGGTTGTCTTTTGGCCTTGCTGCATGACCTGCCCACCTATTCTGGTCCTAAGTCTTTGATGATGTCCTTCAATTGGTAAAACATCCCAGCCTAGTCATGCCCACCATGTTGCTGTTTACTACCAATGTAATTCCCCAAAACCAATCCTGCCTGCTCTGCTCTTTCTATTCACCTCTGGGTTCAGTTCAGGCTCCTTCCCTGTGTCTGCCCAGATCTATGAATTGTGCAGCTCAATGCGCTGTATATCATACATGCTTTATGCAATTGGTTTCTCCTCTCTAAAACTCATTAGAGTGATTATGTATCTCAAAAAATTCTGGGATTTGGTGCAATCAGCACAATGTTATCCCCAAACCAAAGCATCTAGAGGGCCTCACCATTTAGAGGGACTCTATACTGGTCATCCTCCAAGACTGCAGCAGATACCTTTGGCAAGTATAATTAATTGCCTGGTTTATGCCTCACCTGATTTTGATAACCGGAGATCTTTGAACATAGTCATCTCTGTTATATCTTTCAGGATACTCCAATGATTCTGACATGTGCAAGGCACACACCTGGCAATGTTATATTAACAAACATTAAACACAGTGGAATCTTACACTCTCTACACCTTTAAGTCAGTTGTAACTATAAAAGATATAGTTGGCTTTAGACCATTGTGGTGAAAGTCTTACCTGTTTTCTTATAAAGGATGGCCTTGATGGGCATAGATGAACATTTTATAGGGATGAGAAAGTAGGCATACAAGTTGGCAGTAATTGGCAGACCTCCATTTGTCAACTTTTATTATTCATTTTTAGTTTTAGTAATAATAGGTATATATTATATATAGGTGTACATATATATATATATGTACACCTATATATAAGGTATAATATATAGGTAGACATATCACATATATCACATATATAGAAATATAGGTATATATAATTATAGTAATAATTTTCCAGGCTGTTGATTTCCTCCCTTCTTTTAGATACTTGGAAAAGCAGTCTCTTTATGCCTCCACAATTGCTTTGCCTCCAATATGGACTACCTTTGTATTTACATGGACTGTGTTTGTGAATACTTGGTAAAATTCAGCTGCTCTTACCATCTTTGGTTCTTTAGTACTATTTCTGCTTCATATGACACGCTGAGGGCTATGATATCCAAATGTGGTGGCCCCACTGCCACTGACAGAGATTTTCATGACTATAGTATTAATTGGATTTCTGCAGTGATATACAAATAAGTATATGAAATATTTTACCATAGAAAAGGATCTCTTTCCCTTGAATTAGACTGAGAACTTTCCTCAGTCTATTGGGCATCTGGTCTACTGCATAGACTTGTCTGACTATCTAAACACTGAACTAGAGAGACTAGAACAAACATTATTAAAAGTAAAGGAGGGAGTCAAATAAGTGCCAATTTCATAAAATATCAGTTAGTAAATCTGCTTACTTAAGAAGTTAATTTTTAGCCAGTGACTAGCTTTATCTGATCTGCTATCATCCACCCTCCAGAAATAAGCTGCCTCTGGCAGATCACTAACGTCACCATGGAAAAAGGATCATCCATTCCAAAGATTTCCTTCATTAGATTTATCTCCACTTGTTTTGCTTTATCCTGAATTTGGAAAAATTTTTTTAAAAAACCAAGGTTTAAATACCTCAAATAAATTTTTAAAATGAGACCATGACTTGAGTTATTGTGGTTTAAAATACAGGAATAAAAGGTACTAGTAAGGGATGAGGAGCAGCTGACGAAGAATGCCAAAAATACGCTTGTCTAGAATCTTGCAAATCAGTTTGAAGCAAAAAAAAAATTTTTAACTGAAAAAGAAGGAAGAGAAAGTTGCTTATGTCTATCTAGCAATAGTCAGAAAAGCAGCAGTATAGTCATCTGTTTCATTATTGGGAGTCACCCATTGGAGTAGGAAATGGCAAACCAGTATCTTTACCAAGAAAACCCCAAACATAGTCAAAAAGAATTGGATATGACTGAAAAACGACTGAACAAAACACCTGTTTTACAGGAGATTAAATTCAAGAATGGACCAGTAATTAAATCTACACCTTCAGATATTTATGCACAAGTGCACCAAATATGAGTAATAAGATTTAATAGAGATCTTAAAAGGCAGGTTTAACCTTATGGGGGGTCACTGAATTTAATTATAATATAGCACTGAAAGGGTAAATCTAATTAAAAAGAAAAAAAATTAGGTGAAAGTGGGTTGTTTTGGTGGGGGGGCGAGTCGATTATATCATTTTATATTGATAATATATTGAAAAATCCAGGAATGGAAGAGGGGGAAGGGAAAAGACAACATAGAAGATAGTTAGATGGAAGGTTAGATGCACTGGAACTGCAACAGAAGTAAGATTTTCATTGGGTCATAACTATAAACCACTTGACAAAAAGGGGCAATAGATCAAGAGTTTGGGGAAAAAAATTGCAGGCATAAAATAGTGATAAGACATTTATCTGGAATCTGCTGGAACTGTCTCTCAGCCAAAAGCAAAGAAACTCATCATTTTCTGACATGTTTTACTGAGAGTTTCATCCTTTTAATTGTGGAAGAGTGAGCCCCAAAGGGGAAAGTCTAGTGGAGATCTAATTCTCACCAACTGAACTGGTTGCTGGGGTAGAAATGAGGAGAACCTTGAGAGGAATGACTGTTCTGTTTCAGAAGTCCAGATAGAGAAAGAAATTAAATGGAATAATCCCACGTGCTCTAGATTTTATAAAAGCAGATTTTGAAGTATCAGTAGAACCTCATGGCCCCATAGATGAAAATTCTTTGTGGATTTTCAGGATAAGAGGGCTAGGTGAGTTCTCAAGAATTAAATTCTGAAAACAAAGAGAAACAGTACCAAAACAGAGGAAAAGGTGTTTTATTTTTGTTTTTAAAGGTATGTGAGTGTATATTAGACTAACCAATCAATGTTTCTTTTTTAAAAAATCACATGTAGCAGATAGAAGCAAGGTTAGGTAACAAAGAATGAACATAAATATATGATATTATCATTTAAGAATGGTGTGAAGGGTGCTAAGATTTAGAATGGGCTGAGCTTAGTGAGAAAAAGCTAAGGATAGAAACAAGTTTTGTTGGCTAACCTGGGGAAAGGAGAATCAAAGAAGAGACAACCTGTTGCTCATTGGGGATGGGAGGAAGACACCTGTCCATAGACCGGATGTAAAGTTGATCAATCAATTAATTTTTTGTTTTCTCTGCCAAAGAAAAATTGTTAGGCTGGAAAGGACAGAAAAAAATGGCTGGTAGGGAGTCAATGCTCTGAACCAAATAAGGTGATAGTAAGAGAACAGCAGGCTGCCTTTAATGAGTTTAAGAGAGGTTGCCAGGTGAACTACATTCTCAGGTCCTGAAAATGACTGAATGTGATTACTGAATGAGCTACAGTTGCTGATAATTGAAAGACCACAGAGATTAGAAAGTACACTATAGTTTTAGAGAAAGGTAGATGTGCCAAATTAAAAGTATTTGGGGTGGAGAAGAGGTGCAAGAAAGTGAAGTTGACAAACTAATGAGCTTGATTTTGATTTCTGGCAGAGATTCTTAGATGGACTATTAAAAGAGGAAGGGAAAGAAATAAGTATATATAACACCTACTAAGTGCCAGGGACTGTGCTAAGCTCTTTGCAAACATTATCTCATTTCATCCTCTTTGAGGGAGGCACTGTTACCATTCCCATTTTACAGTTGAGAAAACTGAAGAAGACAGTGGTTAAGTGACTTGCCTGGGGTCACAAAGCCAATATGTGACAGGAAAAAAATGACTAGTGGAGAGGTAGAAAAGGTGGCAATCACAAAGAGCCAGTATGACTTTATCAACAACAGCCTAGTTTTAATAGCTTTTTCACAGAAGTTAGACTAAACGAATGTATATGTATAATTTATCTAGATTTTAGTTAAACATTTGACAGCACCTCTTTTGTTATGCCTGTGGCCAACACAGGTGATATGTATGTGTGCTAGAGAAAGTAGTACAGTTAGGTGGCATCAGAACTGGTTGAATGTCTGTAATCAAAAGGTAGTTGTTAATATTTTCCATGGCAATGTGGAAATGTCTGTGCTTGGCCTTGTGTCATTCATCATTTTTATCAGCAACTTCAGTGATGTCATGGATGGTATGCTTATCAAATTTTCCAAGGACACAGTGTTGGGAAGTATAGCTCACCCATTAAAACACAAGAGTCAAAATTCAGAAAGACCTTGACAGGTAGGAAGGGCACTGGGGAAAATGCAAAAGAAATATCCTTATGTGGATAAACATAAAGTTTTACAATTAGATTTAAAAGGTCAATGTTGAAAGTACAAGATGGGAGAAGCACCACTTGGTCTACAAAAGGATAGGAAGCTTCTACTCAAATTCTACACGCTTTAGGTGAATTAACAGTGTTATAATAACAAATAGGGAGTTAACATGATTTTGGCCTTCAGTTAAGAAAGGGATAGTCTCCAAGACTAGGTAGGTGGGGATTAGTTCGTTTGCATTTGTCCTGGTAAGAACACATCTGGGTTCAGTCCTGGGCCAAGAAAGACATGGAGAAGCTGAAAATCATCTAGAGGAGAACAAACAGTATAAATAAATGAAAGAATGAATGTGTATTATATAATGTATATTATATGTAATATATGTCGATATAACCAGCATATTCATAAAGGACATTGAGTTCACATCATACAAGAGGAAGTTGAAGGAACTTTAGGAATGGTTGATTGTAGAAGACTTAGGGAGAAGGGTGTGATAACTTTCATTAAGTTTTCAGACCTATTGTAGAACAGAAGTAAACATATTTTGTTTGACCCCAGAAGTACAGAAGTAATGGGTAAAAGTCATGGATAAACAAATTGAGGCTTGATGCAAGGAAAAGCTTTCTAATCATAAATGCTCTCTAAAGGTAGAATAATCTGCCTTGAAGAATTAGTAGGTTCACCCTCATGGGAGAGCTTGTTTGACTATATTATATATGCCTGTGGATTCCTGTTCATGGATGAATTAGGCTTCTGAAGTGTCTTTCAACTCTGAGAGAATGTGATTCTATGTTACAGGCACCTTTTCAAAAAAACCTTTTCATTTGGAAATTCCAAGAGTAGGCACTTAGAAGATAATTCTTTAAATAAATTCAAGGTTTTTAGTTGAGCACAAATCTAAAGAACTCATTTTTTGTCCCTGAGAAAATTAAAAACCATAGCATTTTCTAGCATGGTGGTAACACTTGGCTTTTTCCATGGGGCATAATCAAAAGATTAAAGTTAAGTAGGCCATGGGCTATTTTTATATTTTATATTAAAATGTGAGTTACCTTTGTATCTTTGCTTGTTGCTTACTCTGGCTGTACAGTATATTATTACCTTTTCAAGTCTCAATAATCCTCTCTCCTCTTGAAGGTTTTTCTTTCCTGCTCCCTCAACACATAGCACGATGCCTTATACATAGTAGGTGCTTAATAAATGTTTGTTGAAATTTCCAAATGTTTCTTTTCACTGGAACATTACCATTGACCTAGATCCCTATAACTGAAGCACAGACACTGGAAAGGATGGTAACATTTAGAGTAAAGGAAAGCATGAGAAAGATGCCAGAGGGCAACCTTTAGTAGGCCAAAGTTGGCACAACTGTGTTTTAGAATTTAGAATAGACAGATGGTTGACATGTGGGTTGGATAGAGAACTGATATCCAAATAGTAACAGAAAGTGGTATCATTGCAAAATGTTAAGGAGGAAAAAGCCACCCTGGGACAAACCGAATAAAACTTGAACCAACAAAATTAAACCAAGATAAAAACTACCCTAGGCAATAATTTTAGGGAATCCTTTCACTTTCACTACTGTGGATTCCAAACAGCTATTTTCTTACTTTAGGAGTGAAGTTTCTCCAAATCTGATTGATAAACATTCCAGCCTGCTTGGTGACTCACTAATGGATCATTGTGTAGGTATTTATGTAATTTTTTTTAAAAATCAGCTAAAATGTATATTTTCTGTTGCTTTCCAGTGAAAATGTTATTTTATATTTTTCCTTAGATAACTGAATAAATTTTTTAAAAAGCAGTCAATTCTTCTGGCCACAATCCAGACTAAAGATCAGTGTTATTTTTAGTTGCACAGTTTGGAAATACTGAAAATCCTCATTCTACCTGTAAGATCAATTAATTAGCTTGAGAGCTGTGAAAATATTCAGTGCACATAATTATTTTGGAAATTAAAGAAATTAGAAAAGAGAAGTACAGTGACTTCAGTGGAGCACGTAAGGTTGACAAGTTAATCTGCCCACATATTTCATATCACTACAGTTGTATTATTTATTTCTTTCCAATCCTATGGCCAAATCAACTTTATTACCCAAAACAGAAGGAGGCACAGGAACCTAATTACTTCTTCCCATATAAAAATCCTCTGAATTTTTCCTGACTGTTCAGACAGAGTCTAATATATTTTTTAAAAATATATTGTAATATTATTTTGGATGATTGTTTGCCTACAGAGTTGACCTAGGATGTTGCTATTATAATTGTGAGATTAATTGAGGGTAAGAACTTGGGAGGCGTACTTTATATTTCTTCTTAATCTTTTTTTTTTTTTTTGGTGAAATGGTGCTTCTGAAAGTTTAAAGAATACTTGAATAAGGAACTGGTAAACTTAAAGACATTAAAAATGTTAATAATGATGATGGTTAACATTTACATAATGCTTTAAAATCTGGAAAAAAATTTTATATTTTGTCCTCACAATAACTTGGGGAAGTAGGTGTTACTATTACCCTAATTTTACAGATGAGGAAACTGAGGCAGACAGGCTAAGTAACTTGCCACAGTCACATAGCTAGTAAATAGCTGAGGCTACATTTGAACTCATATCTACCTGATTCCAAGCCCAGCATTCTATCCACTATGCCACCTAAAAAAGGAGGGGAAAAACCACAGCCAAGTTTTCATTACCATTGTGGTCATTTCAGTTTTTGCTTTTGATTTTCCTTTTCTTCAGACATAACAATGGGAAATGGGCAAAAGGTCAGAAGAAACAAAAACAAAGATTTAGTTTTTTTGTTGATTTGTTTTTAACATCGGTAATTAAGAATTGGATTTTTAACTGAGTACATAGAACTTGTTTCTGTCACTGAAACAGGTGCATCTACTCAGAAGCATAGAAGTATCTTCCACTCACTGAGGATAAATAATGATAAGCAAGCCCTGTATTGATCAGATTAACGGTATAATCACCCAGATTTATAGTGTCACCTTTTGCCAGTGGTTTTTGGAAAGATCTACAGACTGAAATAGAGTATAATGCTCATCAAGCTGCGTATTCTGGAAACAGCTGTGGATTTTCAGGATCACTGGTCTAGACTGCTTATTGGAAGAAGGAAGATTTAATTATATAGATATGAGCATTGAGAATTTCATTTTTTCTTCCATACTTTTACCCAGTGTAAAAAATAAAGGTCCAACTATATGGCAACTGAAAGATTAGAGGCTGGTAAAAAGATCAGAGGTCAAGTCCTGCCTAGACAATAACCTGTTGTCTTAAGATTTAGAGTTAAGAGAGGACCCGGCTCTCTCTTTTTACAGGTGAAGAAGCAGAGGTGCCCAGTGAGGTTAACTACATGGCCAGTGTCACAAGACAAAAGGTGGTAGAAGCAGGATCCAAAGTCAGGGCTTCTGACTGCAGATCCAGCACTACCCTGTTATTGGTGGGCGGGAGGGTGCGGGGAGAGGAGGGGCCTGTAATCATTAGCAATGTTAAAATGCCTGATTCCATATTTGTAACAGAGTCCTTTTACACACTTTAAGCATGTTAGAGACCTCTATAAACATCAATATTAGGGAATACTCCTCAAAGCGCCCCAGACTTGAGATTGAAGTTTCTTTGCAGCCTGGATATTCCTGTAGCCTGTTAGAGATTTTGGCATGGGACTACAAGTGATTACTTACTTTACTTTAGCCATATGACTTGGGATCTTCCAGAAGGATACCAATATATTGTGGGATATGGTCGCACTGACTTTGACGATTAGCTACTGGTTCATTAACAATGTATTAATTAACTAGACTGCTTAAACTGATTTGATGATCTTACTCTGTTTTAACAAGAAAATTTATGACTAGAAACTTCCAAATTCATACTTTTGGGTCTGTCAAATAAAATTTAAAAGTATACTAATTTAGGTATAAAAAAGATTACAAATATTTCTTGGAATGGTTTTATATTTTGACAATTGCAAAGCCATTATTTAACATTTATTGAGCACCAACAATGCGCTAGGCGCTGTACAGAACATTAGACATAGTACCTGCCCAGATGGCTTACAATCTAATCTAAACACATGAACTGTTTTGTATGTTGCTGCATTTGTGAAATTTGGTGTTTGTGAAAATGAGGTACTAACTGCATTTGAACAGTGCAGGGAAAAAACTTAGCGAAAGCATAAAGG
Organism: Potorous gilbertii; assembly: GCA_028658325.1. NCBI lineage: Eukaryota > Metazoa > Chordata > Mammalia > Diprotodontia > Potoroidae > Potorous > Potorous gilbertii. Next base: position 551,465,019 of record CM053769.1, read on the forward strand.
TTTCCCTAAATACCTTAACACTGTTACATGATATCTCTGCTACCTCTTATTTCCAATACTTCCAAAACCTGCCTAGTAAGTTTTCTTCACATTCCGTTATTTTGTGAGATGAGAAAATGTCCATAAAGATATAAAGAACTAAACTTGAATGTTTTAGTTTGGTGTCTCTAGAAACACCACCGTTAACTTGTCTTTCACTCTTAGTTGAGACTGTCCCTCTCTGACACCAGCCTTGAAACTCTAGTGTCTTCATGATCTCTCCCACTCAGAAAAACCAGCTTTTAGGAAATTGAGGTATATTTACCATAAAAGCTTAACATGTTAACCCCTCTCAGGATTTCATTGTAGCTCTTATGGTGAAATTTCAGGTATTGGCCAGCAAGTAAGAGAGGTATATTTGAGATCAGTGGGCTTCTCAGTGCCTTTGAAATTATCATGTCTAAGAGGGTCAGTATTTTGACTATATGCTAATTTGACCATAACCTAATATTAATTCATGATATCATATGCTATACTTACTTTTGTATCCATAAAACAACAGCAATAAAACCAACAAACCCCCAACCCAGCAGTAAAAATCTATTTCCTTAAAATATTTGTTACATGCTAATTAATAAATATGTTGGCTGATAAATAGACATTTCTACTTTTCCATTTCATGGCTGTAAAGTTTTAGAGCTATAGGAAACTTGAAAAAGCATCTAGTCCAACCCCTCCATTTTTTAGACAAGAAAACTGAGATCCAAATATGGTTTTTGTGCTGAAATCAGATGCTAACACTGTGATATTTGTCAGATTAACAGAGTAAGTTATGTGTAAGCTACTTTATGGAAAATGAAAATAAAAGAGAAATTCCCTGTGCTAAAAGTGATTTTTCTATTACTTTTTGGCCTTATCAGGGCAAGCTTTATGGTGAAAATGTGTTGTTTATGTCTACCATGTTCTTACTTTGAAATCAAAAGTTACTATTTAATTTCTTCATGATTTTTTATATGCTAAATTTCATTCAGGTTGCAAAAATTCAGGTATTGAAGTAGAACCAAGTAAGCATAACAAAATATTTTGAGAAAATAGTGACATTCTAATCTTATTTTTTCTTACTCTTATTTTGTTATTTTACTTCCTAATTAAAATAGAAATTTTTCTTATGTATTTTTTTTCTGACATGTTCATGAATGATATCTTGGAAGTTCAAATCATTTCCTTTTGTTTCAAATGCACTGTGTCAATTGTGCAATAGAACAAAGACAGGCCCACTTCCTTTTTCTTTTTCCATAATCCATGCCATTCTGGCAAAACAGATTAATAAGGCAGAATGATATACTTGGTCCTGAAGAGATAGCCTGTGCTCATATTTTCCAAATTGGGAAGAACCCCTGCTAGTTTTTCCCAATTATTGCCTTTAGGGTACAACATGAACTCCCAAATTCCTTACGTTGCAAACATAATTAAGTAAATATAATAAGATTGTTAATTGCTACATATGCTCATTAATATGAATGAGTAGTTTGAAAGACTAGGTAACAGATGTAGACAACACAAAACAAGGATCTTCTGCGTCTTTTGCTTATATCTTTCATTAGCTATTTATGTAGGGGAAATAGTCTGTTTACTTAGCTTTCCTTTTTCTGGAATCTCCTGAAAATTTAATCAGTGAATGACAATTAAGTGCCTACTTAATGTCTCCAGAATGTACACCATAGCAAAACCTGTGATTTAATGAAGAATTTTATGTTAATATGGGGAATAATTAAGCCACTAGTAGAGTTTAGCATAGAGCACTGTATGCGTTCAAAAACACAGCTGCCACACTCTAACCATGTCAAGGATGGTACAATTTATTTGGACAGTTACATCGAGAAAGACCCCAAATTCAGTGAAATTCTAAAGACCATGAACCTTTATCAAGTGAGATGTCTGAGTGTAAGACTGCTTAGAAGGGCACGTGTATGCAGTAATACTGAACCACAGACAGACTTTCTGCTAACCAATTCTTGTTTTATGTGCAACAGGCTCAGTTTTCCCACATTGGTGCATCTCTTCATGCCAGAACTCCTTTTGTCTACAGAGTCCCTGAGGATGCTAAAACGTTTTTCCTAGTATTAAACATAATTTATGGAATTCTTCCTCAGTTGCTGGCCTATCGATGTGTCTACAAACCAGAGTTTTTCATGAAAACAAACACAGATGAGAAAGAGGAATAAAAGTCACTTAACTTTTTTTTTTGTATCTAAGAAGTTACTGGCTTTTGTTATAATTGGAATACTAATCTAAGATCTCCCTCAAAGTGTATTATCAGAATACACACAACTTTATTGTTCTACACTGTATGTGTAAATTGTACTATAACATCTGCAGATAAATTTGTTCTTTTTTGAAAATGGAAAACTAATTTGTTTAGAAAAAATGTTTAAGCTAAGATTTTAGAAGGTTTTCTAAATAATCTGTGAATAAACTTTTGGCATTTCATACTACTCCGTGATTATATTACTTCATTATTTTATTTGCACAAGTGTAATTATTGAAATGTCAACAGTTACTAGTATTATGAAATTTAACCTATGTTGAACTGCATTGGAGCATAAAAATAATTCTACATCAGAACAAAAGTGATCTGTATACATTTATCACTGATGAAAGAGGGTCTCCTCATAGCAAACATATATTTGAGGGGGGAAAAATTAACAATCAGGCTTGTATTTTCTAGTAACAATCTCAATATGAAATGCAAAACATTTCCTTTTAGAAAATGTTGTTTTAAATAATGTTTTGTCAATTATAAGGATACTATACTTTACAAGTGCTTTTACTAATGTTTTTGTTTGGAAAAATCACTCCCCAGAAGAACCTGCTAAATTTCTTTCCTTTATGGAGTGTCTCCATTTCCATTTGTAATGAGAAGTTCTCCTATTGTATTTCAATGTATATTTGTAATTGAAATAAAGTGTTTTGTGAAAAGAAAGTCTCCTAAGTTGCTTTCTTTTTTGCAAGCATTTCATGTATTTCTGCCAAACATGGTCTTTTGTCCATAAGTATTCACTTTTGTTTCTTTTTAAATTTCTTAGTTTGTATTTCTGATGACATTTATTATCTACACCATATTTTTGTTTCACTGTGAGCATTTTCTATAGTGTAGTGACATTTCTGATTGATTTTAATTTTTAATGAACCTTAACTAAAAGTGGGAAGTGATAAAAATCTCTTGAAACTTGAGATACCCTCATTCCTTACTCCCTCTGAACTCTGTACTGTATTCCTCAAGTGTGCATGTGAACCTAATGAAAAAGTCCAATTTTTTATTAATAAGAAAAAGGATTTAGACCAAACTATGGTAAAGAATCTCCATTTGAATGTCTGGTTAATGGTTACGTCATACCTCCTAGTCCCCACCATCACTACTGTGTCCCTGATTTACCATTGGTATTTCTCCTTCCTTTAACTCTCTTTACATAACCATCCTCCTAACCCCTTCAGAACCACCCTCCAGCCTCTTAAGCAGGTTAAGAAAACCAAAAGAAAACAGGATCCAGTCAGAGCACATGTGTAGTGACAGATATATGAAACTAAGAGTGCATTTGCTGTGGTAATATCTTATACATGCAGGTCATGCATCCATTTTTTTCAGTATTTTCAAAACTAGTCTGAATATGTTTTAAGTAAATTAATAACCCTATTACCCAGAAAACATACAAAAAAAACCTCACCTGCACTTAGTTCTATTGTCAACTTCTTGTTAACAATATTTTCCTTTAATACTTGAGTAACATTAATACCTCACATTATTACATGTATGAAGCCAAATGACACTAGCTTAGTTGCTTACAACCTCAAATCTTACTCCCAATACACATTCCAATAAATTTATTCTGTAAAAACAATACATTTTTTTTTGTTTTTGATTTTTTTTTTTACAGTAAACTTTTCAACTACAAACCTTGAATACGCGAAAGATGTTCCAAGGACAAGCATAACAAGGATTGAAAAACCAAACCGACTAAATATGTTCTCACAATATTAGCTGGCATAAAAATAAATAAAATTTTCTATTATCACAATTGCAACAATAATGTACACATAATGGTTCTGGAATTAACTAGTCTAGCTCTATTTTCAAAAGAAAAGAGAAGAATCAGTTCCTTTTTATTTTTTTAAGCCTTTTCAGAATTTTAAAGTCAGTGATTTGTTTTGGTTTCCCATAGGGCTGCTATATCATAAATAGGCTTAAAAATGAAAGGTGTCTGGTACATGAGTAATAAGTTCAAGTCGTATTGGTATTGGAAAAAAAAAAGTCCTTGTCCTAATCTAAAGGAACACAAAAGACTTTTACTAACATCACACAGAGAAACTAAGTGAATTTGTGTACATAACAATGTGATTTTTTTTTTGAGAAGTATTGGCTCTCAGCTAGCTATTTCTAATAAGGAACAGGTATTTTACAACATTATTGAATGTTCTGCACATGGCCTCATGAATCAAGATCAATTTTGCTTTCATTTTCAAATAACAAAGAATGGCCTTGTGGTAATTTACAGTTCTGTCTCCAGGAACTAATCCCCAAATTCCATCATGAAGGGGAAATATCATTCCTAAACTTTGTGTTTTGGGGCTCTTTTGTAAAAATGCTGTTTTAAATTTAATTTTGTGGTGGGAGAGGGTGGGGTAAGAAGTAAGAGGAGGATGATATGAGCTGCCCTTTCTATTGATAAAACATATCCAGATGTACAACTTGGTGTAAAAATCTCCATCATTACTCAGTGGATAAGGGCAATTTCATGCAGCCAAATGAGAAAATGAATCAATAACCCTTAGAAAAAACTAAAATGTCTTATTTTTTGCAAACACAACAGAGAGGAATGTGTATAATGTGCATACAAACGGGGACTCTATTGATGGCAACAATGAGTATGTGTTGATTCATATCAAACCCGAGACAATCAAACATGTAACCTTCTTGTGGTTTCCCTTATTATTCAGTATTCATTATGTTGGTTAAGTCTGTAAAAAAGAAGAAAACGAACCATTAGGTAGCTATAAGGGTTTAATTTGTTGTGATACAAAAGTGAGATTCTACATACTGTATTTAAGCCTGACCTTTTAGATTCTGTTTATACTTAATACCGTAATATTCACAAATTCACTAAGATGAAACAGCTTATATGGAGTATTTGCATATATGTCTATATATATGTTTATATATATATATATACACATACACATGAATACATATCCATTCGTACATACACATAGATCAGAACAATTTAAGGAATACATAAAGAAACATTAGGAAGATCTTTATTCAAAGGAAAAAATGCTTACAATGTGGACCAGCACTGGAGGACAATGGTGGAATTAAGATTCTTGAGGGCAAAATCAGTTTTATTTCTGTCTTTCCACTCCCAGTAGGTATTCAAAGTAGGTACTTAATGTAGGATAATTGAATTGAACAGGATTCAGTGAAAGTAATTTAAAATTCTGGAGCTCTCTAATTACTTTTCGAGCTTCCCAGTAAGCAGAAATTGACTTTCTCTGCTACAAAAGTATTTTGGGATAAATATCAACAAAAAAGGTGAGATGTTCAAAATGCTCACTTAGCAACACACAAGGCTTGATTAGGTACTTACTATGTGCCAATCTGTGCTAAGCTTTTGGGGATACAAAGGAAGACAAAAAGTCCCTCCCCCTCTAATGAGGGAAATAGCATGTAAATAACTAGGTGCATAATAGATAGATGCATATATGTGTATATACACACATGTGACTATGTAGGTGTGTACAGAGAGAGACAGAATGGAAGGCAGTCTGAAAGGAGAAGGCTTTAGAAGCTGGAGGAACTGAACATCTACAAAGTAGAGGAGAGGAGGTCAGAGAATCCCTAGTGTGAGAGAAGAGCCAATTCAAAGTCATGGAGACTGGAAAGGACATGTCATGTTCAGGATCTATGTTGCTGGATCACAGAACACATGGAGGGAGACAAAAGGTAAGAAGAATGAGAAGGTGGGAAGGGGAGAGACTTTGGTCCAGTTGAGGCAGTGAAAAGTCCGAATATGGTTGTGGCTATGCAGGCGGAGACAGAGAAACACAACTGAGGGATTTTATAAAGGTAGAACAACAAGATTTGGCATTGGGCTGAATATGGGAGGTGTGTGGGAAGGAGTTGAAGATAATACTGAGCTTGCAAGCCTGGGTGAAAGAGGAGAGGGGTGTCTCAACTGTAACCGAGAAGTCTGGAAGAGGGGAACGTTCTGTGAGAAAAACGAGTTGAAGGATATACATATTATTTTTGAAATTACTAAAATTTGTAATACATAGTTTCGAGAAAAAGGAGAAAAAAGTTGAGGTCATAGAAATGTAAGTATCTTGCTCTTCAAAATAGAATTAATAAAAAAGAATTGAGGGGGAGGAGGAAGCACAGGAATCCCCAACATAAACTTTTAAGAATTGACATGGAATTTAGAAATCAACTTTATATAAGAGAAATATTTGTGATCCTTGGATTTTTTGCCTAATTAATAACTTTAACTTATTACCATTTTAATAATATCAGAATAATTTTTCAATATACTCCTCCCTAATTATATCAGAATATAATAAATTTATTTAGAGGGATTATATTTCCCCCAAATGAATATTTTCTCCATCATTAGTAGAAATATGCTTCCCCTATGTTTGTTTTCACAGGGTATTGTATATTGGAGTGCTCAGGCAATTAGGTGGCTAATTCAATCACCAAAGTCCTTTTGCCAAAAAAATTTACCTCTATAGTTACTTCAGCTTTTTTATACGAGATCCACGTAGCCACAGCCTATGAAACCTTTCAGTTTGAAAATAACCTTAGGTATAGAAGGGAGAAGTTATGAAATTTCCTTTCCCTGTAGGACCACAAGGGATGCACCTCCAAATTCCCTTTCATCTACTCCTGGGGAGAGTGTGTGTGTGTGTGTGTGTGTGTGTGTGTGTGTGTGTGTGTGTGTGTAAATATCAAATAATAGCACCCACTGTCTGTGATTTTTTATGATACAACTACTTATTTATTAATAAGCAAAAATACTAGTGATAAGATTAGAC
>CM053769.1:551472583-551540883 GCA_028658325.1 Potorous gilbertii
AAAAAAAGGAAGGTTTACGACCAAATAAGCAACAGGGAGGATTACAGAAAGTAAGACAGATAATTTTCATTATATGAAATTAAAAAGCTTTTGCACAAACAAAACCAACATTGGTTTTTAGAAGAAAAGCAGCCTATTGGGAAAAATATTAATAGCAAATTTCTCTGTCAAAAGTCAAATTTCTCAAAAATGTAGGGAAATGAGCCAAATTTACAGAAAAGAAGAGCCATTCTCCAATTGATAAATGGTCAAAGGATATGAATAGGCAGTTTTCAGAAGAAGAAATCAAAGGTATTGATAGTTGCATGAAAAAATGCTTCCAATTACTAATAATTAGAGAAATGCAAATAAAACAGCTTTGAGGTACTACCTCACACCTATCAGATTGGCCAACATAACAGAAATGGAAAATGACAAATGCTAGAGGGGATGCGGAAAAATAGCTCCATTAATGGACACTAATGGAGTTGTGACCTGGTCCAGCAATTCTGGAGAACAATTTGGAACTATGCATAAAGGGCTATAAAACTATGCATACCCTTTGACCTAAACAATACTGCTACTAGGTTTTTCCCCGAAGAAATAAAAGGAAAAGGACCTACATGTACTAAAATATTTATAGCAGCTCTTTTTTGTGGTAGCAAAGAACTGGAAATTGAGGTGATTCCTATCAACTGAGGAATGGCTGAACAAGTTGTGGTATATGAATGTGATGGAATATTATTGTGCTATATAAGACATGATGAGCCAGATGGCTTCAGAAAAGCCTGGGGAAGATTTACATGGACCGATGACCAGAACCAGATCACTGCAAAAAATAACAGTAAAATTGCAGTGATAATCAGCTGTGAAAGACTTGGCTACTCTGATCAACGAATAATCTGTGACAGTTCCAAAGGACTCACGATGAAAAATGCTATCTGCCTCCAAGAACTGACAAACTATGAGTACAGAATAAAGTATATTTTTCCCTTTTTAAATTTCTTGGATTTTTTTTTGCAACATGGTTAATATAAAAATAGGTTTTAGATGGCTTCACATGTATAAGGGTATAAAATTGTTTGCCTTCTCAGTGGGGTGGATCTGTGGGGAAGATTTGGGAACTCAAAATTGAAAAAAATGAATGCTAAAAATTAACAAAAAAAGAAAATGAAATCTTTAAAAAAGACTATATACTGGTTTTCTGTTACTAAATTCACCCTGTTGAAGACTGAGAGGATTTCTGAACATACAATTACCTAGATCTATCATAAGAGGTACTTTTTTAACTTCCATCTGTATTAACAGATAAAAATCCCTATCCTCCTACTTTCTAGAATGGAAGGGAGGAGTACCTTGCTATAAGCAAAGATACATAAGAATATACAAAAGGGATTACTTTTATTTACTTAAAGGCATAGAATTTCCCTGTTTGTGAGTGGATGACACCATGAGTTTTTCATCAAGTCAATGTACACGGTAAAGTCTCCCAAATGAGATCCAGGATCACTTAGAAAGCCTTTCTAACTATCCACATCATAAAAAAGCAAGTGGATGAAGAACCCCTCTTATCCAGATGATGGTATGCAAGTAGCTGGATAACAGACACAGAAACTATCCATCAGTGTATCTATATCTTGTTCAGGGACTGAAAGGAGATAATGAACTGGGTCCAGAACTGAACAAGCAGAGGAAAGATAGGATTATTGCTTCAGAAAATTACAAAACTACTTTAATAATATCGAGTTCTCACTGAAATAAAGGCCTATTTTTAACATCAATGTTGTCCTTTCTAGTTATACTGTATAGCTGCAACTCATGGGACATTTACAGTCTCTGAAGAAATGAAGCAGAAGGTGATCCAAAGGGAAATGGAGAGGAGCACAGGGGCCATGAAGAAGCCTCAACACACAAGGAGCAAGAAAGTGTATGAGAGAAGCAAGGTAGAAGATGCCATCAAAGAAATGGACAATCAGTGAGACGCAGGGACAACAGAGGAACAACCCATGCTCTTCACTGTATTTACACAATTGTTTTTACAATTTAAGGAGGACATGGGGAAGGCTGTACTGATGGGTATACTATGCTGAACTTATGGAAATACATAGCCAAGAATGTACCAGATCGACACATATGTAGCTTCTACTAAGTATCCATTTGTATCCTGGAGAAAATCTAAAAATTCCTAAATGATCTGAGCTTTAGTGAACATGGTGGTATTAGAAAGGCAGAGGGTCATTAGGCCCCTCTCCATCCTTCACAGCAAATGCAAAGACAGGGTCTAGAGATAAAGTTTTGTAAATACCACTTATAAGGCAGCTAGGTGGTGCAGTGGAACGAGTGCTGGGCCTAGAGTCAGAAGGGCTCATTTTCCTGAGTTCAAATCAGACCTCAGACACTCACTAGCTGTGTGACCTGGGCAACTCACTTAACTCTGTTTTTCTCAGTTTCCTCATCTGTAAAATGATAGGAGGAGGAAATGACAAATCATTCCAGTATTTTTGGCAAGAAAACCCCAAACAGGATCATGAAGAGCTGGACAGACAGGACTGAAACAACTGAACAGCACAAAGAAGATGCAGTACATAGAGATAGGACGGATATTTCTAAGAAGTCCTGTTTAGAAAGTACACCCTTTATTTAGGAACAAAGGAAGTTTGGCCCCTTGGAAAATGATCATTAGCTGTTTTCCTCTAGGAATAATAGGCTGTCTCTCTAGAAGCGCATGGTTCTTTCTTGCTCAAACTTCAGTGCATTTATCCCACCGCAGTGGGCACAGACAATCATTAGGATATCTGCCTCTCTAACACTTATGTTCAATTAATGAGGGAAACTCCAAGATGTGGACATCTTCAATGATCTACAAGGACCTTTAATTTGTATTACCATAGGTCATCTGTCCCTTTCTGAGAAATAGCAAGACAAATCTATTCATTCTTGAGACATGGTGACATGCAAGAATTTCCTTCTTTAATGAGTCATTGTGGAAATGTATAACCAAATATGAAGGGCATAAAGAACTGCCTGTCCCTTATCAACTTTGCATATCTGCAACACAAGTAGGAACTGCATTATAATTACCAGTACAGATACTTTCTCAAGGCAGGATTATATTGTGTCTTTGCAGTGTTTATTCTTCTTTTGAAGAACAAAATTTTCCACTTGCCCCATGTTATGGTAGCTGTATTATACCAGGTCCCTGGTTATTCTCCTTCCTTTCAGTCCCAGGCTCACCAACTTTCTCTCCTCCCCAGCTCTTGCCCTCCTACTAGTAGACCTTAATATCCACTAAGATGCTTCTCAAACTGATTTCTCTTCCTCAGGCTTCTCCCCATAGCAGTCTATCCAGCACTGTGCCCAAGTTCATGCCCATACTTGAGGTACTCTACCACGGCTCTGCCCACACCTAAGGAAAAACTACTCCTATTGTCCACATGGAACCAGCACTTCAGGGACAGCAACACAAAATCCTCTTACAATTAACTTCTTCCATTAAAAAAAATTATAAAATCTAGGAAGTACCTAGAAAATTAGGAAGTACCAAAAAAGTAGCCTGAATAGAATATATTTAGTGAGAACTTCCAATTTCCTGATTTGCTTATAGAAAGAAGATGACTAACATATTCTAAGAAATTATTATTACTCATAATAACTAGCATTTACATAGCACTTTAAGGTTTACAAGATGCTTTACATGTATTATTGCATTTGGTCCTCACAATAACCCTGGGAGGTAAGTGCTATCATTATCCCCATTTCACAGATGAGGAAACAGAGACATAAAGAAGTTGAATGGCTAATGCAGGTTTTGAACTCAGGTCTTTTTGAGTCCAAGGCCAACATTACGAACTGTGCCACTCAGCTGCTTATAACCAAGAAAGCGGACAGAAAACAAGGTTTTCTGTAGGTTTTTTACATTACCTTAATCCTCTTCCAAAACAACTCAGAGTCTGTTTTAGGTAAAACCAAATAAAACTATGGTTTTAGCCAATAAAAGCAGCTCATAGAATATGAGTTCTGCAAAAATTAGGTGGTTAAAAGACAGCTCAGTGACCATCTTTAGCAGCTTGACTTACATAAATTCCTAAAGATTCAAAGAGGTTCAAATTTTTGCTTAGAAGTATCAAGATACAAAACAAAAACAGCCACAATAAAAACCGAGGCTCATGCAGAATTCAGAGTTTAGGTTAAAATTCAAAACCTTTCTGTGCAAAGTTCAAAATAATCAAAAGGGTCACTTACTTTCCCCTAAAGATACAGGAATGACTGAAGCATAAGTGCTTTTCTGCATATACCCTATTTAATCATTTGTGGCATTGCCATAATTTATATTTTTATTTCTGAGATAAAACTTGGGAATCCTTTAAAAAAAATCCAAACCTAACTGTCCAATATTTTCACAGCTACTCCAAAACACCCAATATTTCCTTATCAAGTGTATGCTTCAAGCCAGTCTCTGAGAGAATAGAATCGAACAAGTTCTGCCTTTGTCTCTAATTTTATTATGAAAAATATTAGCCTGAAGTGCTTTTCTGCCTCAGTGACATACATCAGCTTTGCTAAATTAAGTCTGAAAAAGAGAGCAACTGAAAATAGAACTTAATAGTACTGTGATAATATTAAACAGTGCAGCATTGTAAACGTATGGACCTATACTTTGGTAGTATGCAAATAGTGCCATCTCATGGCCAATTAATCTTACTGTTTTAAAATGGTTACCAAATAATGTCTCAAGACAGAACAATGGGACAGACAGCTGGAAAATTCCTATGAACAAATTTTCCTCCTCTGTAATAGTCCTACAAAGGTGGATCTCCTGTGACTTCAGAAATTAGCATGAGTTTCATATATATTCAAGAAAGATAATGTGAAAAAGCCTATTGCCGTTATACTCTGATAAATTCTGAGAGAGAAGCAGCCATAATGCTTTATTACTTATACTACTGAAAATTTAATTGGATTATTTTAATTAAGAGAAATACTGCTGTCAGATTTCAAGTGGTATTTATCAATTTCAATACATCTTTGAAGCATTTAACACCTTCCTTTAGAAAAAATATAAATATGGTGCCAAGTTCCAATCATCAGGTACAATTCCCACCAAGCTAATTTCTATCCTCAGGCTCTCTGGACTCAGGATAATACCCTGGGGAGCTATCTGTGCCCACATTTAAGAACAGTTTTGTATCTCACTATTTAGCAACATTGATTTATCTATTGTTCCTTTAGATTTTGCTGCTAGTAGGAATATCATCCACAGAATGATACTCAATACTCAAGCAAACGGATTTCTAATGTAATGGAAAGTAAGAGAATAGTATAAGCACAGAATTACCCCTTCACTGGTTTTCTGCAAGTCTGAAGACGTGTTTCTTGTGTCATTGCCTGCATCTCCAGCCTCAGAGCCACTCTTATTTTCTTCCTCTTTGCAGTCCTTGTCATCTTCATCTGCTGGAGATTTCCGTGACTGCTTAGAGGATTTCTAAATGTTTAGACAGGTTAAAAAACAGAGTTAAAAGCTAAAATTCAAGTTAGAAAGCAAGAGAAGTCCATCCAATGTGGCATCAAAAAATCTCCTCCGTCATTAGGGCAATTCACTGCTTGAAAGGCTTTCTTTGATGCAATGCAGTGCAGTAGAAAAAGCTAAGCTGGGAGTCGGGGGAAATGAGCTTTATACAGTCCTGAAATGGCTACTATCTAAATGACCTTGGGAGAGTCATTCAACCTTTCCTGGGCTTAGATTCATCATTTAGAAAATAAGTGACTGAACTAAATGATCTCTCAGGTCTCATATTAGCATTAAAATTCTCAACTTGAAGCTCGGAACAGTTTGTGAATTTAGAATGCATTGCAAATTACAACAAGAATAGATAGCTTCTTAAGTTAGCCATTGCCTCTGGTAGAGAATTTTTCCCTAAGGGGAAACAGAATATGACCATTTGAATTAAATCGGAATAGATCGTATTCTATCTTTGTCATTTCTAGTTGCCACTACGACAAAACATTAAACTTTGACTGATAATTAAGCACCAAAAGATACTATGTGAGAATAGCATTAGAAAAACTAATTGTTTAAAACTACTAATATAATAAACTTTAATCATTTCAATTATACCTACTTAACAACCAAGGATCACACTGGTAGATGAGTGACATTCTCTTGTCATTAAGTACGTGAAATCAGTGTAAAAGAAAATAAGAAATTGCTAAAGTCTGAATTTTTAATGGCTTTCCAGCAAGAGATGTTTAACTGAATAACCATGAATTCACTAATAAGTAGGTCCATGCTAATATACCTTAAAGGAAAGAATATCACATAATATCTCTACAACATTTTTCTTTTAAGGATTTATAAATCCTCTCACCATGTTGTTAGATAAAAGTGATTTAGTCACTGAAAAAGTCCCTGAAATGGATCAGCAAATTGGTGCTTAGCCACACAACCAATAAAAAACATGCAATTTCTGAGAAGTCTACTTGATAGATATGACACAAAATATAACTGAACCAAAAGAAAAGAAATACGGTTCACTTAAATTCTCTAAAGGATTCCATTTTGCTTAACCAAATCTACTAATAAAGCCCAAAATGGAACTTAAAATTTGGCTAAAATTGGGTGATTTTCACATTAGATAACAGTTAAAGTATATATATATATACATATATATATAATTATCTGTTATAATATATATAATATATAAAATTGGAAATTTGAGTGTCCACATTTATCCACACTTAGATAATTTAGAAATTATTACAATAAAGAATAAAGGAACATTTGCTTTCTATTCTAAAAATAATGAAAAGATAATTTTAAAAATATAGCAAACGTCTAATGGTGCCAAAGAGGACCAATTCGTAATAAAAGACCAAATGTGAGGAGAAAGTACATACAATAGTTTTCCTAAAAGCATCTGGGGAAGCCAGAATGTTCAGAATGTGAATCAAGGCTGGCGTATTATGATCATGATGATAACCTCTAGTCACCTTGGAGCCCAACTGAGGCAGATCAGCACTTCCCTCCTCGTCCCACTCACAACGGGACAGGTTCCTATCATGTTCAGCTACTTTTTTAACCAAATCTTTGGTTTGATTGATGGAGGCTCTCCAGTGAGGATGCTTCCTCTAGCAATCTAAATCAGTAAATACTATGAGAGAGAGTGAAATGTTCTGCCCCAGTTTACACAGCTGGTGTGTTTCAGAGGCAGAACTTGAATGCAAGGCTTTCTGACTCAGAGGCTGGCTCTCTATCTACTTTGCCACAATACCTGTTTAATCTGAATTAAGTTGAATAGGTGGAGAGTGGCTTTAATTTTATTAAGGTTATATCTGGTACAATTACCAGTGACTAAAATATCTGTTAAGACTGAGACATGGGATGGGAGATAAACAATTTCCCTCATTTAAATGTTCACTAAATATTTTATAGGGTAAATTTATTTTTCGTAATTTATAAAAGATCAATATAGTTTCTAATATTTTTATTTGTGAGTCAAGAATTTAAATGTGTCTAATGTGGCATAATAGTAGAGTGGAGAGAATGCTGGACTTGGGGAGGAGAGACACCTGAGTTTGAACACTTCTTCTAATTCTTCCTGGCTGTGTCACTCTTGGAAAGTCATTGAACCCTTCTGAAACTCCATTTTCTCATTTGTATACTGAGGATGATAACAGACTACTCATCTCATGGGTGGTTGTTGTCAGGAAAGTGTTAATGAAATACAACTTAGCAGATGAGAGAAGATTAAATGACATTTTAGAAACTGAACAGTGCTTTAAAGCATGGGAGTGTCTAAACTGGATGCCAAAGACAGGGAGGTTTACATCTTATTTGGTTTAACATAATTGATTTATCACACAGGTATAATTGAATACTTAAACAGCTTATTCTGTTTAAATTCTTAAGCTTAAATTCTATTTGGTGCTTCATAAATGCACCTTAATGTGCCGTTATGTATTTTAGAATTCTTAGTAAGAGCTTAAAAAAATAGAACTCTTAGTAAATGAGTAAAAGATTTCTTAGTAGCTTCTGAGTTCATATGTGATTCCTTCCACCAGTACCAACCCTAGGCTTCCTTGTTAGGGGCTGTCTTGCCAATAATAAAATGAAACTATGGTATTTAAGGTCATGCATACCTGCACTACACCTAATATGAATTAATGTGAACTAGTGAATACGATTTAAGGCATCACCAATACTACATGGGAGTAAATTAAGCTATGTAAGTTATTCAAAATAAATACAAGTGGCTTTAGAAATGAAGTTCAGAGCTGAAGAAGATTTAAGCCTAAATGGAATTCAAGTCCTTTTGCAGAATAACAACAATGGAAGGTGAAGACTGACAGGAAGAAAAAAGCTCGATTTCTATTTTGCAAGTGAAGACTTTCTCCCTACCCAAGGTAAAATAATGTATTTTTTCAGGAATACGGGGGAAATTCTGAATTTAAGCTCTACTACCTGATTGCTACTTTGAGCATATTTAGTAGACAGACCAAAAAGAAAAAAAGATACTATGGAAGGATGATAAATATTTAGTACTTATTTGTAAGAGATGTTTAAAACATAGTCAACTTATTATTACATAAGCACCAAATAGAATTTAAGCTTAATTAAGAATTTAAACAGAACAAACAGTTTAAGTATTCAATTATACCTGTGTGATAAATCAATTATGATAAACCAAATAAGATGAAAACCTCCCTGTCTTTGCCAACCAATTTAGACACTACCATCCTACTTTAAAGCACTGTTCAGTTTCTAAAATGTATTTAAACTTATCTCATCTGGTAAGCTGTATTTCATTAAACTTTATATTCTTATAGAATGACAAATTCAGTCTCTTGTACTACAGCTAGAGGTCTAACTGCTGGTTGGCAGGGCCATGTCTTACGCATGTTTTGAATTCCCAAAAGAGAATGTATGTATAACCCAGGGCTATACATACAGTAGGCACCCTGTAAACACCTGTTAGTGACTAAGTAGACCAAAAGAAAGCGTGCCGTTTTATTATGCATGCGGCATTAATAATAATGAGAAAAGCTCCTTTGTAACCTTTGAAGTATATGATTTTTTCCGTTTTGAGCCAGCTTTTTCATTCTTTCTTTTGCCTTTTCCATCTTCTTCTACTCTATCACCTTCCTCCTCACTGCTGGCATCTGCAGTATTGCCTCCTTCCCCCTCCGTTTCTGAAGAGCTCTGTTGCTGAATTGCCTGAAAAATAATAAAAGATCAGCTAATGACATGGCACAAAGTACCACAAACACACATACTCACATGGAAATGGTGATAAGAAATAGCTATACTTTAGGCATTTTACTTAGAAACAGCTTGGCTTATTCTTAAGGCTCTGGAGAGAAAGGTCTGGCAGAAAGAATTCTTCCAGTGGCCACTTAAACATCAATGATCAGATGAAGAAGCTTTAACTCTGAAGGGACCAACCAAGTTTTGATGATGGAAACCTGCACATTAAAGTCATAGTCAGCACATTGGAAGCACCATTTACTGAAAATATTTACTTGGTCTTCTGGAGTAGAGAACTTGTGTTCCTAGTAGGTAATCAACCAATTGGCAGAAAGAGTATACATCTGCAAAAGATCACTACAGTATAAAAGCTAAAACTAAGAGATGAGATATGAAGGAAAATAACATAAATTATTTACCTGGTATCCAGTAAACTTGACTCTGGGATTATTTTCTATTTCCCACAAGCCTTCATTAAATCCTTTTCTTTTGTTAGACTTTCCAAATTTATCTTTATATTCTTTATAAGGGAAAAGGTCTTTTGGCCCCAGAAACGCTCTGCAGAAAAGATACAGGAAATATAACTGTCTTTTCAAATGTAATACATCTAAAACATCAACAGCAACACAATCAAGCCATTTTCACTTAACCCAGAGTACACACCAATTAAAAAAAATACTTGTTAGGTAAGTAACAAGTATATTTTAAGAAACAAGTGCCCTAATTAAGGTAATTCATCAAAAAAGGAAGCACTAAAGAAAATAGTCCTTATCATTTCTTAACACCATCCTCACCCCTCACAGCCTAGCACAGTACTTTGTATACAAGGGTTGCTTAACAAATAGATGTTGAAAGAATGGATGGCTGATTCTAGTCTCAGACCAATTTTTTATTTTTCATCCACTTAAGATTGACTGTAGCATGGCATAATAGGTAGAGTACTGGCCTTGGAGCTAGACGATGTGTGAGTTCAACTTACCTTCAGACATTTTCAGGCTCTGTGGCTCTGGATAAGTCATTCAACCCTTCAGTGTTCTAGGCAATTCAATAAACTATGAGATATAGAGAAGGGCTGACTTGCATTGGTAGAATTTCCTTATCTGGAAGTTCCCTACATCAGTAAAATCAAAGGTCCCTATCCTCAAGATTTATTTAATGAATGTTTTAAGGCCCATTGATTCTTATCATACTGCCAAAATTTATAAAATAGAGAGTAATATAGTAATAGCAACACTAGATACGAAATGCAATATTACACTAAAAGTCAACTATTATTAACTCATTATCCCCTAGAAAAATTTCTAGAAACTGAAAAACATTGATCTTAAAAAATCAAAATGCTACTGAATAAACAGTAACAAGTTCTATTATATACACTAAAAATCAATCATTAGCTAACATCATATGGTCTCCTCACTAACAACTCATCGTCTCTTAATCAGTCATGGAGTCTCTAAGTTGGAGGAGAATTTAAAGACCATAGGATCAGAGAATTTAGGGTTATAAGAGACCTTAGAAATAATTTTCTTTCTGTAAACTTACACATTTTACAGATAAGGAAACTGAGGTCCAGAAAGGTTCACATTGTCCAACTTTCCATCCAATGAATCAATTATTTTGATAGCAACCATCATTAGCCTTGGAAATTCCATCTCAGAAGTAGTCTCTGTCCCAGAGTGCTTCCCTCTGATTGGACAGGCTCTTCCCAGGGCTTTCATGTAACAGGAGCACCCAGACTGGTCACCTTTTACCTTTCTACTAGGCTGCACTGTTCTAATCTTTTCCAGCCCCAGGTATCTTCCTGGTGACTTGTTGTTATGTCTTTTCTCCCTACCCCTTTTCTACGTCTTTGTGTTTTTGCTTTCCCCATTGAAATATAACCTCCTGGAAGACAGGGCCTATCCTAATTTTGCTTGTATTTATCTTCCCAGTGCTTACCGCAGCACCTGGTACAGAGTAAGTACTTCACAAATGCTTGTTGACTTGAAACTAGTTGGTAGAAAGTTCTTTCTTATACTGAATAAAAACCTACTTCTGTCACTGGTTCATTTACATTCTGGAGCAATATTAAATGCATTTTCATTCTCTTTACATATTTTTTCTCTTTAAATATTTAAAGACTGTTATCACATTTCCCTTAAGTCTTCCTTCCTCTAGGCTAAATATTTTCAGTTCCTTCCACCTTCCTTCAATATAACAGTTGGTAGACTGTTAGAGAACAACCTCTAATCTCTAGTTTGTCAAGGTTCCTCTAACAAAGTAGTACCCATTACTGAACATAATATTCCAGGTAAAATTCCATATTAAAACTATATAATGGGAACATTAGTTTCTATAATCTAGATATGATACTTCTAATATAATCTAAGAGTTAGCCTTTTTTTAGCAGCTATAGTAAAAAAAATTTAATCAATGTCCCTTAAAAAGAGCTTTGATAGGTGCAATTAGAGAGGCAGAAGAAATAAAAGATATCATACATCCTTGTGCTTAAAGGAGTTTAAAATCTAGTTGGGAAGATAAGACAAACAAATATGTAACAACTGGAGCAAAATTCAAAAATTTTATTATATTTAAAGACTTAATTGGATGGTACAGTTTATGACTGTCATAGAAACTCAAGGGTAGGGAACAGATAAATGTGTCCTAGAGTAGTTAACAGATGCTTCATTAAGGAAATGGAACTTAAATGGGCCTTGAAAAATATATAGAATTTCCTTTGGGCCAGGAATACCACTACTGTGCAGTTAATCCCAAGATAAAGGGGAAGTTCTCAAAATATTTAAAGAAATACTCTTTGTGGCAGCAAAAAATTGGAAACAGAGTGAATACCTATGGCATACGAGTAACAGAATATTATTATGCCATAAAGAATTACAATTATGAAGAATTCAGAGAAATTTGTGGTCATAAATATATTGTATTTATATTTATTTGTATAAATACTCTTTTTATTCTGTATGTGTGTGTGTGTATTTGCTATCTACCTCAATAGATTGTAAGTTCCTTGCCTGAAGAGATTGTTTCATTCTTTGTATTTGCATCCATAAAACCTAACTCATAGTAGGCATTTAATACATGCTCATTCATTGATAGATATTTGTATAAAGCAATATATAACAAAGTAAGAAGAAACATGAGAATATCAATGAACACAATGATGATAAATAACACTCAAAGATATCTCAACACAGATTAGTGCCAAAGACCAGACAACTGATGAAACCAACCCTCCTCTTCTTTTGTAAAGAGGGGACCTCTCCCTGAAGTTGACTACAGGTACCCAACGAGGCATGTGTTATTCGATGGGTTAAAGGTATCACTTTTGTTTTGCTTCACTGTTATTGGTTACACTAGTTCTCCTCTACATTCCCAACAAATGGCACATGAAACACCAAGGGGATAGGAACACATATAATGTGACACAAAAACAAAATGGCTTTTTAAATCAGTCAATAAACATTTAGTAAGCACCAACTCTGTGCCAAGCACTGTGCTAAGTATACAAAGAAAGGTAAAAAGAGTCCCTGTTCTCAAGGAACTCACAGTCTAATCAAAAGCACATCAGAACCAAGGCTAACATTGCTAGGGAAGAAAATTTAAATTAAAAAAGGCATTTCAGAGGAAGAATTTAAGGTATTTGAGTGGGTATTCTGCAAGTTCAGAAGGAGTCAAACAGTGTGATATGCCAGCCAAAAAAGCTATGCAATCTTAGACTGCATTGAGAGGCAGAGTGCCATTGTACCAGGAGGTGAGCATCATTGTACTCTGTTGTATTCAAACTATACTTGAAGTATTATGTTTAGTTCTGGAAACCATGTTTTCGAAGAACACTGATAAACTGGAGAACAGAAAGGTGATGGGGCCTTGAAATTGCGGCATATTAGAATAAGTAAAATAACTGATGTCTATCCTAGAGCAGGGAAGACAGGGAAGACATGATAGCTATCTTCAAATCTCTAAAGGGCTGCCATGGGCCAAAGGGATTTGACTTCATAAGATCATAGATTTAGAAGGACCTCCAGAAGACTTCTAGTCCTACCCCCTTATTTTACAAAGGAAGAAACTAAGGCTCAGGGAGGCTAATTAGTTTGTTCAACACACAGGTAGCATCAAGAGCAGGATTTAAACCCAGGTCCTCGACTCCAGACCCAGTGTTTCTTCACTCCCTGGCCCATGAAAACAATAGGAGCAGTAAGAGTAGGTTACAAAGAGGGGAATTTAGGCTTTTTCAAAGGAAAAACTCCCTAACAATTAGAACTATTCTAACATGGAATGGAATGTTTTGTGAGATGATGGGTTCCCTCCCCCTCTCGGGGTCTTAAAAAAAGACTAAATGACTACTTGTTGGGTTTGTTATAGGGTAGAGTATCATTCAGACTTGTATTGGACTAGGTGGTCACTGTGGAGTCATTTAACTCAGAGATTCTTTGATTCTACCTAGATCTGATAAATCAAACTCTCTCTAGATATGGATCCCCTCCCCCGAATTAGGAAATATATAGGATACTAAAGTCAGAATGATCTGGATTCAAACTCTGCCTTGGACACTTGCTAGTTACATAACCACAGGCAACTCACTTGCCTTCTTTGGCCTGTATTTCATCTAAAAAAAGAGGATATTGGACTCAAAGATCTTTTGCAGCTCTACGTCTATAATCCTGTCTTTTCTCTCCTAGAATATTAACTCCTTGATGGTAAAAACCATTGACTTTTTAAAAATCTTTTACAACACCTAGCACTTAAATCTTTGTTGAATAAATGGGCTGACATCTGTGTGAAAGGCACAATACTGAAAGCTCATGGACCTGTGCAGAGGATTCCTCTGCAAAGAGATCACACATTTAATTAATAAGTTGATGTTCATTTTAATATAAAGTGTCTTGCATTAGGAGTAGTCTCAGAAAAGCCTTACATACAGTTACACTGATAAACTGGGGAGAGACTTCTGAACAGTGACTGGGATAGGGAACTTTCCTTGCAATTGTGATATCTTAGGATGGGCAAAGGAACTGAGGATGGCTCCACATTTTAACAATCTGACTGTGCTGAATAAGAATGTCAGTTTCCATCCTTTGCCTCATCTGTTGCTACTACTTCACTCTTCACTGCTTGGGGCTTGCCTTGGGTTCCACCTAATCGCTTATTGTCTTGAACCCTGGTAACTAACTCTGGACCATCTGAGCTCACCTTTGCCTAATCTATTATCAATTCTGCTTCAGCCCTTACGACATCTGGTTACTCTCTCCTGTAGAGATTAGGGGGTTAATGCTAAAGACTAACTGGAAATAGTTATATGAGGGTAAGTGAAAGCCAGAAAACACTCTCTC
Organism: Potorous gilbertii; assembly: GCA_028658325.1. Taxonomy (NCBI): domain Eukaryota; kingdom Metazoa; phylum Chordata; class Mammalia; order Diprotodontia; family Potoroidae; genus Potorous; species Potorous gilbertii. The sequence goes on from CM053769.1 coordinate 551,487,131, forward strand.
ATCCTGTTCCCAACTCATTCTCTTTCACCAAGTCTTCATATACTACCACTCACCCATATCCTCATCCAGTCTCTCATTTCTACTAGTCCACACACCCTCGCTTACCTATCATAGTTATCTTTTGATTGGGATCTTTGTTCAAGGAGCCATCCTTGGTATATGACAAATCTAGGGAAACTTCCCTGAGGCTCTGTGTCCTCGGAAGTCCTCTATTATGACAGAGATTAAATATAGCAGGCCAGATAAACTATAAGGAATCAGTGATAGGGAGAGAAGAAGGTGTTGTAGACAAATGGACAGAATGAGGTGAGGTATCCAATCAACATGTAAAAGAGGGAGAAGGCATGAGAACTGTCCATTTGGTAATAACACTCCTTTCCTTTCTTCTGTACATACCCTTCAGGTTGACCATGACTCCTCTATTACATCTCTTCCCTAAAAAAAATCTTTTAAAACTACCTTCTCCACTCATTTTAAAGAGATTTCATTTGGGGCAGCTGGAAGGTTCAGTGGATAAAGTGCTGGGCCTGCAGGCAGGAAGACTTGAGTTCAAATCTGGCCTCAGCTTCTTACTAGCTCTGTGACCCCAGGCAACTCAAATTAGCCTCTGTCTGCCTCAGCTTTCTCATCCATAAAACATCATATAAATAATAGCACCTACCTCCCAGGGTTGTTGTGAGAAAATAATTGTAATGTGCTGAGCATGCCACTTGGTACGTAGTAGGTACTATATAAAAATGGTAAGGAGAAGGAAACAGAGAGTGACTTGCCCCATGTTTTATCTCCCATCCAAGGGTTTACCTATATCTATTTGTTTATTGTATCTCTCTAAATGTCCACATATGTGCACATGTACCTATGTATATAGCAGTGGTCATTTCCCAACATATATTACATACAATACAGAGCTGTAAGCTATCTCTGAATTCCTAGACATCACTGTGTCTAATCAAGTGCTTATCAGCAAAGGCTTTGTAGAAAGTGGAATGAAAAGGTCAGCATCTCCTTAAAAGGACGAAAATCACCAATGCAGCACAAAGCTCCTAACCAAAAGGAGGCTTTACAAAGCAGTGGCAATATCTGGAGGAGCTATGTGATTCTCAGAAACAAACTTATCAGAGGTCTCATATTTAGATTCTCAAAGACTTCTTTTATCATCCTTATCCTCCAACTCTTCTGGGTCTTATATAGGGAGACAAAATCAACAAGATTCTGGATCCTAGCCAATCCAGCAGCACTAAAGCAATGCTCATCACAGTACATCCATGGCATTTGACCTATATAGGGAATGGATCTGCTCAAAGAGCTTTCCTATGTTGAACTGAAATGGGGCAACCATAAATGGGGGCAGAAGAAATGTTTCAAGGATGTGCTGAAAAACAAAATGGTCTACCAGCGTACATTTGGGAAGCAAAAGCAGCAGAGTCCAGCTCTGTGTGTGGCATGTGAGTATGGGGCAATTATATTTCAGGAAAAAATTCAAGTCACCTTTTGAGTCTAAGAAGCAAAATTCAAACAATGAGCTGTGTAAGCAGGGGCTGCTGGGGAGGGCTAAAAGTTGTATGTACTTAAAAAAGAGGTGCGATAATTTCTGGCAAATGTGGCCAGGATTTCTTACAAAAAGCATTGATTGCTACTCAGAGGGATTCCTGATATACTTAATTCATTCTTAATGGAGGCAAAAACTTTACTTCCTATTCTGGATAGTGGAGCAGGTTCAGATTTAGCAAGGAAAGTGACATGCTTTGTTAGAGCATCATTTCCTATCTAATGCCCTCTTAAAAGGTTGAACTAGATGACTTCAAAGACCTCTTTCAGCTCTAAAATTCTATGATCCTATTGTGTTAAGGGAAGGGTGAGGTGAGGAATGAATATCAACAGTTGACATTTACTGAGCACTTTAAAGTTTACAAGATGCTTCCTGTGCAGTATTTCATTTGGTTATCACAATCCTGTGAGGTAAGCATTTCAGGCAAAATGCTCTAGGATAATTTTGTTAGTGTGTGAAAGAGGAAGCTGTGATAGATAAACAGTTTGAAATTTCTAATGAGATGAAAAAGAACCTTAAGTAGTGTATACCCCAAAGCCCGCCATTAGCAGCTGTGCTCAAAGCTGTCATATCCTTGAGGGTCTCCCAGGCAAAGGGGGAGATGGAACCTAGGATATACGTTTCCTTCCAGAAGGATCACAGAGCACTAGCCTCAGGTCTACAAGGTCTGGGAAAGGTTTTCTTCTCTCAAGACAAGAATTAAGAACGTGTTGGAGTGGTAGCCAATTATGAAGCTAAACTTCATAATTCACCCCAACACCATTTATTATTTTCACTCCCTGATTTTCCTATAGTTATAAGCAGTTAAACAGCAACGAAATCCTTAGAAAAACTTATAAAGGACCAATTGCTTGTTCTAGAGATGGAAGAGGAGATGCTAAAAGATTATGTCTCATCCTGGGCCAGGAAAAAGAGAAACTTCTTTATGAGAATGGGATAGTTTTACTCCAGAGAAGTAGACTGGCTGACCCCGGGGCTTGAAGAAAGGACAAGGGAGCTATCTAGAATCCATGACAGGCCCAGAGGTACACGTAAGATGGCTGTACACTGGCAGAAGGTCCCCATGTTATCGACAGTATCTAGCTGAAAAAGTAATGCCATTCAATACCAAAGACATTCACGTCTTAAGACTGAGATGTTTATCATTTCAAATGTCTACTCTGATGAAAAGGCATTGTTTTTTGTTTTGATCAAACTGATTTTGACAGTATGTTAAGCTGCAGTGCCTTCGTCAACAATAATTTACAGATTAAAAACAAAAATTGTAATTTGATAAAATACTCATTTTTGGCATTTCTGCTGACTTACGTTTCATGGGTGCCAAAAAAGAAGATTGGGTACTTATTTGCTGGAGGCTTCACAGCTCCCTCTGGGAGTTCATCAATCTGTGGAGGATAAAATTACATAGGGCTGTTATCCAACATTCGGATAGATAAATCAGGTAAATCAGATGAATCTCATAAAGGGATGACTACAGTTGACAAGCACTGCTCTTTCTGGAACCCATTTCAAAACACAGTGACTGTTCTACCGCTCATGGACTCTGAGATTTTGTTGTTGTTATTTAATTATATGTCACAGGAAGAATAACAGGTCACTGCATTGAGAAGCTGAAATACAATGTCACAACTTGATTCGAAGTCACACTTTTGAAATTTCAAATTAGATATTGTCATCAAGATAGATCACTTAGCATATCCAGCTCAATGATTCTTAAACTTTTCAAATGCCACCATTCACTCTCTCAGGTTCTGTACCTACTCTATAAATAACCCTCAAACATTTAATTAAGCCTCTTTCTCAAACAAGTATTTTAAAGAGGTGTTCATAAGTAAATTATTTTTAAAATTCACTAATTCAGAATAAAGGAGAAGAGAGTTCGAATAAATGAAAATAGTAATTTAGAATATTTGCAAAGAATTATAATTTTAATGCTTTCAATTGTATTGCTATCATCAGCCCCAAACCCAGCATGGCATAGCAGAGATGGAGCTGTCGTTGGAGTCATGAAGGAGACCTAGATTGAAATCCTATCTCTGCCACTCTGGCTGGGTCACCCTGGACAAATCACGCAACTCTCAGGTAACTCTCTAAAGTTGTAAGTTAGAAAACACTTATTGATATTCATTGATAGATGTAAGGAAATCCAAAACAGATGTTCCCTACATCAATGAAATCACATATCTGAACTAATCCCTGTCAAATCCCAAAACTCGACACAACAAAATGTTGTCAATGGTCCTGCATAATCTGTGTTACTGAGTAGATAAGAAACATATTTGTATATAATAGATTCTATTATGCAACCAATACTAGAGCTGTTAATGAAATGCTTAAAATACTTTGCTTTCTTTAGTAGGTTATGTGACCACATAAAATCTATTTTGCTTACAAACTCCTTTTTTCACAGATGACAGAAAGATGACCTTGGGCAAGTTACCTCATTTCTCTAGATCTCACTTTCCTTGCCCATAGAATGAAGGTGTTAAACTGATATCCTCTAAGATGTCTTCCAGTTCTTAATCTATGGTCCTATATTTTGGTTAATATAAGGGGGATTTTCATAAGGTAGGAAACAAAATATCTTCAGTCAAAATAAGATGTTTCCTACCTATGCAGACTATAAGGTAGACCTAAATAAACTGGGTCTATTCTGCCTAAAATTGGAATCTGATTATTTTATTAAATTCATGCTACCTAACTTCAGCTAGATCTTCATTTAATAACCCTTCTATTCCTCCATGATTGATTGTCATCCTTTCTTAATGGATACTGCAACTATCCCCTCTCCTATTACCCCTTATTCCAATAACTATTTCTCAGGTGACCTTGACTTGAGCTTTCATCCTAGGTTTCTCCTCCATTTTGTAGCCAAACTCTTGGAAAAGAATTATTTATATTCCTCCAGTTCCACTCTTCTTGCTGTTCAGACCCTGCTCGTCCTCTCTTTGACATTTAAAGCCCTTGCAATCTGGCTTCTAACTTCATCGCTTAACTGAAAGTGCTCTCTCTAAGGTTAGGAACATTCTCTGAATCGCCCCATTCAAACAGCTTCTTCTCAGTGCTCATCCTTCTTAAGCTTGATAAAGAATTTGACACATTTCTCAATACTCATCTTTCTGAGTTCATGTAACACTTTCCTCCTGATTGTTTTGGAATCTTTCTCTTCCTAAAGGCTAACTAAACTCAAATATCGCTCCCTTCACAAAGCCTATCCTGATCTCTGATTGCCAGCGCCCGCTTCCCTACCAAAATTATTTTGCATTTATTTTGTAATTATTTTGCATTTCTTTATTTGTGTTTATGTTATTAATTTCAACAAAGAATGAAAACTCCTTGAGGGCAGAGATTGTTTTGGTTTCCCTTTTTGTCCCCAGCACCTGGCACCTGGTGAACACTTAGTAAAGTGCCTGATTCATTCATTGAGAAAACTGAAGTCATTCACTATGAACTCTTTCATCTTCCTTACCACACATCTCAAAATCCTCTATTTACCTCCATATTTTCTTTGTTTCTTTACTCTGGTCTCTAAAGAAGAGAAATCCTTTCTCCTTGTCAACACCAACCCCTTTCAATTGTGCCTTTGATCCTATCCTTTGTCATCTCTGACAGGAACTTGATCCAGTAACTATTATCTCCCTCTACACTGATCATCATTTTCCTCTTTCAGTGCCAATCTCTTCCTTTCTACTGGCTCCTTCTTTGCTACCTATACACATGTACATATCTGCTCCATCTTTTAAAAACCTTTTTTCTTCAGCTTGCATTTCCTTCAAGCTTTCTTCTTATATCTTACTTCTCTTGCTATTTTTCTGCCACATTCACAGAAAGAGTTGTCTTTGTTTGCCTTCGCCTCTTCACCAGACATTTATTTCTCAGACCCTCACAACTAGGAATTTTTCCTCACTACTCTACTGAAACTGTTCTCTTCAACGTAATGATGTCTTATCACTAAATTCAACGGTCTTTTCTCAGGTCTCATTTTCCTTTACTTCTCTGCAGCTTCTGACAAGCCCCTCAGCCTGGATTCCCTCTCCCTCTTTAGCATCTATAATATCTTTCTTTTTTCTCCTCCTACCTACTGCATCACTCATTCCTTTTCAGTCTTTATTGGTTCATCATTGATTTCTGCTCCAAAAGCAAGGCTATCCTTTAAGGGACCACCCTGGTCTCTCTTCTGTTCTCAATCTCTGTGTCCTTAGGAATCTTATTAGCTCCTCTAGATTTATCATGACTGCTTGACTCACTGTCATTTGGGTTCTGTATCTTTAGCACCGACTACCTTGTATGGCACATATTAGTAGATGCTTAATAATTGTTTGTGGCATTGAACTGAATCTCTACACATATAATTACACACATATACACATACACACAAACGCACACCTATATATCACACAACCGATCTCTAGCTATAATTTCTCTACTGGAGTGTATTCCTGATATAAATCCCGATCTGGATGTTCTCTTAGTAAATTTAACATGTCCTTTAGAAGGGAAGAAGCACGATACAGTGGAAAGAACACAAGCTCTGGACCTTGGTTCAACACCCACCTTTGATGTTTATTACCTGTGTGATCATGTTTAAACCTGATTTTAGGTTTCCTCACATGTAAAATGAGGGACCAGTCTTAATGGCCTGTAAGACCCCTTCCAGCTCTAAGTGCTTAGGACCTTGTCCAAAGACAATTGATCATATTACTTCCCCAAACCGCTCCTTCTCCAAAGTGTCACATTTATGTCACAGCTTTACAATTACCCAGGTTTGTAAGCTTAGTCATCTTTGATTTTTCACTTTCCTTCATCCCAAAACCCAATCAATGTTTAAGTAATATTGAGTCTATCCCTATTACATCTCTTCCCATTCATTTCTTTCTCCCTTCCTTCCATTCATACAACCACCACTTAAATTCCAGCCCTCAGTAGCTTTTTGCCAGGACTATTTTAATATCGACCTACTTGATATCCCTGGCTTCTACTCCTTCCTTCTACCTTGAACTGGTGAAGTTTGCCATAACCAGTCTGACCCAACTCACCTTACTTCCTGCTGCTCTCACACACATATCATTTCTATTAGCCTTTTTCATCTTCTAACTCTGGGAACAGGAATGAAGTTAATTTTGCCATTCCTGGAAAGAATATATCAATCAATTGCCCTATGGCTCCAGTCACCATCCCTGCAACTTCACAGTCCAAAACACTCCTCCTTTATCACCAGTATTATATACACATACATACATATATATATATACACACACATGTTTTATTAGAACATAAGTTTCTTGATGTCGGAGATAATCTTGCTCTTTGTTCTTACAAAATTACTTTGTATCTGTATCCCTAGTACTTACCATAGTGCCTGACACTTAGTAAGTGCTTATAGAATGCTTTTTGATCCAGGCAGTCATCTCCCAAAATATTCTTTGTAAGGCATAGGCTTAATCATGTCATTATTTTCCTGCTCAAAAATGTTTAATGGTTTCTAGGATAAAATACAAATTTCTTAGTCTTGGTCTATGGTTTTACCCTGAACTCTAATGATCAGCAGCTATGATATGAGTTGGTGGGGGAAAGTGCAGTAATACAACAAACTTCCACTCAGGGGACCCAAAATTTTGGATCATAAATCATACCTTTAGAGTTAAAAAGAGATTTTAGAGGCCACTGGGTCCAACCTCCTCATTTTACAGATAAGGAAATTAAGACTAGGAGAAGTTCAGTGACTTGCCCAAGATCACATAGTCTACAAGAATGTTAATCAAGATTTGAACTCAAGTCCTCCTGAATTTCAAACCAGTACTCTATCCACTATACAACCTAGCTGCCTCTTAGGGGATCCAATATCTGATAGAGACATACATAAAGTAGTCCAGTCAAGGGTAAGTGCAACAGTAACTGAGTTAAAAGTTAATGTTGTATCCCACAGTCAACACTTAATTATCCAGGTAATTAATTTATAGATTAGTTTATTTTTTTTCTCTTGCCTACTTCCCTTACCCCTTTGATAATATATCCATGTTAGCACCCCCACTGAAGTGTGTATAGAGGCAAGTTGGGGGCAGCTAGCTGGAACAGTGGATAGAGTGCTAGTTCTCAAGTCATGAAGACTCATCTACTTGATACATTGTATTCAAATGTAGCCTTACACGTATACTAGTTGTGTAACCCTGGGGAAGTCACTTAACTGTTTGCCTCAATTTTTCATCTGTAAAATGAGCTGGAGAAGGAAATGGCAAATCACTGCAATATCTTAGTCAACAAAACATCAAATGGGGTCATTGATGAGTTGTCACAAAGAGTGGAGCTAAAAATTCAAACCCATCTATTTTGGTATTTGTTAGAGGGGGCTGTAAAAAGGTTTGAGCAGGAGTTTGAAATCAACAGCTAAAATACTGGAATCTCTCTTCAGTCAATTACTCATGGTGACTCCCATTGCTATGGATAATAAGCCCTTGACTCTTCAGATAACGATATAGCCTTCATGTTTCTTAAAAGGCTACTTCTACCAAGAATATAATTCTTCGAAATTAGAAATCAGCATGCTAGCTAGTAACTTCATGCTTATTTAGAGCCTACAAAAGAACAGGGCTCAATACTAAGCGTTTATAGGATACTTTGAAATTTAGATTCATAATAGTTAGACAATACCTGCACTAATCTTTTACTCTACTGATAAAGGAAACAAATGTTAAATGGCAAGATGAAATCTACACTAAAAAACACTACACAGAAAGTTTTCTGGACAAAGCATTCTGAATAATTTGAAGTACTAATCCCACCGTGAAGTGATTTCTGCATAAAAGAAAAAGGCCCAAAATTTCTGATTTTGTTATTTGCAATTATTTTACTGACATTTGCCTAATCAATAATAATTTTTAAACAATTATGATAAATGAGGTCATAACAGTTGTGTCACTAATACCACTTACAGTTTTAATTAGACATTTTACCTTAACATATTTTACTGTGTTTTCTATTTACTATGTCAAAACACTGGCTTCAAAGTATCGGCATCAGAATGGGAATCCCTGCTAAACCTATTATAAACTCAAAGTAGCATTTGAGCAAATGATGCTATTATCAAACTTTGTGATCACCTCAGTTTCTTGTTGGAGCCATAAAATAAACTAATGTGAAATAAGAAAATGGATATTTATGAAATTTCCCATGGAAAAATCCATGTCCTATGCTGCAGAGATGGCATGCTTTCTAACTAATTTTATATCACAATATATACATTAAATTTTGAGGTAGCTCTGTGAAGATGAAAAGATACGAAGATATAATCTATCATACAGGTCTTGGGCTGTATTAAATAATTTGCCTCCCTAGTTTGAATAAAAATGAAGATCCCACAAATGAAAATTAAGTCCACCACAAATTTATGTTATCTAATTTCAACTGGGCTCTCACTGCTATACAGATATGCTTTCATTCTTCCATGACTGATGATCCCACTCTCCACAACCATTCCAGACCTTCTCTTTCAAATCCCCTTAAACTATCCTTTCCTTGCCCTGTCTTGCAGAGTCAACTAGGTTGCTCAGTGGGTAGAGTACTGGATCTGCAGTCAAGAAGACCTGGGTTTAAATCCAGCCTCAAACATTTATTATCCATATGATCTTAGGCAAGCTACTTAACTCCCAGGGTTGTTGTTAGAATAAAAAATGAGGTAATTTATGTAAAGTACTTTGCAAACCTTTGCAAATTCTAGAAAAATATTAGCACATCACTTCCTATGAAAATATAGACCAATCATCTCTTCAACTGCATGCCTGAAAACCCTTTTATATTAGACTCATTCCCCAATTGATAAATAGTCAAAGGATACAAAGAGTCAGTTTTCTGAAGAAAAATCAAAGCTAGCAATAGTCATATGAAAAAATTCTCTAAATCACTAATAATTAGAGAAATGTAAATTAAAACAACTCTGAGATACCATCTCATACCCATCAGTTTGGCTAACATGACAGAAAAGGAAAATGACAAATGTTTGAGGGAATACAGGAAAAGAACTAGTCCAACCATTCTAAAGAAGAATTTGGAACTATGCCCAAAAGGTAATAAAACTGAGTACAATGTTTGACTTTGCAATACTGCTACTACATTTTCTCCCAAAGAAATCAAATAAAAAGGAAAAGGACCCATATTTACCATATTTACAAAAATACTTATAGCAGCTTTTTATGATGGCAAAGAGTTGGAAATGAAGGAAATATCCAGGAATTGGGGAGTAGCTGAACAAATTACAGTTTACGATTGTGATGGAATATGGTTGTGCTGTAAGAAATGATGCAGATGGTTTCAGAAAAACCTAGAGAACGCTTATCTAAACTGATACAAAGTGGAACGAGCAGCATTGGAACAATGTATATCGTAACAGCAATACTATAATAAGTATCAACAATGAAAGACCTGGCAACCATGAAATGATCAACAGGAAATCATCCTATAGCATTTATTCGATGATCCACAACAATTCCAATGGATTCATGCTTAGAAGAGCTATCTCCCTCTGGATGGACTCTGAGTGAAGACTGAATATCACTATTTTCTCTTTATTAATTTTTCTTGCTTTTTTCTCACAACATAGCTAAAGTGAAAATGTTTTGCATGACTTCATATATATATATATATATATGTAATAAATATCATATTTTTTTTGTCTTCTCAGTGGATGGGAGCAGGGATGAAGGAAAAGACATAATTTGGAACTGAAAACAAAAATTTAAAAAAATGTAAACCCAACAACAACAAAAAAAACCCTTTTATATTGTTTTTCCTTCTTTCCTCCTTTGCCCCAAGCAGAGATGGCTCCTCTTCTTACTTCAAGATCAATCAGTTACCAAGTCTTGTCAATTCTACATCCATAACTTTTCTCCCATGGGTCCCCTTTTCTTCACTCATAAATCCTACCACCCCAGTTCACACCCTTGTCATCTTTTGTCTGGATTACTGTACTAGCTTACTAGCCTCCTCATGATCTTACTGCTTCCATTCTCTTTCCTCTCCAATTAATTCTTCACACAGCTGCAAAAACTATCTTGAAGTCTGATCATACCACTTCCCTTCTCAAATATTCAGTGGCTCCCTATTGCCTCTGATATAAAACACAAACTCCTCATCTTAGCATTTAAAAGTCTCCACAATCTGGCTCACACTGGCCTTTCCAAAATAATTTCATATCGTTCTCTTTTGCATTTGACACTGTAGCCTACTCGTTGTTCCCCAATCATACCATGGCATTTCCTGCTTCTATGTATTTTGCATGGGTTCTTCCCCATGCTTTGAATGTATTTCCTGTTCATCTCCACCTTTTAAATCCCTAGCCTCCTTCAAGGTTCAGCTCAAATTCTACTTTTGTTAGTAGGCCTTTCCACTCTCTTTTCCATTCCATTAGTGTTCTCTCCCTCCTGAAATTATTTTGTATTTACTTAAAAATGTACATTTTATATTTCTCTAGTAGTATGTAAATCCCATGGAGACAGAACTGCTTTTGTATTCCCTGGGTCTTGTGTATAATAAAATACTCACTGAGTTGAACTGAGACATGTAAGCTTTTTGAAATGGATTCCATAAGAGGAATGTGGACCAAAAGAAGGAGAAGAAAAGGGAAGAAAAGTTATTTAATGAAAAGAAAAGATGAACTTTAATTAAAGGGAAGTGACAGGAAGAAAAGAATAATGGCCAAAAAACTCAAAGCACACAATTTGCAGGTTGATAAAAATTCTGAATTACTGTTACGTTTTTCTAACTTTGGTAAAAAATTACTCTAATTTTGCATGCCTCATTTCATCTGAATTCTTCATCTCTTCCACCTTATTAAGCAAGGAAAGTGGAAATATAGACAATAAAATGGGTAAAATGATTGATTTAAAATTTTTATTTCAATTTCTGTATCTAGGTTTTTAGCTAAAAAAAAATCAATCCTATGGGAGTTTTGATTTAAGACATTAAAATGTAAAGATATTATCATAAAACGCAATTAATTATAATTTACAGAGGCAACATATTTAAGTAATCTCCTAAGTAAATGCTAAAAAGTCATGAAGAAAACTAGGTTCCTATATGGATTATATGGATTAAAAAAATTAGTAGATGAAATTTTAATGAATTTTTTTCTTTTACTAAACCTCATATCTGGACTATGTTAAAGAAATTTAAAGCTCAAAGACTATATCACAAATTAGGCATTAGAATTTCTAAATATCATTTAAGATACTATATTCAAGTAAACTTTTTAAAAATAAGTTTTGCTATGGAACTTGCTAATATTCTTATTAGAAAACACTTGGATTAATCCTTAATTGCTAAAGGTGAAATATGGACAATGCCACAGGAACTTGGCCATAATTTTTCTTTAACCAGCCAAAGTACAGTAAATTTCTGAGCCAAAGCACAGTAAATTTCTGAGCTAACTGTAGATATTTATGAAATATGTTTACCACCAAGATTTTTAAAGTGTGACTGTCAGTTCTCTTGCAGGCAGAGTTATAAAAAGAGCTAGACTTGAACTCATAATCCCTGGGTTAAAACTCCTGATTTGCTAGGTATGTCATTTAATCTCTGAAGGTCTCAATTTCCTCATCTGTAAAATAAGGTGGTTGGACTAGAAGACCTTTAAAGTCCCAATTACTTTTAGAATGATAATTCAGTTTTTACCAGAAGTTCTTATCTTCTGAAGGAGTATAAAAAAAATTTTTTTTACTCTGGACTATTACATTCTAAATTGGGATGTTGTCTAATATTTAAAATAACATAAAGATTATATTTTGCTGTTTAAGAATTTTCTTAAAAATAGAGAAGCAACAATAAGTCACATTGCCAAGTTTAAAATTTCTCCCTGACTTCATTTAACCTGTCATATTTTTGTTCAAAGACTTTATTTTATATTCATTATTAAAAGTTACCCTGAACTTAAATAAGTACATTCTATATGCCCCAGTCACCTTCATCCTCCCAAAATACTATGTTTATATCACTCCCCTACACAAAAATCTCTTTGATAAACACTAGAAAATACTATAGATTAAAGCTGTATATTTCAGCTTTTTGGAAGGCAATTTTTCTGGGGAAAATATATTTGGGCCAATATAATATAGCGGAAGCAGCAATGTATAATGGAGTAGGGGCAGCTAGGTGGTGAGGTGGATAGAACACTGACTTTGGAGTCAAGAAGACCTGAGTTCAAATATGGCGTCAGAGCTTACTAGCTTTGTGACTCTGGGCAAGTCACTTAACCCGAATTGCCTACAAAAAGAAGAAGAAAAAGAATGTATAACAGAGTGAGTACTTTATTTGAACCTGGAGGACTTGGGTTTGAGGTCTACTTTTGATCCTTACTAACTGTATTAGCATGGGTAAATTATTTTACTTTCCTCAGCTTCAATGTTTTAAAAATTCTATATAATGGGGATGCTAATATGTGAATACTTACAGAATTGAGGAAGATGTATTTATAAAACACTACAAAAAATGTGAGCTATACTTATATTCAACGTAGTCTGTTATTATAATAGGATGTTTTCTCACTAAAATAGTTAAAATTAAAGTTTCACTTGTCTAGGAAGATTATGTAACATAGGACATCCTATTTTACAGGATCACGGAACTAGAAGTATCCTAAGAGACATTTTAATCCAACACTTTTGTTTTGTAAATTAAAAAAATAAAGCTCATAACATACCAAGTCAATGGAGCGTTACTGAATTTAGTATCTATTTGTAAGAACACAGAATTACAGGGTGCTCACAATGCTGAAACATGAAGGTTGGGCCAGTAAAAATGGCTGGATTCTTGTGCAAGAACTAGAGGCTCCAACATATAGAGTGAAACAACAATCCTCCTTCTTTGATCATTTAAAGCCAAAATGAACTTTCTCACAAGTCTCAGGAAAACTGGTAAAAGAAAATACAGGATAAGCAAATTCAGTATAGAATATAAAGAAATTAAAAATGTGGAAATAGGTTGACAGGTAGGACATTCTTAAGTAGTGGGACTTGATAACGATAAATGATCATTTATCTAGTGCCTCTTGTGTGCCAATCACTATGCTAAGCATTTTATAATTAATATCACATTTGATCCTCACAACAACCCTGGGAAGTAGGTGCTATTTTACAGATGAGGCAATGGTTAAATGACTTGCCCATAGCCACATAGCACATAGTGTCTGAGGTCACATTTGAATTCAGGTCTTCCTGACTCCAGGACCAAGTCTATATCCACTGTGCCAAAAAGTACCTAAAGAGAATTTTCTAGAGGAAAAACAAAGAGGTTCTAGAATGTGTGAATCTCTACATTTTAAAATTGTTGTCTTCAAATATATTTTAAAATGTTTAGAGGGGTAAAATCAATCCTTTCTGAGAGACTAGAAAGGAGTTGGTAGGCTAGAGAATGTGCTGTTTTAAGCAACTGGTTCCAAATTAATTTGCATACAAATGGTAAATTTCAAAGGTGAATAAAATTTGGTGGTGAGAAATAGCGGCCGAAGTTGGCTAATTAGAAAGCCACCAGCAAGAGGTAACCACCTTCGGGAGTTGGTCTAATAAAGGAAGGGGGGAAGGGCAATCTGAAATCAAGAATTTTTCAGCCAAACTGAGCAGAAGAAAGGGCGGGGGTTGAAGGCAGAACCATATTATCTACAAAATGGTGATGTAGCTGAGGGAGCTAAATTGGGCATGGAAAGGGTTAGAACATTTGGTACCTTCTCTCAAATACAAGTAAAGGGCATTGATATCACTGTAAAACTGGGTATACTGATGTGCAGTGTGGAAGCCATGGGCAACCTTCCAAAAGTCAAGCCTAAGTGAGAAATACTTAAAAGTTTTTCTTTACAGTAACAAGAACTGGACACATAGTGATGATGGCACTATTTGATGATGGCAAGAGAAGGCATTTAATTTGTACCTAGGAGTTTGTGTTTGAGGCAATATTACATTATAGGTCAGGTTGTCTAATTGAAAATTAAGCAATATTTGAAGCATAAGTTACTTTCATTACACTCTTGGGATCTAGGCATGGATAACCGAGACATAAGCAGACTGGCCAATGAAGCCAAAACTCAAGGCACCACTCATTTGGGAAAAGCCAATTGAAGGGCAAATATAGTGCTTAAGGACCAATAATAAATCTTAAAGAATCTAGTTTTGTGTACCTCAAAACTGAAGAGCAAATATGAAAAATTACAAAATACACATTCCCGTTTACATAAGGGAGCAGCTAGGTGATATAGTAGATACAGCACAAGACTGGAAGTCAGGAAGACTGGAGTTCAAATCCTACCAATCTGTATGACAGAAGGCAAGTCACTTAACCCTTCTGAGCCTGTTTTCTTGTCTGTAAGAGAAGAGGGTTTTACTCAGTGGTCCCCAAGTTCCCTTAAAACTCTGATCTATGATCCTATTCTTAATAGATAATGTTAATGAGGGAATATGGGGGGGTCAAAGATGAAGAACTAAAGAAAAACACACAAAAAAGGAAAGAAAAATAATTCTTCAAGGGCAAAATAATGGTGATAACAGAATAAAGTAAAACAAAAATAAAGGAATTACCTATAGCCATTTTAAGGTACATGAGGAAGGCTTAAGACAGAGGAATGGATTTAACTAAGATAACTCCAAAAGAGAATTATTTTTTACAACTGAAGATTTTTTTAAAAAAATTCTTCCCTTCAAGCTTCAGAAGAAAGACAGGAAGTGGGTGATCTACAGGTTTCCAATCACAGGATGAAGAAATGAATGTTGTGGTTATTATAACCAACAAACAATTGGTACATCTCTTATGTGCAGTGACTTGTGCAAGGCAGTAGGGAAAGAAGTATAAGACAAAAAGTAACAGAAGGGGGCTTAAAAATTAGAGAATAAAGGGGAATAAGAATTTATTAAGCTTCTACCAGGTGCCAGGCACTATGTTAAGCACTTTACAACTATTACCTCATTTGATTCTCAAGACAACCCTGTGAGGAAATACTATCATGATCATCCCAATTTTATAGCTGAAGATACTGAGGCAGACAGACATTAAGTGAATTGCCCAGGGTCATACAGGTAGGAAGAGTCCAAACATGGACTTGAACCAAGATCTTCCTGACACTAGATCTATCACTCTATCCATTGAACCACCTCAAAATTAGAGAAGTAGGATAGGTGTATAAAATCATAACAAATCAAATGGTAATATAAACCAAGTGTCAAATAAGTAGTGTAGACAACATACTGGAACTCAGAAGGTGTGATCACTAAGGTCAGGAGACATTACAAAAAGTCTCATAGAGAAGGTAATATCTGAGGTAGGCCTCAAAGGAAGGTTAAAACTCAAGCAGAAGGCAGGAAGGCATTCCAGGAATGGGGAAGGTTATAAGCAAAGGTACAGAGGTAGGAAGGCACATATAATATTGGTGTGTGTATGGGAAAGGAGCCATGATAGAAAAAGAAGTCAGTTTCACTGGAGCAGAAAACTCCAGTGTAGGAAAGTAATGGGACACAAAGATACAGAGGTAAGCAAGAGCCAGCTTGGAGAGAACTTGGAGTGCTAGGCTAGATTCTGGCATTTTAAAAATGCAGGCAGAAAAAATAGATAACACATACAAACTATCATCTAGGAAGATTTATCTGGAAGTTTTGTGCAGTGGTTGGTAAGGGGTTTCAATTAAAGGCTCTAGCTTTAAAAACAGCCTCTGCCTGAGGTGATTTAGGAGACCAGCACTGTTAAGAAATGAAAGAAAGAGGATGGACAAAGATGATGGCAATGGGTTATGAAAGGGATGTATATATTGGGCATTTGGAAGGAAGGAAGAATTCCAAAGCACAGAATGTTAGCGCTTACCTAATCCAAAATGCTACATTTTAATAAATGAAGAAACTGAGCTCAAGACAGTTTAAGTTAACTTGTTCCAGATCACACTGCAGATTAAGTGGAAGAACTACAGCTGGTTTGAAGTTGACTTGAATGTAGATCTTCTGACCCCCAAGTCCAATGTTCTTGCTACCTTAGAATATTTTGCCACTCTATTTCTTTACTATACTGGTGATTATGGGGGGAGAAATAGAGGAATCAAAGATGAACATGGAAAGAAAAAAGCCAGATAGACAGAAGGAGGGAAGTTCAGAAGGGAACTAGTTTTTAATAAAAGACACTGAGTTAGATTTTAGACAATGTAGGCTGGAGTTGTCAACAGGGCGTACAACAGAGGTTTAGAAGAGAAGATTTAGAAGGTCCTGTCTGCAGGTCAAGAGTGATGTAGATTTTGGAATTTGGGGAATAGGAGCACTTGATTTCATGCCAATCTCTTCCTTTACAAAGCTTGCCATTCAAAAAAATTGAAGTAAACTAAAATGAATAGCTTTGACAATCTCATTAAATCTCTTGATAATTAGAGATACCCCAAAGTGCTGGAAAATACAGTTAGGAAACTATTTAACTTTTCACCAATTTTTTGGGAGGGACTAGGTCAGATTTCTCAAGATTCTTTCTAGATCTCATTAGCTGCATTTTCTAGAGAAAAAAGGATTATCTCATCTTCATATAAATTCCATATGAGTTCTCTTTGATTGTAAATCAAAGAATTGAACTCTACCAATAATGACATGGAGAACATGCTCCATAGATTTACTGCAGACACCTTCATATAAGTTGATCTCTATAGCTTCTAGTATTCCTCCTCCAACTTGATCCAAGTAGTCATATTTTAAAGTTGACAAGAGGTAAAATCTGTTTCACTGAAAATAAACTAAACCAAAATAAAATCTCCTGAAAAATGGGTCAGACAGTTTTTAAATACTCAATAGATATACTCCCAAAGAACCAGTGTAGAAAAAGGATGTTAAGGGAAAATAAATTTCAATTCAGAATCAATTTAAAAGGAATTTTAAAAGCAACTTATATGTACAAGGCACTGTGATGGAGACTGGGGATATAAAAATTGGAAAAAGTCCCTTACTTCAAGGACCTTGCAATCTAATAAAGTATATATGACTTTTCCACAAATAAGTATGATACAAAGAAAAGTACAATAAAAGCCAAGAGGATATCCAAAGCACTCTAGGGAAATCTGAGGAAGGAGTGATTGTTTTTGCCTGGAATGCACCTTGAAAAGAAAGAAGAATCTTTACTCTTAAATGAACAAGCAGTGAATTTCCAGCACATGGCAGAGGAAGGAGTGTGAATACACAAAAAAGAATGGTTCAGAATGGTACTGGGAAAGCTTAGGTTGGAAAGTAAAAGGCTAGGAGAGTAGTGTGGACCCCTGCTAGCAAGGTAGACTGGAGTTAGATTGTCAAGGCTTTAAATGCCTAAGGAAAGAGTTTGTAGTTTACCATATGGGCATGGGAGTACTAAAGGTTTTTGTGGTAGTGAAATGAAATGGTCAGACTCAGATCAGCATTAGGAAGAATATTTTTGGAAGATCAAAATTCAAACCAGGTCAACATGCAACTTTTGTTGGTAGATTTTCTTTATTCTAGAAACCTAAAGGCCATTAAATGCATAATCACTGCCCTGCTTGAAAGTAACTTTTTAATTTTTAGAAATGTATGTAAAATTCTGCCCGGCTGGTCTTCTTCTTAATATGAATAACACAGGTTATCTGAGTTTTTGATTTCTAGAAATAATAAACCATTTTTCAAAAACTGGTTCAGTAACTGTTAGAAACAGAATGTGTTGGGTAGGCAGTTGCTAGGGTTAAGGAAACCCAGGATGTCGTGCCACATTAAAGGCAACTTCATGTCAAAACAAAGTGCCACTGTACAGAGGCTAAGAAATAATGGACTAGAATGTTGTGTTAATGAGGCCAAACAGCCACGATTCATGAGAGATGAGATAATTCACTGCATTTTCGACATAGTTAAAGACTGCACACCTAGAAACCTTGGAAAAAAATACGATTGGTCAAAAGGGCTAGGTGGAAAAGGTTAAAATGAGTATAAATTTATCACCATGAATTATAAAACCAAGGCAGGTCCTGTGATGAGTTACCAGAAGAGCTTGCATACAGAAAGAGTAGCAAAAGTAGCTCTTCTGGCAAGAGTGACAGTGTGGTACATAGGTTACATCCCTGGCTCTCACCCCTAGCAGCTTGGTGGCCTTGAGCAGATCACTGAACAAACCTCTTGGAATCTCAGTTTCTTAATCTATAAAATGGAGATAACAATACCTTCCTTGACTTACTGTGAGGATCAAAAAATGAGATAAAGTGTGGTGGGTGGGGAGAGAATAAGCATTTACTAAGTGATTATTACATGCAGGCACTGTGCTGAACATTTTTAACTATGAGCTCCTTTGACCCTCTCAACAACCCTGAGAGGGAACTGCTGTGATTGGCCTCATTTTATAGTCGAGGAAACTGAGGCAAACAGAAGTTAAGTAACTTACTCAAGGTCACACAGCTAGTGAGTATCTAAGGACAAGTATGTGCTCAGGTCTTCCTGACTCCAGGTCCAGAACTCTAACTACTGTGCCTAATATAATGACATTATAGCTTAAAACACACACACACACACACACACACACACACACACAATGACTAATGTGATTGTTGGCTAACACTAGTGAATGTAGCTAATGTCCGTACCTAAGGAAAAAAACAACGAACAATAGCTAATTACTTATACTTTCTGACCCACAAAGCTACTTATAGGGAAAAAGGAAAGGCCAGATCCCAAATGTAAAAGTCTTTTATTTATGGTAGAGGGAAAAGCTGATCAATGCGATGTGTCTGGCTATCTAACAAGTCACCAGAATAGAGGGAATTATAGAACTTTGGGCAAAAGAAAAAGACAGATGGAAGAAGAAAGAAGAATAGGAGTGAGAAGAACAGGAAGGGACAGAGAAGGGGAAGGTAGATTATAATGCAACTGAAAAATCTCTAAGCTATTGTTACCTTAATAGTGATTCAAGTCCTTAAGCAAACCCTATACAAATCATCCATCTCACCTGTAAGCCTTCTCCTTGGAAAGCCACATCTCAGTTAAGAAACTTCGAATTAAGGACTACCTTATGGTCCAGGAAAGGAGGGCCTCCTTACCTGTGAACACAAATAATGCTCTATCCAGGAGCCATCTTTAAAGAAAATACTAAGTACTAAAACTTTTCTATAAATTCACCTAAAGTTTCTTGCCTTAATCCAAAGAAAGGTCTCAAGAATTCATATGAAAGGTACAGATTTGTGAACATGCATAAATAACAGAGGATGCAGAACTTCATGGCTTCTTTTTTGTTTATTTACATGTTCCTTTTCTGGGTGAAACATTCTAGCTAGCCGAGTCTTTTCTTTTCCAGGCCAACCTATTCAGGTCTCTTTGTTTGTGAGATCAGTCCTTCAGTCAACAAGCACTACTTAAGCATTAATTATGTGCCAAAAACAAGTTCTTATATCCTATACATCCTTTGTGGCCTATTCCTGAGGCTACAAAGAAAGGCAAAAATAATCCCTACCCACAAGGTGCATGTATTCTACTAGGGAAGATAACTTATAAATAACTTGGTATATACAAAACATAGAGTAAGTGGAAAATACTAGTTGTTGAGGGGAAATGGAAAGGCTCCTGCAGAAGGTGGGATTTAGATGAGTCTTCAAGGAAGGCAGGAGAATGAAGAGGCTGAGGTGAGGGGGCAAAACATTTTCTTGTGTATGAAGTCCTTCAAATAGATCAGTGCAGCTGAATCACAGTGTGCCAGTGAAGAGGAGGCATATAATGTATAAGAAGACTGGAAAGGCAGGAAAAGACCAAGGCATAAACATGTTGAATTAGAGATGCCTACAAGACATCCAATTCAAGATGTACAAGAGGCAACTGGTGATGTAAGATTATAGCTCAACAGAGACACCTCGGCTGGCTTTATAGATCTGTGAATCATCTTTGTAGAAAAGCTAATGAAAGGGAGCTGATGAGATCACTATAGTGAGCCCTTGAGGACTACAACAGTTCCCTGAGTTCATGATGGCCTGATAAGCCCACTCTATTGTGCTAATGGAGCAAAGGTTGTTGGTTCGGCCCTCCAGGGTCTCATACAATAGCCCCAAGGCTTTCGGGTCTTAGGTAAACATCTTAGTATTTGACAAACATCCTGAGGCAGTCATTGGGACACGCGTTTGTTAATGAAAGAGGATTGGTGAAAGTAATCACAGCATGAGCTTGCCAGAGTATGGAGCCTACGGCTGCACAACATATAAGGCTTATACTTGCTAATAATAAATGGAGCTTGTAACATCTTTGTCTCCCGCCTCATCACTGCGTGCCTGAGATCGAGACATCCTGCAGGTCGGGGGTCTCTCCACTGAATGGGCCATACCAGATCACCAAGTGAGATAATATAGAGTGAAAAGAGAAAAATGTTCAGGACAGAGCCTTGAGAGATACTCATGGTTGGTGGGCATGACATGGAGAACCAACCAAAATGACTGAGAAGGAAAGTTTAGAAAGGCAGATGGAGAGCCAGGAGAGAGTAGCATCATGAAAACCCAGAGAGGTGAGAGTATCCAGAAGGAGAAGGTGATAAACAATGTTAAATGCTTCAGACCAATCAAGAAGGATGAGGATTTGGACATCCCAGCAATCTGCCAGTGTGATGATGTCCTTTCTAAAATGTAGTTCCCAAAACTGAACACAATATATGTAGATCTGGTCTAACCAGAGAAGAGTATAGTGACGCCAACAACTCCCTCTTTCCGGACTCGGTTTCTTAATGAAGTCTCAAACTGCATTAACTTTTTTGGCTATCATGTCACTCTGAATCATCTTAAAATTGGCAACTAATTCTGCCTAACTTTACCAAATAGCTTGGTTTACCTCGTCACCATCATCAACAAGCATTTATTAAGAGCTTGCTATGTTCTAGGCACTTGTGCTAAGTGCTGGGGATACACAGAAAGGCAAAAAACTCAAGCAGCTCATAGTCTAATAGGGGAGGTAACATGTAAATTATACACAAATGATATATGCAGTATAAATTGTAAGTAATCTCAGAGGGAAAGCACCAGGATCACAGAGGACTAGGAAAGGGGTTTTGCAGAAGGTGGGACTTCAGCCGAGTCTTGAAGGAAGCCTGGGAAAGGAGGAGGCTGAGATGAGGAGGGAGACCATTCCAGGCATGGGAGACAGTCAGTGAAAACACTTCATGTTGAGAGATGAAGTCTTATGTATAACGAACAGCAAGGAAGCCAGTATCATTGAATCACAGATAAAGTGGAGAGAAATAAGTGTAATAAGATTGAAAATATAGAAATGGGATAGATTATGAAAGGCTTTAGAAGTCAAATAGAGGATTTTATATTTGATCGTAGAGGCAATAGAGAGCCATAGGAGTTTACTGAATAGGAGAGGTGACATGATCACATCTCTATCCTAACTTGAGAAGTTGATTTTTTTGAAACTAAATATAGAACTTCACTTTTATCCCTATTAAATTCCATTTTAGTCCATTTTGGCTCATTATAATCTTTTTTTTTTTTGTTCTATCTGTCATCTAACACCTGAGCTATCATTCCCAGCTTATGTGTAGCTTTGATACATGGGACATCCCTATCGTTTTATACATGGCACTGAAAAAAAGGAAATGAAAAAATTAAGCACTTATTAAGAGTCAAGGAGTGTGCTGTTGAAGAACAGAGCTCTGATTCTTGTAGTATTTATAGAATCATACTTTAAAGCTAGAAGAGGCCATAGAGATCATGGAGTCTAACTCCTTCATTTTACAGCTGAGGGTACTGAGTTTAAGAAAGGTTAAA
The DNA here is from genome assembly GCA_028658325.1 of Potorous gilbertii. NCBI lineage: Eukaryota > Metazoa > Chordata > Mammalia > Diprotodontia > Potoroidae > Potorous > Potorous gilbertii. The sequence goes on from CM053769.1 coordinate 551,509,405, forward strand.
TATCTTGCCCACCTTCATACAGCTATTAAGTATCTGAAGCAAAATTTGAACTCAGGTTTTCCTGACTCTGAGCCTAGCTCATTTTATTAACCAGCTGCCTCACTATATTGGAAACCTCCTTGCAAACAGATATATTGACCCATTAATGACTACTCTTGAGCACCATTTTTTCAACCTGCACCGATTCCACTTGAACTACATTATCAGCTAATCCATATCTCCACCTTGTCCGCAAAAAAATAGCGTAAGAAATTCAAATATTTTGCTCAAATTTAGATATTCTATATTTACCATTTCCCCCCTCATTCACCAGTCATATAACCCTGTCAAAAAAAAAAAAGAAATGAAGTTAGTTTGACATGTCTTGATAAAGTCATGCTTACTTTAAGTGAGTACCACTTTATAAAAGATCAAAAATATTCCTTTAATGATCTATTATTGAAATTCCTAGGAATTTAAATCATGATCATTGGCCTATAGTCTAGCAATTGACCTCTTCTCCTGTAAAACAAAACATTGACCATCTCCAGTCCAATAGCACTACCCTTGTTCTCCATCATTTTTTCCAAAGGTCATTGTCAGTTCCTCAATAATCATTTTTGCCACTTCTTTTACAGTGTACCTTGAGAAACTTTATCAGTGAGTTTATCTACATCAATTTATTTACAAAGCTATCTTTTGTTTATTATAATTGTTTCTTTAATTTTTTTATGTTCCTATCCTTCCTGGGCTACGACTGTTAAATTATCGTCCCTGGAATCCTATGTATCCTTTCTCTGAACTCCTTAAAATTAAATCTCCTCAAGTCTAAGATACATTTTAGACTATTATAACTTTCCCTTCTTTCTCTATCACCAGTTCTTAAATGGGGTGGTCACCTCCTCCCAAAATTCCCATCATATCTAACTCTGCAAGTAGTTCCTAATTCACCAGAATCAGGTCCAAAATAGCAGTTCCCTTATAACTTCTTAAATCTTTTTGAAAAATGGAATGATAATAAATTCTTGACACCCTAATCAGTCACTCTACTTTGGACAGAGTTCAGGATAGCTGGATAAATGCCTCCATTTCAAAATTGTGATCTCAAACTACTAATTTATTTCTTTTTTCCCAAGTAATATGTCTCACAATTTTTCTTGTTTTTCTTTCTATTCATTGGTCCTTATACAAATACTCTGTACCATATTGCCTCGATTTCCTGACATAAGTACCATTTCCTAATTACATGTTACTAAATTGCCCCTTTCATTCTTTTCCTTTTGAATAAAGCATGCCTTCCATAACCATCTTCCAGACATGAGTCCCATTCTTCCATTATGAACTGGTACAAAGAACGTCAAATTAGACTCTGCCTCAGGAGTTTATCTTATTCACTCTGTTCATTTTCCATATTTTATACATTTGTGAGGCAGCAGATTTTACAACTGTTTTTCTTCTTGGATATTGTTTCCTGTGAATTGTTGATATTCTCTACCAACAGTTTCCATTCTACATTGTATTTGCCTCTCTATGTTACTTGTTTTGAGAAAAATGTGAGCTTCTTTTTTTGCTTTTTAAATTTAACACCTTCTTCTGAAGTTCACAAGACTTCAGGTAAATATATTCCATCCCTGGTCAAGAGCCCACGGTTTCTATAGTCTTAGGCATAGTCTAGAAATCTAAATCCTATTCTTGAACATCATCTTAACCAGCCATTTACTATGAAAATCCACCTTATTTTCTGAAACCCAACTGGCAGCAGTGATGACAACACTGCACATCATACGTCCTATAGTTTCTCATCCGTGGCTTCAAAATCCTTAGGAATCCTTCTGGGTTGCTTCTAGCACCATCATTTGTCCATAAAAATCAGTGAGGACTGTCATTTTCAGGATTAACAAGTTCCAGTAGGCTGTCCATTACATCCCAAATATCTTGGGAAGTTATTAGACCACTCTATTGCTTGTCAGGTTGACAGCTACTTTGGTATCCCATAGCAAGGAGTCGCCAAGCATTAAGAGTAATGTCTTCTTCTGATCATACTGAGTGCCTTTTGTTCTACTAGAAATTCTCTGAGGGCAAGGACAGTGTGTTTCCCCTAGTGCTAACTGTGGATCCTCAGCATCATTCCTTGCGGAACAAGATGTTTCACTTTCATCCACCATTTTACAAGAAGATCCTTCAGCCTATCTCATAGCTTCAAAAGATGATCTATTCTTCACTTATTTCTCTGTTACATTCTTCTGCCTTTCAACATCCTGACAAAGATGAGTACGCCCCTCAAGCTCTTCATATTTCTTCTTTTTTTTTGTTTGTTTCCAAAAACCATTTCTACAGCCCTTCTAGCTCTAAATTTTTTTTGGTCTTATCCTTGAGAATATTCAAAAGAATGTGCCAAAATTCTGAAAGCATCTGAAAAAAGGAGTTCTCAATATTTCTGAGCAAAGGCAGCTTCACTGGAGTAACACCAAAAATGATTACTTTAAAAGGATGCATTAATGCTACTCTAGATGGTATTTTTTATAATCAGTTGTACTAGACAAGGTCTCCCACCCTGTAATGAAACTAGGGCCTGTATTTGAGCTCTTTAGATCCCCAACACTTCATGTAATGCTTTCTACTTGGAAAATACTTAGTAAATGTTTGCTAGGTCAAATGTAATTCTACAATTCTACTTTTATCTCAAACTAGAGCAATATCAGGAAAATTAGAAGACATTTCCATTTTGAAGTGGGCATTATTCAGAGGTAACTTCTTGAAAATTCTTGTCTTAAAAGAGTAGTAAATGGATAAATTATATTGAATACCTATTGTGTACACACAGAACACTATGCTAGATAGTATTGGAGGAAGGAGGAAGGAAGAGCATACCAAAGAAAGAAGACATTTATATGTCTTTATAAAGACTTCTGTCTTTATAATTGTTTTAAACTTTTGCCTTGCTGGGAATGTTCTCCCTTCCTCTCCTTAAAGTCAAATTCAAACTCTGCCTCCTCTATGAAGTCCTTTTTTGGGAAGTCTCCAACCCTAATAACCTTATGACTTTGGTATTTTGCTTTACACCTCTCAAAGGCACCTAGGTAATACTGTGTATTAATATGTGCTTGTGCCCTACCTATTAGATGACAAAGCCTTAAGGGCAGAGATAATGGCTTATCAAACCTTTTTTGCCTCTTGAAGACTTCAGCACATTGCTTAGCACACTACCAGTAGCCATTCTAACAAAAATCCTGGGTTCTTTGTTCTTTGTTCTCTCTTTGTTCTCTTTAAAAATGTACCCATTTGGCTTCAACCATAACCTTTACAGAATTGATTACCAATGTTTAACTCATACTCTGACCTCTCTTAAGTCCCACATTTTCGTAAGTACATCTAAGCAGAAATGCCAACTGTCCCTTCAAACTTAATACGATGATAAAAGAACTCATCATCCCTTTCATCTCAACCTCTCATTACAAATTGGATCTTTCTAACTACTCTATTCCTATCATCATTTGAAGTTTCCCAGGCTTAAAAACTTTAGAGCCATCAAATTTTGCACTCGTTTCTACACAAAGATAATCAGTTTTTAAGTCCTCTTGATTCTATTTTTCCCCCTCTCAAAATGTCCTTAATCCATCTCTTATTATTTCCATTGCTTTCCACCTCTCCTACCCCCATATCCGTTCAGGTCCTAGTTACCTGAATCTTTGCATTAGTCTTTCAGTTAATTTCACTCCCTCTGATTTCTCCTTCCAATATAATCTGCACACTATAAAGGCTTAATCTTTCTATCCCTTAGTTATAGCCCAAGACACCTGGAAATCACAATGTCCCCTCCCTCATGCTACCGGTCCTGATGTGAGCCTCTGCTGATGTCAATAAATAACTTTCGTGAGAAGGGATCTGATATTTCCACCAATCCTACCACCAATACCAACCACTGACCAATGCTACTTATGAGCAGATTAAACCTAAAAGTGTTTGAAACATCAGCAATCCCCAGAACATCAATCTTGCCTCTATCTTAGCCCCTAAAGACATTATCTAGGGGAGCAATCCTTGTGGACACATGACAATGCACCTACTGCTGTAGGTATCGCAGCCCTTGCCTCCTCCTAAGTCACAACTACTGAAGACCTGGAAATGAAAATGTGTGCCACCAAATTATTTGATACTTGATATAAACTACCTGATACTTGATATTGTTCAGTATCAGAAATGGAAAAGGTTTTAATTCACAGAAATGACATTTTTATAAGATATATCACTATCTGCTCTGCTGCTGAACCCTAGGACTCAGACCTTCCTATAGGGCTTCCTATAGATTGTCTATGTTGTCACTTCACTATTAAAATGTAAGTACTAAGCAGGGATTCTCTTGCTTTTCTTATTGTACAGTGAACACTTAGCACAATGCTTTCCACATAGCAAGTTTCTATAAGTGCTTTTTTCATTCATTCATTCATTTTAATTAATTCATTTGGGGCAACTAGGTGGATAGAGCGTCAGTGCAAAAGTCAGGAGGACCTGAGTTCAAATCTCACCTCAGACACTTGACTTTCGCTAGCTGTGTGACCTTGGGCAAGTCACTTAACCCCAACTGCCTCATCCTGGGGTCATCTCCAGTAATTCTAATGAATATCTGATCACTGGATTCAGATGGCTCTGGAGGAGAAATGAGGCTGGTGACCTTCATAGCCCTCCCTCACTCAAAAAAACAAAGTCAAGTGCAAGTCATATCATCATTTCTCTGATGGCATGGTCTTCTTCAGCAAGAAGGATGAACAAACACAATTAATTCATTTAATCCTAGATTTTCAGAGCTTGACCTTTTAATAATATTATTTTGTAATCATTGTGAATTGAAAATATGAAACCTGTTTAAAGGTAACCTGCATTAGGGCAGGGACAGAATCTCACTCTTTGTATATTGTTCTCCCATTTCTGTGCTTCTGCACAAGCTGTCACTAATGTCTAGAATGTACTCCTCCCTCAGCTCCATCCCTCAGAATCCCTAGATTCTTTCAAGGCTCAGTTCATAGGAACCTCCTACATGAGTCCTTTCCTAATTCTACTTGCCTCCAGCAAAAAAAACCTACCTGGCATATATTTAATAGGGGCAGCTAGGTGACAGTGGATAGAAGACCAGACCTGGAATAATACCATATATATACTTACATGGAGACAAGATGTGTCTTTTGAAAGAATGTCAATAGGGTAGGTATGGTTTCATTTTTATCTTTGTATCCTGTATCTGACCCATAATTGGGTACTTAATAAATGGTTGTTGATTGTTTTCTAAAATAATTTGCCATTCTCATTGCCAACATGCTAATGTAGGCTTTTACTTCCCTCATACATGTGCTATATTACCTGAGCACTCCAGTCAATATTGACCTATTTCTTTACTGAATTCTTAAAGTACTTCCTGCCTACACTAATTTGGGCATTTAATTGTATACTGCTGTACTGTTACTTAATTATAATGTGTATACTGTCTCTGACTAAACTGTAAGCTCACAGAGAGCAGGGACAATGTTTTACATTTAATTTGTGATTCTCTAATCTAACACAGTGTTATTTACACAAATTATGGCAGCTAAGTGGTACAGTGGACCTGGAGTCAGGAAGACCTGAATTCAAATGTGGGCTCAGACACTGAGTGGCTGTGTGACCCTGCACAAGTCACTTAACACTGTTAAGTTTCTTATAAAACTTTATAAGTTTCTTTATATAGAAGCTTCTTTATAAAATGAGGTGAAGAAGGAAATGAAAAAAAAAACCACTCCAGTATCTTTACCAACAAAACCCCAAATGAGGTCATGAAGAGTTGGACACAACTGAGTAACTGAACAATAACAAATAAATTATATCCAGACTGGAATTCAAAGCCTGTCTCTAGAATATAGTCTCACATTACATTTATAATCTTATTCCTCACTACTTCAAAATGTCCTCCTTTGACTTCAGACTTGCTGATATTTATTGTTTGCCAAACATTCCTTAAGTATTTCAGTAGTCTCTCTGCTTCTGAAATTTCTTTCATCTAGAAAGTCCTTTCCCTCCTACTTATATCCCATCAATCTATTTAAAGTACCAGAGACAACCTACCTCCTCCTTGACCCATCTGTTCCCTAACCCTATTACACAACCCTAGTTGACAGTGATCTTTTCCTTCTTGGAATGCCTAGAGTACTTACTTGTCTCTACCATTTATTTGGCTCTTAATTATATGTGACTTCCATGACACCTCTTATAATATTATTGAACTTTTCATGTCTTCTAACCTCTTTTCATCAACTAGGCTATATACTCTTTAAAGAGAAGAGATTATGTCTTTATAACCCTGTGGTATTTGATTAACTCATAACATAGGCATTCCAGCAGATGCATGGACAGGGACAAGGATTGAGAAAGGACCTATGATTCCATAGGAGTAGGAAGCTTCCCCAGGTGAAGAATTTCCTCTACAATGCAGATCAACATATTCTCAGTATCTCACATCTTAGAAAATCACCTAGAGCATTTAGAGGCTAAGTGACTTGGACAGGATCACATAACTGCAATTAAACCAACACTTATTAAGTATCTACTGTATGTAAGATGCTGTATTGGGCTGCTGGGGATAAAAAGACCAAAAAATGAAATATTCCGGCCCTCAAGGAGCTTTTCTGTTACTCGGATGGATATAATATGCACAGAAGGAAATGAAGACCTATAAGTTACCATGTAGGGAAATCCAGATAACTTAATTCGATCTACCAATTATAATTTCAGGAGAGAAACTGCACTAAGAACTGGATTGTGGGAAGTGGAATCAAAATGACCTTCCTGCTGTTGGGAGAAACTAGGAATTCTAAGAAGCAGTGGTGAAAAGAGAGTGGGAGTTCATATCAAGTAGGATTGGTAGTACGGGTACGTGAAACAACCAATATAAAGACAAGGAGAAAGAAAAACAACTAAATTGTAATGTTTTACATTTATTTTGTATCTCTACATAGTTACTCAGTAAATATTCACTCAATAAAAATACTTGGTGAATGAATGAAATTGCTAAGCTCAAAATGACATAATTGATACTGTTACCTGCAAATAATACCAGGATTAGATGCAAGATAATGTGAAAATTGAAAAATACACTTATCTAGTCTAAACCTGATTTAAATGGAGATAAAAAAAAGCCATCAGAAAAAAATAGCTGAAAAAAGGAAAAAATCAGTATGCCTTTGAGATACAGCTAAGTGATAGAAATTGTGTCACTGTAATCAGAAGAGGTAAGGCGACATGTTACCTGGTGTTTCAGACAAATGATTGCAGATTGTTGAGGCTCTAAGATTTAGCAGTGATTTTTACTATCCTATCTATTGCTAGTTAGCTCAAATATCATTAAAACAGGCTCTATGGGGCAATCACACTTGCTCTGTGGAAGAAAATTTCTTTTTATACCATAATGCTAGAAAGTACTGTTTCAAGTCTCTAATATTTGATTCAGGGCTCTTACTATTGGGACTATACTTCAAAGAACTCAAGATAGAATTTTTGTGGTTATAAAAAAACCAGAAGCAAAGTGGGATTGTGGGATGACTAAACAAACTGCAGTACAAGAACATCATATATTATTGTGACATAAGAATATGAAGAATTCAGAGAAACGTGTGAAGATCTGACACAGAGAAGAACCAGGAGGACGATATACAAAATGACATAAAATGAAAAGAGAACACCAAAAGGAAGAACAATCTTGAATAATTATAATGACGGATCTTGGCCCAAAGAGGAAATCAACAAATTAACGCCTCTCTTTTTGGTGTAGAAGTAGAAGACCACAGATGGGAAATGTTGCATACGTTGTCAGAGGGGTCACAGTTTTGGCTGGTTTTGCTTGTGTTTTTATTGGGATGTTCTGTTGTTTTTGTTCTTTTACTTTCAAGGAAGGCTCACTGTGTATATATAAGAGTGAAATCTGATTCTGAAGCCTGCTCTCTATCCTCTACAATTAAAGTATTTCAATGTCGAAGATGAAGAAGAAGAAAGAGAAGAAGAAAAGGTCCTAATACCAATGATTTTAAGTCCAAATTCCTCATTCATGTATTCAACAGCTTCTACCAAATGTCCCCTACCTTCTTTTCTAACCTCATTTCGCACTCTAGGACTTAGCACTGCTTGACACAATGCAAGATCTTAATAAAGGTTCGTTGGGTAAATGATCACTCTCTAAAACAACTCCTCCACTCCACTGAAATTGTTCCATTTATTTATGGTTTTGCTTAACAAATATTTACGAGTGTATTAGGCATCTGCTATAATGCAACGCTCTATGCTAGGTGCTGAAGAAGATAAAAGACAAATAAAAACCATCTTCCAGGGGCTTATCATTTATAAGCGATAAGACATGCTCCTGGAAAATTCTATATCCATTTTTGCTCCCATGTCTTTAGTGCTAATTCCTTTGTCAAACTTATTCTTATTTGGAGACTCAGATAAAGTCTCAGTTCTCTTCTGAAACTTTTCCTGACCATTGTGGTCTAAAGTAAGCAATCTTTTCCTGTATAAACTCCTGCATCATTTATAATCCACATCTTTTATTTGGATCTATTCAAGTTCCCTGAATGTTTCTTTTTCCAAGTATAATTACTGCGTAATCTCAACTAGATAGTAATCTCCATAAGGGAAGGGAGATGTCTCAAATGTCTTTGTATCACCCTCAGTACATATTGTAGTGTACTAAAATATCTTAATTCCTTATTATATCTATATCACTATGGGAAGACATATGATTCAGTGCTAGGTCTGGTATCTGGGCTCAAATTCTGACTCTGCTATATGCTACTGGTGTGAACCTAAATAATTTACCTTTCTTACTCTCAGTTTCCTCATTCACAAAAATAAAGGGAACCTCTATGGGCCCATCTAGCTCATTTCTATGAACTTATGAGCTATTTTAATTGTTTTAGATGTTTTACTTTGTTTGATCCAATTCTTCTGATTTGATGTTTGATGTTTGTTTGATCTAATTCACCCTACAATGCTTAGAACAGCAAACTATGTTTTCTGGTATTTTATTACTCCAGTCTGTATTCTTGCCCAATAATAACACATTTATTATAACTAAGAACTGAGTTTGTTGTCATCCAATTCACCAAAGGTAAAACTATGTTCAGTATAGTTTCAGTGTTAAGTGTATTTTATTGTATTTTAATTTCCACAACTGGTAAGTTATATTAGAGTACGTTTGATAATTCTCTGAAACAGAGTCAATAAACCAGAAAACCCATTCCCAATAACAGAATTTGGTATATAAAGTGCCTTGTGGTTTTTCAATGAAATATAAGTTGATTTTTCTTCATTTTAAATCTAAAATAGGATTCATATTGTCCTCTTCCTCTGTCATTCTATCTAAATAATGAAAATTTACATCTTGAATATGACCCTGGCTTACTCTGTGAAAGAACTAAAACTGCCCATTTCATGCTATGTGAGTAAAGTCTAAACTGACCTTTGCCCAAATTGGTCTGCTTGAAAATTAAAGTTATACACACACTCGGGTTACATGGAAATCCATATAGACTTTATGTTTATTTCAACACCAATTACTATTATTGGATATCAATATCTATAAAGTGATTTGAATTATTTTCTTAATTTCTATATGAATATCCTTACCACCTGTGCACATATTTATAACTTTAAAGCTAAGGAATCGATTACTATAGTACTTGATAAATTAAAGTTAAGATTTGCCCAAAAGGCAAAATAAAGGTGCATGATAGAAACTGACAGGCCATGACACATTATAAATAGGGGATCCCATAGGAGAAGCAATATAAAGGATGTCATCAAAGAAATGCATGATTGAAAAAAGCAGATGGCTAGCTACAGTAAAAAATCTACATGGTATCCCAAACCAGCTGAGATCTGTTGATCTCAACATGAGAGATTTCAGATACTCTGAGTGGACCCTCAGTAGTAAACTTACAGAAAGCCATGGATGAAATTTAAATAGGATTAAACAGACAATGATGGGTTCATCATAGGGAATATACACATTGATGAGCTCACGGATCCAATGAAGTAAAAGGCAGAATGGTGGGGCAGAAAGAGCCCTGGACTGAGAGTTAAGTTAGAAGAACCAATTCTGAATACTGGTTTTGTCATTCACAGTGTGACAATGGACAAGTCTCTTAACCTGCCTGAGCTTTAGTTTCCTTGTCTATAAAATCAATTAATCCTTAAGCACCTACTATGAGCCAGACACTATGATAGGTACTAGAGACATTTCATTGCTTTCTTCAAAAGGTAACTGTGGGGAATGCATGTTAGGGTTTAGAGTAAATATTATTACATTGCTTTCTATGTTCATTAAAATCCTATGCTTCTCTGAGCACTTAATTATACCTAACATACAACCAGGCATTACTAAATACTATGCCTTTTCCATAAAATCCCACTGTTAACTCTGTCTGGACTCTTACCAAAACTTAGCACACTCCCACTTCTGCTTCCTCATTCTTTCCTCATTTGGATGAACTACCAAAGAATAAACTCTTTTCCCCAAGCTTGGCAGTCCCCTCCCTATTCCCATCCCCCTCAACCCTACCTCTCCCCAATACCCCACTCCAGATCTTTACAACTCCTTCACTGTATCCTGTGGAAATCTGACTCTGTAATTAATAAACTTTCTTTCATCTTAAACCTCTTTCTCACTCCTTCCATCTTCTGGAACTCATTGCGATCTGGTTCCATTTTGATGATACTGAATGTCTGGTCACCCTTTCCAGAATTGCTAGCATTTTCATTCAAATCCCCAATTTATGGTGAGGGTGAGGGGAGGAAGGGGGAAGGAGGTGAACGGAATGCTTCACTCCATCTCAACTGCACACTGGAACGACCAAACCCTTGGTTTTGCCTTCACTCACAACTGTGTTAAAAAACTCTGAATTTTCTTTATCCGATCACAAGTTTTTACCTTTCCGTCTTTCCTTACCATCTTTTCCTTAGGCCTTACTCCTCCTAAACCTATTTTCTGTCCTCTCTGTGACCTCTATCCTTTAGTATTATGCAAGGCTTTCACCCCTGCTCTAGCTACACTTTCCTCCTTTCCTAACACTGACCTTTTAGGAAACCAGCTAAACTCTACTCTTGAGTTCTACTACTTTTGAGTTCTTTCTTCCCTTGTCCTTTCATCAGTCACACTGAGACAAATCTCATCTCTGAATTAGTTCTAACATCTGCCTCCTTTCCTTCAATTCATGGAAATTACAAAACAAGCTGAGTCCACCACAAATTTATGCTACCTAATCTTAATTGGCTTCTTGCTAGAGTAAGACAATCCCTACTTACTTCTCCCCAATTGATTAGTGATTCTCTATTCCACTTAAAACAAGTTTTTCCAGATATTTTTTTCTTTTCTCAGGCCTCTCATGTCATGCTTTCTTCTCATCCTCTTGGTATGAATCTCACCTCATATTTCACCAAAAAAAAATATTCAATAATTTACTGAGGTTTCCTCTTCTTTCTTCCCATTCATCTCACATCCTTGTAACAAATCATACCCTCCCTATTTCCTCCTTTATTCAAATCTCTGATAATGAGGTGACTTTTCTGTTCCCAAAGGGTAGCTCCTCTTTTTGTACCTCTGATTCTATACCTTCTTTTTTCTCCAACAAATTGTCATACCATCACCCCTATTCTCTAATCTTTTATATCAGTCATAAATTTATATTAAGTGCCTACCGTGTGCTATGTACTGCTATGTACTATTATGCTAAGAACTGGTGATACAAATATGAAAAAAAAGACAGCCCCTGCTCTCAAGTAGTTTATAATCTAAAGAGAGAAGACAATACGCAAAATGAAGCTGAAAACCAAGGTGGGTAGGTCTGAGAAAGAAGCACAGGAAAATGGTGGAGTCCATTCCATGGTGTGTAAGTAAAGATGATTCAGTTTTGCAGGATGAAAACTTTCCCAATAGGGCATTTTCCTAGTCCAAGGGGCACAAGCTGGTGAGGAATGATGAGATGTTTGGTCTAGAAATCTTCATTAAATGGAGGTTTGGGGAAGAGTTCTTTGCTTTACCTTCCAGCCCTCTCATCAAAGGGGCAGAGGGTACCGAAGGTACTAGGGAAGAGTGAATACCAAAACTGATGCAATCTCACAGTGATGGGGCGCAAGGAGTCTAGTCCAAGGAGAGCAAGCTGGTAGAATATGAATTTCTCCTTATCTACCAGTTCCTTCCTTGTTGCCTATAAACATGGCAATGTCTCCTTGATCCTAAAAAATCCCACACTAGATCTTACCATGGTCAACAGTTATTTCCAATATTTCTCCACCCCTTTCTAGCTAAACTAATTGAAAAAGCAGGCTACAATTGGTTCCCGCATTTTTTTCCTTTCACTCAATTCTGAATTGTTCACAGTCTGGCTTCTGATCTGATTATTCAATTGACATGATATACTCCAAAATTATCAATGATCTTTTAACTGGCCTCCTCTGTATTTTCATCCTTCTAGATCTCTAAACAGCATCTGACATTGTTGACTACCTTCTCCTGGATACACTCCCTTCTCTGTGTTTTTAATGGCTGCTCTGTTTTGATTCTCTTAACTGTCTGATCATTCCTCAGTATGTTTTGCTAGATCTTCATACATGTCACCCTCACTAATTGTGGGTGCTCCCCAAGGCTCTGTCCTGGGCCCTCTTTTCTTTTCTATCTATTCTCTTTCACTCAGTGAACACATAAGTTTCCCTAGGTTCAATTATCATCATTATGTATCAGGTTTACAGCATATGTGACAACCTAAACTCCTTTATCTTATTCTTTACATATAGTCAGGTGCCAAATTTTGGACTTTTTCCCCCTTGCAATATTTCCAACTTCTGTTGTCTTCTCAGTGCTCACAAGATCACCATCTTATTTCAGCATCTCATTACTTCTTGCCTAGACTTTGGCAATAGCCTTCTAATTGCTCCTCTGACTCAAGCTTCTGCCTACTCCACACAGCTGCCAGAGTGATTGCTCCTAAAGCATATTTTTGAACTTGTAACACTCCTTCCCCAATAGCTCCAGTAGCTCTCTATTACCTTCGCTCTTACCAGATCAAATATAAAATCCTTCAGAATCTCAATCTTTTCTACTTTTCTAGTCTTATATTTTACTCCCTTCCACACACTCTACAAGCTAGCTGTAAATTGCATTAAGGGGGCAACTACCTCCCTCCATTATGACAGGGATATTTCCTAATACACCTTCTACTTCTACATGTAAAATATGATCCTAGTTAAGCTAATATTCAGAGGGCATATGTACAGCGGTGGGCAGATGTACAGATGTGGACAGAAATTCATTCTTTCCATAACTCTCAATGGAAAGATCTAGAACTTAATTCTAATGGCACCGAAGGTATGCCTGAGGTAAAACAAAATAAAACAAAATAATCTAAGGAATATCTAGGATTTGGTCTGATATAGCTAGAACTCCAGAGTTTTTCTCAAGTCCTGGCCCAAACACAGGAGTTTATTAATAATTATTTCACCTGGTCAATAAGGTTTTCTAGCACATTCAATTAATCTATTTTTTTTAAAAAAGGTAATATAGTAAATAGATAACCCTGATCATAAGCAGACTCTATACAGCAGCAGCTCAGTTATATGGGTTAATAGCTTTTAGTTACACAGTGGAAGTGCTGAAGGCAAGAATAGACTTGTATAGATCATATAAACTTCTAGTCAGAACTCTTTCCAATATAAACAACTCTAGCAATTTGCCTTACATATTTTTTTTTATCATATTGTGCTTGGCAACAAACAAATATTCAATCTAGTGACCAGACCAGCAACTAAAGTGTCATCTTTGAAAGACACCACATAAAAATATAAAATTATTTATCTGATGTTTAAACCTGAAAGGAAAAAAAATCATCCTCTAAAACCACAGAAAGGGTGGTGATGGTGGGATGCTTCAGAAGTCCCTGAAACATGACAGGTTTATTTTTTTAAGTGGGATATTCTAGAGGTAATTCTGAGAAAAAAAAATGGGCTAATCAGCAATACTCAAGAATAATCAACTTTGGGATGCTGTGATAAAAATGTAATTATAAATCCCTAATCCCAATAAATTTAGAACAGAAGTTAGACTAGGACACAGAATAATAAAAACCGGATCTCAAATCAGGATGTGAGTTTGAATCACAACTCTGCTACATACTACTTATGTGACCTCAAGCTAGTCACTTCATCTCTCTTGCCTCAGTTTCCTCATCTATAAAATGAGATTGGACTATGATCCCTAAAAGCACTCTCACTTCTAAAATTCCAATTATACTAGATAATAATCTAGTATAAAAAAAAATTCTACTTCATAGGCTAAGAAATAGTACTGGAAAGGACTTTAGAGGACTGCTTCAATCTCCTCATTTTACCTACGAAGAAACTACGGTACAGGGAGATGACATGACTTATCCAGTAAAGCTAGCTAATGGTCAACTACAGCAAGATCGTCTGACTTCCACAGCACTGTCTTTTTTTACAACAATTTACTGCTCCAATAGTTTTAAAAACTGACATTAAGGAAGATAGAAAATTTCAAAACATCCTATGGAATCAAAGTTCAGTGGGTTAATAATCTAGTCTGCATCAACCAGATAAGAAAGGCATTAACATGTGTCCTTTTTCCTTGCCTGCTTTATGGTCACTGTTAATTGTGACTAATAAAAATAGGTTTTCAGAGCAATTTCTGAAAATTATTTCTTTATTTCTTTGTTCAAGAAGGCAACTTTTGAGTACAAGATCATCAAATACTGTTGGGTCATGAGAACTCATGATTTCCAGGTTCAGTGGGGTTTCTTGTTATTTAGGTACACCAAGATTTTTATACATGTAAAAAAATTATAAAATAACTGAAGTAGGAAACTATGTCTTCCCTGGATCCTCTGTAACTGTTGCTTCCATTGTTTCCCCCTTAATGTTACTTTTCCGAAAGGCCAGTTCTTAGACATCTCTATTCTCTCTTTTCATACTTTCCCTCTTGTAAACTTTTAAAAAATTCCCTGCTTGTTAACTATCCTGACAAAAAGCATTTAGTTTTACAGCTCTCTAATGTGCTTAACTATAGTAGATACTATTATGCAATACATCTTAATTAAACTTTGTATATATTTCCCTAGATCCTAGCATAGTGTTCTGTGCTATGTACTAAATTCGTGGTTACATACATCACTTGATCCTTTTACAGTTAAATACTTTCCATAAGCCTGCCACTGACCCCATCAGAAATAACAAATGGAGACAGCCATATTCCATAGCTGTTTTGGTGATACATTGCCTTTGCCACACCTACCATTTCTCTGCAGAACACTTTTTTTATTTCAGTAACTGAAGCAATCACCAGATTCCCCTACACATACATACGTGTGTATGTATATATATTATATATTATCACATATAATAAAGCATGTTATATATGTTGTATAATGTAATAAATGTATATTTTAATAATATATATAACAGATTATACTGATTATATACAGTGTATCATGCAATATATAATAGTGATATTATATATACATGTATGACATCTATTTCACTTCTCTTATAGACAATACTGTTATGCTGTTACTGTATCTTTAAGAGTCAAATGGAATGTTGCAGAAAAATCAGTTTATGCTAAAAGTAGGTTGAAAAAATGTCTTGCTATGAGTGGTTTCTTCCGTTGCAGTCATGGATTATGTGCCTGTATTTTGTTCTTTGAGGATTTATGAGGAATGTGTGGAGAAGACAAAGAAAAAGATGATGACAAATTTTTTCATTGTCAGAACTGTCTTAATTGGTATGTTTATAAAGAAAATTCTATTAAAAGTTTGTACGGAGCAGGTAAGTATACTACATTATGGAAAGACGTTCCCATTATGACTGTTAAGGACAAAGAAAAAAGGACTAAATTAGCTTATATTCTCAGGGAGTAAATTTAACCCTTAACTTAAGGAGAAACATGAAGAAGATTCTTAAGTCAGTACCTAAAGTGAATTGAATTAAGTGGAGTCATCTATTGTCATACTAAGGGTTTGAGATAAAGCTAACTGTGAACATTCTCATAGCCAAAATTTTCTAAAGAGTTATCTGTGTTTTTATTATTGGATTTATTGCTAATAAATTCTATATGAGTACTATTAGAAAAGCAGATTTCTCCAGGTCATTGAATAAATAATACTGAATGAACTGATGCAAAGGTTTGAGTCAACTGGTTAATGAGAAAAAATTGTAATTTTACTAATAAAAACTATCCAATTTCCTTATTTGAGCTTTAGACCTCAAAATGATAAAAATTAAATATAGCAACAAGTCAAGCTGAAGGGTTACAGACAAATGAGTACTTGACCCGATCTAACGTCTGTGTGTGTGTGTGTGTGTGTGTGTGTGTGTGTGTGTGTGTGTGAAATGGGTTATATGATAGAAAGTTTTATCAATATACTAAAAAAAAAGCTACTTAGTAAGACTTGTAATTACTGTTAATAATAACATTGCCAGAATATCTCAATGACCAGAATGATCCATGGTATGGCTATATATTGGCATCTTTGATGCCAACATACTTCCAACTATTTAATAAAAGTTTTTTTTTCAAGAAAATGATGCTTTTTGTCAATTGGCAATCTAGATGTGAAAAGCAAAAATGCATTTATGAAAGTTTACACAAACTTTCAAACCAACATTAATGTCAGATTCTTTCATTATTCTATATAACTGCTGCACCCAACAGGAGCAAGAAATTATTACATAAGAATTAACATATAAATCCATTAAGAAGGAAATATTGAAATAAGTAGTGCTTTCTAGATTCCTGGATGCCTTACAGGGACTTGATTGTGTTTAACACCTCAGAGTTAACTGTGGAACTGTTAACCCCACAGAACTTCACTGTCTATCTGGCAGGCTTCTGGACTTAGAGACAATACACTAAGCAAAACCAAGATAGCCCTGTGGATCCTGAAATCTATTCCAATGAAAATAGTGTGGTATCCCTGTAAGCATATGGTAAATTGCAGGTGATAAATATTCAGAGCTTACTACTCCAAGAGGATGTACATTTCTTGTATATAGAAGGTATCAAGAAAGGTTTGGATAAATTCATGGATGACAGATGCATGCATAAAAGGTAGTTAAGGAGAATTCAGAGGTGTTTTGTTCATTTTTCTAACTGTTTAAGGTCAATAAAAACAATAAGTTCCTCAATCCAACCAAATATGGATTTTCATGTTCTTACAGCATTAACATCAAGCTAAAAGTTGGGTGGTTTCAAACATCTCTCTGTGTGTGTGTTTGTGTGTGTGTGTGTGTGTGTGTGTGTGTGTGTGCATGCATTACTTTGGAAAATATTATAAGGAAAATATGCCAAGACCAAATGTGAGAATTAATCACATCTAAAACCTCAATTACTTCTTTTTTATGTAGACACATGAAACATAAATCAATCTGTTACCATTTGGTTCTAATGTAGGTATCCACAAAACCAGATTGAAATAAATCAATAAGTACCTCATTCCAAAGTTCAAAGTACTTCATAAAAATGATTTGCTTAATCTTCTCACATTACCTGAGAGAGGATCAACTATCAATTTTTCTCTTCCAAAATCCTAAGTCTCATTGGGCAAGTCAGTGTGAAGCTAGAGATGAGAACTCATCCAGTACTCACTCTACTTTGTGTCTCACCAAATAGCAAATTAATTGAAAAGAATTTATTACACTATTTTTTCTGTATATGAAAGGGATTAGCAGTCTCTCCAAAACTGTAAGATAGTTTAACTAGGACATTTTATTTCAATGGTAAAAACAAGAAATATAGGTCAGTAGCTAGTACCAGGAAATCTGATTATTTCACTTTTCTGAGTTAGAAATGTCACTCCTTATAATTTTTCCTCTTCAAATCTTGTTTGGAATATTTGGTAAAATAAATTTTAAAATTTGCCACTACTGCTGAACTTAACAGTTTAACCCCTTACACATATTGTCAACACGAAAAACTGAAATGTTATTAATGGAGTGCCAAAGTCAAAATTCTCTAGTTCCCCATACATACTCACAACCTTTGGATTACCTTTAACTCTTCCACATTTTGAAAGCTGAATATTCCAACCTTTACATAGTTTAGTAGAGTTCTAGGACAGATTCAAAGCATCTGATCTGGAGCTTGTGCTTTGAGGTAGGAAGGAGGACATTCATTCAAAGGCCCTTTGTGAATTCTAAGACAGTCAGAGTATGAAGAAAGGGACAGATAGGATACGTTACAGATTTCCACACTTTCAACAGTCTTTCTCCAAACTCTCAATTCTCTCATGATCAGAAGTATCTACAATGAAATGTAAGTTCAGAGATCAGGATACTAGTCAATAAACAAGTTATAGGGAGATAAACCTCCTGTACAAATAAAATCAGTCAATAAATATTTACTGAATACCTACTATGTGTCAAACCCTATTGAGAAGTAGACCTGGTTCTTACTGAATAATTATTAACAAATAATTGCTAACAAAATCATGTCTTTTGTTTGCATATGCTTTTAAAATATTTTCATAAATTTATTCTTTTATTTCATATCTACACACACACACAAGTAGAAGCTACAAAGGACAAATATCTTTTGTAACTTGAAAAACTAATAGAGATATATGGTAATGCTTCATGAACTTACTGTGACTTAACAACCTTTAAGGTTTTTTTCATCTCCAAGGTTCTATGATCTAGGGAACAATGGATGACTTTAGGGGTCTTTGCAGGTTACTTATTTTTAAACTATTGTTTTAAAATCTCACTACTGACAAGTTTATTAAAAGGCACAAAATAAACCTTTGAGAAATGTTGTATTGTACCAATTATTCACCTCAATAAAAATTCTGCTACATTATAGAAAATTTGGCAGTGGACATTTGGCCAGGGTATACCAATTTGTCCTGATACATGTATAATATTAATTCAAATTTATATTGCACTTTAGGATTTGAAAAGCATATTCTTTATAATAATTCTGTGAGGATAATATTTCAAATGTCACTATCCCTATTTTCATAGATGAAGCAACTGAGGTTATAACTTTTTCAACATCACACAAATAGTAAGTGCCAGAGCTGAGATTTGACCCTCAGTCTCTCTTGACTTGACTCCAGATCAGAAGAATTTTTCCATCATATCAATCTGTATTTCTATTGCATGGACCAGGGATCTCTAAAGTGAGGGATGGGGCATAATGACAAGAGGATTGTGACTTGACCCTAAGGGGTGGGTGATCAAACAATCAAAATATGGGAATATACATTTCATTCAACTTTCCCTCCACAGTCAATCATGGGTTTGTCTCTAACACAACTACAACATCCCTTTAACACTCTTGCATTCAGCTTCCTCCCATGGCTTGCCTTTTATATCTGCACTGGCATGGGGTCCCTCAGGGTGAAAAGGACATAACCTAATCTGACACAATTACTCAGCCAAATTTTCAATAACAATCCTCATCCCAAGAATCACTACCTTGCCCCCTCAATCAGTACCAATGTGGTCTGCACTACAGAGAAGTGAACAATGAGTCAATTACCCTTATCTCCCGCCTCTCACATCTCTTATTTTTCAATGGGAAGGAGTAAACAGCACAGGATAAACAGGTATAAATAAGTTGTAATTACATAATCTTTCCCTTCAAACCCATTCCTCTTCCAAATTTCTCTATTTCTATGGATGGTGCAGCCATCCTTCCAGTCCCTCAAGTTTGAATTCTCCTCCTTAGTCTAGATGCCTCAATCAAAAAATTCTCTCCCACTACCCACCTCATCCCTTGTCCCTCTCCATGGAGATTTCTGAATCATACTTTACTGAGAAAAGAGGGTCGATCTGCCTTGAGCATTCTCCATGTCAAAGCTTTTTATGCCCTTGACCTCATCCTCTTCCATGTCCTTTGGCAGCTTGTACTCTCAATTGTCCTTTCTCTAGTTTTTCTTTTGCTTTATCTACTGATTCTTCCCTGCTGCCTATAAATATTCCCAGAGCTCCTCATCCTTAAAATATCTCCTTTCAATCCTACTATCCTCTGAAGAAATCATCCTATATCTCATCTAACCTCAGACCTCACTACTCAATGAAACTGCTCTCTCCAAGGCAAATACTCTCTTAGTATTTGCTGAAGTCCCTTCCTTTTGTGGCCTTCTGAACATCTCTGCGACATCTGATATAGGATCTTCTCTTCTATCTAATTTTTATGACACGTTTGGCCAATCCTCAGTCTTTTTTTTACTAAGTCATCATCTACATGCTATTGCTCAACTCTGGGTTATCTAAGCTTCCATTCTGGCTCCTCTTCACTTCTCTCTCTGTCCTTTATTCTCAATGATTTAATCTTCTTCCACTGATTCAACTACCATCTCTGTGCAAATGACTCCCAGAGCAATACAGCTAGCCTCTCTCCTGGGGTCCAAGCCCTCACTACAAACTACCTATTGGATATTTCCTAAGGAATATCCAATCTGCCTCTCAAACTGATTGAGTTTAAAATAAAACTCATTATCTTCTTTCCTGCCAAACCCACTCCTTTTATTAACTTCTCTATATGTTCTCTATGTTGCAGGTACTACCACTCTTTGAGTCACACCAGTTCACAACCACTGAGTCTTCCTCAACTCCTCTTCTCTCACTCTCAATATTCAGTAGGTTGTCACACGTTGCCAATTCTAACTCCACAACATTTCTCTTCCTCTCCATTTGCATGGGAACCATCTCCTTGACTCCAGACTCTCTTTTCTCCAGTAGATCTTCAACACAGCTGCCAAACTGATAATCCCAAAGCATAGGTCTACTATGTCACTCTCCTACTCAGGAAGTTTGAGTAGTTCCCTATTGCTTCTATGACAAAATACAAATTCTTCTGTTTAGTATTTAGTCCTTCAGGGTCTAATACCAGCTAACTTTTCCAGGCTTATAACACATCATTCTCTTTCATGCATCCTCCATTCCAGTCAAACCTACTTACAATGTCCCTGCAAAGGACATTTTACTTTCCACCTCTAGCCTTTGCATAGGCTGTGCCCTGTCACTAGAATATATTCTCTCCTTCCTTTTACCTCTCGGAATCCCTACTTAAGTGCTACCTTCTTCTTGAGACCTTTCCCTATCATTCCCAGTTGTTAAAGATACCACTCTGAGATTACTTTGTCTGAACTTTGTATATAGTCTGTACTTACATTTCTCTATATATTCTGTATACATTATTTCATTCCCCCAAATATAAGCTCTTTGAGGACAAGTACTATTATACTTTTGTTTTTGTGTATGTAGCACCTGACAAAATGTCTGGCACATAATAGATAACTTAATAAAAACTTATTGGCTGAATGGGCAGGGAACAAGTTTGGTTCCCTGGTCAAGCTTCTACCTGGTAAAGTTTCAAGAACTATTTGTAAATAATGCTCTCCTAGGTGGAGACAGTTGGCCTAAACAATAGTCGGAGAACTCTGGGGGTGGAAGGAACTTTAGAAGTCATCTAGTTCCATTCCCTCATGAGGAAACTTGAGGTTCAGAGCAATTTAAATGATCTTGTTCAGTTTATACATTTAGCAATTACAAGAAATGGATTTATACTCCAGATATCCTGACTTCTGGTAAAGTATTTGTGCAAACAAAAGATAACCTTATTAATAATCGGAAGTATTGGTCTCTTCACTTATTTAGGCTTTTCTTTGTGGTATTCTCTTAATTTTCTAATATTTTCTAATAGGATTGACATTTTCTATGGAATCATATTAACCTTAAAATAACACAAAACAAATAACTATATCCCTTTTGGTGTAAATTTACACTACATGAAGCAACACAGTTTCCAGATGTCACACACACTTGGGACATGCTAAGGAACACAAGCATGGAATACAGCTCCACAGAACCGAAATACAAGTTGGTGAGTTCCAGTAGTCAATAGAACAAAACTGGGAAATAAACAACCTACCAGTCTCTGAATAAATATACTATAATTCCTTGAGAAAATGAAATTCATCCCCTAGGATGCTCACACAGTAGAGTTGGAGGGAGTTTAGAATCTGCTACTACTTGAAAAAAACCTTAATAACTGCAGCAATTTCAGTGATAGGACAGCAAAACAGAATTCTAAAAGAGAGGGCTTTGTACTCTACTGACACAAATAATCCTCTGTACTTCAGTTATGGTCAACTCAGCTACAAAAATTCAAATGAATAGGTTTCTTGCTTTCAAAAAAAGGAAAGACTCCTGTTGTAAAAGTTTAGAATTGGATGTTAACAACTTTAGGTGACTTGCCCAAGCACAAACAGGTAAGTTGCAGAGACAAGATTCAAATCCAGGTCCTTTGAATACAAATTCAGTGCTTTTCCCAAGTTGCCATGTCTAGAAAAGGGAAAAGTTCCTCTCAGAAATTGTATAAGCATGCACGTTTTAATAATCAAATTATTATAGTATACTTTGAAAGATTACAGAGTTTCAAGAGTTAGGACCTCAGAGGCCATCTAGTATAACTTGTATCTGTAAAAACAATCCTCTTGGTAATATTCAACAAATGGCCACCCAGACTTCACAAGAAGATCTTTAATGAGGGTCAATTCATTGCTTCTCAAGGAACCATGGGACAACTCTAAATGGTAGGAGTGTTTTCCTTGGGTTGAGCCTAAAATGATTCTGTATTCAATTCAATTCAATCTTCAATTCCATTTCCACCCCCATCCCATCCCACCCCCATGCCGTCCTCTGAGGCAGAACAGAGTAATATGATTCCCCCTTCCACATAATATAGCCTTATCAATACTTTGAAGCCCCTCTCAAGTCATCTTTTCCCTAGGTAAAACATTTCCAATTCCTTCAGCAAATTCTTGACATAGTTCCTAGGTCTTAGAAGCCGATCCAAAAAACAGAACTGCAAATGGGAGAACACTGAAAGGAATAGTGAAAATACTAGTATTGTCATATCCAAGAAACCTAGAAGGAAATGAAATGCTGAAATACCAAATCAAAGTTCTAGAGCAGAAAAGATGAGAAAGGAAGAAGCTTGGCAATACTGAGAATAAGGGGGGAAGCACTTAGAATTGCCAAATTTGGAAGCAAAAAAGGATCATAAAAATCTTCTATTTTAACACACTTAAGAGAAAACTTGTGAGAAGCCCAGAAAAATGTGAAACAACTTCATTAAGGTCTCAGGGGAAAGCTATTAAGGTAAAAATCCATTACCATCAAGTAATAAATTACCACACCATAAGACTTTTCTGCCTTTAAAACAAATTATGTACAAGTGGATTTCACATTAATTTTAAAATTTTGAAAATTTAAATGCAGAACATTAAAAATTTTAAAAGAAGTATATTCTTACCTTAAAATAAATGTAAAATCAAATATCTCTGTAGGCATAGGAGAGTGACATCAATACAAATGACATCACAAAAATTAAAACTAAATATATCTTAAGGAATTACTAAGTTACTCATGTGAAAAACATTTTTGAATCAGCTTTCTCTGTACACTTGGATTATCATGTTAAGAGCAAAACCAACAATTTAAGCAAGCTATCAATTATTCAAACAATCTATCAATGAAAAAAAGGGGGAAATGGATAAAGGAAAAGACACTGACACTATCAACATTTCCTATAAAGTTTATATCTATATAAATAATGCAAGTGCAACATGGGGAGGCCAACAAAGCCCAGGAACCATCACAAACAATTAGCAAACAAACTAGCAAACAACTAGCAAACAATTTATATCCTCACCAAGCAGAGGGATATGGCAGCCAAAGGCAACACGGATTTAGGATATGAACTCATTTGAAAAATCTTGAGAAGAATGGAGAAAGATGATGAACAATATTAGCTCAAAAAACAGCAAGAAACGAAGGGAAAAACAAGTTTACAATTGAAACAAATTATCCAGAGATCATTTAAGAATGAAATTGGAAGTATGATAGAAAGCAGAAAATATGGGTCTGAATTTTAATACCAAACTATTTTCTCCATCAATGACAGAAATACCATATGTGCACTCTAACACCATAATCCTTAATGTGCTATATAAAAAATGGATATGTCACTAAAGAAAACAAAGAAGTGATGAGCAGCTAGATAAGACAAAGGACATCTGGATTCAAGGCTTCTCTATTATTCTCAAGATATCTGTGAGACCTGTATGACCTATATCAGACTGCATACCATCTCAGGGAGAAAACGATAGAATCTGAAACACAAAACCTAAAAAATGAATGTAAAAAGTCATTTTTATATGTAATTGGGAAAAAAGTAATTTTTTTTTTTAAAAAAGATGTCTGTGAGTGGAGAAGACAAATTGTTGAGGGAAAAAAACTACACAGTTAATACCAAAAAGGGAGATAAAAAAAAAGTAACAACTACTATTACATATCCCACATTCTCATTTTTATAAAATCACTGAAAATAATTTACATTTGTATCAAGGGCATTCTTGATGAAAATATGAGAAAAGAATTGGTATATTCTGTAAATGGTCTTCTAAAGCAGACTACAATTTTCACCATAAAATGGGCTGAAAGTTATGAAGAATACAAGATCTCACTATGCTTGTTGTTTGCTGATATATAAGACGCATTTTATTCACAGGAAAAAAAAACATTTCCTTAAAGCCTTCTCTGCAACAAGGTGTTTCTCATGAATAAGTTAAGATCACAAAAGATTACTAGATAGAATCAACAACAGAGAGAACCTTGAGGATCTGATTATCACTATCAAATGAGGTATAAAGGAGATGTATGTTTGCCAAAGGTGTTTGTAACATGCCCAGGGCAAAATTCAAATGGAAGAGAATCCTTATGGATAATGAGGTCCTCCAGATGTTGCAGTTTTCTGATGACATTGGACAGATTACATCAAGCCCCAAAACACTACACAGTCTCCTAAATAAAATTCAAAATGATACATAGTTTGGTCTGTATGAGAAAGCCCAAATGTATGAAGAATGCCTATTGTCTAGACTATGACATGAACTGGCATGGAGATCCTACACAGCATGTTTATTAAGTATGTTCATGTGCTTGTGTGTGTGTGTGTATAATATGTATGTGCGTATGTATGTATGTATATATGTACATGAGAAGGTGGCACACTGATTAGGATAGAGCACTGGGCTTGGAATCGGTAAGATTTGAGTTCAAATTTGACCTCTGACACCTACTAGCTATGTGACCCTGGGCAAGTGGCAGATAGAAATAGCTTGTAACACAATACCAAGGAGGAATTGGATATATAGACTATCCAACTTACCATCAAAGGCACATATGACCAAAAAAGGTGATATAGGAAGAGAAACAATAGATGGACAGCTATGTACTTTCTTGGTATCCATGTAATATCAAGAGAACAAGAGGAAGTCCCTGAGAATGTAATCTAGAACTAGCATGGAGACTTTACAAGAAGACAAAGATCAAAGTCACAGAAGATAAGAGGGCAAGAATGGGTTACAATCTATGTTGATGTGGTTAGTACTGACATTGATAAGATCACATGTGCATTGAAATATTAGTTAGAATTTAAGCCATCTGTTGTATTTAAAATTCAATAAAACAAAAAGACAAAATACGCTTAAATTGGCAAAGGATTTCACAGACTATCGATTCTAAATACTATCATGACAAAGAAGGCAGGAAATGTCTTGTTATAGGGAATTTGTAGATCAGGGATTTAATTTTTGTGTAACTGATGTTTTCATAGCATCATCATCCCTACAGTTAATTATCATGCTGACCTAGAAGAGAAATATGTATATGTTTAAGTATGCATATATATACATACATATATATATATTTAGAGACATAAGCTTTCTGAATAAGGGAAGAAAAGACTTTGGAACCCCAATTTAATCAGCTGTATAGGTCATAAAGCCTAATTTAAAATACTTTGCTTTCCTCTTCAAAACTGATTTTTATATCTGGAATTCAAATGAATATAATTTTTTGCTATCTCAAATTGTGAAAGTCACTATTTGCATATATGTATTTCCCAGTTCATCTGAAATATTTTACTTTTCCCCACTGAATTATTTGCAACCCAGCTTGGTAAAAATTCACTACAAATTGCTTCTTCTGCTCTAATAAACTGAACAAAATAAATCTAGCTGATGGTGACCATTACCAGATTCTTCCCTAAACCCTAAAATATTATAAGGTATTTTCACTATTGGATTATCTCTATGACTCCTTCCAGATCCCAGAAAAGTAAAAAATATTGAGTTATTTTG
Organism: Potorous gilbertii; assembly: GCA_028658325.1. Lineage (NCBI taxonomy): Eukaryota > Metazoa > Chordata > Mammalia > Diprotodontia > Potoroidae > Potorous > Potorous gilbertii. The sequence goes on from CM053769.1 coordinate 551,535,618, forward strand.
TCCATTCTCTCAATAAATTCATATCCTGATGTCTCTTTGGCACCTTGAAGGTTGTGCCAGAAGGACTGAAACTCTGACAGGTACTACCAAAGTGGAAAGGCTTTGAATATAGGCCCAGACATGGACTATGTATCTGGCTTATGAATACCAGCCTGGCTAAATCCAGTATAATTCATCCCCAGAAGACTGACCATGAACTGACTTTCATTCAGCCAAAGCAACTTATGAAAAGATCTAAGCCCCAAAATCTGTGAGTGTTGAAGAATTGAAGGAAGTATTCTGTCCACTGAATAGCTTCCCAGGGAAGAATAAGAATCAGTCACACTAGTGACCCTTCTGAGTACATCACAACATTCATAAGCTTGAGGTGTTTAAAACACTGCACAGTACACAGCAACTGTCTCTTTTTACAATGGAGGAGAAGTGAGGCTGGCGATCTGCAAGCCCTCCCTCACTGAGATGTTAGTTTTTTTACTGTCATCATCTTGCCAGTTCAGTGAGTGGCTGCAAGCTAAGGGTTTTCTGAGCACCAGACCTTAAGCTGCCCGTTTGTTCAAAGAGCATTAAAAAAAAAATGGTTCTTGCTATAGCAGGCAGGATACAAAAGATGATCTGCCTAAGGGGGATTTTGTATTGATTTCAGGGTTCTCTTGTCTCTAGTTCCTTCTAATTCCGCTGGGCTAACTAGCTGCCTGGCTTTGACGTTCTGTCTTATCCGACTTATGATTTCTACATAATCCTGGACTCAGACTTTACTGGGAGAAGGTCAAAGCCAAAGGGTCTTTGACTTTCCACTACTATATCTCCTTCCCAATTGCCCCCTCCCCTGTTCTGTATTTTCTGTTCAGGATAACGTGTGTGTGTGTGTGTGTGTGTGTGTGTGTGTGTGTGTGTGTGTGTGTGTATCTCTCCCTTGTGCTCCTGGCCCTAGCTTCCAGTTCTGTGTATTTAATTAGAAAATGCCAGAATTCCAAAGGACCTGTGTGATTCTGTAATAAATCCTATCTATAACATGCTTGACAAGTGATCATCTAGTCACTGCTTAAAGTTCTCTAGTGACTAGGGAGCTCATAATTCTGTTTTGGGGCCAGTCAAATGATCAGGAAATGTTTTCTTAAAGGTAACCTAAATCTGTTTCCTTGTCACTTGCACCTATTAATCCTACCTCTACCTTTTGAGGTCAAAAAGAACAAGTTTAAACCCTCTTGAGAGGACAACCCTTCAAATATTTGAGGAGTGCTATCATATTGTCACTAACTTTCTAAGATCCTTCAACTGATAGTAAGTCATATTCATGTAAGCTTAAAGACTTGCAAAGCAAAGCTTTCCTGACAGAATTCTTAGGCAAAATTTTCCTCACAAAAGTCTTGTGAGGTAAGTATTATACATATTATCATTATTTTACAGATTAGGGACCTGAGACTCAGAGGGGCTCAATCATGCCTAATCACATAGCTATTAAATATCTTGGATGAGATTTTAAACATCAGGGTTCCTGATTCCAAACCAGCATTCTAGCTATTCACTATGACTCAATCTGCAGATCACTTTGAAAAGCTTCATGGAGTTGGGAAATTAATGCATCAAATCAAATTATCTTATATCACTTTCTTCAGTTTTAATATCCGCAACAGTTTTATATGTTCAAACTGTTCATTCTTTAGGCCAGATATGACTAATTTTACAAACTAACTTTATTTAATATAGTATCATAAATTCATGAAAAATCAGAATTCCCATGATAATTTGTGAAAATTCTGTCAAATGCAATTTCCTATTTATAAAATCCTTAATTAAATCATAACATCCAAGGTAATTCCCTATTCTATCTACAATTCATATTTTAAGCACTACTTTCTCTTCTGCTATTCTGTAATAGTGTAGAATATTATGAAGATTCACAGTTCTTTTTCAAGTCGCAGATTTTAATCTCTCCATCCATCCTGCCTTTTACATCTCTTGTTCTCCTGCAGTTCACAACACTCAAAAGATGGGAAATATCCCTTTTCTTTTAGTCCTATATCAGGTAATTCCTTTGTTGACCCTCAAACCTTCATCACTCAGTTTGACCCAGCTGCACTGACACAAAGATGATGCAAATAGTTTTGCTTTCACTTTTGTGTTTTAAGTATAACATTTGTTTGTGAGCACTTAATAAAAGCTTCAGGAAGCTAATGCTGATGATGAGAGATTCCCTGGATAACCACAGACTTGCTGGAATGAATCACTTTTAGCCTTGAACTTCTTATACTCTACATTCCATTTTAACAATACTTTTAGAATCTAACTATTATCATTTACTAAACTTTTGGGGTAAAGTACAGAACTTTCAAAGAACCAGTTCCTACTCACAAGGTGCTGACACTGGAAACCTGCATGGATACAGTGTTCTTTCCTACTTCCTCCCATCACTGTCCCACCTCTTTTCCTGCTTGTTTAGTTTCCTAGTTTTCTTTTTTATTTCAGAAGAGTGTACCTATACTTTTGGCTATCACTGTCTTGAAATTTACGATACAATCATCAAGCCCAAATTCTACAGAAGGGATTATTTTCCTTGTGTTCATTTGTTCATTTCTCCTAGGACACTGGCAGGTAATATGTGTAGGTTTTCTAGTGTTTATGCTTTTTACATCCATTTCCTTCATTTTTTTCTTTTTTAGTTATTAGTCTTTTTCTCCTTGCCCCCACCATATGGAGGTGGGAAGATGGGAGTTTAAAAAGCAATCTTTTTACAGAATAATTTCTATAGTCATAGCGGAGAAAAATGATAACTACCTCCAGGAAAGTGGCATATAAATTTTATGTACAGGTTCCTTCTTGGTATCTAAGTTTTGCAGTTTCTTTTCCCTACTTGAACATAGGTTGCCTTCCTCTTAAACTCAACAATAATACTTTTTGCTCTCCTACTTTTTACAGGGCTACTCATTTCATTCCCATCATAATAAACTTTTTTTTTTTTTAAATCAGTATGGTTATCTGAATATTAGAAATAACAGTTCTAATGTGAGCACAATTTTAAGCAGAGTTTATAGCCTCAGCAAGGAAAGAACAAATGATTTTTGACACCATACCACTCAAAATGAGTGAAGATAGACATGAACATTATATTCTCCATTTTTATTCTGGTGATTCTTTCTATTCAGTATATTTCTTAAAAATAAAAAGCAACAACCATCCTTTGTACACTGATTGTCTCTACTTCACTAAGTTTCTGTTAGACACTCCTAGATGTCGTATCCTTTTTTGACTTGTGTGTATTTGATTTCCTTGTTTTGCATTTTTCATTTGACTGACTTAGAATGTCTTATGGATCATAATTTCTAATTACAACTAACTTGCCCACTGTTTTATTAAGTTGACTAATATCATCTAAGACTCTAACTCTCCTTTTCATTGTACTCCTGGTACAGGAATCAGGACCAACTTTCAACTCATTAAAGCACACATGACACAGTCAGCATCAATCATTGTCACCTAATAGAACCAATCAAGTGGGAAAGCAATGAATATGTAATTCACTCAGATGCTTTCTAGAGAGAGAGAGAGCACTGGGCCAAAAACACATATACACAAATGGTTATTGGAGTATACGGGTGACAAAAGTGAATCATGGAAAGCCAACTTGCTGGCTATAATAAACGGGGTGAAAAATTGCTTATTGTGCTTTTTACTCAGTGACAGTTTGCAAGCTTCCTATTATTCAAGGCCAATTTAAAAGGAAAGATGAGAACACGGCACTATGAACCTCCAATACAAATTAGTAGTCCAACTGATATATGGCACCACAACCTGTGCCCAGTGAAAATTCAACAAGTCTGGATTTTGAAGGGTGCGTGGAAAGATAGATGGATGACTGCCAAGAAGCCCATATCTTCCTTTGGATTAACACCAGGGATATATTATTCCAAATATTTACCTAACTTGTTTAGAAATCCATTTGCACTGATCCTACCTGCTCTGATGGCTGCCTAGAACCTGGGATATTTATGAACAGCCCTGGAAAGAGTTGATGCTTCAAAAACAGGCTTGTTTTACAGGCCTTGCTTTCTTCCCAAGTCTATTCCCCCGATCACCGGATACTTTCTGGAATGAGAGGCACCATTCGGGCCTGTGGCTGCCGCCGGCGGTGGCAGATTTGGTGGGGAAGGGCAGTTGTTTTCTTCGGAAGCTGCTGGTGCACTTACAGACGGAAGAAAGGATGGCTGCCCTCCCTGCGGGGGGGCAGGAAAGGGAGAGGGGAAGATGGGGACGAGAGGGGACCCCTCGGCAGCTCGGCCGAGCCCCCCGGAGCGATGCCCTCCACCTCCATCGGCTGGCTCCGGGGCACGAGCCCCCCGCCCGGCCCCTCCGCCGGGCTGCGGGAGGCTCGCGATGCCCAGACCGAGGACAGGGCTTCATCGCTCTGGTTCCGGGCGCGGGGGCCGCCCAGGAGGGCAGGTGGGTGGGGAGTGGGTAGGTGAGGGGGTCCTGGCGGCCATAAAGAAAGGGGAAAATGGTGGGCCGGGAGGCATCTTCCGCAGGCCCCCGCGGGCCCGCTCCCCCGCTCCGTACTCACCCGGGCCGGCCAGTGCGGGTAGCCCTTCATCTTGGCGAACACCAGGTCCCCCGCCTTGTACTCGCGGGGCCGCGGACGCGCCATCCGGAGCCGCCTCTGCTTCCCCGAAATGTCGCCGCCGAAGATCCCGGGGGGCCGCCCCCCTGCGGGCTGCGCCTCGGAGCCGGGACCGCGAGGGAAGCGACCGGGCGAGGCGGGGCCGGGCCGGGGAGGGAAGCGGCTGCGGGCGGCGGCGGCGGCGCTCGGCCGGGCGATGCCTCCTCTCTCCCCCGGCGGCGGCGGCGGCGGCGGCGGGAGCCTCGGCGATGGAGGGGGCGGGGAGCGGGGCGGGAGGACGGGGCGGGGGGAGGGGGACGGGGACCAGGCCCCGGCAAATCACAGCCCCCGACAGCGGGGGAGGGGACACGGCGGCCACCGCGCGGTCACCCCGCGGCGTCCGGGAGGGAGCGCGTCCCAGCGGCTCGGGGCTCGGCGGCTCTTCGCTCCCTGCTGGAGCTGCGGAGGCGAGCCCGCCCGCTGCTCACGGCCGCCGCGTCGCCCGCCTCATCCCCCGCCGGCGGCGGCGCCGGGCCTCCCTCCCAGCCCGGGGAGGGCGCGGATGGGTTCCGCTCCGAATTCCTCCTCGGGCAGCGGCCGCCGGCACCTTCTTATTATTGTTCTCCCTCGCCCTCAGCATCCCCCTCCCACCCCACCCCCAGCCCGCCGTCCTTC
>CM053769.1:551540983-551558283 GCA_028658325.1 Potorous gilbertii
CCCCCCCCTCCCCTCCCCTCCCTCCTCCCCCCACCCCTCCCTGCTGCCCGCCGCCCGCGCGCCCTGCGCGGCGGCTCCCCTCGCTCGCTGTCTTCGGCCGCTCAATTTCTAGGTACGCGGTCGCCTTACCCAGTGAAACCCGAGCGCCCCCCACCCCCACCAGCCGCTCCTCGTCAGCCCCCTCCTCCCCCTCCTCGTCGAACAGGAGCCGGAGCCGGGCTGGAGCGCCTTCCCCGGAGCCAGGCAGCCGAGCCAGCCAGCCCGAGCTCCTCTTTTGTTCTCGGTCCGAAGCTGTCTCCCACCCAGCAGCCCGGCCCGGCCCGTCCTTCTCCGGGTCGCCCTAGCCCCGACTCCCCAGCCTGCCCAGAGGGGGCACACCCGGCCTTTTCTGGAGGACACCCCTTTTCTTCCAAGGAGGACACCCCTTCTTCTCCTGCGCCATCCTTAATATCAAAATCGCAACACTGGGTCACACCCATGTCCCATCCCGCTGGGTTTCGCTGCTGCCAGTGGCATCGGGGGACGTTTAGGAGTAGACCATCATGGTCTCTCCAGGCTTTCATCTCCAAGGTTAGGGGGTGGACCCCAAACAGAATTATCGGTAGGCTAGCTAATGAAGTGGAGGACGCGTCTTCTCCGGGCCTCTTCGTCCCCTTTCAACATGTTGTGACCTACAGTCAGCGGGAGGGAGTCAGCATCTGGACCGAGGTCCTAGCTCTGCCCCTTACTAGCTACATGACCTTGGGCAGATGAAAGTCTTTTGGGGTTTTAGTCTTTTCTGCAAAGTGTACGTATTGGTGTGCCTCGCTTACATACATTATCTTGGAATTTTAAAACATTTAATCTCAAAATTTCCCAACTAGAAGGGGCCTTAGAGAGTATCTAGTCCAACTGCACTCAAGAACCCTGTCTGTGGGATGGAGAGATCAAATGTCATCACCTCCAACCTCACAGATGAGGCTTTTAAAGATTTGCCCAAAGTCACTTATATTGCAAATGGCTAATGCCAAGACTAGAATCCGGGTCTTCAAATCTAATTCACTGCCTAGTTTTCTACCTTGCCCATTACAACGCTGTAGTGAATCTCAAATGAGAAAATGTATCGTGAAAGCAGGTTTGTTTGGATTTTTTTCTGAGAGAGATTGTTATCATTTCCTTGTACTTTTTTTCCGGTCCCTACCTATATGGTCAGTGCTCCTAGGCTGCCCAAAAAATATCACTTAAGTGCCCTTTGGGGGCTACTGCAAACCTTTCCCTCTTCCTTAGTACCTGTCTTTTATAAAATTCCCTTGAAATTTTTGTAGGTGGTTGATTTATAGTTAGTATGATTGATAAAAATTAGGGTGGCAACTGGTTTATTAAAATTGTATTGGAGTTAGAAGGGACTCTAAAGGTCATTTAGGGCCACCTTCCATCCCATGATGAAGTTCCCCTTCATGCTCCTCATTATAACACCAAGCCTCTGAACCTTATAGGTGGTGATAGTGAGCATCTCATTTGAATGTTGGACAGCTCCAAGTATTAGACCACTCTTCCTTAGTCTGATTCAAAAATTGACTCCTTGAAATTTTCAGATCACGACTAAATGAAGGCAGAATTGGAGAGATGGAAAGGATCTCAGGGGACATCTGGTTCAACATATAGCTGACAAAAATCCCCTCTACAACATTCCCAATGAATGACTCCTTTTTCCTCTGTTTGAAGACCTTAAGTGAGGACAACTGATTACCTCCTGAGACAACTTACTATATTTTTGACTCTTAACTGTTAAGTTTTTCCTCACATGAATACTAAATCTGTTTCTCCGAAACTACTACCCACTGCTCCTCTCTCTGCCATTTGGGGTCAAGAAAAAATGTCTGATCTCTTTCCAAATATGTAAAACCAGTTATCATAATAACACATCACATTTACATATATCACAACAACTGGTTAGGTAGGCAGTACAAATATTATCTCTATTTTACAAATGAGGAAACTGAGAATCTGATAAGTGACTTACCCAATTTCACATGGTTAATGTTTGATACTGGTCTTAAATCTAGGTCTCCTGACTCCCAGTTTAATGTTCCATCTACTAAACCATGATATCTCCATCTTCTGGTCATAGTTTTTTTTTTTTCTGGAACTGGAGAAAATAAGTATACTTTTTCTTTCACAGGATAGCCCAGAAAGTATGATAACTATCAAGTACCACTGTCCTGAGTCTTCTTTTCACAAACCCAGTTTCTTCAGTTCTTTTCATATGACAAAGTTTTCAGACTACTCAATTTATTGGCTGCCCTTTTATGGATGTACTCCAGCATGTCAATGTCCCTCTTAAAATATGATGCTCACATCTAAACAGAGCATTCCTTATTTTACATTTATCTACTTTGTTTATTTAACACTACTTTTAAATGTTTGTGTTCCAAATTCTCTCCCTCCAGCCCCTTCACCACCTGAGAAGACAAGAAATGTGATATCAATTATACATAGATACAGTATTCTAAATGTGTACTTAATGTATTACCCTTCCTAGATAACACCTACATTTTAACACATAAAGTAAAGTCTTTAGGCCAGGGGTAACATTGCCAATATCCCTCAAATCACAAACACTCTTAATAATGGTCCTGAATGGGAGCACTACTGGAGTAACTAAAAGACTTGAGTTATAATCTTGGCTTTGTCATTTCTCAGTCATGTGACCTTGGGTAAATCATTTAACATCTTTCCTCATTTACACAATAAGGGAGATAGCAATAACTGCCATGTTTACCTCATGGATTTATTACAAGGATCAAGTGAGATAATATACATGAAATGCTTTGAAAATTAGAAAACTCTAGTATCATTGGACCTATTCATAAATTTATCGGAGCCTTTTTTGGTACTATTTGTGTTTGAGGTTATGTTATCCCTTGGGCCAATAAATTCCTTAAGTCCATTAGCCACTGTGTTAAGAGTATTTTCATTCCTAAATTTTCCTCTCTCTGTCTTCAATAAGTATACCTTCAGGTAGTCAGTCACACGTCTTCTCTCATCCACTTTTTGAAGAGTAATAAATATCAACTTGTTGTCCTCTGTATGTGCACTCCATACCATTAGAGTCTCTTTGCTCTTATTGGTTTTCCCTTACCCCTACAATGCCTTCTCTCTTCCTCTCTTATTATCGAAATCATAGGATATTAGGATTTAGAGCTGAAAGACCTTAAAGTTTATGCATTCCAACCATCCTGTTATATAGATGGGAAAACTGAAGCCCAAGGAACTTAGGTGACTTGTTTAAGGTAACACGGCAGAACCAGAATTTGTATGCAGCTACTCTAATTTCATATTGGATATTCTTTTCACAGTACCACATATCTCTGATACATCTCCTTCAGAGTGTAGCTCATATCCATTTTCTCCCACTGAGCCTTTGCTTTCTCTACTCTACAGTAAATCCCTTTTTTCAACTTAAATTTTCCTTTTGCTCAACTAGATCATGATCTTCTAGTACACAGTTTGGCACATTGGAAGTCTCAATAAATGCTTGTTTATCCATTAGTGCAGCCCTTTATCTCTTCCTGATGAAATATTTTGTCAACCATTCAATCATGTATGGCAGTATGGGACTGCCAAACCAATTTATTCACCAATTTCTAAGTTTTACACAAAAATAGCCCCTTTAGTGCCAAGCAAATTGTGCTCTTTCATCATTGCTAGAGCATAAACACTTTTTTTTAACACTTATCTTTTAGTTCAAGGTTTTCAACTGAGTTTAACATATATCATGAGAATATATCACTTTCTCTCTTCCCATCTTCTATCCAAGACAGACTTTATAACAAGACCATTTGAGATCTATTTGTGGTCTTCTTTTGGTTGGAATCTCCTAATGTACATGGCTAAGTACCCATTTGTCTGGACCAGGATTGACATATTACCATCATGTCAATACACCTTTAATGAACCACTGCTCTGTGGCTTCAACTGCAGACATGATTTTCAGACTTGTTCTTCTTGCCTTATGTTTGAGATTGATACTATTGTTTCCACATAACATGTTATTCTTTCAAATATTTACAGAGATGAAGTACCATTTTTTAGACGAATAAATGTCCCCTTTTAAAGGAGAGGGAGTTTCTTTTGATTTGAGAAGAATTGGCCCCAAATCTGCTTTATTTGGGATTTTGAGAATTAAATAAATTGATTTTTTTAAAAGGAGTTGAAGATCATTTAATAAGGATATTTTACAGGGGATTTCTATTTCAGATATGTGTTTGACTAAAGGGTTTCTGAAGATTCTTCCAATTCTAAGATTTTATCATTCACTGATGCCATAAATTTTGCGCAGAAACTAATCTGAAGCTCCTAATTTCCCTACTTGGTAGGAGCACCTATAGTGATGAAATTGCAAATCTTGCTAATGTTCTGAAGTATCATCTCACCTCATAAAACTGTTGATAGAAGTGTCCTAGACTAGTGACTATACACTACAGTATAAAGGACATCGGTCTATATATTGTTAGGAAACAGGTTTTATTCCTGGTTCTAACACTATATTGTATGGTCGTGTGCAAATCACTTCTCTCTCTAAGACCCTTTTTCTCAGCTATAAAATGAAAAGATTTCAGTAGATGATCTTCAAAGTCCTGCCTCAGACACAGGGATGTCACAGGGAGCTCACCATTACATACAAATATTTCACCTCCTTAATTAAAATAAAAAATGCATTCCTCCTATCATTCAGCTTCTCCCTATGCTTCACCCTTCCAAAACCTATTATTCACTCTCACCTTGACTTCTAATTCCTCTATCCTTCAGTACTTTCCTTGGACATTTCCCATGCTCTTACTTCACTTTTCCTCCTCAATCTCTATTTTAAAGTTAGCCAATTCAACTCCACTCTGTCCTCTACTCTTGATTTTTCACCCCAGTTTTCCACTATAGCTCTTCCCTTGGAGAATCTCTGCTCTGAATTACTTCTACCATCCTTTCCTTTTGCATCTATTCACATGCAATTGAGGCAGCTAGGTGGTGCAGTGACTATAACACTGGACTTGAAGTCAGGAAAACTCATCTTCCTGAGTTCAAATGTGGCCTCAGACAGTTACTATCTATGTGACCCTGGGCAAGTCACTTAGCCCTGTTTCCCTCAATTCCTCATCTATGAAATAAGTTGGAAAATGAAATGACAAACCACTTCAATATCTTTGCAAAAAAAAAAAGCCACAAATGGGGGTCATGGAGAGTTGGACTTAACTGCAAGATGACTTAATAGCACACACTGTTGAACAGAGCTGGAGGAAGTCACACAATGGTGCAGACTAAATACATTTCTCTAGTCACCTTCAACTGGGTCCTTACTGTGTGGCAAGAAAATTATTTTATTCCTTTAAAAAAAAAAGCACTTTCAGTTTCATCAGTAGTTTTGTTTTTATACTTACAGATTACTCCTGCATAGTCAAAGGCCTCTTGTAATAAAGTAAAAGAAATAAGTAAAACTAATAATATAGTGAAAAAATGAGCAGAAATCTATTTTATATCCCTTCCACATTCATTCTATTAGAAAAAAGAAGAAAAAACAAATTTCTTGTGAGAATAGGCATCACCCCCCTCCGTGGCTGTATACAAAAAATAAATGTGTCACTTCACACCTTAAATGTATCACCTCTCTATAATGAATAGCATGTTTCTATGGAATCATTAATGGTCATTGTATCAGTCATTGCTCTTACAGCTTTGAAAAAAGTTGTCTTTTATTTCTCTCTAATTAATTCTCTCACTCTCCACAGAAACTATTCCAAAACTCCTCTTCTTAAATCTCCCAAACCTTGTGCCAGATAGGCTAAAGGCTAAGATAGACAAGAGGGCCAAGAAAGTTGTCAGAATAAAAGAGGGAGTTAAGTAGGATCAAATGTCAGGCAGGTCAAAATCAACAAGTTTTGGGACAGGCAGAGAAGAAACAGGGAAAAGTTGGTTGTAGCACCAAGGAGAGCTCCAAACATGCTGCAGTGGGGCTGTTTTCCTGACTGAAGCCCTTCGCACCCTACACAGCTCAGTAGCACTCACTCAATACCATTGCCTCCCTGGATCTCTGGTAGAAGGCCAGCTCTTGAGGGATTTTTCTGGTTGTCCAGGTACACTTGTACTGTGGCTTTCTTAAGAGAGTCCCTCCATCCAACCAAGAGTTCGTAGTATCTACAGTCACAAAATGTACTATGAGTGACGCTGGGGTTGAGCTGAGAGATGTCATATTCTTCTCAAAGCTCTATCCATATGGAGCAGAGAAGGGTTAGCCACATCTTCACTATCAAAGTACTCATTCTTAATGTCCTAATTATCCCCTGTGCCTGAAGCAAGGGTCCGAGCAACGGACATCTTCACACCATCCCCCTTCATAGTCATCTTCCAGCGGTGAGATACAAGATCAGGATCAGTGACCTGACTTCAGAGAAAATGTCTATCGATCAGGAAGAACAGACATAGATGATAGGTTCCCAGAAATAATCCCTAGGCAATAACTTTTCAAATTCGGTGAAGTGCTATCATAATTGTTGCCAGATATAAGTTTAAGGTGCTAGATAGCCTTTTAATGCTTCCTTATCTTTGTGGGCTGAGAGTAGAAGCATAATCTGGTTGTGTAACTCATCACCAAATTCCATAAAGAACTAGACTACCAAAAGGAACATCAGAATATCTGAAGGCTGAGTTGGTAGTCGCAAACTCTAGGATCTTATTGATGAAAAGTAATGCAATGAAGTGGATGTCTATCTACTTAGAGAGATGACTTATGTGCATCTACCAAATAGGGAGTAGTGGTCAATCCTTCATACCTAGTTTTCCCATTACCTGTCACTACTTGATCTTGTCCCTGTACAGCTTATGGCTCTGTTCTGTAAACCTGTACAGCACATAGATCGATGAAGTAAGTCATCTGAGAGTGTAACTCAAGATTCCCACTGTCTCCAGAGGGAATAGATGTGAGAGGAATGATGAGGGGAAGGACCATTGGTGGTGAATATATCTAACAAAAACAATGGAGGAATGCATTTATTACATAATTTCGTGCAAGTGTAGTCATGGGAAGAAATGCAACCTCATAACTTTATTTGACCATAGTCTAACAGTGGAGGTTGTATTCAAAGGTATATTTTCATTCTCTTTCCATCTGTCACTAGGTAGTGGATAAAGGAAAGGTAAACATTAACCTCCATGGTGGAGAAAAGATTTAGCCCAACATATTACACAAATTTGGTTTTCCTTGAAGAGATTTGATCTGTGCATCTATTGAGGAAAACAACTGCTTGAAGGAACAGGTAGGCAGCAGCACTTGGTTTATGATTATATAGGTTAGCTTTATGTCTACCACCATGAAGATCATGTTGAACTATTGTGAAAAAGGTAAGAAACTGATAAGATCCATGATAACTCTAGCCCATGTTCTCTAGGCATACAGGATGTCCTTTGGTTTCCTGGCCTTAAGTTCTAGTGAACAGATTTTACAAGAGACCACAGGCAGGTTTGTTTTGTCATATTGATTTTTTTCTTTCTTTTTTAAAATTCTTTGTTGCAAAAGATGACTTGCTGGGGAGAGAAGAGTGAAAGTATATATATTCAGAAATGAAGGTGATACGAAAATAGATCGCTATAAAAATTTGAAATAAGTAAACCTACCTCTGGTTTAATAAGAATAAAAATGATTGACTTCTTTGTTTCTACTTATGTGGCCTTGGATAAGTCATTTAAGCCCTCTGGGCCTCAGTTTTTCTCATCTGTAAAATGATGAGGTTGGATTAGACAATACTTCAGGGCTTTTTTATTTCTAAATTCTATGATACTGTTATTCTGTTTGCTCCCATAAAATGAAACCTTTCGTGATTGCAAATTTCATTGTCCTAGAGCTTTCAAAGAGGCCACACATTTATCTATTGCTTATAAAATGTAAGCTAATGCATGAGTGGACAAATAAATTGTTTCTGGCGGATTCTATCATCTTTCTGTACCTTTGCTGACAGATTCATTTTAGAGTTTGAAGAGAGTAAAGCTATTGAACTCCTCGACAACTGGAGAACTCATTTTGAAGAAGCAAGGTTAGTGTTAAGGAATATTTTTACCATTTTCTTGTTCCACAAGTGTACCTTGCAGTTTCAATCTATGAAGCACAGTGTTATCCAGAATATGAAATGTCAGGGAGGAGATCTGATGAGCAAATTGATGCATTGATCAATTGGCATTGTCAGAGGCAATGAATCTCTGAAACAAGTACATCCTTAGAGAAAGGGAAATGACTAAAATACTGGGAAGTATTAGGGATGGTTTGTGCCCACCATCTCATCATTGACCAACTTCCATCTTGGTGTTTTTATAGACAGATTTCTGAGTTGCTTGACTTTTAAGTCTTAGATAAATACAACTTGATCTAGAGGACACATATAAGATTACCCTTTAAAGATGCCACAGTAATGCCCCAAAACAGACACAGAAGGAAAGATACCTCAGGGAGCCTGAACAGTCAAACGGGATAGCCTCCTACTCCAAAAATCTTTTCCAGTCATTCTCTTGCACTAAGTTCTAGCATGCCACTGCTGAATAACGGCCAGTTTCAGAAACAGCAGGAGCTAGTCACTGTTCATCCTTCCCTTAAGTAGTTAATGATACTTTCATAGGCTTGGGAACACAGATAAACCACCTGGAGTAAGCTTGAGTGCTTATTCCCATGTCTTTGTGGTATTGATTCACTTGTGCATCTTGCCACTGATGGTAGGAAATGGTCAACTCTAATGACATCACAGATAGAAAACTTAACATTGCTGGTTCATTTAATTCTGTTCAGAGGCAAACATTAAAGAAAGCCTAAAGAAAAGTGTAGCTTGGTGTCACATTGAAGTGATGCTTCTTTCTTTTCGTGGTGAAGACTTTCTAGACTTTAATCCTCCCAATAACACCTTACTATCAATTCTTGAAAAGGTAAGAAATACTTCTTTACATCCCATCCACAAACAGAATAAATATGAGATAAATCAGTGTACTCGAGCTGACAAAGAGGTGACTTTCATCCATTGTGCTAATGATATGGAAGTCATAGATGTTTTGAATATTGTTGACAAGAGAGAGGACACTGATGGCAGTTGTTTCAGTTCTCACTGTCTGTGATACAGATATCAAAGGTATAAAATCAGAGAGAATAGTGAATGACATCCCCAACCCCCAACCCCAGGTGAAAATGATCCATTACTCAAAATCTAGTTATTCTTTTCTTGACTCTCTTTTGCCTCTGTCACATCTTACCATGCTATATGTGTGTGTATGCATATGTACATGCCTTCTCTTCCCCCCACCCCAATATCCTAGACATTGGACTGGAATCTCCTTAAGAGTAGGGACTGTCATTTTTAAAATTTGTGTCTCCAGTATGATATGTCCTTGCCTATAGGAGGCACCTATAAGTGTTTATTGAACCTGGAGTCAAGTCTGACCTCAAAAATGTACTAGTTAATGACCCTAGGTAAGTCACTTAACCTCTGTTTGTCTCTGTTTCTTTATCTGTAAGAGGGGTATAATAACAGCATCTTCCTCACAAGGTTATTATCAGGAGAAAATATGATAATATTTGTCAAACACTTTGCAGAAATTAACACATGATATAAATGCTAACTAGCTACAACATTTACTAGACACAAGACCTTTAGAAAATCAACCTCTCTGAGTCTCCATTTCTTAATTTATTAAACATGAATTATTATACCTGTATCGCCTACTTCATAAAGTTATTGTGAAAAATGTGCTTTACAAGTATGGGATATTATAATAAAATTCTGCCTACTCATAACATTCCTCTCCTATTGTTCAATCTTCTCTTCCCTACCTTCCTCCCCGATGCAGTTTTCATTCCTATAATCTCCACTTAATAACTTGGGTACAATCCCCATCCTTTCTAACTTGCTATAATCTCCTGTCTTCTTATTCTCATCTACATCTTCCTACTGCCTTCTTGTAGGCCTTTCTATTAGTTTCTTCCACTGTACTCTTCCAGTGTTCTTTTATCAACAATCACTTCCATATTGTTGGGCTCTTCTTCAGATACTCCTTAAATGAAACCCACATTTCCCCTGATAGCATCACACCACTGACTCCCTTTCCTGACCTTTTTCCACTCTCTCAGTCACTCAAGTTGGAAGAGATCTCAGAAATGTATCTGTTCTATTAGCTGAGGTATACCTGTATGTATTTCTCAAAACTGAGAGTCTACATGACTCATGACAATGGTTATTGTGGCACTGCAGCCTGCCTCTTTGCCTTACCATCTTGAATACTAGGAGACAGCACAAGAACAGGAAAGAAAAGTGTAACTTCTATTCTGAAGTCCATTGGAATAAGAAACTCTCCTGTTTGGTGGAAATGAATGCCATGCCCTGCATGAGAGCAGGAGATGCTGGTGGGAGGGAAAGATGGAAAGATGAATGAGGCCAACCCCATTTCAGGTTGCTAAAGTAAAAGACTCTGAGTATCCTTCATGTCCCTATCCCCAGATTGCTATACTAGAGACTTTGGGGACCTTCCCCTTGGGTGAGATTGAAAACACTGTCTTATTTGAGCTGAGTTATCTCACTCTGTATTGTGTAGAATATATTCTCCTAGGTAAACCTTCTCTAATTCTTGTTTTGCTACCAATTTGGATAAATGAGTTTTCTTTGCTATTAAAACACTGATTGGGGCCAATTAATCAATTAATCAACAAGTATTTATGAAGTAAATACTTTGTGCCAGACATGGGGCTAGGCATTGAGGATACAAGGATAAAAATGAAACAGTCCCCCTCCTCAAAGAACTTACCTTTCTATTAGGGGAAACAATAGTACTCATAAAGGCAAGAATAAAATTTGTGCAAAATAATAAGTGATCTCTTCAGGGGATGAGACATGAGTCAGGAAATGGGACTAGTATGTTCCTTGCTCTCTTCTGCTGCTTCCAGATACTTTTTTCTGCAACCATCACACTTCACAGTGCTTGACAGATAACAAATGTTTTCTAAATTCTTCTTGATTGATTGATTGATGTTCAAGTCATATGAGTATGCCACCTTCTCTTCATCTTTAGTATTATCTTTTGATTATCAAACACTTTCCAAATTTTCTTAATGCTTTTAGGACTTTTCTCACTATTTTCTTTTTCAATTTATCCCATGCCATCATCTTTGATATATCTAATATCCATAATGATAAATTTTTATCCCACACTAAGTTCACAGTTCAACTTTCTCAATTTTCAGTAACCTTTGTCTGCTTCCACTTCAGCTACCTACACAGATATCCCGTATGGCCAACCCTCACACAGAACTGCTCTGCCTCTCAGAGGCAGAACTCTTAAAATATCCTTTGTGACTTCCATGTCTCCCTCTTCTTTACTATTACTGAACTTGATTTTTAGCGTTAGCACAATCTCAGGGCTGTGATTTTTCACCAATCTTCCAGTTATCCACGGAACAATTACCAACATTTACATATAATTTTTATGCTTTTCACAAATTACTGCATTTAAACTTTCCAATATCCCCATGACTTAGGAAACACAGATCTTATTTCCATTTTACAGATAAGACAACTAAAGGTCAGAAAAGAGAAATTATTTGCTTATGGTCACACAGCTAATAAGTATCAGAGGAAGGATTTGGACCTAGCTCTCTATCCACTACACTATGATGTGGTTCTAAATGCTGAAAGGGGTCTTAGAGTTTAAATTCATGCCATTATTACAGTTCTGACTTCATTTGCTTCCCTTCCAAATCTGGCTAGGTATTTCAACTGTGCAATCACTTCCACGTAAGAGTTCATTTGCTTCCTGTACCATCTACCTTTACTACTATGTAGAAATACTCATTTCCCTAAGTATGGATTTTGACAGTGGTAATGATGGGAAAGTCTCAAAAACCCAACTAGATGACTCCATGGACAGAGCACTGAGCCTGGAATCAGGAAGACTTGAGTTCAAATCCAGCCTCAGAGACTTACTAGTTGTGTGACCCTGAGCAAGGCACTTAACCTGTTTGCCTTAATCCACTGGAGAAGAAAATGGCATCCACTCCAGGATCTCTGCCAAGAAAATCCCACAGACAGTATGGTCTGTAGGGTCACAAAGAGTCAGGAATGACTAAATAACAACAGTGAGTGGAAGGCCTGAAAAACCATTATTGGACATGTTCCCCAATAATCTATAGGCAGCTTCACCATTGCCTCATGTTTATGAATTCATGACCAGCTGCAGTACATCCCTCAATACCACTCTTCGCTTATAAAAACACACAGACTAACCTCCCCCAACCAAAAGAATTATGTCTTTTCTAGGTACACATGTATAGGATTATTTGTCCCAGACCCCAGCTGGCAGTAGCATGAACCCACAGGGAGATACATAAAACTCACACAAATGAAAATCTAGGAAAGGTACTCCCAGATGGCAGTAGTTAATAAGGATTCCCTGGAGTTGTTGCTCTGAAAAATTCTCAAACTGGGCAATACACAACAACAATGCTGCAAATAATTCCCTGTAACATATAAACAAGTACATCTGTTATTAATGAATAGCTCACCAGCAAAACAACTAACTCTTTTGGTGACCTTTTCTTGTGTGTATATATGTATGTCAATGAGCAGGTGCCAGGGAGAGAAACAACGAGAGAAACATTGAAAGAAAGTGACAACAATTACTAAAAAGAAATGTACATAAAAGACAATTCAAAATTGTTTTTACATGGAACTGGAGAAAAATGTTAAATAAATAATTTTTTTAAATAATAGAATCCTTTGGTATACTAAACAAAAAAACACAATTTAATGGTCATAGGTTTGTTTAGATCTGAAGGAACTTGATGTTGTCTCGTCCAATCTAAGCTGAGCTCCCTCTACTGTACCATCTTAGTTGTTCTGTCTATACTTTTCCATTCTCCCTCTGCCTTTGCTAATCGCAACTGCATAATTCATGCTATCTATTTCCTCTGTTCCAGGCCCAGGTTACTGAGTATTACTAGTGAAAGTAACAGCACCACACTGATTTGGTCACCTAAAAATTCATACTGTGTAAGCTAAGCTAGGCCCTGGATTCTGCTTATCAATTGTTTGATATATCTCCTTTTGAGTCCCTATCACATTGCCTATAATAATTATTCCAAATCTTTTCCAAACTCCTCAACTCAATCTTCATCTCCCCTTCTCATAGAAAATTACCTAATTTTCTACTTTAATGAGAAGATCAAGGACATCTAACATGAGCTTATGAATAAATAGGACTGTGACCAGGATATGTCCTTAGACTTGTACAGTGTTTTCTTTAGTTCATACCTTAACTTACGTTATTTTTTATGCTTTCTCCTGCCCTCATCTCTATCCTATCTTGTTTTTTAAAAGTCCTTCTCATTTTGTAAAATGCAGCATAGACATCACCTCTTTCAGAAAACCTTCAAGAAAGCAAAAATTAATTTTTATTTATTATGGTTTTGGATTATTTTAAAAACCTATTGTATAGCCTCAGTGCATTCTGAATTATAGTTATGGTACAATGTGTATATTTTCATATGTTTTGAGTTCCCTCTCATAAAATGTAAACTCCTTGAGGGCAGAACACATGATTTGAATATCTTTGTGTCTTTTCTCGGTACCACCTGTGTATCAGACAGTATACAAAGACAAAAAATGAATGCATTCTTGGACTCAGTTTCCATTTTATTAGAGGAGACAATATGAATACAGAAAAGTGTATAATACTGAATATGAGGAAATTTTTGTGGAGAGAGGCAAGAGGGGGATGTTGGGAAATACATTTTTTCACCTGGTTGTCTCATGGCTATCTCAATTAAACAGAACTCGTTTCCCCCAATTCCACTCCTCCAATGAGTTTCCCTGTTATTGTAGAGGGCGCCATCATCCTCCCACTCACCCAGGTTCAAGTTGCATTGTTATCCTCAACTTCCCACCCTCACTGGTCCCATGTATCTCACTAATTGTCCAATTTCATAATTCCTTTCCTCACAACATCTCTCAGATATATTTCCTTTCTTCTACTCACAGATTCACCATTCTAGTTCAGGACCTTATTTTCTCACTCCTAACTTATTATAATAGCCTTTAAATCCATCTCCTTTCTTCAAGTCTTTCCCTACTCCAAGCCATCTTCACACAGCTGACAAAATGATTTTCTTAAAATATAGGTCTTAAAAGAGAAGATGGAGTAAGGGAAGGGAGGGATGAAAGAAGAGAGGGCATATTGGTGATATGGGTAATTAGATTGCTCACTGTATTGGGGAGGGGGAGGGGACAAATAGGGAGAAAATTTTGGAACCCAAAATCTTGTGAAAATGAATGTAAAAAGTTAAATAAATAAATTTATAAAAAAAATAAAATAAAATGATTTTCCTACAAAAAAAATAAAATATAGGTCTTACCATGTCACCCCCTATTCAATAAATTCCAACTATTACCTTAGGATCAAATGCAAAATTTGGCATTTAAATGTCTTCATATTTGACCCCTTTCTGTCTTTCCAAACTTTGTACACATCACTCTGTTCCATTCATGATCCAGCCATACTGTTTGTGTGTGTTTTGGGGGGGAGGGGTTGTATTTGGTTTTTTTTTTTTGGTTTGGTTTTGTTATTCTTTAGACATGACACTCCATCTCTCATCTTCACGCATTTGTACTACTTTTCTTCTCTGCATAGAAAGTTGTTCTTATTCACTGTTTCTTAGAAACCCTGGTTCTCTTCAAGATATAGCTCTAGCACCATATTCTGCACAAGGCCCTTTCTGATCCACCTACCTACCTTCCAGACCCTTCCCTGCCTAAGAATAGCATCTATCTACTTTCGTATGTATCTTGCATCTTTCTATTTATATGCATGTAGGGACTCATTGCTTTTTCTGTGTACCTCAAGGCCTTGGCATGGAGTAAGTGCTTAATAAACTCTTGTTGGTTGGTTGGTTGAGTGATTGATTCATGCCCTTATCCCTACGCTTTTAATTTCCCTCCCTTCAAATTGAGCCCTTCCTCATGACACAGAAAAACAATTAAGCAAAAATATTTACTACAATGCCTGTAGACACCAATGTACAGAATATTCTACTCCAGATATCTTTTACTCCTCTAGTTGGAGGGAAAAGACTGATTTACTATAGCAAAAAAGAAATGGAGTGAGTAGAAAGGGCAAAAATGAAAATGCAAAAGAAAATGATTGTTGGAGTGCCATACCCAAAAAGGAAAGAGGGAAATTTATCAATATCAATCAATTATAGTACAGTAATAACAACTAAACAACATGGTCTTTCCATTAACTGTCAAACTACCACTCACTAACATACTTGTAAACCATTTGCTTTGCCATTTTCAAGTAATGTATTTTATAGTAAGTATTGTTTGGATTATGTGTGGGGGACAGTATTTTATTTTCAAATACAATGTATCAATAAATTTGAAAAAGAGATTGGGAGAGAAAATTTTATATGAAGAGGAAGGTCAATGAAGGCTTTCATTCATTCTCTCATTCATTCAAAAATAATTTAAGTACTTGTTATTGGTTGCTAAGTGAAATTTAAATTCCTTTGTCTAGTATTCAAAACCCTCCACAATCTAGTGCCCTCTTAAATCTTACAGGCCTAATCTATTTCTGTTCCATGAAATCTATGCTCCAGACACCTGGAAGGTTTATTGTTTCCTGAATATAGTTCTCATTTTTCACCGTTTTCTTCCCTTTACTTTTGATGTTCTCTGTTCCTGGATATTTCTACCTTCCCCTTTGCATAGTTCTTACCTATTCTTTAAAGACAAGTTCAAATTCAACCCTCTTCATGAAAGCTTCCTTTATTTCCCCTAATTGGTAATAAATGACTTCTTCCCCTTCTCCTTTCCCCACCCCAAAACACTCATACTTCATGTAATACTTTGCTTAGACTTCCCTTATAAGTAGAGCACTGTTGCAAAGTGGTTGTCGAGTTTCTTAGGGATATTTCTCCAGTGACTGCTTCAGTGAGATACTCCCCAGACTGAGCAAAGTGCAGTCAGTGGTAATGATGGATTCCTCAGCATGGTCTAATTGGAGGGAATGATTTGTGGGATGGCTATGACACTGGACGCCATAACCACTAGTGTATGTAGTATGAAGGTTAATTTGGAAAGTGAAGGGGAAGGGGAACAAATGACCACGGAGCAGGATACCTCCTCCAGCTCCAACTCATAGACTTTGAGATGCTCCTTTTTCTCTCCCTTCTGAACTGTGGCAGTGTGGTAAAACCAGGAGGATAGCTCAGCTGAGCATAGCTGAGAAGGGGATTTCTGAGATCCCTGCTGGCCAATTCTGCCTTAAGTCATGGCCCAAAGTGTCAGGGATTATCCATGAGTCAAGCCCAACACTCTCCAGTTAGGTGCTGCCTCTAGGAAGTGCAATGATTGACTAAGGAAATTCTTCATTTGAGAGCCTAATAAGAAGCCAAAGAGTTTCATAATTTCTGCTGTAAGAGGCAAGAGAATGAGCCAAGAGAAGAAGCTTCACTCTAGGGGATAGGGATTGAGATTCGTTGCTATTTCTACTCTTGTGCCTGCTACTGACATTATCATGCTTTTCCTAATTAAACTATTTTGCTTTCACTATCAATAAGAGGTCCAGATCATTTGTCAACAACAGCTGGATCTAATAGGAGGGAAAGATTTGCCAGTGAATGGGGGTGGGGCCAATGAGAATGTTTTGAATTCAAGAGTAACAATAAAAGTGAAATTTTCCATAAACCCCTCAAAACCATTAGATTTCTGAGAATTCATTCCCAAGAGAGTTTTTAAATGCTGTGGATTTTATTTTTAAAAGCCTCATGGAGTACTTCAAATATCTTTCAGTATTCTGAGCTAGTGGATGGAGTGCTGGACTTGGAGTCAGGAAATCTAGGTTCAAATCCAGTCTCAGATACTAATTGTGTGACCCTGGACAAGTCATTAAACTCTTCAGCCTCAGTTTCCTTGTCAGTAAAATGAGGGTTAATAAAAGTAGCTACTACATGACGTTGTTGTTAAGATCAAAGTAGATACCCTACATAAAAGCATTTTTCATATCTTAAAGTCATATACACTTTATATATATATATAAATATTATATATAATATTTACATATACTTTATATATATAAATTTTATTATACATTATTATATATAAATTTTATATATATATATATATATATATATATGTATAGGTACCTACATTCCAGGACCGTTGGGAGGATAAAATGAGATAATATTTGGAATGTGCTTTACAAACCGTAAAGTGTTACATAATTGCTATTTTTATCACTGTCGTTACTAT
>CM053769.1:551558783-551570600 GCA_028658325.1 Potorous gilbertii
AGAAATAATCAACAATTTCATTAAAGAAAATGACAATAATGAAACAACATATCACAAACTATGGTTTACAGTGATCAAAGGAAAATTTATTTCTCTAAGTGCTTATGCCCATAAAAAAAAAGAAAGAGCAGGTCATTGAACTGAGTATGTAGTTTAAAAAAAAAACTAGAAAAAAAAAATTTTAAATCCCCAATTAAACACTAAATAGAAAACTCTAAAAATTAAAAGGGAAATTAATGCAACTGAGTGTAAGAAAACCATTGAATAAATAAACAAAACTAGCAGTAGGTATTACAAAAAAAAAATCAATACTATATATAAACTATTGGTTAATATGCTTAAAAAAGAGAGAAGAAAATGAAATTACTAGTATCAAAAATGAAAAGGGTAAATATACCACTAAAGAAGATGAAATCAAAACAATTTTATGGGATTATTTTGTCCAATTATATGTCAATAAATTTAACAATTTAAGTGAAATGGAGGAATACTTACAAAAATACAAACTGCCTAGATTAGTAGAAGAGGAAATAGAATAACTAAATAGACTTATTTTAGAAAAAGAAATTGAATAGGCTATAAATGAACTTGCTGAGAAAAAAGCACCTGGACCAGACAGATTTACAAATGGATTCTATCTAACATTTAAAGACCAACTAATTCTAACATTAAATAATTTGGAATAATAGGTAAAGGTAACTCCTTTTATGAAACAAATATAACATTGACACCTAAACCAGGAAAAGTAAAAACAGAGAAAGAAAATTGTAGACCAATTTTCATTAATTAATATGAATGCAAAAAACCTAAATAAAATACTAGCTAAAAGACTACAATATATATTATAAAGATTATACGTTATGACCAACTGGGATTTATACCAGGAATGTAGGAAAGGTTTAACATAAGGAAAACTATTAACACAATTGATTATAGCAATAATACAAAAATACAAAATAATACAAAACAATAATACAAAAATTATATGATAATATCAATAGATGCAAAAAAGCACAACATTCATTTTTTTTAAAAGCACTTAAAAGTGTAGGCATAAATGGACTTTCCCTTAAAACTGATAAGAAGCATTTACCTAAAACCATTAGCAAGCACTGTTTGATTTGTAATGAGAATAAATTACAAAGAAGCCTTCCCAGTAAAATCAGGTGTGAAACAAGGATGCCTACTGTCACTAGTATTATTCAATATTGTATTGGAAATCCTAGCAATAGCAGTAAGAGAGGAAAAAGAAGGAATCTGAATAAGGAATGAGATAATAAAACTATCTCTTTATGCAGTTGACATGATGATATACTTGGAAAAATCCTAAAAACTCAACTAAAAAGTATAATAAAATAATAATTTCAGCAAAGTAGCAGGATATAAAGTAAACTTACATAAATAATCAGCATTCCTATATATCACCAATAGGATCCTGCAGGAAGAGATAGCTAGAGATACTCCATTTAAAATAACTCTAAACAGGATAAAATACCTGGGAATATACCTACAAAACAAACACAGGATCTATATGAACAAAACCACAAAAAATTGTGCACAAATAAAATCAAATTTAAATAAATGGAGAAATATTAATGTTCATGGGCAGGCAGGACCAATATAATAAAAATGACAATTTTATCCAAGTTGATCTATATATTCAATGTCATACCAATTAAATTACCAAAAAGTTACTTTATAGAGCTAGAAAAAGTAATAAAATTCATTTGGAAGAATAAAAAGTCAAGAATATCAAAGAAACTAATGGGGAAAAATATATAGAAAGAAGGTTTAGCGGTACCAGATCTTAAACTACATTATAAATTATCCAAACTATCTGGTACTGCCTAAGAAACAGAAAGGTAGATCAGTGGAACAGAGCAGACATACAATCTACAGCAACAATCAAATATAGTAACCCAATGATTGATAAATGTAAAGACTAAAGTTTTGGAGATAAGAATTCATTACCTGGTAAAAATTGTTGAGAAAACTGGAAAACAATCTAGCAGAAGTTGGACATAGACCAATATCTTACACCATTTATCAAGATAACATCAAAATGGATACATGAGATAATGGGAGATATTACACTAAAATTTGAAGAACATGGAACATATTACTTATCAAACTTATGGATATGTGAACAACTTAGAGAACAACAATAGAGAGTGCTGTGAGATATAAAATGGATAATTTTGATTACATTAAATTAATAAGTTTTTGTAGGCAAGATCAGAAGGAAAGCAGAAAACTGGAAGAAAAAATTCTGTAGACAGTTCTTCAGATAAAGGTCTCATATCTCAAACACATAAAAAAGGGTGTCAAATCTATAAGAATGTGAGTCATTCCCCAATTGGTAAATGGTCAAAGGATATGAATAGGCAGTTTTCCTATGAAGAAATCGAAACAATTTATTATAGTCATATGAAAAAAATGCTCTAGATTATTATTCATCAGATTGGCTAAAATAATAGAAGGGGTAAATGACAAGTGCTGGAGAGGATGTGGAAAAATTGGAACCTTAATTCATTGTTGGTGGATCTCTGAGCTAATCCAATCATTTTGAAGAATAATCAGGAATTATGCCCAAAGAATTATTAAACTGCATATAACCTAATTGACCTAGCAATACCACTATTAGGCATATAGGTGGTGCAGTGGATAGAGCACCACTGCAGGAGTCAGGAGAACCTGAGTTCAAATCTCATCTCAGACACTTGACACTCACTAGCTGCGTGACCTTGGGCAAGTCATTTAACCCCAAATGCCTAATCCTGGGTCACCTCCAGTCACCCTGATGAATATCTGGTCACTGGATTCAGATGGCTCTGGAGGAGAAGTGAGGCTGGTGACCTGCACAGCCTTCCCTCACTCAAAAACAAGTGCAAGTCATGTCATCATTTCTCAGATGGCATGGTCTTCTTTGACAATGAAGGACGAACACATACTACTATTAGGTCTATTTACCAAGATAATTAGGGAAAATGGAAAAGAACCTACATGTTCTAAAATATTTACAGCAGTTTTCTTTGTGGTGGCCAAGAATTGGAAATTGCAGGGATGCACATCATTTGGGGAATGCCTAAACAAATTGTGGTGTATGTTCATGCTGGAATATTACTCAGCTATAAGAAACAATGAGTTCAATGATTTTAGAAAAGTATGGAGATTATTACAAAATCATGAAGAGTGAAATGAGCAGACACAAGAGAATGCTATACACAGTAACAGCAGTGTTGTTTTAACAACCATTTTGAGCAATCAAATCATTCTATTATAAATAACCTAATGGACTGTAAATATCCTATGAAGGAAGATGCTGTTTGAATCCAGAAAAAAAAAAAACTGATGTACGTGTGTGTATGGATGTATATGTGTATATGTATGTACGTATAGGTGCATGTATATATCAGAGCTGCACAATTTGGCAGTCAGTAAGGGCCAAAATTAAAGTAGGCTAAAATTCTTCAGGCCACAGATAAGTTAGAGACAGACTGACGATGGTTGGTTGCTGCAGTTCAAGTGACAAATAGGAAAATGTGTGGTGGCAACCCTACATTTTTCACAGGCTGCCCAAAATTCTTTGGTGGGTCATATGTTGTGCAAGCCTGGTGTATATGCATGTGTGTGTATGTGTTTGTATGTGTATGTGTGCATAAATATGTGTCTATATGTGTGTATACATATGCAGATTTATGTCTACTGGTAGCCATCTCAAAGATTGCGGTGGAGGAGAAGGAAAAATAGTCACATGATGATTTTGTTGTATTTTTGAAAGGACTAACAAGTTGTACATAAGTGATCTGCAATCTTTGGTGCAATCCTCTATTTTTCTATTGCACTTTGTTATTTAAATGCTTGGTTTCTTTCTTCAGCTCAGAATAAAATAAATTTTGAACATTTTTAAAAGAACCTACTATGTGCAACTTGTTTTTTTGTTGTTGCTTTAATGGCACTGGAAATACAAGGACAAAAGTGAAACTGTCAAGGAGCTTACGTACTACTGGGTTTTACTTTTAGCAGTATCCATGGATCTTCTGATAAATGTTCATTATAATTCCCTGCCAGACTAGACTATGTATAACAATCAGAAGATAACTATTGTTTGATCAATCTTTCAAGGTCTTTCTGAACATTGTTGTGCTATAGATGCATAAGATATGAGACAGGAAATTTTATGACTTAGCTTGTCAGTCCCTGCATTATGAGTCTTCCCCTGACCCCACACCTCATTTACTGCCCTCCCTTTTGGCTAGTTGTTTGCCATGTTGAGGTAGCTACCTCTTGAGAAGCTGATAATTAAACTAAAAAAGAAATGATAAGTGCCACTCATCTTTTTTCTCCACCAAAACCTAAAGGGTAGCAAGTGTGACAGTTGGCAACTTCCACTCATAGTGTGACTACCTTTGCCTAGAGAACATGGTTATAGGGTCTTTGGATACTGACATTGAGCAGCTTCCTTGAACTTTCATTTCTCCTTGTTGGATTTAAGAGTAATCACATGTGTTTTAATCTCCTGGCCTTGAACTCATGCCTGCTAGACATGGACTATTTGCCAAGGTCTTCTAACTAGATAAAGGTGGTCCTGGTCACTCTTTGCCTCCATCAACCCTCTGTGATTCTTATCTGGATATTAGATAGACAGTTGGATAAATAGATAGCTAGATAGATAAATAGATAGATAGATGATAGATAGATGATAGATAGATAGATGATAGATAGATGATAGATAGATAATAGATGATAGATAGGTAGATGGATAGAAAGAAAAAAGATACCTTTAGGTAAGGAATATACACATTCTATTTGTATATATGCATCTACATATAAACTTAATTAGTATTTATCAGACAACTACTATGTAGAATACTGTACTTAGCACAGTGCTTGATACATTGGTGCTTAATAAATACTTGTTGACTTGACTAAGTACTGGGAGGTACATAAATGTAGGACGCCCTGTGGTATCTCCGTTTGCCTCACATTGAAAGGTTGGGTTGTCAGGAGGAAAACTACCCCAGCTACAAAGTATTCTCTGGGTCTCTATTCCTAAAACTATAGGTCATAAGACACCCCCAATGTATTTGCCTTTCAGTAGTCAGCCAGAGGACACAATTATAGGAATGAAATAATTTACTAGAGTAGCACAACAAGAGTATTTATATTAGAGCATTACTCCCAAAAACTCTCCTAAAAATATAGACACTATCAATGGGGAGAGTGAACAAGTCTAGTGATCACACACTAGGACGCCCCCATGTAGAGGATCAGAGGAAGGGTGCCATAGCACCCTTCAAGCCTTCTTAAAGATGGATGTCATTAAGATATCACTAGAGAAATACAAATCAAAACAATTCTGAGGTACTACACCATACCTATAAGATTGGCTAACATGACAAAACAGGAAAATGACAAATACTGGAGAAGATATGGAAAAATTGGAGCACTAATGCATTGTTAGTGGTGTTGTGAACTGATACAACCACTCTGGAGAGCAATTTGGAACTATGCCCAAAGGGCTATAAAAATGTGCATACCCTTTGACCCAACAGTATCACTTCTAGGGCTGTATCCCAGAGATCATAAAAATGAGAAAATGATGCACATGTACAAAAATATTTATGGCAGCTCTTTTTATGGTGGCAAAGAATTGGAAATTAGGGAATGACTGAAGAAACTGTGGTTATATGAGTGCAATGGAATACTATTGTGTTATAAGAAATGATGAGCATGCAGACTTCAGAAAAACCTGGAAAAACTTACATGAGCTGAGGCTGAGTAAAGTGAGCAGAACCAGGAGACCATTGTACACTTTAACAGCCACAGTGTGTGATGACTGACTGATAGACTTAGCTCCTCTCAGCAATGTAAGGATCTAAGACAGCTCCAAAAGACTCATGATGGAAAATGCTGTCCACATCCAGAAAAAGAACTATGCAATCTGAATGCAGATTGAAGAATACTACTTTTTCTCTCTCTCTCTTTGTTTCTTCTTTCTCATGGTTTCTCCCATTGGTTCTGATTCTTCTTTACAACATGACAAATGTGAAAATATGTTTAATAGGTATACATACATACATACATACATATATATATATATATATAAAGCCTATATCACACACACACACACACACACACACACACACACACACACACACACATATATATATATATATATATAAAGCCTATATCAAATTACATGCCATCTTGTGATGGGGGGAGGGAGAGATGGGGAGAAAATTTGGAACTCAAAATCTTATGGAAGTGAATGTTGAAAACTAAAAATAAATTTATTTTTTTAGAAAGGTATCTCTTCACTGTCCTTCACTGGATTCTACATGTCTGAAGAGTGTGTCACTGAGCAGATAACATCTGCTTAGTCATCATCTCCACCACTGTCAGCTTCAATTCATTGTTTGGTTGTGGTTTACACTTCCTTTAGCTTAGTTTCAGATGAGTACCCGTTATCTAGGATGTTGTTCTTTCAAGGAGAACTAGAACCAATGGTCTGGAGTCAGGAAGACCTGAGTTCAAGTTCAGTCTCAGGTACTATGTATGACTTTGGGCAAGTCACTTTCAACTGTTGCTTCAGTTTCCTCATCTGTAAACTGGGGATATTAACAGCACTACCTGACTCTAGGTCAGTCCTACCTTTTCCCCTCTACCCCAACCAAATACATAAAGGTTAGACAAGAAAGAACATCCTCATTGAGCTTATAGTCTAATATGGACACACACACACATACATACATACAGTCTACACATATACATGTTATCTATATAAATGTATGCATATATGTACATATGTATATGCACATTATGTGGGTAATATATATATTCATGTATTGATATGTATTGGATCATAAGATAAATAATACATGCTAAATGCCTGAAGATTCAAAGTGCTAGCTATCCTGTTCTCTAAAGACCCTGAACTGACTCTGATGAATCCCTTAACCCCATCAGAAAAAATTGGAATCATAACAGCTTTATTATTTGTCTGTTAAAGGGGTTCACTGCTAGTTAAGATCCTTTGGGGTAAAAGGTTGTTGTCAGCTGGCAGAGGGGCATAGATCAAGGTTTTATGGAAGAGAAAAATTTGGGTGGAGCTTTAAAGAATGACGGGTAGTGAGGAAAGGGCAAAGGCATTTTGGGCAGAGGGAATTTATGAGCAAAGACATTTGGAAATTATCTTCTTAGTTAGGCAAGATAGTTGAAACCATAAAAGCACAGGAGTTCAAATAGGGAGGGAGAGAAGAGCTGAAAAGTACTTTAGCATACACCAACATTTAAAGTAAGGGGCATATAAAACCAGCAAAGTGGGTAGGGAAGAGACAACCAAGGGGATAAAAACAGAATAAGAATAGTAGTCCATGAAAGAAATTAGCCAGCAGTGTTAAATTCTGCAGGGAAGTCAAGGAGTCTATAGACTAAGAAGAGACCATTGGTTTTGGCAACTTGAAAGTCACCCTGACCCTAGAGAAAACAATTTCATTAAAGGGGGGGAGGGGGCAAGGGAAAAGAAGCCAAGTTTCAGGAGTTTGAGGAATGAGTGGGAGTGAGACAATGAAATCAGCTAGTATGACCACTCATCTGAGAAGATTAGCCAAGAAAAGAAAGACTATGATTGCATGAAGCAAGAGTGATTAGATTTTCTTTTGATGTAGTCCCAGGATACAATCACAGATTTGAGGTGTCAGTGTGTTATCAAAGAATGCACTGTTATTTCTTTACTAAGAATGACTTCACTCTTTGTTTCTCTCTATTAGAAAGGCTAAATATTATTTGATAAACAGTCATTGGCCACATTCTGGGGTGACCCTTGAAAGATATAGTCTACTCAGTTTTAGTCAGTAAAGGCAGGAGCAAACAATTTGGGGCAGGGGGAAGGGAGAGCAGGATCCTAATCCTCACTTCTTGGAAGCAGGGTAAGAAGAGAAAGGGATTCTCTGCACCTCCTCTCCTACCCTTCACCATTGAGCAGTAGAGTTTCTTGCCCAGAAGACACCCCATCCAGTAGTTCTAGTTGGTTCCCCAAATAGCCACAGGTACGGAGAGCTAGTCATTTAAAGTTGGAAACAGTTTCAAGTAGCTTGACCAAAGACCAGTAGAAAAAAGAGGCTGCTATTGACTCAAGCTACCTAGCCCAAGGGCTTGAGATTTGGGCTGTGGAGGCCTGAATGAGGACAGAAAGGATTGGGGTGGGGGGCAATTAGTACAAGAGGAAGCTTTGTCCACATTAGTCATGAGGCATGACTTTTTTGCTGGTGGAGACATGCCTGTACATAGATTTGCTCATTTTTAAAGTGGAGGGGGGGGCAGAGCCAAGATGGCACAGAAAAGACAGGGACCCACCTAAACTCTCCCCAAAACCTCTCCAAACACCTTTAAATAATGCTATTAAATAATTCCTGGAGCAGCAAAACCCACACAAGGATGGAGTGGAATAATTTTCCAGCCAAAGATAACTTAGAAGGTTACAAGAAAAGGTCTATTGCTCCTAAGTGAGAGTGGACCACAGTCCAGTGCAGGCCCCCCCAGCATAGACCCAGCACCAGCAAACCAGGAACAGTCCCTGGGAGCCAGTGAATCAGCAGCAGGAGCAGATGCTTCCAGAGCTCTCAACCCATAGATGGTAACAGAGTCAAACAATGGTTCAGAAGGAGATTACAAGGTTATTACAGAGTACTCTTTGCTAGTACTGACGCAGGACTCTGTTGCAGTCCTGGGTGGCAATCTCAGGGTGAAGAGGAGCACTAGGACACCAGCACTTGTAGACACAGTGGAGTAAGGACCCTCATCGCAGTTCCAGGGAAGAAAAAGCACATACTAGGAGAAGAGTCAATGCACTTGTCCTTAGATCATCCTACCTTGGAAGAACTGAAAACTTACACGTCCCTAGAAGTATCTCTGAAAATAGCTGCACAAAAGATCTCTGGAGCTTGGGACAGTGCACCCTCCACCCTGGAAGCAGAGTCCTACTTTAACAAAGAGTTAAAAGTCAAGTAATAGGCTGGGAAAATGAGCAAGCAACAGAAAAATTTTCAAATGCACACTCAGAAGAAGACAACAAAGTCAAAACTCCCACATCCAAAGCCTCTACAAAATATATGAATTGCTCTCAGGTCATGGAAGAGCTCAAAAAGGATTTTGAAAATCAATTAAGATAAATGTTGGAGAAGATGTGGGACCCTTGGAACACTAACTCATTGTTGGTGGAGCTGTGAGCTGATCCAACCATTCTGAAAAGCAATTTGGAACTATACCCAAAGGGCTACAAAAATGTGCATACCTTTTGACCCAGCAATAACCCTTCTAGGACTGTATCCTAAAGAGATCATAAAAATGAGAAAGGGTCCCACATATACAAAAATATTTATAGCAGCTCTCTTTGTGTTGGTCAAGAACTGAAAATCAAGGGGATGCTCATCAATTGGGGAATGACTGAATAAACTGTGGTATATGAATGTAAGGGAATACTATTGTGCTGTAAGAAATGATGACCAGGAAGACTTCAGAGAGTCCTGGAAAGACTTATATGATCTGATGCTGAATGAAAGGAGCAGAACCAGGAGAACTTTGAATGCAGCAATGACCACAACGTGCAAGGAGATTTTCTGGTAGACTTAGTACTTCATTGCAATACAAGGACTTAAATAATTCCCAGTGGTCTCTTAAGGCAAAATGTCTTCCACATCCAGGGAAAGAACTATGGAATTCAATTGCATAATGAAGCAGATAATTTTCTTTTGTACTATATTTTGCTTTGTTTTAAGATTTGTTTTAATCCTTCTATGCAACATGACTAAGGTGAAAAAGTATTTAATAGGAATGTATGTTTAGAAGCTATATACAATTATATGTTGTCTCAGGGAGGGAAGTGGGGAGGAGAGGAAAAATCTAAGATATACGGAAGTGACTGTAGAACATGGAAAAGAAATAAAATAATAATAATGAAAATAAGAAATTTTTTAAAGATAACGCAGATAAGCATATAATTCAATAAGAATCATAATTATCAAAGTTTAAGAAATCAATTAAGAGAGATAGAGGAAAAAGGGGAAGAGAAAGGAGAACGATGCAAGGAAATCATGAAAAGTAAGTCAGCAACTTGGTAAAGGAGACAAAAAAATACTGAACAAAATAATACCCTAAAAGATAGAGTAAGGCAAATGGTAAAAGAGGTACGAAAAGTCAGTGAGGAAAAGAATGACTAAAAAACAGAATTAGCCAAATGAAAAAGATACACAAAAAAATCACTGAAGAAAAAGAACTACTCAAAAAGTAGAATTGGCCAAATGGCAAAGGAGATACAAAAGCTCACCGAAGATCACTGGACTTGGAGTCAGGACTTAGGTTCGGATCTTACCTCTGACACACATATGACCCTTATGTAACCATCATCAAATTATTTATTCTCTTGGTACTTTTGTTTTCTCATCTGTAAAACAAGGATTAAAAATGTCTGTAGTCTGGCATTCTGGGGGAGGAGCCAAGATGGTGGAGTAGAAAGATACACATATGCTAGCTCTTACCCCATAGCCCATAAAATACCTGTAAAGAAGAACTCTCAACAAATTCTAGAGCAGCAGAAGCCACAGAACAATGAAGTGGAGGAGATTTCTATCTCAGAGAGACTGGAAAGACCTACAGGAAAGGTCTATCATGCACCATAAGTGGGGCAGAGCCTAACCTTGCCTTGGTCATGAGGCACTGAAAGGAGCAGATCTGAGTAGGTTTCAGGCACAGAATCTCCAGTGGCAGTGTAGATCCCTCAACCAACAGGTACCAAAGGTCAGTGAGAGGATCTTTTTGGCTAGCCAAGAGGGGAGCGGGTTGTCCCCATAACTCAGGCCCCCTCAGGAGGCAGTAGTAGAGGCAGCAGCAGACATGGGGGGCGGGGATGTTCTCAAAGCAGGAAGTAGCCTGCATCCATTGTTGAAGGTCTCGTAAACCCCCTGAGAGAACTGAGTCCTGTGTGGTGGCCCTCTCCCCTCCTGAGCAGCTGATCTTAATCTCACACTGACTAGTAGCCCTGCCTCTGCCCCTGCCTAAAGTCCCTGAGGCTTTGGAGCAGCTCATCTGAATCTCAGTCCCCAGTGCTGGCTTGGGGGAACTGGAGGCAAGGTGGTTGTGGAGAGGAAACTCAGAAGTCAAAACTGGCTGGGAAAATGCCCAAAAAAGGGGGAAAAAAAAAGAAGATCATAGAAGGCTACTTTCTTGGGGAACAGGTGTCTCCTCCCATCCTTTCAGATGAGGAAGAACAAGGCATACTGTCAGAGGAAGTTGAGGCCTCTGCCTCTAGGACCTCCAAAGGGAACTTAAACTAGGCTCAGGTAATAGAAGACCTTAAAAAACAAGTTAGCAGCTTACTAAAGGAAAACCAAAAAAAATGCTGAGGAAAATAACAGCTTTAAAAAGAGGCTAACTCAATTGGAAAAAGAGATCCAAAAAGCCAATGAGGAGAAGGAGCTTTTAAAAAGCAGAGTTAGCCAAATGGAGAAGTTTCAAAATCTCACTGAACAAAATAATTTATCTTGCCCTACAAGAAAAGAGAGAAGATGGGCATAAGGGAGGGGTGGGGTGTGATAGAAGGGTGCGTACATTGAGGGAAAGAGTAATCAGAATGCAAGGTATTAGGAAGTGGGGGGAGGGGAGTGATGGGGAGAAAAATTCGACATGTTACAAAGTGAGGTAAAAGCAATTAGTAAAACAATAGACTGAATTAATTACTGAGAATAAATCAATGACATCTTTAGTTTGGGGGAAAAGAATTTCAGTCTAAATTTCCTAGAGGAAGGTAACCTCAGGTAA
>CM053769.1:551570700-551622134 GCA_028658325.1 Potorous gilbertii
TGAGATGCTGGTATTAACTGCATAAGGTGATCTCATGGGAAGGATGGGAGAGCAGCTGTTCAGCCTGGGCTGAGGTAGAATTCTCCTCACTCAATTTCCCCACTGACACCTGGTATACTTTAAGCCTGACTGAATGCAAGTGGATAATATAATCCTTCCTGGAACTGACATGAATTTGGGGAGATATTATATTGCTGCAATGTCCCTACTCTTGGCAGCGACTTCCTATAGTCAAAAGGTTTGTAAGCTTAATACCAAATCTATTCAATTATAGATTATTGGTAGAGGAACATCCAAAGTTAAGTCTAAAATTAAGCTATTAGGCATAGGACTTTAGACCAACAACAATAAGTTAGGGTCCTTTAATTCTTAGTAATTCTGTGGAGACAATTAGGTCAAGAGCTTGTGAAGTTAGCAACATAAATATTTTTTGTGTCTCAATTGATTAATGTTTAAAAAAAAAATTCTTTTGTGGTCCATATTGTAAATGCTTTAAAAAGAAGTATCTGACCAAAAGTATGAATTGCTGCATCTGTTATAAACTGTGTTAAAAATTAAAAAAAAATGTCGGTAGTCCTACTTCCTAGGGCTCGAGTGAGATAATGTAGGTGTAACAAGAAGAACATGTAAGATGTGTAACAATGGAGCCACTTTCTCAGAGTACTATGTGCTTCATGTAGAGCTGGTGAGCCTCTCCCCATAAAGATGATGATATGTAAGGGAAGAATCATTGTCTTCCATTTGGAGCATATATTCTTTAACTGCTTCTAGTATTACAGTCATGTGATGTAGACATAGATTGTCCATTAGCTGCTGAGCACAAATGGGGGTATATTCTAAAAACACCAACTGTCCAAAGCAAGTCTCCTCTTCTTTCTCTTTCTTGCTTGCTGCCTGTTCAAGTGAGAGATACATACTCTGAATCTTTGGATAGGGAGAGGCCTCAGACCTACCTCACCTATGAGTGAAGACATTGGAGGTGGCTATGACTTTAGTGACCTTTAAAAGGTAGGAAGGGTGAGTGCCAGCTGGAGTTCATGCCAAGATTTGCCTGAAGTCCTTTGATAAGGAGCAAAATTCCTGTTTAGCCCAGCGTAAGTTGAAGGCAAGAGGAAATAACAGTGATTCATTTATTGGTTATTCTGAATGTAGATGAGAATTTTTTGGACTTTGCCACTATGCTTCAACTACATCCTCCTCCCCACCCTCTGCCACCCAGGGCCTCTGCTCCCATTGGTGGGTTCTTCCCAGAAGTTTTATTTTGGGGAGAGGTCTAGATTAGCTATGTCCCATTCCCTGCATTTTACCACCATCCCCCCAAGTGGAAACTTCGTCCTCCTTTTGTGTTCCCTTTTTATATTTCTTCCTTCCCCCAATAGAATGTAAACTCCT
This sequence comes from Potorous gilbertii, assembly GCA_028658325.1. Classification (NCBI taxonomy): domain Eukaryota; kingdom Metazoa; phylum Chordata; class Mammalia; order Diprotodontia; family Potoroidae; genus Potorous; species Potorous gilbertii. Next base: position 551,572,093 of record CM053769.1, read on the forward strand.
TAAGGAAGGGCAGCAAATGTCTATTTTTTTGGCTTGCATTTGTATCTCCAGTGCTTATAACAGGTCCTTGTATACAATAAGAACTTAATAAATGCTTATTGACTTTGGGGAGATGGATGTATGCTAGAAAAGACTTTAATTTTTAGGCCGCTCTTCCCAGAGACTGAGGTGGTATAGAGGAAAGCTTGCTACCAGGGACTGGGGAAAATGTTTGTACTGCTGTCCTTGCTATATCTTCTCAGTAAATATTCCTTTGGGGCAGCTAGGTGGTACAGTGATTAGAGTTCCAGGCCTAGAGTCAGAAAGACATCTTGAGTTCAAATCTGGCTTCAGATGCTTAATATCTGTGTGACCCTGAGCAAGTCCCTTAAGCTTGTTTGCCTCATCAAAAAAACCCCAAATGGGGTTACAGAGAGTCGAAAACAACATAACAAACAACATTTTACAAGCATGGAGGTCTGAATTGTGGCATGCTATTCACAAACATTTTCATTTGCTTTCCTCCACATAAACCCTCTCTGATGTCCCATTATAGCATGGAGACCACCCTGGGTTTTTAAACGTTCTGCCAAAGGGTAAGCTCCAATAGATGCTCTCACACCCATCATAAGGCAAGAAAAAGACTGTGAGTCTCTTGTCCAAGGACCAGCCTCAGTTTAAAGAGGCTCATTGTTAGAAGGTTGACATTAGGTCATTTCTATTTTGACTAGGACAATTTATGAAGATCATCAATCAAAAATCAAAAAGAATTTATTAAGTGCCTACTATGGGTTAGATGCGGGGAAATCAAAGACAAAAGCCAAACAAGGTTGGCCTTCATGAATTTTACATTCTCTTTGTAGGAAAAGAATATGTATACATATCATTATATACAAAATATATAAACATGCATACATATATACTCTCATATACACACATATATACACATACACACACATATATATGCATGTATGTATGTATGTATATGGAATTTCCAGGGGATTGCCCTAGAAGCAGGAAAAGGGGAGTCTTCATATAAAGACTTCATATAAAAAGGTGGTGCTTGATCATAGTGTCACAGACTTAAAGCTGGAAGGGACCACAGAGGCCAACCCCTTCATTTTACAGAGAAGGAAACGGAGTTTCAGAGAAGTTAAGTGATTTGCCCAAGGTTCCACTGCTAGTAAGTGACCAAAGTGGGATTTGAACTCATGATTCCCTGACTTCAAGTCCAGCACTCTCTTCACTATACCTAGCTACCTCTTGACTTAAATACTGAGGTAAATGAGATTCTAAGAAGTAGAAATGAGGAAGGACTGTACTCTAGTTCTTGAATGTATCAAAAGCATCAGTACAGGTGATGGTATAGCATATTTAAGGAACAGAAGGCCAGTTTGGACCATAGAGAGTAATGAAATGTGTAATAAGACTAGAAAGGTGGAGTGAGGCCAGTTTGTAAAGACTTTAAACTCCCATATATTAAGATATAGAGGGCTGGTGATTTGCATTAGTGAAGAAAAATCCACAGTAGTGGAAATAAGACATTATTTTTGATGTGTTAACTTTTCTTTTTATCGAGTTCATCCATTTAAAAGATATGGTGAGGATTCCTAGGTTCTAGCCCCCAATTAGCTGTAGAACAGTATGAACTGGATTTGTAGTCAGAAGACCCTTTCCATTCTAAATCTACAATTCTATCCTATGAATCTGGGTCTCAGTTTTCTCATATAGAAAATAAAGAAGTTGGAAAAGAATGTCTAGAAGGTCTTCCCCTTCTCTAAAATTCTAGGATTCTAAGATGCACAAGACATGTCTTCAATCACAGACTCAGAATCCCAGAGCTGGAAGAGATTTCAGAGGTCATCTAGTCCATTGTATCTATCCTCCTTTATACTATGTGCTGACAAACGACCATCCAGCCTCGGCCACCATGTTTTAGTCATGCTGATTATCAGAGATTTTACAATTCTAATCTTGCAAAGGGTAGCTAAATGTTGAAGTGGAATGAGTGCGAGACCTAGAGTCAAGAAGACTCATCTTCCTGAGTTTAAATCTGTTCTTAGACACTTACTAGCTGGGTGACCCTGGGCAAGTCATTTAACCCTGTTTGCCTCAGTTTCCTCATCAGTAAAATGAGCTGAAGAAGGAAATGGCAAACCACTCCAGTATCTCTTCCAAGAAAACCTCAAATGGAGTCGTAAAGAGTTGTATGTGACTGAAAATGACTGACTTTTTAGCTTTCATTTGGTCTCTACTTTTAATCTGTTTTCAAACGAACAACTCAAATGATTTTCTGTCCTCCAGCTCCCTCACATCCATCATTAATCTCCCATTTAGAACACTGGCCAAAACATTGTGAACAAATCTACCACTCTGATGTCTACTCTATACATTGCCTTGGCAGTGGTAGCTTCAAACGAGTTCCAAAAAATTACTGAAGCACATCTTGGCTTTTCTGGGCTCCACTGGTAATCCTTAATCAGGCTCAAGGAGGTTTTCCTGGGTACTTCTCTCCTTAATCCATCAAAACACTTTCTGATGTTTCTCTGCAGCTGAAGGGAACCTAGCAGTTCTCTAGCCTTTTGTTTTTGTTTACTAACCTAAGCCCTGTTTTAAATGAGGGGAGGGAAAAATGATGGTACTCTCAAATGTTGTACCATCTGGGAAAGCCTGAAAATATGCTTGTGCTGTCTTTAAGGAAATCCTTTACTTAAAAGAAAAATGAAATTAATTAGGTTAAATCAGCTAACTTCTGCCATCTTGCTAAGGATTTCATTAACTAGGAACTGAACTTCATTGGGAACTGGAAGACACCCCTTGTCTTTTTTTCCCCACTAACACCTTCCTGGCTATATATCTTGGCATTGCTGCATTGCCCTTCCTTTCCCCCATCTTTTTTGTCCAGATTTATGATTTTATTGGTATAGCAAATTTCCTTTACCAACGCAGATTGGCACTGAGAGATTAATGGACAAGCCTAGGGTCACACAGTTAATGTATATCAGATATGGAATTTAACCAAGTCTTTCTGACTTATTGGTAGTGCTTTAACTATTATGCCACCTTACTTTATATTGTTTTTTAAAAAACCAGCACAACATCCTGCATTCTATTCTCTGTATTTCTTTTCTAGATGTTCTTTAGGAGGGCCCTTTCTTACTCTGAGTATTAAGGGGATCCATTCCCCATAATATCCAAGACAGTGAAAACTGCCTCCTCCCCTCTCCCACCATCCCACTGGGTCAGTGGACTCCCACCCAAGTAGGAAGTGAAGGAAGAGAAAAGAGAGTCCAATGGCCTAGCTAATCTCAATCAAATCACATATCCAGAGGCAGTGCCAAGAACTAACTGGCAGGATTCTTTTGTACACAGGTGTGCGTTGTAATTCCATACTGGACATTAAGCAGCTGTGTGCCTTTGACCAGATCACTGATCTTTTCAATTGCTAGTGGCTTCCTTCCCCCCACCCCCACCCAAAAAAAACCCCACATTATTTCATATATGCTCTGTAAATACATTTTTATATATGAACTATCTCCTTCAGTCCTCCTTGAGGATAGGATTTTTGTCTAGTTCCTAGCACCTAGAAAAGTAGTAGGTGCTTAATAAATGCTTGTTGGTTGATTGATTGATTTCTCCTCTCTAGCCCTCGGTTTTTTCATCTATAAAATGAAGTGGTTTTCACCCTCTTTGTACAAAATTGGGTCCATCTAAAATGTACCATTCCCAAAGATGAGGTAAGTGAGACTCTTTCCAAAGTTTTAGCTGTAATTAATCATCCCTACCACAGTTTACTAGTTTCTATGAAAAATGATTTGCTCTCTTTACAATACTTACAGAAACTAGCTCTCATCAAGGACCATCGCTGTTCTGGTTGGCTACACTAAAAATCTTAGGATTCAGAGCTAGAAGGAATCTTAGAGACCATTAGTTGAGGGGTTCTTAACCTTTTCATGATTCATGGACCATTCTGACAGTCTGGTGAAGTCTAGAGGTCCGTTCTTAAAATAATCATTTTAAAATAGTTTAAGGAAATGCTAAATTCCAGTTAGAGGTTAATGAAAACAAAGACATAATATTTTCCCCTTATAAATTTATAGATCCTATGAAATCTATTCATGGATCCTTTAGGAGGATATGGGCCTCAGGGTAAGACCTCCCCAACTTAATTCAACCTCCTCATTTTACATATGAAGAAACTGAGGCTGTGAGAAATGAATTGATTTGCTCAAGGTTCACAGTAAGTGACAGAATGGGATATAAACCTTGACCCTCAGAGTTCAAATCTTGTGTTTTTTCTTCTATATAATGTTATCCCTAGTTTGAAAAGGTGACCCCAGGCAGGGCCAGGAACTATGCCCAATGAAAGAGTTAAAAATTATGTTCCTCATGTATTACTGTCCACTTCATACTTTGAACCTTTACTGAAACACACATGACTTGGCTTATTTCAGTGAATCATGAACATAGCATCATAGAGATGAGGAAAACCAGAGAAATTAAGTTTAGTGACTTGTGTAAGTTTATGCAAGGTAGTGAGTGGCAAAGCTGAGATTCGAACTCATGTTCTTTGTACCACAATGTCCTCAAATAAATATAAAGTAAATTTAATGGAAAGTGTAAAATGTTTAAAGAAGAATAATAAGTCTGGTAAAATAGATTGGTGAACAGAGGAGCTTATGCTTGACTCTAGAGGTAATTGCTAGGTGGTACAGTGGACAGAGCACTGTGCCTGGAGACAAGAAGACCTCAGTTCAAATGCACCTCCTGATTACTAGCTGTTTGACCCTAGGCAAGTTATTTAATCTCTGTCTGCCTCAGTTTAAGTATAAAATGGGGATAATAAGGTTGCTGTGAGCATCAAACGAGATATTTCTAAAAAAATACTTATTTCAGTACCTGACACACAGTAGGTGATTATTAAATGCCTGTTCCCTCCCCTCCTCCCCTCATTACAATTTATTGAGCAGGGGAGTGATAAGACCAGACCTAGACTTCCATAATATCACTCTGGCAGCTGTGTGGAGGATGAATTAGAAAAGAGAGAGACTTGAGACAGGAAGATGAATTAGGAGCTTTTTTCAACAGTCCAGGAGAGTAGTGAAGAGTGAGGGTTTGAATTAGGAGTCTGAGAGATGTTGAGGCAGTAGAACTGGCAAGACTTGGCAACTTGATTGTACATAGAAGATGACGAAGTGTGAAGAGCTGATGATGCTTAAGGAATTTGAACCTGGGTGACTGGGAGGATGTCTTTATCCTTCATCATGAAAATATAGTTCCATGATTTAAAAAGTAAAATCAAAAGTTTGGAAGGGGCTAACCCCCAAGAAAAAACAAAGATGAAACTTTGTGGAAGCAACAGGGGAGCTAAACAACATCAGATCTAGCTCCTTTCACAGTCCAAGGAAGATTGGAATTTTTTAAATTTAGCATTTTATTTTTTTTCCCAATTACATTTTAAAACAATTTGTTTTAAAAAAATTTTTTAGTGCCACATTCTTTCCCTCCCTTTCTTTCCTCCCTCCCTCATTGAAAAGGCAAGCAAATTGATATAGGTTGTACATGTATAAGACTAGTATTTTTTTTAAAAATAAGTTTTTATTGATGTTTTGTTTCTATATCTCCTACATTTCCCATTGTATGCTCCTCTTCTCTTTCTCAAAAAGCCATACTTTATGATAATAAAAATAAAAAAAGAGAAAAAATATCAGCAAAACTAATATATGAAGAAAGTGACATTATACACTGTTCCACATCTATGATTCCACCTGTGCAAATAGAATTGAATCTGAGAATTGGTATATCTTCTACACTGCCCCATGTCTGTTATTTTTATTACAAGTACAGTTCCCTGAAGCTATTGGCAGTAAAAAGCTCTTAGACATTTCCAAAAAGGATTGTATGGTCATTCAGGGCTAGGGAGGGGAGGAAGAGAAGTCAGGAACCTCTGTCCTAGTCCAGTTGAGACATGAAAAAAATCTGACAGAAAAGAGATTGTTGAGAGTGAATGGGGGAAGGGGTGCCAAGTCATGAGGAAACAGCCAAGTGAGAAATGAGACTAAAAGTTTCTCTTTCCAGCAAAAGATTTCTTGTATCCCTGCAGAATATCAGTTCATGTGTTCATAGAGTAGTTATGTTCATTGAGTTAGAGCTGAAAGGAACCTTCAAGTGAATTTGTTTTAGTATTCCAACATATATACATCAGAGACCCTCTATGGAATTTTCCCCATATCATCCCTTAGTTGGTCAAGAGAACAATATTGCCAGCAGAAGAGAGGCATACTGTGATTATCAAATGACATTTACGGAGATTTTTTCTATGACTATCTCTATGCTGAAGTTTTGTCTTTCTTATTCTCAACTTGATAAACACCAATAAACATGATCATTTCTGTAGGCAAAGAACAGGAAATAAGACAGTGTATGAAACTGTGAATCTCTATTCAGGCAGCTTTCTTTTTAAAAAAATAAAAGGTATGTGAAAAAAAATTTACAGCAAGTTTCCCTGATGAAGACTTCATTTCTCAAATATACAGAGAAATGACTCAAATTTATAGAAATAAGAGTCATTCCTCAAATTATAAATGGTCAAAGGATATGAATAGGAAAATTTTAGACAAAGTGACCAAGGATATTTATGGTCATGAAAAAATATTCTAAATCACTATTGATTAGAGAAATGCAAATTAAAACAACTCTGAGCTATCACCTCACACCTATCAAATTAGTTAATATGTGTGTGCGTGTGTTTTCAAAGAGGACCATGACAGAAAAGGAAAATGATAGTTGTTGGAGAGGATGTGGGAAAATTGAGACACAAATGCACTATTGGTGAAGTGATATAATGATTCAGCCATTCTGCAGAGAAATTTGGAACTATGTCCAAAGGGCTATAAAACCATTCATACCCTTTGACCAAGCAATACACTAGTAGGTCTGTATCCCAAAGAGATAAAAAATGAAAAAGAAAAGGACCCATATGTACAAAAATATTTACAACAGCTCTTCTAGTGGTGGCAAAAAATAATTGGAAACTGAAGGGATATCTGTCAGTTGGAAAATGACTGAATAAGTTATATATAATTGTGATTGTATATAAGTTTATATAACACTATTGTGATATAAGAAATGATGATCAGGATGGTCTCAGAAAAACCTGTAAATATTTATATGAACTGATGCAAAGTGAAATGAGCAGAACCAGGAGAACACTGTATGCGGCAACAGCAATATTGTATGTTGATCAACTGTGAATGACTTAGCTATTCTCAGCAATGCAATGATCCTTCCAAGACAACTCTGAAGGACTGATGATGAAAAATGCTTTCTCCAGAAAAAGAACTGAGGGAATCTGAATGCAAATTGAAGCATACTTTTTCATCCCTTTCTTTATTTTTCTTGGTTTTTTTTGGCTCTGTTTTCTTTCACAATATGACTAACATGGAAATGTGTTTTACATGACTGCACATGTATAAACTAAATCAAATTGCTTACCTTCTCAATGAGGAAGTGATGAGAAGGCAAAGAATTTGAACTCAAAAATTTTTTAAAGGATGTTAAAAATTGTTTTTACATGTAATTGGGGGAAAAATAAGATAGTAAGTTAAAAAAAAAAGTATCTTTAGAAAAAATGTAACAGGTTAGTTTCAAAGCTGTCCTTGATTTTATTATGTCTCCCTTGGATTTTCCTTCTATTCCTTTCTGCGCATTAATTTTTAAAAAATGAATGACACTTTCTTTTCTTTCATTTTGTTGGGATTGGGGGTGGAGGGAGGAAATTACTATTACTTCTGTTTTCTTTCCCCTTCCAAGTCCCCTTCCCATAAAAATAAATTCTCCTCTATAATTAAAAGCATTGCTAATAGCTACTTGGTACAGGGGATAGAGAATTTGACTTGAAATCAGAAGATCCTGAGTTCAACTATGGCTTCAAATACAAGTCATTTCACTATTATCTGCCTATTTTTCTCATCTGTAAAATGGGAATGATAATAGCACTTACTTTTCAGAGTGGTTGTGATGATAAAATGAGACAATATTTTTAAGGAGATTTTCAAACTTTAAAGTACCATATAAATGCTAGCTATTATTAGACAAAATAAATTCATGCATTGGCCATGTTTGAACATGTATATCATATCCAAAGTTCTTCCATTCCCAGGAGAAATAATATTTCCTGGGATCATATTTAATTCAATCCAACAAGTACTTACTAAATCCTTATTATGTTCTAGGCACTGTGCCCTTAGGCTGTGGGGATCCAAAGATAGAAATTATATGGGAATCCCCCCCACCTCACTCCCCCCCACACAAGTACTTCCAAGGAGCTTATATTCTACTCAACAGTGGAGAGCAACACATTCACAAATAAGGAAATTTAAAATATATAAATAAAGAAACATAGGAGATTTGGGAGCACTAACATCGGGGGAAATTAGGGAAAGCCACTATAGGCAAAGACACTTGAGATATATCTTGAAGAGATCTACGGCTTTCAAGAGAGAAAAGTGACCAACAATAACACTCCAGACAACTGAAACAGCCTGATCAACAGTAAAGAGGCTGGAGATGCAAAAGTGTATATGGTGGGTAGCAAGCAGGCTAATTGGCTGTAAGATACAGTGTATAAAAGGAAGTCACGCTTAACTGGCTAGACAAATGTATATGGGAGCATACAAAGTACTTTTGCTTAGCAATTCAAGTCGTATTCCAAAATCACTGAAAGAGGTTTCTCTATAAAAGAATTCCAAGGCAAATCTTATTGCAAACTAGAAGTCTCTTTGTAAAATGAATAATCTTTTTCAACTATTTTGTAAATTCAGACTCTTTTTTATATACTGGGTTTGCTTCAGGGTGAGACAAGGTACAACTTGACCTTCACTCCCACCTCTTAGGCTAATCACTCATTTGTAAAAGGAAAGGTTTGGACCAGATGACCTTTAAGGTTTCTGGCAACTCTAGATTTCTCCTGCTGGACCCTAGGCCTCCCAAAGGGCTATTTAAATAATTTTTGATTAGGAAAACAGCAGGCATCTTCTTATGTCTATCTCTATGTTTTAAATAAAAAAGTTTCCACCTCCTACCTCCTAAAATCATCACAAAACAAAAATCAAATTCATCAGTTTGTCATCTGAGGGAGAAGAAAAGAAAGATCTAGGATAAGGGGGGGAAATCTATTTTTCTCATCAATTCCTTCTCTGTTTTTATTAACCTAAAAAATAGTTACCTTGGATACTCTAGTTTATACTTCAGGAATCTGTCTGCTAGGGTTCTCCACCAAGGGAGTTGGTGTATAAATTACACAGTGTGGGCAACATGTATACAAGAAAGGGAAAGACACCTTAAAGGATTTAGGTGAGCAGTCCATGGTAGGCATTCTGAGACATCAGTCATCATTTCTGCCTGAGACTCTAGGCAAGTCTGAAAAAGAGCAGGACTATCAACGCTAGTACAAGACTGAACTTGATGGGAAATCAAGGAGATTGCTATGGTAATTTCAAACATTGGAACTAATTACTTTTGTTTACTTGTAGAGTCAAGTCCTTTAACATCACAGGGCTCAGAACAACTTTTCTACTCCTTCTGTCCCTTCTCTGGACCACGCCCAGTCTCATAAGTCATTCATTCATGCATTCATTCATTCAACATTCAACAAATAAATATTGATTGAGTACCTTTTTTTACCAGAGGCACTGCCCTCAATGAGTGCTTTCTATACAGGGAAGGCACCCTTCAGCACTATGGAGAGAAATGGACATTTTAATGTATTTGAAGTGATGGGCATGGGCATCGTTGGTTCACTCAGTAGCATTCTTTGATTCTGTTCATGTCTCTGCCCTACACAAAATGTTACCTCAACATTGCCGGTGACCAGACACCACAGGCATGTCTATGGTTTCAGACGTGCCCTCTGGGGTCTGGTTAGAACAAAAGGGGCCTTTTTATTTAAAAAGTGACAGAGCATTCGAGAGTTGGAAGAGACTTTTGTGGTCATCAAGTTCAATCTCTCACCCACTCCCTTTTGACAATTGGCTATCTGAACTCTGCTCAAACACTTTCAGGGATGGAGAGAGCTTACTGCCTCACAAGGCAGTCCATTCCATTTTGGACTCTCTACTTGTTAGCAAAGTCTGTCTTAAATTGCCCTCCTTATAATGTCCTATAAATCCCTGTAATTTCCTCCCAGTAACACTGTAGTACTTTACTCTAAAGTTGCATAGAATGTCTAATCCTTCTTCCATAAAATGGTCCTTAATTAGCTCTTTTTCTCTCTCTTTTAAACAAAGGAAAGGTTCAAGTTTTTGACTGTACAGAAGGGGGATTGGTATATTCATTTATGTATTCATTCATTTAACAATGATTCATTAATGTCTACTCTGTGCAAGAAATATAGGCAATTAAGAATAAGTCCCTATGGTCATGGAGTTTATAATCTTTTGGGATGGAGGATAGTAGAGGGAAATGGTGGAATACAACACTTTAACCAATATGTGTAACTGTGTAACTATTATGCAGGGTGGAAAATGATAAGATTGTAACAGAGGTATAAAGTTCTGCATGAGATCTAAGGAAGGATAGATCACTTCTTTTGGTGCTGAGGTGTCCAGCCCCCTCAATCTTCTCCGAATGGTGCCCTCACAGAGGCTTCCATCTTCTTAATATTTAAGTACTTCAATTTCAAAAGTAGAAAAGCACAGGACCTATCTAAGGAACAGTAACTGTCCACAGAATCATAGGATTTCAAGTTTCAAGACCTTAGAGATCAGTTAAACAGTTTATAGAGAAGGAAACTGAGGCTCATATAATTTAAATTACCTGTCCATGGTGAAACAGTAGAGCCAACATTTGAATGAACCCATATCCTCTGATTCCTAAGCCAGCATTCCAGCCCCTATGGCATTCCCATTTTAGTTAGTATATACAGTAGGTGAAGGGGAGTATATGCAGATTTATGTAGTTCCTAGGCAGAGCTAAATAAATAATGTTTGCAGCCTCCAGCAGGGTGTGATCTAAGGGACCCATGGATATTCGTTTTCTTTTAATTTAGCAGTAAAAGTTCTTCTTGAAAAATTCTAACCCTTGTGGCATATGATTGTGATGGAATACTATTGTGCTGTAAGAAATGATGAGCTAGATACTTTCAGAAAAACCTCGAAAAATTTACATAAACTGATGCAAAGTGAAGTGAAAAGAACCAGGATAACATTGTACACAGTTAACAGCCATATTTTATGATGATCAGCTATTAGCTATTCTCAGCAATGTGACGATCTAAGACAGTTCTGAAGGACTCATGATGAAAAATGCTATCCACCTCCAGAGAAATAACTAATGGAGTCTGAATGCAGATCAAAGTATACTTTTTTTACTTTTGTGTGTGTGTGTATGTGTGTGTGTGTGTTTGGTCTGTGTTTTCTTTCATAACATGGCTATTATAGAAATATATTTTGCATGAATGCACATGTATAATCTATATCAAATTGCTTACCTTCTCAAGGAGCAGGGAAGGAAGGGCAGAAGAAATTTTGAAACTCATTTGTTTTTTAAAAGTTTAAAATTATTTTTACAGGTATTGGAAAAAATTAAATTTAAAAAAGAAAAAGAAAAATTCCAGCTTTGTCTTGACTGAAGCAAGAGGAAGATCTTTTTTTTCTGCACATTAGTCAAATAGTTAAGAGGAAAATGATGTTCCTGGGGGAAGTAGCTATGAGAGGGGTGAGAGGAGCTCTGGACCTTTGAATTGTATGCTTCCTTGTGTGGAAATCACCGCACTGTGTGTGTGATTCTTGGCTAGGGGCGGGGGATAATGGAAACTGAATCCAAAGTTCACTGTTGACATCTGTTCTCCTCCACTATACCTATTTTCCTTGAAATCATAGTATACATTGTTACCTACCTATTTATATGTTCTATTAGGTAATAAGGGAATCTGAGGTACTACCATTCTATAGGAATTTACTTTCTGGAATTTTACCCTGGGGGTTTTGGTTCTAACCCACTTGAAGCTTCTCTATAGTTCCAGTTATAGCAGTTGTGTTTTCCTTCATTCTCGAGAGGACCATGACATCAAGATGATGACCTGTCTTGCAGTTGACTTTGATTTGAGTGAGGGAGGGCTGTGCAAGGTCACCAACCTCACTTCCTTCTACTGAGCCACCTGGGTCCAGTGACCTGATATTCATCAGGATGCTTGGAGATGGCTCTGGATGCTATGTGAGACCCTGGCCCATTCAGTCTAAGATCTTATCACATTCTCATTTTGAGTGAGATACACCCATTCAATGAATAGGCTTCTTTAAGTAGTTACTCAAGGGATGGCCCTTTGAATAAAAAAATATATATATAAAACTGGGAGGGGAAGACTCTCAGGGTTCCTGGGTAGAAGAGATTACTATTTAGTAATTACAATCACTCTGTACTAGGTGGGTGGAGACTTGTCTAATCTATGAGTTCCTGAGTGAATTGGGTTTATGACTTGATCTTTGAGCAAGAAATGTAACTGGTGAAAGGCAGCTTTTACGAGCCCCCTGGAAATCCTAAGGGTGTACCAGAAAGGCAGATTGAAAGGCTTACACTAGTAGATCACGGTGACCGTCAGTATCTGCATACTCAACAAATTTAACCACGTTTTGGAATTCTGTTTACTCAGTCCCTTTGGTTGTTGCTGTTTGGTTTGTTTATTGTCTAGAATGTGTACACCTTATGTTTAGAGGATGCACTCATCCTAAAGCAAAAAGTTCCCAACTCTTTAACATTAGAGATTCCAAATAACAATGGCATTACTGGCTTTAAGCTGTTGCTGAAGCTCTGTCCAGTCTAATTCAGGCCTCTCAGAGATCTCTGAGTTTCTGATTCTGCCTCCTGGTCTATGCATCAGTGCCCTACTAGTCTCTGGCTCTCCTAGACCTCAGGCCCCTGACTGTTCTGGCCTTCTGATTGGCCTGTTGGCTCTAATTCCTTCATTTGCATCTCAGTACATCTCAGTTACCCTTATTCTTAGTTGATTTGCCACCGGGAACTAACTAGGTTATATACCCTATGGCAAAGAGTGTCATCATAGCCTGAGCATTCCACCACATTTATGGATTACTCTTTAAAAAAAAATCATTTTCCCCCACTCATATGTAAAGATAATTTTTAACATTCACTTTCAAGAAATGTTGAATTCCAAATTTTCTCTCTCTCATCTCCACCTTCTTGATGCAGTAAATAATTTGATATAGGTTATACATGTTCTATTGATTTCTCTTGAAGAGGGGGAGCATCATACAGTGGAGGAGAGTAGAAATGGTTGGTTGTTGTCCTTCGGTCCTCTTGAAGAGGAGCAAAATGATATCACTAAGTTAAAGTCAAGTTTCACTATGTTTGACTGTGGCTAATCAGATCAATATGAGCTCAAAATGTCCTGTGACAGATTGGGCACAAATGGTCTGCATGAACATTTGGCATAGATTCTCTAAATTTGCATATCCTCCATTTCCTTTGAGCTGTATCAATTCTGCTTTGCTAATAGAGTGCAGCATCTTTTCTGATATGGACACATCATGCTGAGATGTCTTATACCAGTGTCTCCCATGTCACACAATCAGTACCAAAGTTCTTAAGAAAGACCTTGAGAGTATCCTCATATCGCTTCTTCTGACCACCATATGAATGCTTGCCTTATGTGAGTTCTCCATGAAAGTCCTTTTGGCAAATGTACATTTTGCATTTAAACAACATGACCAGCCCATCTTCCTCATTGCTGGCAAGATTTTTTGCCAGGGTCCTCTTTAATGGGCTGATCCTTCACATGGAATATAGTCAACAACCTGAGAGCCAGTGTGACTTCAAAAAGGGCTGAGGAATAGTCTATATAGTGATAGCTGCTGGACAACTCCAAGAGAAATACCAGGAGCAGAACAGAGTTCTGTACACAATATTTGTAGATCTGATCAAGGCCTCTGATATTGTCAGTTATGAGGGATTATGGAAAATTATGTCAAACTTTGGTTGCCTAGAGAAGTTCATCAGCATTGTATATTAATTTCATGATTGCATGCTGCCCTGAGTTTTCTGGTTACCCATGGAGTGAAAGAAGGCTACGGGTTTGCCCCTATGCTTTTTAGCATGATGTTTTCAGCCATGTTGTCAAATGCTTTCAGAGAAAATGAACGCAGCATCAAGATCAGCTACTGTACTGATGGTAAATTCTTCAACTTGGAAAGGCTACAAGACAAGACCAAAGTGAAGGGAGAGTACAAAGCCCACTCTCAAAGGCAGGAAACCCTGGACTCCATTCCTGCTACTGACATATACTGTGATCAAGTCACTTAACTTCACAGTCCTCTGGGTCAGTAGCATCCAACACAAATAGAAATGGGGGCCACTAGTACATAACATAAGGATCCTGGGAAGCCACATGTTACTTAGTTTTAAAATATAATATTATCTCTGTCTTATTACATGTTTATTTATTTTGTTAACTATTTCCCAATTACATTTTAATCTTGTTCAGGTTTGACACTTCTGCTCTAGACAACTCTAAGACTACAAGATGCGGATAAATTACCTACTTGCATTGGTAGAGGGAGTTCCTCACCTAGGGACCCCTTACTCCAGTGAAATCACAACAGTAGTCCCCATACTTCATTTCAGAGAATTCTACTGCACCATTAACACTGCCCTTCCATCATCCCCACCCCAAACTTGCAAGAAATGCATGTGGAAATTAGCCTGTTAAAAAAATATATACATTTCCATTGGAGAAAGTATATGTGAAAATGTTTTGTAAGTGTAGTATTTCATTTGAGCAAACAGAATTTTCAAAGTTGGGATACAGTATGGAAGAAAGAGCACTGAATTTAGAGTCAAACATGGGTTTTAATTTAGGCTCTTACAGTTGCTAGATGATGAAGACATCCATCTTTGAACATGATGACCATGTAGATTTGTATTTGTTACAAGAATTTGTTACAAGAATCACTTTTTTACTTAGAAGTGATGGGATTTCAGGGAGGAAGGAAACTAGTGATAGGGTTACCAAAAAATAAGATGAAACAAAATGATAAGAAAATAAAGAAGAGTCATTGCAGTATTTTTAAAATATATAGAAAAGAACAGAAGGAAGTTCAGAATAGACATGCATGACAGCTTTGGAAGTAACATGCTGTATTTACTCTATACTTTTTCAAAAAGTAAGATGCACATATTAGAAATTCACATATAATATAAATATAAATGTCAGCTTTTTTGTTCTACTCTGCATATGGGAAAGCTCATTTTTAGCTAGTCATTAATGTCAGAATTAAAATGTTTTTAAATTAGGTGATTTGACTAGGGCTCCTTCTAGCATTATGACTCTGTAAAGATACTGAGTTAAATAATGACTTCCAGCTTTAAATACTGACCCAGTTTACTTGGGAGGTCACATACTCTCAGTTATACCCCATGGTACTATAAAGTACACACATACATAATATAATATTGTAATGGGAACTTTAAAGTTTTGACTTATTAATCTCACCTGACCAAAACCTGACTCATGGAATAATAACATTAAGGGAAGGTCAGGACCATTTCTCCCGAGAGGTTGATGAGTTGGCTGAAACCTGTCCCATGGAATGTGAAAATTTACTTAAAGTCTTAATCATTCCATAGGTGAGAAGCCAAGGGAAGAATCTCAACTGTTACTGACTCCTTGGTGACATTTCCTCCTCAGACTATTTGTGAACCTTCTAAATGTAGTTTAATCTGTAACCTGACTCGGTTTACCTATAGAGTTTGACTAGGTTTGTTTCCTTAAGGGACGTATGAGATTGTATCTCTATTTAACTAAGGTTTTTCAGCTTTTATGACATTGAAGGAAGCATGGGATTATGAATCTATCTTCTCTTTCACTTTTTTTGGAGGGATAAGGGGGAAAGTGAGGCAATCGGGGTTGTGTCTTGCTCATACAGCTAGTAAGTGTCAAGTGTCTGAGGCCACATTTGAACTCAGGTCCTCCTGACTCCAAGGCTGGTTTTCTATCCACTGCTCCCTCTAGCTGCCCCCTCTTTAACTTTTATGGTTTAAGAAGAATATACATGATAGCAATAGGTAAAAGAATTATTTCTCTGTCACTCTGATATAATTTTGATTGTAAGAAGTCTGGTGAGAATCTAATCACAGATACATAAAAATATGTAATTATAGATCTAGTATGGGAATAGATCCCAGAATCTATCAAATCTACTCCCTTCCCTACCCCCCCAAATAAAAGTGTGGTTACAACCTGTTGAAGGTCATACAAGCAAGAAACATCATGGTGGAGGTTAAATCCAAGTCCTCTCACTCTAGATCTGTTGATCATTCCATTGTGCCACACTGCCTGCCACAGTGTCATAGAGTCTCAGAGTTGTAAGGTGACCTTAAAAATCATTTAATCCAACTGTTAGTCAATACAGAAACCCAATCTATAACATCCCTGGCAGGTTTGGCATTTGCTTGAACATTTTCAGTTCAATTTCAGTTCAATCCACCCATCAAGTATGGTCATTCCATTGTTAGATAGCTCTTCCTTAGAGTGCACTAAAATCTGATTCCCTTGATTTATCCATTGGTCCTATTTTTGCCCTTTTGTGCTATGGAAAATAAGTTTATTTCCTTTTTAAGATGAGTCTTTTAAATATTTGAAGATAGCTATAACATCCTCCTCCCCATCTCACAAGTCATTCATTCTGTAGTCTAAACACCCTCAGTTCCCTCAACCCTTCCTCATATGAAATGACTTACAGATACCTCAGTCTCCTACTGTCATCTTCCAGATACAAGTGTACTTGTCAATGCCCCTTTGACAATGTGATGCTTACAACTGACACAAAGTGTTTCAAAGAGGATCAATCAATGCAGAGTTCATTGTTTCTATTGTCTTCTTTCTTCTGTTAACACAGTTCAAAATTACGTTAGCTTTTTGGCAGTCGCATCCAAATCATTGACTCATATTCAGCTTACATTTGACTAAAACCCTTTAAGTCTTTCTCAAATGAACTACTGTCCAGCCATATCATCTTTATCCTGTGCTGTTGCTCATGATTTTTTGTTTAAAGTCTAAGGATGTGGTTTGACTTTTTTTTTTTTTTTGGTCCACACATGTGATTGTATTACTGTGGGGAATTCCTGGTGTGGAAACTCCCTCTACCTGACAGACTGGCAACTAAGCTATAACTTATAGTCTTAGAAAATTTCCTGGGAGCAAAGAAAGCTTAAGTGACTTGCCTGCGGCCACATGGCCAGTAAGTATTAGAGGCAAGATTTTAACACAGGACTTCCTGAATCCACGGCCAGGCCTTTGTATACTATGTTACTGCACTGTTTTAAATATAGCCTTATTGTATTCCCTACTTTTAGACTAATTGACAATGAAATGAGAGTAAAATGGGGCAGAGGTTTGTTGTTTGTGTTGTATGTGTTCATCCTTTGTTTTCGAAGAAGACCTTGACATCAGGGAAATGATGACATGACTTGCACTTGACTTTGTTTTGAGTGAGGGAGGACTGTACAAGGTCACTAGCCTCACTTCTCCTCCTGAGCCATCTGGATCCAGTGACCAGATATTCATCAGGATGACTGGAGATGGCTCAGGATGCAATGGGAGACCTTGGCCTTTTAGGCTAAGGCCTTTTCAGATACTCACTTAAAGTGAGGTAATGCCCATTCAGGGAATAGGCCTCTTTAAAAAGTAGTCAGGGGATGGCCCCTTTAATAGAAAAGAAAAAAAAATAGATAAATTCAGCTCTGAGGGGCAATAGCCTAAGGGAAACTGTTACTATTGACATTTACTTAAGCCAGGGAGGTCCAAAAACAGCCATTGAGTGGCATCATGGTGGGGCCCCCCCCACACCTCACTCTGATGGAAGCTGTCAAGGAAGGTCGTGAGGAGCACGACATATCTACAGAGAATGTGGACAACTCAAACCATGATCCACAGTTTGAGCCCATCCTGTTTCTTCCTGAGCAGGAGATTAAGACCCTTGAGAAGATGAAGATGAGCTCTTTAATAAATAGATAAATCATGCTGGGAGGGGCAGTAGCCTGAGGCCAGTTAACTTGGGTTACAATGGCCTTTTTCTTTCCTTCTTTCTTTTTTTTCTTTCTTTCTTTCTATTTCTGTGTTTCTGTCTTTCTTTCCTCTCCTAAAATCTCACACTCAGTGCACTCTGAAGCCCATGGGCAGAAGGTAGGTGATAGGAGGAAGGCAAGAGAGACATTGACTGAAAGGACCATACGAGATAATACATGTAAGGTGTTTTAAAGTGCCATGTAAATGCTAGCTATTATTATTAGTAATAGTTATTATTTTTATAAGAGGCATTTTCAGAACACCAAACTTCTGATTTCACGGTTTTGCCTGGTGCTGGTCTTTGATATTTCACTCAGAGTCATCTCACAGGTCACTCTGACATCCATTGCATGCCATATTCTGTCAACTTTTGGTCTAGAACATTTTAACCATTTTTTGTCACAGACTCCTCTGCAGTCTGGTGAAATTGATGGACCTCCTCTCAGAATTGTATTTTTAAGTGTATAAAATAAGACACATAGAATTGCAAAGCAATATAATTATATTGAAAGATAGTTATAGGGCAGCTACATGCCACAGTGGATAGAATACTGGGCCTGGAATCGGGAAGACCTGAGTCAAAACTGGCTTCAGACACTATCTATGCAACCCTAGACAAGTCATTTAACCCTATTGGCCTCTGTTTCCTCATCTGGAAAATGATCTGGAAAAGGAAATGGCAAACCACTCCAGTATTCTTGCCAGGAAAATCTCAAAGGGGTTATGAAGAGCTGGATATCACTGAAATGACTCAACAACAAAAGCTATTTTCTAAAAAAGAAGTTCATGGACCCCAGGTTAAGAACTTACCAGAGGACAAACTTTTGTGACATATTTTACCCTGTGGAAGTCAAAGGGGTTGCAAGATACTAAATTCTATCATAAATAAGAGGTCAATGAGGAGAAAGTCAGAGAGCAGTTCTAGTAGACAGTCTTCCTTCTTTGACCCTATGGTAAATCTAGAATGCATTAGAACCTTTGTTCATGTGCCTGGAAGCCTTATTAAAAAATAGAACACAAAATTTTAATGCTACTTGCATGAAGTGTGGGATACAGAGCAGAGCGGATCCTACTACAGTCCTTTATGTTCACACTTGCCCTACCTTGACTAAGTGTCAGAATAAGACAGTTTTCTGAGATCCAATCCAGTCAATCCAGCAAAATATCACTGAGCAAACACTTCTAGATGAAAGAGTTATTGCAAATGCATTAGACCAGCACAACTATAGATTCCATGCACTAATGAGTCTTCAGGGATGTGTCAACTGTTCCTAAGCTCCTAGAAAATGTAAAGGGAAATCCTGTAGGATCACCTGTACTTCAATTGATTTTCATCATAGGTTAGTTTATCTAAGAGCTCTCTTAGAATCTGCATTAACTGTTTGGGGCAAGATTTATCTGTCCATCAGACACACTCATTTTACCTGTAGCATCATGCAATGTTTTAGGAAGTAAGGGTTTGCAGGCCTCATTTGCCAGTTTGGGCAGGCTTGTTTCCACATGCAAATAGTGAGGTTCAAAGGCATACCAGCTGTGCTGGGATGCCAGCTCCGGGATCTTGGGAGAGGAAGAATTGGTTCACATTCTATTGCCTACACTGAATATTTCAAAAGATGCTGACTCTGCTGTTACGCTCAAGAACCCTTTTTCTAAATCTCACAATTCTCTCTTTAATTCTTTCTCTTGACTCCCATAACCACTCGGTTTCTCTACCACATAATTTCGTAATTTTTTTTTCCCCAGCTTTCTTTATTTCCACCAGATCCCTTTCCTCTCCCTGCAAATCTCCTAAAGCCTCTCCTATCTTTAGAAACAAATACATGCTTCCTTTACTCTTGTTCCCCTCTCCATCCACTGTGCCTTTTCTCTCTCTGTCACTAAATATCTTGAAAGAGTAGTCTATGCTAGCTGTCATCACTTCTTACCTTGCACTCACTCTTCAACTTCTGATAACCTAGCTTCTGCCCCTACTATTCAACTCACACTGTTCCCTTGAAAGTCACTATTTACATCCAGATTGTCAAACACAAGGCCCTTTTATCAGGTCATGCTGCTCTTGACTTCTCTGTAGAATTTGACATTTTGGACTATTGCCTCCTACTAGATACTCTCCCTTCCCTTCTAGTTTTCTTCACATCTCTCTATCTAACCAACGAAGTTTTCCCTTATCCCCCCAAATGCTAGTTCCACCCTCTCCTAAATTATCTGGTATTTATTTTAAACATATTCTCTCTCTCTATAAAAATACATGTTGTGTCTCCAGATACAAAGTATGATAATCTCTCTCTGAGGGCAAACTTTTTCTTCTCATTTCTTCTTTATACCCTTATGTACCTAATTCAGTGTCTAGTATATAGTTGATGCTTAATAAATGCTTATTGATTGATTAATTTATTGATTTTATAACTCTTGGCCTCAGTTTCCTCATCTATAAAACAAAATGGTTCACCCCCTTCGGGATAAAATTGTGGCTGTTTACAAAAGCAGGATTCCAAAGCAGAAGATCTTCCCTGCGTTGGGTAGTGTCTGCCATGGTTAATTTCCTCTACTATACTCTTCTAATGTCTATGCAAAGTGTAGTTTCTGACCAACTAGGTTAAGTCACCAACTAGAAGCCAGTTCTTATCACGGGCCATTTCTACCTGTACATGTTGATTGGTTGCTTTGTTGGCTTCTCTTTCTCTCAACTTACCAATATAGATTTTTCCCAGATTTTTCCCTTGGCTCTCGCTTGTCTTTATATACTCCCTCAACCATCTTATCTACTCTTAACAACTTTAGCTCTCTGTTCTATAATAATTACTATTATATAGCATCATTATGTGCCAGGTACTAAGTAATTTACAAATATTACCTCATTGGATCCTTACAACCCTATGAAGTAGGTGCTATGATCCCCACTTACAGCTGAGGAGATTGAGGCAACCGAAGTTAAATGGCTTGCCCAGAGATAAACAGATAGCAAGTGCCAGAGTCCAGATTTAAACCCAGGTCTTCCTGACTCCAAGCACAGCACTTCATCCATTATATCTCCTTGCTGTGTAATGGACTCCCCCATCCTACTAGATTACAAGCTTCTTGTGCCTTGCTCACATCAGGTTTGCTTTGAATTATATCAGTTTGAATTGAATTGTATCTATATCACTAAGTCTTAACATGGGATCCACAGATCCCCCTAGAACTCAGGGAATCTGAATTTGGATGGAATAAAATGAATCTTTATTCCAATAGGATTGGTTTCCTTTATAGTCCTATATATTTTATTTTATGCACTTAAAAACAATGCTACAGGGGTCAATGACATTAAAAAATGTTAAGAACCTGTCTTTAAACCTTCAATTTTTATTTCTCTCTCTGTTTGGGCTTCAGATCATTCCTTACTGTCTTCTGGACATCTAGAACACCTGGCCTGCCCACATCCTGAAATCAACTTGTCTGAAATGGAGTCTCCTCACATATTTGCTCCTCCTCTCCTACTAGCCTTGTGTCTGTGAATGACTCCACCATTCTCCAGTCACCTCCTCAGAGGCTTAAAGCTCATGAGTCATGCTGTACTATTCTCTCTCCTCCACCCTATTGGTTGCCAAGTGGAGCTGTTCCTGTCTCCACAATTTACCTCTGTATGTGTCCCCTCCTTTCCATTCCAGCTATACTCATCTTAATTCAGGCCCTGGTTGTCATTACTCTTCTAAGTGCCATCCGATCTCTTTCCCCTCCACAATCCAGCCGACATTCCACTATCAGATTAATCTTTCCATTACTTAACTTGGATCATGTCATTCCATTGGTCAAAACCCTTCCTTCCACTTGCATAGGTAGCATTCAAGGTCCTAACTACATCTCCAACTTTCTCATTCTGCTTCCCTTCATCTAGCCACTTCAATGAATTCAGACTACTTGCTGTCCCACTATTCCTTCCTGATTCTGTGCTTTTGCTTATGCTTTCCCTCTACTTAGAATACTATCTTCCCATACTTTCACCTGTTGAAATATTACCCATTCTTATGGGCCTAGCAAAAATGCTATCTCTTCTAGGAAGCTATCCCTAATTCTCCCATCCCGATGTCACTTATAAGATGCATGATTTAGAACTCAAAGAGAACTGAGGGGTCATCCAATCCCAAAATCTTCATTTTTATATGAGGTTAATTGACTTACCTACGGTCATCCAGGTAGTAAGTGCCAGAACTAAGTTACTGTTAATGTGATGTTTTAATGTTTACAAAGTGCTTTACCTACATTTACTCACTTGAGTCTCATAACAGGTCTGGGAGGTAGGTAGTAGAGTGTTGATTTTTTTTTACTTTATAGTTGCAGAAACAGAGAAATGAGTTAGATGGAGTCATGCAAGTAGTAAGTGACAGAGTTAGGATTTGAACCCAGATCACAGATGAAGAGTTGAAAGGGACTTTAGAGCTCATTTTACAGGTGAGAAAAAACTGAGACCCAAAGAGATTAAATCGCTTGCCCAGCAGACAGAATTTGAACCTAGATCCTCAAAGTACAAATCTAAAATAATTTACACCATATCCTGCAAATCCAGTGCTTTTTCTAATTGGTTTCCTTTTCTCTATTCTCTTCCCTCTCCTACCAATTTCCTTCCTTCCTTCTTTCCTCCCCCTCCCTTCTTCCTTCCTTCTTTCTTTCTTGGAGGCCATTGTAGCTAAGTGACTTGCCCAGGGTCACTCAGCTAGTGAGCATCTGAGGTCACAGAGTCAGTGCTCTTTTCACTATACCTAGCTATCCACCTAACTGCCCCTCCTATCATATTTCTAATAGCTACCAAAGTGTTATTCCTAAAGCACAGGTCTGACTACATCAGTCCATTGTTCAAGGAATTACAATGGCTCCCTCTTACCCTGGGGATAAAATATAGATTCCTCAACTTGGGCATTTAAAACCTGTCACTGTCTGGTCTCCAGCTTACCTTGCTAGATTTACTTCACTTTATTCACTTTAGTATAGTTAGTCTGTCAGGTATGTGAGATCTGTAACCTTGAGGCCACATGTGGCCCTCAAGGTCCTCAAGTGTGGCCCTTTGACTGAACGCAAACTTCACAGAACAGTTTAGATTCCATCAAAGGGCCACACTTGAGGACCTAGAGGTCACATGTGGCCTTGAGGTCACAGGTTCCCCAACCCTGGGACTCTATGTTCAGCCACACTGGCCTGAACTTGGCATCCCATCTCATGCCTCCTCTGTGCCTTGCACAGATAGAGCCTCATACCTGCAATGCACTTTACCTCCATCTCTTAGAATCCTTAGCTTTCTTCTAGGCTTAGTTCAGTTATGACCTTCTATAACAAGTCTTTCCTCTAAACCCCCTAATTTATATTCTCTCCTCAAATTATTTTGCACTTGTCTGTGTAAATGTTATATTCCACAATGGAAGATAAGCTTCTTGAGGAAAGGGGATATTTCGTTTTGTTTGTTTTGTATCTGGCAGTGTCTTGGTAAATGGTTACAATCAGCTCTCAAAAAAATCCCAAAAAACAAAAAATGTAAGCGTGATATACTTTTTAGTTTAATCCACATCATAAAAAATTTTCTCCATCACTTTCTTAAGTCTAGACAACTATGAATAATAAATCAAGGTCTGATATGTAGCATTTATTGATTTCAGAAATATAAATGCTGACACCAAAAACTGAACAATCTCTTTTAGTCTGGACCCTGTATATCTCTGTTTGAATCTCTGGTACCTTACATGCAGCAGGTGCTTAATAGATGCTTATTGAATTAAATTGCACATGACCTAATGAATACTTGTTCTACACTTCTCAGTTCTTTCATGCACTCATTGCTTCATGGTTTCTGCAGCTCGATTCCACACTAAGTCTTTGCTCTGTAACTTATCAGTCATAACTACAGTATATTTGATGTTGTGTCCTTGATCAAAAATGTGTTCTCCAATGATATAATATTTTCCCTGGGAGAAAATATAATACTCTGATGATGGGCCTCCAGGAATACACTGTGCACCAAAATAGGAAATACCTGGAATAATTTTTTTCTGAACTTGTTTTCTGTCCAAGTAAATTTTCTCCACCCACCACGCCCTTTCCCAGACACCAGATGAGAAGGCAACAGCTTTCTTTTTAGAGAACCTCTTAGAGCTTCCTTAACTACTTCAAAGTAATAAAGAGTTTTGTTAAATAATTTTGATCAATAATTAATTGTTCTGGAGACTTAATGAATGGTACGGGGCATCCCAAAAGCACTGATGTGTTTACTCCCATCTCCCAGGCTAAGGATCGTATTCTTCATCCTTTTCATTCTGTCCTCATAAAGCAGAGATGAGAGGCAGGTATCTGCCCAGAAGAGGGACAAAATAAAGCATAAAGTGCTTTAGTTACTTATGTAAAGGCAAATGGCGAGTCAGACCTAGGAAACTGAAGTAAGATCTCTGAAATCATTACAGAATAAATACATAATCAACCAAAGAGATGCCGGCCACTTTCAGGCAAAAAGTACGGTGGGAAAGCAGACTGAGACCCAAATGTGACCAACGAGTCATGGAACATGCATATTGTCCCCCACCCCACCATCTCCCCAAAGCACATATATAAAGGGCAGCTAAGTGGCACAGTGAACAGAGTGTTGGGCCTGGAGTCAGGGGATCATCTGCCTGAGTTCCAACTGGCCTCAGACTCTTAGTAGCTGTGTGATCCTGGGCAAATCACTTCACCTCGTTTGACTTAGTTTCCTCATCTGTAAAATGAGCCAGAGAAGGGAACAGCAAATTACTCCAGTATCTTTGCCAAGAAAACTCCAAAACACATGATTGAAAACAACCCAATAATGTACATATAAAAACTATTATTTAAAAGGCTTTTTTTTATGATAATATAAGATGGTGCCATGGGAAAACTCATGATGACAGCAAGAACCTGAGCTATACGAGGAAAATGGCTAGGGTATAATGGAAACACCATGAGACTTGGAGTAAGGAGATTTGTAGTAGAACCCAAGTCTTGCCTCTACCACTCTGACCATGGGCAAGTCTCCTTAAACACTCTAAACCTTATCTTACTGATTTATAAAATAGAAGAGAATCCATGTCCTAGAGAGCAAGAGTGGGGCAGAGGGTAGAAAGCAAGACTTAGAACCCAGAGGTTTGGCTAAAAAGTCCTGTTTCTGATTCATCCTAACTGTGTAACCTCTGGGCAAGTCATTTTCCTTTTCTGGAGCCTCCGGGAACATTCTCAGACTCAAAGATAGAAGGCTGGCAGTAGAGGAGAGAGTCTTCATGCTATGACTTTTCCATGCTGATGTGGATGTCTCCAGAAGATGGTCTCACAGTATTGTTGTGAAGAAAGTGCTTTTGTCAGTCTCAGATTGCCATTTGAAGGACCATAAATATATAATATACATATGTATTTATTAGTATATATAAAATATATAAAAATATATAAAGAGTATAAATACATAACATGAATCAATATGTATATATAACGTGTATGAATGTGTATAATATGTATATGTGTGCAATACGCATGCACATGTACATATACATATATATGTATTTTTAAATTTTTTGGTGGAGGATTGAGTTAATAAAGGAAGTCATTCACTAAAATATTCCTTTATGTTACCTCATGGATGGGGAAAGTTCTTTTCCCTAGGCCAAGGGAGTAACTCCTCCCTTTAGCAAAGTCACACATCAAGCTTCTTTTACAGCCCAGGTGTCTCACATCAGAAGGTAATTCTGGTGGGCCTGGAATTTCCAGGAACAGGTCTGGTGGTTCGGTGAGCTCTGATTAATGAGCCTATCTTTCCACCAGGAAACTGGGTGCCACAATATAAGAATCACAAGGAAAGGAGAATGGGTAAGTGACAAGTGCAGAAGTCATTAGTTCTGGAAATGAAAAAAAAAAACAGTGTATATTTTGATTAAAATGTTTTTAAAAGGAAATTATTGTCTTGGGCAGACTTGCAATTCAGAAACAAATGCTCTTCATTAGTCATTGATTAAAGGGAAAATAATTTCTTAATCTAGATCTATTTACCAAATAGCTGGACAAATCCCAATACTTAAAAAAAAATTTTTTTTAGATAAATTACTGCCAAATGTTTCCAAATACCCTATCCTCCTGGCTTTTAAGGATTCAGTTGGAATTTTGTCCTATTGGAAGGCTTCAGTTTGTGGTTCATTTGTACTTGGGACAGGTTGCAGTTTCGAAGAATCCTTTGCCTCAATCTGTCCTGCAGTCCCTGGGACTGATTTATAATTATTGCTTTAACCACCACTTACAGACACTTTTTCCAAATTATGACTCATTACCCTAAGTCATCTCTTCATGAAAGGCTGCTTAACTGTACATGTACCAATCGCTCTCTGTCATCTGACTTTCAGACTCATTCCTGATCTCCTTTGATATACTGTACATGACAGTCTAACAAAACCAAGTCTTTAATCAGAGTGATGAAGATTCATCTGTGTGCCACTGTCAGAAGTTTGGGGAACGCTAACATGTAGCAGATGTGTTCTTGCAGGTCAGATGGAATGAACGGATTTAGAACCTCCACTCAGCACAATCTTTAAATTAACCCTAAGATCTCATTTTAAAAGAAAATCCCATTTTGTTCACAAGGTAGAGATATTCTAGCTAGCAGGTCACTTTTAACAACAGCCAGACCCCAAAAGGCCTGAGACAAACTTTTCATAAAGGGGCAGGAACGCAGGATTAAAAGGAAACAGCTTAGATAAGAGGAACTTAATTTTCAGTCTGACAAAAAAAAAATACTTAGGGTGATAGAGCTAGAAGGCCCCTTATAAAGGCCCCTATCTAATCCCATCCCCTTATCTTATAGATGTGGAAACTGAGGCTCAAAGAAGTTTAGTCATTTGTCCAAAGTCAGGCAGGAAGCAAGAGGGACATGTATCTTCATGTGGCAAATAGTAAAGAAATCACAGTTGATAATTTTTTTTAAACCAGTCTCCCTTCTCTTGTGGAGGTTATGTTGATATAATACAAATCCAGTGAGTGAGCTTCTCCAGTTGGAGAATAACATTCTTATTTAGCTCAAACAACAAACAGGAAGCTAACTAGGTAGTTCTCTTTCAAGTGTCAAATATATGTCAGTTCAGTTGTTTTTCATTCACATTCAACTCTTTGTGATTCATTTGGGGTTTTCTTGGTAGAGATACTAGAGTGGTTGTTTTTTGCCATTTCCTACTCCTGCTCATTTTATAGATGAGGAAACTGAGGCAAACAGGATTAAGTGACTTGCCCAGGGTCACCCAGCTAATAAGTGTCTGAGGCCAGATTTGAACTAAGGAAAATAAGTCTTCCTGACTCCATGCCCAGTGCTTTAATCACTAGGCTAACTAGCTGACCCCAAATATATAGTACCAAGAGCAATCAGAGACTCACTCAATCCTTCTTGAGGATGTGGATGACCAAGGCTAATCTGCTAAATAAGTACAATGGGTCAGTGCCTATGCAACACAGCTGGAGAAATGCCAGAAAGGCCTAGCTGTCCCAGAATATCTCTCCCCTAGGTCTGCCATGGAGGCCTTGAAGGCCCACCCTTACAGATCAGTTTCTTTGGATTGGGGCATCATCCCCTATTAAATACAGATAGTCCTGGGAGGGGTTAGATGTTAAGGATTGTTTGTGGGAAACAGGATGTCATATTTCCCCCCAAAATGACAGCTGGCTTGGAGCAGGATTTAATGGGGAGAGAATAAAGACACAGGGTGCTGAGGGAAGGAGGGGCCAACAAATGGGGAACATGGGCAGCCAAGAGCAGAGGTGGGAGACTGCCAAAGACCAATGTCAGAATGTTGCCAAAGGCAGCCCTTGACAGCGCTGATGGTGATGACTGTTGATTGCTGGTTCAATACCCAGAGAAATCCAGTCGAGTTTCAAAGGCAAAGGGGAGAAGCTAAAGGGTTTACACATAATTGTGCTACCCTTCCAACTCTTGGAGTCCAGGTTTTAACTGGGGTAAAGAAAAGAGGACAGCAATTACCATTAGTGATAGGTATTAGACTCATCACAACCCTTCTGTATGCAAATTTGGACTAAGAGTTGAGAGGCATAGACCCAAGGAGGCATAGAGTGAATGGGAAAGGGTGCAGGGACCAGTCTGTGAATAACTCAGGGGGCTTTCTTTTTGTGGGCATTTTATACATTTCCCCAGTGAATGGATGAACAAGCATTTATTAAATACTTCTCATATGCCAAGCATGAGAGATACAAATAGATAAAACTATATAGTCCCTTAGTCAGTCAGTGAATAAGCATTTACTAAGTGATTACCATTTGCCAGGCACTGTGCTAAGGGCTGGGGATACAAAGAGAGGTAAAAAGACAGTCCTTGCTAGTGAAAGCTCCCACTCTAACTTGGGGAGATAACAAAGAAAAGGAAATTCAGCTGTATGGTGGATGAAAAGACTTGTGAAGCCTTAAGGATGCTATGGTGGGACCGATAGCAAGGTCCAAGATCCTTAGGTTTTTTTAAAGTAGTTAATGTCACAGTGCTGAGAGACTGCAGGGTACATAGATAGAAGGGACGACAAAGTTCGTAGAAGCTTAGGATGCTGGGGGAGGGTAGATGGTCAGACCAGCTAGTCCTTAATTTCACAAAAGTAATGGAGTTGTTGATTTCCATCTCAGGCAAACTTGTGAGCAGTCAAGAAGCCCAGGTGAGGGGGTAAGGTACCTCTCATGGTCGCCAACTGGAAGATTATCTTGGAGTGGGAATCAACCGTGGCATGTTTGTGTATCTCTATACTCATTCCGTACCCCAGTATCTTACTTATTGTGACTACATCTGGCACCTCCCCCAACATAAATAAGGATCAAACTGACATCTTTTCTTTTTTCTTGAAAATCAAAGACAAGAATACTTTGGGGTGATATTAAGAACATGTTCATTATTCCCCCTTCCCAATGGAGCAGTTATTAGGCATTATAGCATTCACAGCATCCTCAGGGTCTGAGGCAGGATTTGAACTGAGGTTTTCCTGACTCAAAGTTCAGTGTTCTGTGCCCTCTTACCGCTTACATGGCTCAAATGTGTTAGGCTTCTCATAGGCGTGAATAACTGAGAGCATATATTAGTGTACAATTCCATTTGATTATACTCCTCCATTACAAAATTATTTCAAAATAGTAAAAAAACTCTATGAACCAAGTGACACATAACTTGGCCCAAGATTTAAAGAAACACAACTATAATGTCAAGTCCTGTAAGGCCATTACTGTGGAATGGGGGAATGGGATGAGTTTTTAAGTCTTAGCCATTGTTTGGCCAGGAAGTTTGCCTATAAGGGAGATGGAATGGAAATACAAGCATGAAATATCCAAGAAAGATTTGAATTGGGGCATTACCAAGTCCAAAAATAAGGTCTTTTGTCGGATTCAGGCCATATAGCATAGAGTATCTTTTCTCATCTCATACCACTCCCCATGGGCACAGTATCTCTGCTGGTCTGGTTGCTCAGCTTAGACCTATTTTTTTCCATAGCTCAATGCCTAATTGATGGCTTTGGCTCACTTTTTTTTTCCAGTTCACAAGGGTCATGCTTCTCAATGATAAAATCTGCCTCCACATTCAATTTGAGAGCCTTCTTCCTGTAGTGTTCCATATTCCCCATTTGTTTATAATATCTTCTGCAAGATGCAGATGGAGGGCAGAGAAGAGAGGAGGGAGGGGGAGGGGGAGGGGGGAGAGGGAGGAGGGAGAGGGAGGAGGGAGAGGGAGGAGGGAGAGGGAGAGGGAGAACTCCATCCCTTCCCAAGATCCTTTAGTATTCTAGTGGAGACACAAAGGAAAAAGCAAAGACCAACTCCCTTTCAAAAGGTGGGTCTTTCTTCCATATCTGGCTCTCTCTTCTGTCATTAAGAGTTAAACTTTTTAGAATTGCAGAGCTGGCAAGCTTGCATTTTAAGGTCACCAGGGTTGTGACTATCTTTGCACAACCAATAGCAATTGTTTGTTGTTGTTGTTTAGCCATGTCCAACTTTTCATGACCATGTGGACCATACTGTCTATGTAGTTTTCTTGCCAAAGATCCTGTAGTAGTTTGCCATTTCCTTCTTCAGCAGATTAAAGCAAACAGGTTAAGTGATTTGCCCAGGGTCACAGCTAGTAAGTATCTGAGGTCACATTTGAATTCACGTCTTCTTGATTCTAAGCCCATTACTCTATCTCCTGAGCCTCCTAGCTGCTCTAGCCCAGGGGTAGAGAACCTGAGGCCTTGAGAGGCCACATATGGTCCTCTAGGTCCTCAGGTATGCCTCTTGACAGAATCCAAACTTTACAGAGCAGCCACATGTGGCTTTGAACACTCAAGTTCCCCACCCCTGTTCTAGCCAGTAGCAAGCTGCCCTCTAATTCCATCAAGGAGAACTTCTCTACACCTGGTAAAGGAGTAACAAATTCATGCTATGAAAATGACCCAGAATATGTTGGTTTTGTAAGAATTACATTCTATTAAAGGGAAATACCATATACACAGTAACTCTTATAATTGGAATTTACTTATCTCCCTCTCTAACTCTAGAATGTAAACACCTTGAGGCAGGAACTGACTAATTTCTGGTTTTGTATCTATAACAGGCTTTTCATATGTATTTGTTGAATGGAATCAGTCTACAAAATTTTAGAAGCCCACTAATTAATTGAGTGAGACCATGATGAAGACAGCTAAGTAACTTTTTCCAGGGTTATCAAACAGAAGTCTTCCTTCTATATTAGCAGTGCATGTAATATCACAGAAAGAAAGTTAGAACTAGTGATTCTAAGTACATAGGGCAAGCGTGACAAAATGTGTCTTGGGGCAAGCAACATGAAAGGCATCCTCACATCAACATTTTAAGACAAATTCAGTTTGGTCGGGGAAGGGTCAGGGCAGAGAAGGAACTTGAGGAGAAACCTTAGATTTTGGAACACATGAGGAGAGAGACACCACAGGGCAGTGCCTGCTGGGGTAATCACCCTGGGACACTGAGAGGATCTTGCAGAGGAGGCTTCTGTGTCAAAGAGTGTCTAGGGCAGGGCTGGTCCAGAGTGGAGCTCACTGGATAGGGAATGAGGGGAGGGATATTGTTAGAAGAGGAAGTAGGAAATCTGTAATCTTCCTAGTTCTTGCCAACTAAGTGCTAAGCTCAGTGGTTTCTAAACTTGCCAAAGGAATACTATCAGAACCCTGCATGTTAGTACCCTGGGACAAATCCCTGGTCTCTTATCCTAGTCAGAACTCTGCGAAGAATTGCCAAGTAAATAAACACTCTAGGCAACTATTAAAAATACTCTCAGAAAGCTTCATTTGTGATGACACCTGAAGTATTCCTTGGAAATATTATCATCAGTAATTGAAAATGCATACTGACAGGAAGCATCAAATGACTACATCCATCATTCAATTTACCCAGTAGATATTCTTTAAGTGAGCCTCTTTTAGTCAGAATGTGAATGAATAATGGAATCCATGTGCAGGATCAATAAGGCAATGTCTTACCATTTTTTTCAGTGTGGAAAATTCTATTCTATTTATTGAGTTCAATAAATAAATCACAGTCATTATAATAGAAGAGGTTCCCTTGCCAAAGTCTCTTGTAGGCTTCTAACAGTTTATCAAGAGTCTGTTATACAGACACTTTTGGTCCCCAAAATGTACTAACTCTTGTCTGGATTAGTATTTGACTTGTGGTGGAAGAAGGGAAAAAGAGTGGCATTTGCATTCAAAACCAGATACCACCAGACTTCCTCAGATCTCACTAGAGTCTTGGCTCTTGTTTGAAGGAGGAGGTTAAGTCCTCTACTCTAAGTCAATAGCTATTCTATTCAGAGAATACCCAGGACAATCTAATGAGTATGGTATCAAAAGTTGTCTCTACATGCGTAGGATTCTGTGGAAATAAATTTCCCTTCATAAATCAGTCCATCAGGATCAGCTAAAAATCTTCCCATTTGAGGACTCTCTGAGCCTTTTTTCTTGTAAAGAATTTCCAATAACTCCATACATGAACAAAACTTGCTTTTGAGGTCCTGGTTCATTGACCTAGGAATCACTAGTCACAGGAAAGTAAATTTCATTACTTAGTCAACCCTAATCTCTCAATTGGAGGGACCCTTGGGAACCAGCTGGTATAAGTCCAACCTGAACAAAAATCTTCTCTAAAATATATCTGACAAGTAGTCACTCATACAAGGAATTTAAGGATAAAGAAGAGGAGAGATGGAATGATAGCTAGCAGAGATGATTGGATGAAGTGAAGGATTTTTAAGGATGAAAGAGACATTGGCATGTTTATGGCCATCAGGGTAATTATAACAATATCCTCATTATTGCTATCAACAATTTCCTTTATGTTTCAATTCCAAAACTCTTCCTTGGTTTGCTGCCATCTCAACAACTACTTTAAGTCTTTTGTACTATTTTCCCCTTTTTCTTTCCTTTTATCACGCTATGTTTATTGCATTTGTTGTGATAATGCCATAACTTTCCTTATCTCCTTTTTGAGGACAGCTCACACTGGTCATTGGGAATTGATGGAATCCATCTGCCATAGTTTTCTGATGTAAAATGAAAATAATTAATTTTTACCTACTTCTCCAAGGCATTTTAAAGTTTGTTGGCATATAGAAGGAAATCTGGAAATAAATATTCACTATAAGCATATTAATATTTTCTTAAATGATCACAGAATCCACAAAGGAAGAAGAAACTCTAAAGATCTTCTAGATCAGAGGTATCAAACACAGGTTTGAACAGATTAAAATGTAAGTGGACAATATTTGATACAATAAAACATAAAGAACATTTATCTGTGGTTTTCTAAGTCAACGTGCAGTCACAGGGATACTTAGGTATGCTTTAGTGACCTTATTTCTATTTGAGTTTGACACCACTGTTTCTAGATCGGTTAACTACCTTCCCCATGCAGGAATCTCCTTCTCTAACATTTCATCTTTATTTTTCAAAGAAAATTTGCATCTCTACTAAGTCCACTCCATTTTCCCCACAAATGCCCTGAGATTTAATGAGAGTCATGTTTCTCTTTATTTATCTGCAGGCTACATCCTTTGACATTCTAAATGAGTTAAAAGTCCAGTTGATGTTGAAAAAAGTATTGAGAGGAAAGATCAGAAGGGATCTGTGAGTATGATGAACTTCTTAGCCAGCAGTCACTTTGCTATGCAAAAGTCATGCAGGAGCTAGTATATAAATGGAAGAGGAGGAGGTTTGGGGACTGGCAGGAACACAGGAAGATATTCCAGATCTAAGTCTTTCTGTGTGCAAGATGGATTTGGATACCAGGACAATAATAGAGTCTGAATAAATGACTTGGAATGAAATGGTTGATCAGTCAAAATCAAAGTTTTTGAGCTAGCAGCCTTGTGTAGACAAATTACCTTGGGAGGGGACAACCTGTTAATGGCTAGGCTGCATTAATATGTTTTGGAGATAAATATAAGACTTCATTTTACAAGATGATCTAAGTCAGTCCCTTAA
Organism: Potorous gilbertii; assembly: GCA_028658325.1. Classification (NCBI taxonomy): domain Eukaryota; kingdom Metazoa; phylum Chordata; class Mammalia; order Diprotodontia; family Potoroidae; genus Potorous; species Potorous gilbertii. Next base: position 551,605,624 of record CM053769.1, read on the forward strand.
GCAGGTTCTATGGTCATCATCATCATCAACATTATTTGAAGAATGGTACTAGTATGGGGCAGCTAGGTGATGCAGTGGATAGAGCACCAGTGCAGGAGTCAGGAGGACCTGAGTTCAAATCTCACCTCAGATATTTGACACTCACTAGCTGTGTGACCTTGGGCAAGTCACTTAACTCCAATTGCCTCATCCTGGTCTTCTCCAGTCATCCTGATGAATATCTGGTCTCTGGATTCAGATGGCTCTGGAGGAGAAGTGAGGCTGGTGATCTGCAGAACCCTCCCTCACTCAAAACAAAGTCTAGTGCAAGTCATGTCATCATTTCTCTGATGGCATGGTCTTCTTCAGCAACGAAGAATGAACACACACTAGTAATAGAAAAGTAGCTAGATGGTACAGTGGATAGACAGATTGCTGGCCCTGGAGTCAAGAGGATCAGATTTCAATCTGACTTCAGATACTTACTAGCTGTGTGATCCTGGACAAGTCAGTTAACCCTCTTTCTCTCAGTTTCCTCATCTGTAAAAATGAGCTGGAGAAGGAAATGTCAAACCATAAACCCAACATCTTTGCCAAGAAAACCACAAATCTGGTCATGAAGAGTTTGACACAACTGAAATAGTTAGAGAACAACAACTACCAATGGAAAAGGGAAAGTTAATTCCTTCCCTCAGTACTCCAGGGCATATGTAAGTAACCTCACCTGTGGCAATAAGCCGTCCAATGGTAGAGAATGCAACTTGTTCTTACCTTTTCATGCTGTGTAACTCTTGTCCAGATCCTCCCACAAATTCTTCCCAGAGGGTAATCTATGGGCTAACAGTTTTCCCCATAGGTCTTTTAACATTTTGCGGGTATCTGTGCAGCACACTGGCTGTCATCTGCTATCTTTAACTCTCATAACATGTCTTGTCCACCTCCTTTTTTAATCATACATTTCCTAGATTTATTTTACATTACATTTTAATTACATTTTTTATTTATTTTGTGACATTTGTTGCACATCATCATAGGTAATACTGTCTAGCCCCCTTACACTTACCATGCACCCCTGCTTTGCCTTCGGGTCACCAACAATTTGGATTCTTCTGAGATTATGATATTCTGTGATTCACACTCACATAATATCCTAAAAATGGGGGTTTTGAAAGGACGTATTTCTATGTCCAGGAGCATCTTGGGATTGTTGAGAGTATGATACAGATTCCCCAAATGCAATCCAGTCCAATTTCCTCCCCTTAGGTTCTAGGCCCAGCTTATTTTTCACCTGCTGCTTTTATCCATGACAGCAATCACGACTCAGTCGCATGTCCAAGATACAGGCATTATTCCACTCTTTTGGTTTTCCTTTATTTTTAGGGAGTCTCTCATTCATTTAGACTTTCCATTTAGATATCTTCATGAGAGAGGTGAACCCTTTTGGTGACCACAGCTCTCCCTCTTTGTTGATCTGCTTGATAGTGATATTAAGGGTCACTGAACATCAGGCATCTACTCAGGAATTGTGTTACAATCTTGACACATGAATGACTGGTGTGGAAAACCTGCAAAACTGTCTTTTGTATTGCTAAGTCAAATTCTTTTTTTAAAAATTTAAATTAAAATTTAAAAATTAACAAACATAGCGCATTCTTTTCTCTACAATTTTTGATTGTATGACAGCAACTCTCATATCTATAGGAAACTGTGAATGTGAGCCTGTTCCCTTCCCATATTTTCATCAACAATACCTTCAATACATGTGCATTTATGTTGGTGCTTTCACAAAGACTTTGTATAGATAAGAAAGTAGGCACTTACTTCCTACCTTTTAGAGGCAGTTTTTACAAATTATCTCTAAGATAGTTATTGATATCTTCTATCTAAATTGTCCTTTCCAGGTAATAACATAATCTGTGGCATTTATAGTAATTTATTATTTCCTCCTTTTCCAGTTATCTTGAAAATCAATCTGCCCTTAGATTTAAAGATGAATTAGAAGAAAAAATTAAGGAATAGTTTAAATTTTAAAAGTTAGTCTGTTGCTGGTTTCAATGCCATGACCCCTTCAGCATAAATTCGTTCTGTTTATATTTTGCCTAGTCTAACTCTTCTTTAACTTCCTATTTGCACTTGTATAGTCCATCAAGGAATAATGGATTTTTACCTACTTTAAATTTCATAATTTTCATTTCCAGGAGGTTTCAGCACTCATGAAGTCTACCAAGACCAGGAGGCAATGTGGGAAAAGCATCACATTAGGAGTCAGGAGATCCGAGTTCATATTTGGACAATCAATCAATAATCATTTCAATAATCAATCAAACATTTAGTAAGTGCCTACTGAATGCCATGAATAATGCCAAGAAAGCATTAGGGATACAAAAAGAGGCAATAGATAGTTCCTGAACTTACGGAATTTTCAACCTAATGGTGGAGCCAACATACAGACAATTGTATACGAAGAAAGCTACCTACTAGATAACTGGGAAATAATTAACAGAGGCAATACATTAGAATTAAGAGGGCTTGGGAGAAACTCCTGTTAAAGATGGCATTACCTCTTATTAGTTATATGACCTTAGGTTGCTTTCTTGGGGCCTCACTTTTCTTTAACTATTTTGACTGCACTGTATGTGATTATATGACCAAAGTGGGCAGATAAGGCCAGCCCAAGGCTGGCTACCCTGCTGTGCTTAAATTAGATGGAACAGTACAGCCAGTCTGGGAGGAGGAGATCAGGATTGAAAATTAGAACCATGAAGTCCCCTATGGAGTTTAGACCATTATTGCTTAGCTAGCATTTGTGCTTTTAAATGAATTAGTAACACCATCGTATTGATCCGGTAGTGTCTGGAAACATGTTTACCTAATTACTCATATTTTTATGTCACTTTGCAATTATCTTAAATGGTTAATTCCTTACAAAAGCTTTGGGAGGTAGAGCTGATTTTTTACCTGGAGAAATGAAGGCCAGGTTTTTCTTTTTTCATTAAATATATATTGGGATTTCCTTTAGAAGTCTATTATTTGTAACTAAAGCTGCTACCTTGGATTGCTGACTCCTAAAATTTCATCCCCACAACTTACTGAGTCCTTGGATGAGTCCAGAACCAGAGATCAAATGAAGGTGAGCATGGATTCTAGTGAATCTGCTTGCAGTGTACCTACAACTTGATAACAAAGAGGTTGTCCACCCACCCTAAATTCAATTAATTAAAGGTCTTAGCAGGGTGAACTTACATAGCTCCACAACTTTACTTAATTTCATGAAAAATGAATTTAAAACCATTAGATTAGCAATTTAAGAATTATTTATAATTGTTATCTCAAAGAAGCAAGTTGGATGTCCTTAATTACATTCTTAGGAAATTTTTGCTTCTTGTTCTTTACCAGGGGCCTGAAAGTGACTTTGGTAATATCAGCAAGGTATCAGCTAAGTGTTTGCAGTGATGTACAGACCTTTTGTATAATAGAATGAGGGGAATGGGGGGAGAGAAGAGGAAGTAGAAGGTTTATGATTAATGATCCCTTCAGAATAATCCCAATCATTTCTTAACAGCTCAGAAGCCTAGGTGAGTGGCAGAAAAAGGTTGATTATTTACCAAAGGTGACTATGTCACCTTCCTACTCAGATAAACTCCAGTGGTTTCCTAGTACCTTTAGGATCAACTATAAACTTTATAGTTTGACATTTAAAGTTGTTTATTACTTGAACCCTTTGGAGCTTTCCAAACTTTTTACCCATACTCCAGCTCCCTCCACACAATCTATAGTCTATCCATACTTGCCTATTTACTGTTTCTTGCACATGATGCGCCATCTCTTGTCTCTGTGATTTACCTGTCCCCCATAACTTGAAATGCTTTTCCTTCTTATCTCCATCTCTTAGAATCCCTGGCTTTCACTTGCAACTCAAGAGCTACCTTCTGCAAGAGGCCTTTCCTGGTGGCCCTAGGTGGGGCTTCCTGGCCTCCTGAAATGTTATTTTTCACCTATTCTGAATACTACAGTACATATATGGACAGGGATTAGTTAAGTAAATCAATCAAGTCCCTTAATCCCATTTTAAGAAAGTGATGAAATGCTAAACGCTAAATGAAGTGTGAATAAGATTTCCATCAATTAATCAGTTTAAGACTTTGTCAGTCAATAAGCATTTATTGAGCACTTACTACATGCCAAACACTATGCTAAGCTCAGGGAAATTTAAGAAAGGCCAAGTACTTGTTCTCAGAAAGAGTCCCTATCACCAAGTATGAAAAGTCTTTGACCAATTCAAGATGTCCTTGAAAGCTAGTAGAGAAACTTCAGTGACGTTGTACAAGAAGTGTGTTCACAAGAAGTGTGATTCACTGAGGAAACTTGAACATGCCCTGTGGCTCTTCTGTCAAATAGAAAACCCGTTCAGAACTCAAGAGTCTGAGATTCCAGTATGTAAAGAGGAGAGACCATTCCAGCCAGCTAAATCCCAGAGAAGGACTGTGTGGGGCCATCTCTAGTCATCTTGATGTGTGTATTGGACCCAGAGGGCTCCGGGACAGAAAGTGAGCCTGGTGACTTTTCACAGCCTTCCCTCACTTAAATCCAACTCACTTGAAAGTCATGGTGTCACCTTCCTGATATCATGGTCCTCTTGGGGAAAGAAGGGCAAGCAAGAGAAGGAATGTACTTGGGGTGGGGGATGGGGAGGAGCAGAGCCCAGAGCCTAGGCTTTGGTCTCCTCCCAGTCTCTGCCCCCTTGGCTGCAATTGGGAAAAGGAAAAAAATTCCCTCATTCCCACCAATATGCTAGCAATGGCTGCTAGCTAGGCTGTACAAAGAGTCCAAGAGAAAAGCTCAATCTTGCCCTTGGATTTGATTTTGTATTTACTTTGAATATATATTGTTTTCACTTATTTGTGCACATATTGATTTCCCCACAGTTGAATATAAGCTCCTTGAAAGCAGGGACTGTTTGACTTCCTTGATTTAATTTTTTATTTTTGTCTCTGTCACCAGGAGGACACAGTACGATTCCTAGCACATAATAGCTACTTAAATAAATGCTTGTTGGTGAACTGAACAAATAAATGATAACTTTCCCCTCTGAGAATTCCTTCTATCTACTTTGTATGTATCTTGTATATCCCTAGTTATTTAATATAGTCTTCCTCTTTTGAACGTTAGCACCTTGAAAGCATGGACTTTTTTGTCTTTTTCTTTGTATCCCCAGACCTTAGCACAGTGCATGACACAGAATAAGGCCTTATGAACTAGTAAAAAACAGTTTGACTGATATAGCTCCAGTCTGTAGAATGCATGGATGCGAAGACTAGGCTTTGCCACTTCCCTAATTATTTCCTTGTTGTGACACAGAGTTTTCTGGGTCCTTCCCCTCCCTCATTCTTCATTCTGTACTAGGCAACTCTGAAAATAGCGTAACTTCAAGGGTCTAAACTAAAAAGATTCATAAACTAGACTTATTGCCTTGTCCCATGGGTAATGGGACAATTTCCTTTTAGTGCCCTGTCAGATCTTTATCTAAAACTCTCTGTAAGTTTGAGCCTTGAGTGGCTTCACACAGATACTTTATTTTGTGTCCAAGCTATTATAGCTTGACTGTGGAGCAGGGAGTGAGGGGGCAAGGGACGTTGTTGCTGTTTTCTGTTGGCATCTGACCCTTTCTCATGGTTACCAACCTTGGTTGGCAATGCCACTCCAGGAACAGTTCTCATAACCATGCTTGTCCTTAAAGGAAATCCTTGTTGAATTAATGACTGATAACTGAAGAGGAATATACATGGTGACTAGGCATGTGGGGTTTCCATATGAACTAAAGCTCTGGGGACAATGTAGAAATCAGATAAATTACTTCAAAGGCAAAAATCCAAGAGAGTCAAGGTCAGAGTCAACAATCATTGATTAAGTGCCTACTTTATGAAAGTTGATAATAGTGTCGGTACTGGGGGAATTAAAAAAGAAAACTGGTTCTCTGCCCTCAGGGGGCTTATACTCTTATTGGATCAGTCCAAGTGAACCTTTATTTTTTCTTGTTCAGTCTCAATACTACAAAAGCATTTGAAGCGGAAAGCACTGTAGCCCTGTCTCATTTCCCATGTCACATTGATGCTGTGTGGCTCTGAAACAGCACTGATATCATTGGACATGTGGGGCCTGGGAGCAGAGGACATCTGAGTGAGTATGTGTAGAGAGCATGAAGCTAAGCAAAGGTAAAATGAAATCCCTGGCTAGTTTTCTTTTATCTATCATGACCTATGTGTCTGGCAAAGTGCTTAATAACAATGGAATGGAACTGTCCTACCCCTCTCTAAAAAATATGTTCTGTATCTATCTTTATGTTCAGTATGTGCCTTCATTTTTTACGTGTGGCCTCCTTAAAAGTGAATTAGACTGGTGTGTCTGAAAAGGTCAAGAGGGGTGGGGGGGGAAGGACTTTCCATGCTGAGATTTTGGCTCAGCTGCTTTCTCAGGTGTGTTCTGTCCTTTGGGACCCTGACTTCCAGAATGAAGGTCACCACTGAAGCCTTGTTTTGAAAAGAATATCTTTTATAGTCTTCATGTCTGCATGCTGGGAGAGTCCTTCATGGCTGAAGCTGCTTTCCAGCTATCTGAGATTCTCTTAAGGTCAATGACCCTTCAATTGTATCTTCTGTCCTTTCTCCTTGAGAATGCTATCTCATCTGTAGTTATCTATCTATCGCGTAGTTATCAAGGGAATTTGGTATGTGATAGAAGGAACACTGACATTATAGTCCGAGGACCTGGGCTCAGGCTTGGCTCTGGCTAGCTGTGTGACTGGGCAAGTCACTGAATTTTGACAAGCCTTAATTTCCTCATCTATAAAAGGACTGAAATTAGATGTGTTGAAAGGGAAATTGTTCCATATAGCACTGTGAAAACAAAAACTATCATTCACTAGCTCTCTGGGTACTTTTCTGTTCCTTAGTCTTCATACAGTGGCCCAGTGGATAGAACATTGGCCTAGAGTTGGGAAGACCTGGGTTCAAATCCAACCTCAAATATTTATTACTTTTGTGATACTGGCCAAGCTACTTAATCTCTATCTGCCTCAGTTTCTTCTTCTGTGAAATAGGAACAATAATAGCACTTACCTCCCAGGGCTGTTGTGAGGATCACATGACATGTTAATGGTAAAGGCACAGTGTCAAACATGTAGCAGGCACTTAGTAGATGCTGCCTTCCTTCCCTCTCTTCTCCTCTCTTCCTTCCTTCCTTCCATCTAGCACACATTCAGGAGAGTTGTGTTAGGATAGTCACTCTTCAATATTTGTAGCCAGGCCACAATTTAGGATTTAATGAAAAATGAGTATCTTTCAAATCTATTGTCAGTACATATCAGAACCAGGACTTGGACTTCAATGAAATGGAACATGAAAGGACCTTAGGAAGGAAGTGTGTGTAAGATGGTCAGCTCAGACTATGCACAGGGAGTATGTCACCTGTAACTTTGAATGAGTGAATCTATGCAATATTAAAGAAAATCATCAAACCCAGTAATTCCTGGGATTGACTCTGAAAACATAGCAATGACCTTTAGGAGTTACTTACAACAAGGACGGGGAAAAGAGAATAAGCATTTTTATTGCACCTATTATTGTGCTAGGCACTGTGCTAAATGCCTGTAGCAGCAAGCACCCTGACACATCTGGGGTGGCCTGCTAGCACAGGTTCTTAGATATGCTTTTCTAAGGAAAGCAATTTAAAAGAGGATTAACAATCTACTTTAATTACATTTACCAACAGAGAAAATACAAGCAGAGAAATAAAGACCAACAAACAGGGCTTCTGTCTGACCATAAGCAATACATACATCACAGATCAACAGACAGATCCAACTATCTGACCTTTACATACATAGTTACCAGAGAGAGGAGCACCAACATAGGTGTTTTCAAGGGAGGGAGGCTCCTCAACAGCTACCCAGAGTCTTATCTGACATGGGAACCTTCTTCCAAAGCATAAGCCCCCAGAGTATATGTACACTTTTCAGAGCTGGGGGGCATCATGACCCATCATGATCCAGTGCCTCATTAGCAATTAACACAAGGTATGGGATTTCCTACAAAAGAAGCCTCCCCTAATCAAGCTTCCCTTTATGGGTTCCTCTTGAGGTCTATTAATGGGTATAGATGATCTTTCATTAACATAAATCTCATTAACATTACAATGCCTTATAAATATCTCATTTCATCTTCACAACAACTGATAACCCTTCTGAGGTAAGTACTATTACCATTCCAGTTTTTCAGTCAAAGTAACTGAGGCAAACAGCTGGGAAGTGACATGTCCAGGGTCATATAGACCATTAGTGTCTGAAGCCACATTTGAATTCAGATCTTCCAGACTCTAGGCCCATCATTCTATCTACTGTACCACGAGGCTGCCAAGCAAAGTATGTAATAGTTGGCTAATTTTTTATGGCAACTTTCCAGCCCAAAGAATGATCTTTAACAGAAACCTCTTCCAGTTAGGATGGTCAGCTCCCATAAAGGAACAAACTCAATCAATGGTGGATTTTTGTTGTTGATTAGTTGTTTTCAGTCATGTCTGATTCTTCATGTCCCCATTTGGGATTTTGTTGGCAAATATATAGATGAGGAAACTGAGGCAAACAGAGTTAAGTGACTAGCCTAGTGCCACCTAGCTAATGTGTCTGAGGCCAGATTTGAACTCAAGATGAGTCTTCTTGACTCCAGGTCTGGCACTACATTCACTGTGCCATCTAGCTACCACATAGTGGTAGATACTGGTGCTAAATGATGCAGAGATATGAAAAATGAAACTATACCAGAGATTGCCTTGTAGAATACAAGGAGATTCATTTATAGCTCTACACTGCAGCTGAGGCAGGGTCATAGATGTCACAATTTTTATCTGCATAATAGCCTTGTGAGCAGAACCATATTCCTAGGATCTTAGACTTAGGGACCTTAGAGGCAATACAATCCAACCTCCACAGTTTACAGATAAGGAAATTAAGGCTTAGAGACATTGTCTTGCCCATGGTTACACAGTCAGAGTCAAAGGTGGGATTTGAACCCCAGCCTTTCTAACTCCAAGTTCCTAATTCTCTCCATTACATCATGCATTCCCTTACTCTTTGATATACACCAAGCATGGTTCTTTTGTCATTTATACAAAGCATTAAGCCCTGGTCCCCATCCAAATCTTCCTTCAGTTGTCTGGTGATGACACTTCTCCACTTTTCCTTTGATTTCTGATCCAATGCTCCTACCCCACCCCCAACTCTGTAGAATCATTAGAATGCAAGTTCCTGGAAAGTAGGGATTATGCCTTTCTTCATATCCTAAGTGCTTAACACCATGCCTGGAACAAAGTAAAGTCTTAATAAATGCATGTTGACTTGAGATTGATGTTCTCTGATCCTGGCTTGGCTTGAGATAATATTTCCCCAAATTCCCCTGCTTACCTTCCTTCTCACATGGAGTCCCTGGCCCCTACTCCAGCTCTACGCTGAACAATCAGTGTCCACCAGGTGGAAGCGCTTAGGGATAATGGGTGCCTTTCTAGGACTCTTCAGATTGCACAAGATAGACTGAATGCTTCTTCCATCAGTGCAGGTGTCCCAGATTGGGATGTTCACTTTGTCAAGGTAGGGGAACATGGCCTTTCTCAAGTGAGATCTTTGGCTTATTTTCAGATTTGAAAGACAATGAAAGGATGAAGTCTAGTGCCCTCTTTCCTGCAGTCTGACAGATGTTCCCATCTGGGCTGCAGAGCTGGAGGAACAAAAGAAACTCTAAGAACAATGTTAAATGTTTTGGAGTCAGGGAATGGTTGTTATTTGTCTCGTTTTGACTGAAAAACTCAAGATCTTGAAAGAGTATCACTGCTGGCAGTAGCAGCCCCCAGGTTTGGCTCTCCTCTTCCTTGGTACCCTCTGCAGTGAATCTCCTTTTATAACCTACATCTTACAATCATCTGCCTTTCAGGTCCAGTTTAAATCCCATCTCCTCTTTCCTGCTCTAGAGCTCAAAGGTTAGCCTAATATACTGGTAGCTTCTATTCCTTGGTGGTTGTTGAGGATTTTTTCCTTGATAGTTACTTGGTTGTTGTTGTTTCTGAGCTACCTCAAGCATATCTGACTCTTTGTGACCCTTTCTGAGGTCTTGGCAAAGGCACTAGAGTGGTTTGCCATTTCCTTCTCCAGCTCATTTTACAGATGAGGAAATTGAGGCAAACAGAGTTAAGTGATTTGCCCACTGTCACACAGCTAGTATATGAGGCCAAATTTGAACTCAGGTCTTTTTGATTGGCGCTAGCCACTGCACTACCTAGCTGTCCCAGTTCCTTGGGGCCTTAAGCCAAAAAAAGCTTAAATCAAACTGGAAACATAAACTACCCCTTTCCCCTACTTGATTTCATTGTCCACTTATTTATCTAATGACCAACACAGTTCCAGGTGCACATGGAAATTCAATTCAGCAGGTGGTTACTACTGAATGACTACTATGAACCTAGTACTGTAGTAAACACTGGGATTAGGCAGATGGGAAAAAAGGAAATACAAGATTTAACCTTGATATTTAGGATCTCATTATGTGGTTGGGAGCCAAGACCCAAACTTCCCTATTTCTATTGAGACATCATAATCTAAGACTCAGTCTAAACTTTTCCTTTTCCCTCAACCCTGCCATACCAATCAGTGGCTTTCTTGTTCCTTGTGCCTCTACAGCATCTCTAACATCCCTCCCCTTTTCCCTATTCATACACTCTCTGACCTAGTTTATAACCTAGCTTTCTAATTAGATTCCCTGCTTGCCTTGTTTCCTCTGTAATTTGTCATTCACACAGATTCCATAATGTTATTCCCAAAACACATATCTGACTATGTCACTACCCTACTCAAAAATCTTCCATGACTCCCTATTGCCTCTAGGATGAAATATAAAATACTCAACCTAGAATTTAAAGCTCTTCATAATCAAACAAACAAGCACTTGTTAAGCATTTACTATGGGCCAGGCACTGTGTTAACGATGCAAGATAAAGCAAAATCAGTTACTACCTCAAGGACCTTATACTCTAATGAAGCAGATGGAATATACATAAATAGTTATATACAAGATACAGAATAAATATAAAATAAGAGGGGAAGGCACTAGCAGTTGGGCTAGGGGAGGCCTCCTGTAGACTTTTCACTAAGTCTTAAAGGAAGTCAGGGCTTCTAAGGAGCAGAGGAAATGAAGGAGAACATTGCAGGCATAGGAGACAATCAGTGTGGAAAGGTAAAGAGATGAGAGATTGCACATCATGTGTGAGGAACAGCAAATAAGTCAGTAGAGAGTTTGTGAAATGAAGTGAGTATAAGAAGACTAGGGTAGTAGCTTAATTCAGGATGTGCCTGACATTCTTCTCTGCAGTCCCACCTAGGCGGGTTCTTTGGTTGCTGCCACAGAAGCCCTTAATTTCTTGGGGATTCGAGGCTATAGGGTCTCTTTGAACAAAGTCCAAATAGCATGACAGTCCATATAGTACCTGGGCCATGAACTCATCCCCACCTCTCTCTCCTGAACCTCTGAGAGAAGGATAATCTGTCTATCCCTGTTCCAGCCTCTAAGCAACAAGTTCTAGTGTTTTTAGGCATGGCTGGATGTTGTAGACTCTGGATTCCTAATTTTGGTTTTATTGCTAAATTCCTTTATGACCCAAATCAGGGCACTGATTCAGACCAGGCTAAAGTTTTTGAGACTGAAAACTAATTTGACCACCACCCCATCACTAGCCCTACCCAATCTAGGAAAACCTTTCACTCTATATGTTGATGAAAGGAGAGGACAAGCTTTGGGAGTCTTAACTCATTATTTAGGACCTGACCCCACACCAGTAATGTTGTTATTTACTCAAAATATGCTTTCCTTGTTCTACATGCCCATGGAGCAATTTGGAAAGAAAGGAGATATCTGACAGCAAAAAACTTCCCTATCAAACATGCCCTTCTATTTTTTGGCCTTGTCATAGTCTTCTTTAATTCTCTCCAAAGAAATTACCTTTTGTGCCAGGGAAATTGTCTTTTCTTTATACTCCTTTTGTGCCTGTTTGGTCCCTGTCTGCCAGGTTTGTCTTTTCCAGAGTGCAAGCCATCAACTTCCAGATGACTGCTCAGTCTACATACCCCTTGAACAGAATCCATCGAGGCAGGGACAGCTCTACGCCCATTTGCCAGCAGGAAGCACTTTCAGAAGCTGAGACGTTCGCTCTTTACCCCAAAAGAATTTGGGTCCAATCTGTTTTAGGGGGGAATGATGGGGTTCAAACTCTGGGAATCTCCTTGAATCTCCCCACTTAACCTGGCCTTTCATACTCAAATCTGTGGCCATTTATGTTACCTCTTGATTGCCCCACCTGTTTCCCACTCAAACCCTCCATTGTCTGATATCTTCTGATTGCCTCCAGCTGTTTCCCACCCTGGATTACATCATTAGTTACCCCAATCCCATCAAGATTCTCCTTAGACCCACCTCCCAGACCACTAGACCACCTCTAGATCTTTCCCACGAACTTTCTGTATATAAGTTCTATCTCGCCACCATGTAGGTGCGCAGATTTAATTCAGCTCAGACTCTGTCCAGTTGGGATCCTGTCTGGCCCACTTGTGGATACAAATGTTACAAATGCTTAGGCTCCTTAAGAGTCAACCCAATATGGTGAATCTTTGATAAACTTTGTTGTTATTTGGATTTAAAAAAAAATAAAAGACTGGGAAGACAGGAGGAGGGAAGTTAGATAGCCAATGCTTAGATAAGACTTGTATGTAGAACTCTTATTAACCTTCCATCAGGAAACTTCCTGATTGGCTAAGAGTGAGCTGAGTATTATCCTGGATTGTAGAATGAGCCAATGAGTTTGATTCTATGTGCCTAGGTGGATGAATATCAAATTGGCCAGGAGAAGGAGAGAAAAAGAGGGGAAAGAAAATCATTTTCTAGGGCAGGGAGAGGACCAGACACAGCGGCAGGGGCTTCTAACTTGGGTTGAATTATGGACTAGGTTAGGCCATCTGAACTGGAGTTAAAGAATAGACTGGAAAGTTTGGGCATCATCCAGCCCAGGACCAGAAAGTCACAGACTCATGTTTCCATTCCATTATAGACACTAATTTCATTCACATTTCAAGCTCTGGGTCTTTAGAGTCCCCTCCCCCCCATACAAATACCTTTCTCTTTTCTTGCTCCCAACTGGTATTACTGCATAGGAAGGCACTTGGGATTCAGAGTTCATACACAATCTCTAAAGGCTCAATGCCTAAGCATCTCTGTTTGCTCTGGGATTTACTGTCCTCATACCCTCAAACCAAGGCTAATTCTCCCTACTCCAGAATAATAACTATTCAATCCCTCTCAAATTTCAGATCTCTCTTTCTTTCATTCACTGTATGTATGGGTCTCTCCTTAACTATTCCATCCAAAGCACCGATTGCTTTGTATCTTGTACCAACTTCACACAGTTAGGGCTTACCAGAGGTGGGGAACCCTTTGAGGCTTGCACTTGAGTACTTAGAGGGCTACATGTGACCCCAAGGCCATAGGATTCCCAGCCCTGGTGGCTTCTACTACTGCATGAGCATCAGTGATCATTTAATATGTTTAAATATAGCTAAAAACAGCAGCTACTTTATGTAGCTTTGGTTACTCAGCAGTTCTCCCCCTTGCTAGATACTCTAGAGCCAAATAGTAGTTTTTTCCTATATATTTCTAATTGTTTTATGTAATAGGAGACTGATTATTGAGCCTATTCCTTATAGTCATACACAGAATGCTACTGATATAATTTTCCACATGGAAGAAGCTGGAGATCCTGATTCTGACAAAGTCACAATGATAGATTGGACCATATATAGATATACACTTGGTTCCAGCCTTCTAACTCTTGTGGTAAATAGCAATCTCTTTGCATGGCTACGTTGTAGAATTGGAACTGGGAATACCTTCAAAAGACACTAGAAGATGAAAAGCACAGCCCTTTGCTTCAGCTTACTCCTTCCTTCATTTGGTGTTCTGGCAAGAGAAGACAGGCAATGTGTGAGGGGAGTGGTCTTAGGCCCTTTCCATCTGAAACTGACACGTAGCCCACAAATGTGACCTCCTGTTCTTCACCTCAGAGTTACCTCTTTCCATTTTGGTGAAGGTTAGTCTAAAGGCCATGACCTTATAAACTTTGAAAAGTTAAGGAGTCTGGGAGCTAAGTCTGCTTCAGGTTTTTAGTCAGCCTAGCATCAATACTTCCAGGAGCAAAGATTGACCTTCTGGGGAGGAAATAGAAGCCAAAAAAGGACTCATTTGGTATCAATGCCACATTTGGACGTGAATTTAGTGGGATGAAAAAAAAGGAAGGAAGAAAGGGTAAAAAGAAAAGAAAAGAAAGAAATGACATATGCATTGCATAAGCAGAATCAAACAAAACAAATGCTGAAAAATGCATTTCTCATTCTGCATATTAGCCCATCATCTCTCTGCCATGAGGTGAGTAACATTCTTCATTATTGGTGCTTTGGGATGAGGGTCAATCGTTTAGTTTAACAGTGGTCTTACGTCTTTAAAAATTGTTCATTTTTAAAATATTGATGTTATAAATTGTTCTGTTTGCTTGACTCTTCATTAGTTCTACAGGTCTTTCCATGTCTCTTTGATGTCATGTTTGCCCTCATTTCTTACAGAACAAATTGTATTCCATTATATTCATATGCCACAAATTGTTCAGCAAAAACCAACTGATGGCCAACCCCTTAGCTTCCGTTTATTTTTGCCACTCAAAAGAATTGCTATACACATGTTTATACATCTTTTGCTCTTTATTTGATCTCTTTTGGATACAGGTCTACCAGTGTTATAGCTGGATCAAAACACATATACTATTTAGCAAATTTTTGTGCATAATTACAAATTGCTTTCCAGAATGGTTGGACCTATTCACAGGTTTACTGATGCCAGATAATGTGCCTGTTTTCTCATAGCCCCTCCAATATTTGTAATTTTCTCTTTTTTTATCCTCTTTGCCAATCTTATGGGTATGATGTGAAACTTCTTGCTTTAATTTGGACTTCTCTAATATTAGTGATTTGGAGCATTTTCCCATATAATTATAGATAGCCTGGCTTTCTTCCCTTGAGAGCTAGCTATATGTTCATATCTTAAAATGCAGGAAAGGACAGACACAGGTCAACTAGAGTCAGGGGTGGCATTGTAAGGCACATTCTAAAGAGCTCAGAGAACAGAATCAGGAGAATATTTTATATAATAGCAGTAACATTGTAAAAGACAGTCTTTTTTTAAAATTTTATTTATTTATTTAACTTTTCAACATTCATTTCCACAAAATTTTGGGTTCCAAATTTTCTCCCCATTTCTCCCCTCTCCCCACCCCTAAACGCCAAGCATTCTAATCGCCCCTATCACCTATCTGTCCTCTCCTCTAACATCCCTCCTTTCCCTTGTCCCCATCTTCTCTCTTGCCCTGTAGGGCAAGATAACTTTCTATACCCCATTACCTGTATTTCTCATTTCCTAGTTGTATGCAAGAACAATACTCAACAGTTATTCCTAAAACTTTGAGTTCCAATTTCTCTTTCTTCTTCCCTCCCCATCAATCCCCTTTGGGAAGGCAGGCAATTCAATATAGGCCATATCTGTGTAGTTTTGCAAATGACTTCCATAATAGTCATGTTGTGTATGACTAATTATAATTCCCTCCATCCTATCCTGCCCCCCATTGCCTCTATTCTCTCTTTTAATCTTGTCCCTCTCCAAGAGTGTTGACTTCAAATTGCTCCCTCCCACTGCCCTCCATTCTATCATCCTCATTGGCTTTTTGAACCTCTTTTGCCAATTGAATTAGCCTATTTTTCAAGGTGTTATTTTCTTCAGCATTTTTGGAGGTCTCCTTTAGTAAGGTGTTAACCTGCTTTTCATGCTTTTCTTGCATCTCTCTCATGATCCCCTTCTTCCTCACTTTCCTGTATTGTAAGATAGATTTTCATACCAAAATGAGTGTGCATTTTATTCCTTCTTTTAGTCGAATATGATGAGAGTAAGCTTCATGTTTTTTCCCTCCCCGCCCCTCTTTTTCCCTCCACTGAAAAGTCTTTTATTTGCCTCTTTTATGAGAGATAACCTTCCCCATTCCATTTCTCCCTCTCTCCTCCTAATATATTTCTCTCTCCCCCTTAATTTCATTATTTTAAGGTATGATCCCATCCTATTCAATTCACCCTGTGCTCTCTGTCTGTCTGTCTCTGTGTGTGTGTGTGTGAGTGTGTATGTGTGTGTGTGTGTGTGTGTGTGTGTGTGTGTGTGTGTGTAATCTCACCAACTACCCAGAAAAAAATTTCAAGAGTTATAAATATTGTCTTTCCATATAGGAATGTAAACAGTTCAACTTTAGTAAGTCCCTTATGATTTCTCTTTTCTGTTTACCCTTTCATGCTTCTCTTGATTCTTGTGTTTGAAGGTCAAATTTTCTTTTCAGCTCTGGTCTTTTCATCAAGAATG
>CM053769.1:551622634-551710676 GCA_028658325.1 Potorous gilbertii
ATTTACCTAAAGTCATTCCACTAATCAAATAGCTAAGACTTTCTAGTCTTTTGAGTTTCAGTCTCAGATGAGTGATTTCTTTTTCCTTTGAAGTCCTATAGCAATTACTGGCTACTATGCTTTTGGACCTAAGCATCTGTGGCTACCTTATAGCTTTATCTTGTGTATACATCTTCTGTTTCCAACTAAACTATAAGCACATTGTTAGCAGGGATACCTTATAATTGACAAAGTCTGCTTCACAAAGTAGGTTCTATTAAAAAATTTGTTGGTTGATTGATTAAATTATTAAAGGCAGAAAATGCCAGAGACATAGATCACACCTAGACAAATTCATTAAGCATCTAGTTATCCTTCATCCTCATTCCTCCAAGAAACTTCAGCCCTTTAGATTTTTCCTCATTTGTTACTTAGGAGCCTGTATTGGTCCCTTGAAATCAGGATTGGTCCTTGCCTTGCTCTCTTCCACTGAAATTTGGATATTCTATATTTCACCTCCCTGGCCTTAGGGTATCAACTAGCAAGTCTGACAAACTCACTTGTGATAATACAGACTAAAGAAGAAGTGTATTTTTTCCTCAACGGTAACCTTAGGGACCTAGGGTGGGAATCTCAGATGAGCGGGAGATATCTGGTATCAGGTAGACCACCAGCTCCGCTACCACAGATCCAGTAAGCTAGCCTACTTCACCTAGTTCTATGCAGATTATTCCACCTATTTTTATTCATGTCAAGGAAAGGTTTAATATTGTGTAGGAGAACTGACAGGAAGCTTAGTATATTAGTAAAAGCACTCTTTAAGCTGCCAGAAACCTGGGTCCTGGTCCTATTTCTGCCTCTTATTAGCTGTCACCTTATGTGAAACAATTTCCTCGTCTCTAGAATCGAAGGGTTGGTGTGCAGATAGAACATAAAAGTGATTGAAATGAGTACATAAAAGTGTTCTCTTACCTGTAAAGTACTGTTCAAATGCTATGAATTATTACTACATACCCAATTAAGTTTCACCAGTTTATCTAGGGGAAAAACTTTCCAAGCACCGTGGATTTACAACCGATTGAAAGTCATAAATAGTTCAATCGTCACTTTAAACTTTTATTGTTTATCTTTGTACATATTTATGTCTTGTCTTCCTTACTAGACTTTAAGTTTCTTGAGGATGGGTACTAGGTTTTATCCTTCTTTGTCTTCCCCACCTCCCCCACAAGGTACAGAATGCTTTTCCTGCAGTAGACAGCAAAAAGAACATAGTCTTTGCTTTGATTTTTTGTTTTAACCACCATCATAAGTCACCTGCAATGCTTCAGGGCTTTTTTCCCCTAAGTTTTTTAAGCACCGAAACACATCCAATTAACTTACTTACCCATTATAAACCTAGTGGAATGTTGTGGGAAAATAGTTTCCTATTGGTTCCTAGAGCCTTTAACTGCTAGGAAAAGAACAGTCCTGTAAACAGAACACCATATCCATGGCAACAGGCAGCTCCATGCTTACCTTCTCAATCCCTAAAAAGGTAGTTAACTATGCTTTTCACTCTTCTGATATGAAAATGTTTTCCTAGTTTGTGACAGTGATAATGACCCTCCAGGCAGGGCACTTCCTGGCAATTAATACCCGAGGTATTAGGTGGAACTTGGATCTTCTCTGTTGCCTCTTGGTCCACAACTCCTCCGGCCAGTCTTTAAGTGACAGGAAATTCCTATTGGTAAATATTGCTTAATTGCTTAGCATTCTAGTGTAAGGTCGTGCACCCGAAGCAGACTTAAAAAGTTACTTAAAGCCTAATGTATTGAAAGAAGATATAGTATCAGATTGTTTTAAGGTACTAGTTCCAGAGCCCTGAGTTCTTCAGGGGACGGCATACTGTTTCTATAGTTACTTCGAGCTTTAATTCTTTGTTTTTCTTCGGGGCAAGGGGTTCTTTCTCCCTCGACCAGGAAAGCCAGGGGTGGGGAAGGTTGGGGGTGTGGGGGTGTGTGTGTGTAAGTTCAACACCTTCCTAGAGGTCTCGAGGTTACGCAAGTCTTTAGGAAACAGCTGAAGAGCAGTCCCAGATCTGGCATCTTTAAATGAATGAGGACCTAGGGCCACATTAAAGCCTCTTAAGCTAGACCAACAGGTACATCTGATGAGATGGTACCTGGGTATCTCCCACCCCAAAGTGGCCGCGGTCCCTCTCACTCTACCCGAACCTAGCGGTCAACTTTTCCCTCAGAGCTACGGGCTCTCTCTGACGGAAGAGATGAGAGACACTAAGAGGAGAGTTTTTGGGTCCCAATGGCTGGACAGGGCAGGGGCTGAGAAGGGAGATGTGGGCGGGCGCAGATGGCGGGTGCAAGAAACCTAAAGGCACTAGCTAGCAAATAACTGCCCAGTTGCTACCAATAAACTTTTTAAAAAATTCGCCTGCTTTCTAAGGAGAGAGGACGCACACATGATGTCTCTTTCTTCCCAGAGACCCTAATTACCTAGGGGCGGGGGAGAGGGGCGCGAGGTACCATCTCCGGCGACCCCGGGGGGCCTCCTGCCCCGTGGCGTTGTGGTAAACGCCAAGGTCACAGCCCTGGACTTGCCCCAGCTGTGCAAGGGCATCTCCCTCAGCGCACTGGTTTCCTCCGAGCTTGTTGTAACTCGGCCCGGGGGACAGGTGGAGGGCCCGGGGCGGGCGGCGGCCCCTGCGGCAGCCTACAAATGAGTCCCAGGTGCGCCGCGAGTTCTGCCCAGCCTGGGCCGGAGGGTGGAGGCGGGCCCCTCCCGTCCGGATGCGGCGCAGCCGGGGACATGCCGCAGGGGGGGTGACAGGCGGCCAGTCCCACCCTTCCCCGTGCGCACCCGGGCGCGGTCCCGTTTAAATTTCTTCCGCCTCAGCCGCGGGCTCCCGGGGAGGAGTCCCAGAGGAGGATAGCTCCAGGCTGCGGCTGCGGCGTCCAAAACTCGGGCGGAGTGACACCGCCCCCCCCGCCCGTGGGATGGAGTGGGTAAGTGTCGGGTGCTGACGCGCGCCGGCTCTGCCCCGCGCATTCCCGCCGCGGGGGAGCGGGACGGAGGGAAGTTGGTCCTGCCCGTTGGGCAGCCTCGGCCCCTTGCCAGGACCCCTCCCCGGGCGCAGCTCCGGGGTAGGCGGCTCCCGCTGGGGACCGCTCGGGAGAAAGGGCCGGGGGACCGAGGGGCCGGGGCCGTCCTGCGCCGCGCCTCTGGGCGCCTGCGGGTGG
Organism: Potorous gilbertii; assembly: GCA_028658325.1. Lineage (NCBI taxonomy): Eukaryota > Metazoa > Chordata > Mammalia > Diprotodontia > Potoroidae > Potorous > Potorous gilbertii. The sequence continues at coordinate 551,625,847 of CM053769.1, forward strand.
AGGGTCGGGCTCGCCGCTCCTGTGGGTGGCAGGGGATGGGCTGGCTGCCTGGCACCAGGACGGGGGCGCGGGTGAAAGGGGACCGAGCTCCTGGCCAGTGCGCGGCCGGGCCGCTGCAGCCTTTGAGCTTCTTCTGGGGCGCAGAGCGCAGAACCGGCTTCGGGGTTGGCCTTAGCCCTAGACGGCTCTAACGACTTTTCTCCCGGCGGGGGATAAAGAGTCCCCCGAAAGGGAAAGCTGTGTGGGCCCTCCGAGGGCATTCTTTTGTATTAGTAAGGGACTGGGAGGGCATCTCGGTACGATGGTGCGCTGTCCCTGCGGACCGCCCGCCCAAAGGGCAGGCTCGGGGGAATTTCACCCAGGCTTCTGAATTTTGTTTTTGTTAGCTTTGGGGGGCATGGGGGTGGGGTGTAGGACGAACCTTAAAACAAAAGGTCTGTGGCGGAGGCGGTTAAATTAACTTGGCCTCAGGGGGGTGTCCTGGTTCTAGAGAGTAAGTTTCTGCAAGCTATCTCCGTATAGCAGCCAGACTTACGCTATACTAAGCAACCGGTGCAAACCGTGCATTAAGTGCACCGGGCAAGTAGAATAAAAGTATGCAGGGAGTTCTGGTAAATTAGAGGAGGCATCGTGGAAGGGATGAAATTATAATTCCAGATTTTTAACCTCAAGTTGATCTTGTTGATTTGGTTTTTACAGCAGTTGTGAGTACAGAAACGATAACACGACTCGGTCTGTATCCATAGCTGTCACAATGACTACCCACCTGTAAGCGGTACAACATTTTAAAAAATAGAGAAAGAAATGGGAATGAAAAGATAGAAGGGGAATGGCAGAAAACACCGCAAATTAGAACTAGAGAGAATAATCTAATACAGTATCAGTCTTCAGTAGCCAGCATTGCCAAGAAGAATTTCCCAGTTAATAGTAACAGTATACAGATGCTTAATATCTTTAAATATTCAGACTGACTGGGGCTTATTTAAGGAATAAAAGTGAGTATACTATACATCTGTGTTTTTATATTCGTGTTGATTGCTCATTCATCTCCCTTCTCCCCCTTAAAGCCTGGCAGTAAGTAGGTGATGTAGCTAATACGTATTAAATAATGTTCATGGTGTTTAGTATGTTGCCAACCACCTAGGGAACACACGGTAAATGCTTTCTGGTGCTGGGAAATTCTCTTTTTCTTCATGCTCCACAGTAGCCCTCTGATGATTGGGATTTTGAAGGATTTTGAAAAAATAATTATCCTTCTGCATTTTGTCCCTGGATCTCTGTTTAGGTAGGATTCACTGCAATGACCTAATCACCATCCATAGATTTTGTAGGTATCCAGGCGTTCATAATACACTGTTTTCTATAGATTCCTGCTTTGGGGTAGACCTCTGCTTAGACCAAGCATTGTCTCCTTCCTCAAATATTCTCAGAATATTTTGTCTGATATTTTCTTTTAGGAAGAAACTGCCTAGACACTTACTGTGCAACTCTTAACTTTTATTGTGTAATTACTTAATTTCTTTGTCTTAATTTCCCCATCTGTAAAATGACCTCGATGGCCTCTGATATCCCTTCCAGCCTCCAAATCCATGATCTTTGGCCCCCATTATTTCCTACCTTCTCTTATTCTTATTTAGGCACTTGTTATATTCCCTTGGGAGAATGTAGGCTCCTTGGAGGCAGTTGCTATTTCATTTTGTTCTTTTTACCCCTAATGCCAAATGAATGAGAGCTGGTCCTGTTTGCTTCCCTGATTCAGGGAAGTATTGATGGTGAAAATTCCACTAGTACAAATTGTCTAGTCTTCAGTAACTTCGTGACTAATAGATTAGTGTTATCTAGGGGCCCTAAAAGGTAAAGTGACTTTGCAGTGGTTCCACAGCTAGAATCTGGTAGAGGCAGTACTAGAACCCAGGTCTTCCTAACTCCAAGGCCAGTCTTCTATCTACTTACCATTAGCTGCCTTTTGCCTTGCACGTAGTAAGTGTTGAATAAGTATTTGTTGAACGAAATTGTTGAATTGCACTAGAAGAAATATAATAGTGGCAGAAGCCAGTGCCCTCATTAGTGCCCTTTAAGCAGCTGGCTGGCCAAGATGGTTCTGAGGAGGGAGGGACTCATTTACTGATGACCTCAGGTGCCCAGGGAAGGCCTGTGATTACATGTCTTGTTTTGTTCCTTGCTACTTGGCACATGTCCTGTGAAAGGAGAATGGCTTTTAAGATGGTTGTACTGAGAAGCCCTGAGCTTTAAAAAGTTGTTTGGGTCCTTGGGGTTTATTAAAATGTTCACTGCCCAGTGCTCGAGCAACCAATCAACAGGTATTCATGGATATGTGTCCCAGCTAGACCAGATGCTGTGGAGTATCCTGGAGGTCCCTGCCTTCTTATCATCTTGTTGGGGAGACAACTCCCAGGGCATGAAACAGCAGCAAACAATCCAAGATAGCATATAATTAAGCATTATGATATGTGGTAATAAAACAGTAATGTGTTTAAGAATTCAGAAAGTAGAAAATACTGTACAGTAGAAACTGCCTTAGAATTTTCACAAATTTTTTGTGTAGATTTTCTGGTTAAGAACATGGTTGGCTTGCTAAAAGTTTTAACAAAGTCATTATGAGATGGAATAGTTTCACCTGTGTATGCTACTGTGAAAATGTCTAGGCATCCTAGGAGGTCATTTGCCCATGCAAAATACTTTCTTCAGAGATTTTTGAAATTTGTGAGGACCATGGATATCTTAGCTCTGTATTTTACCTGATATTCAGCACAGTGCATTGCATAGAATCAAATATTTAATAAATGTTTGGAGAATGTACAGAGAAACAAATGAAGGGGTAAGTGGGCTTCTTTTTTCAGTAGAAGGCATTGTTCCTCTCACCCTAGAATTAATCTTATTGCTATTTCTATTAGTTGCTATTATGTATTAATTCTCATTTTTGTACTTCTCCTTTCCTACCGCAAGTCCTTTTCCCTCACCTCCCCTTCCTGATTGATAATTCAATGTTGCTTTTACCTTTCATGCTTATGAGAATGGAACCCCACCCCCTCTATCCACCCCCTCTATCCCCCCAAAAATGATTTGACAACTTTACACCACCTAGAGTACTCTACACTCTATCTACTCCAGCATCCCAGGACAGGTTTGGTGACTTTTATATTCAGCTTTTGAAAGGTTATCTTTATGTAAATATATATATGTGTATGTCCACACACGGTCATATACATGTATGTATGTATATCTCACATATATATGTGATAAAAACCCCTATATTTGCCCCTGTATACGTATATGTGTTGTCACATTTTTTAGGGAGGTCTTGACTTGTGATGTGTTAGAACTAGTGATATGGTGTTAGAAACTCAAAAAATGATTTAGAACTGGACTATCTCCTGTAGCCGTATCATTTTTACATATGAGAAAAACCAAGGCCCAAAGTATAAGTGATTTCCCTAAGTTCACCCAGGTAAGTGATAGAACTAGGATTTAAATCCAGTTTTTCTGCTTCTAAATCCCTTGCTTTTTTCAGTGCACCAAGGACCTCCATCTGATTCAAGGTACTTTGTTTACATCTTTACATAGTGTTAAAAGGTCAAGTGACCTGTCCAGGGTCACACAGTCAGACAGCTGAGGTAGGACTTTACCCCTACTTTAACCCTAGTTTTCCTGACTCTATGGCCTTTCTTAAGTGAGACATTACCTGCACTCTTGCATGACAAAAGCCTTGTAAAGAACTTCTCCTAGGACCCTGTGCTAACTCAGATGAATAACAATTCTGTCTGGAAAAATTGGAATCATAGTAGCTACGTTACTTCCCTGTTAACTGCTCACAGACCCCTTTTGTTTCCTAGGTCTTAAGCATGTCTTTGGGAACTTAAAAAGGCCAAATTCTCCCACTATGTCCTGGGTCATCTCCAGTTGTCCTGATTCACATCCGGCCACTGGACCCAATGGGCCCTGGAGGCAAAAGTGAGTCTGGTGACTTTTCACAACCCTCCTTCACTCACATCCAGTTCAATTGCAAGTCGTGGCATCACCTTCCTGATGTCATGGTCCTCTTCAAGAAGGAAGGGCAAACCACACATACAACTTAAGTATGTGGGGAAAAAATGGCTTATAAGTATATTTGGTACAAACTAAGCTTATGAGACAGTGTCAAATTCAGACTAAAATTTTAAAAATTCCTTGAGAATTGAATTATTATATCAAACCAATTGCATTGATGACTAATAGAATCAGGAGTGAGGCTTCTGTTCTTGATTGTGGTCAGCACGTATTTTACTGCCAAGAATCTCTTAAATAGAATGCTTTGATCAGAAGATAAATGGGGGGGTAGGGTTTGAACAATTTTTGAAAACTATATATATGTGTGTGTACATACATATATACGTATATATGCATATACGCACATACATATATACATATAAACATTTGTTAAATTATTTTTTAAAAGCCTAGATAGTTTTTATTTAAAATATAGTAAAACTCAGAGGTATAAGCACCGTGGAATGGGGTTTATAATTATTAGTTAAATAGTATCCAAGGCAACATATTAACATAAAACTTTTAATAAGTTTTGTGATAGAATTCAGTTTTTAACTTGAAATTCAGAGGAAATCGAGTCATTTAAAAGTATGTGTGCGTGCGTGTGTGTATGTACACACACGTACACACATACATACATAGCAATATAATTTTCAGGCATTTCAAAAAACACTAATGAATTTCAGACTCTCTTTAAGTTATTTTCTTGATTAGCAACAGTCCTTACCTGCTAAAGATGTTCTGCCGTAGGTACCAAGAGTTTATAAAGTCAATTACAATTATTTTAGGGATAAAAGTGATAGGTTTTTAGGATTTAGTTCCCGAAAGTATCTTAGCTCATGAGCCAAGACTCCAGAAGACCTTCTAGTTCTAATTATGATATCTTAAATGAGTCTTTTTCCTTCCTTGGGCCTTGGCTTCCTCATTTATAAAGTTTGGACTCAGTGATATCTAAGGGTTCTCTTTTTTTAAACTCTCTGATATCTTTTGTCATAATTATTGTGCTATGTTATACTGAACTGAAGTAACAAGACCATGCTTGCAATTAATTACCTTCTCATGCATAGCGTATATTCCTAGATCCACATGTAATTTAAGTAAAGGAGTTGCTGTTCTCTGAGTGGTTGTATGTATGCTGGACTGCAAGACACTGCCCTGGATTCTGGGAGGCAAGGGTATGTCTCCCCACTTCCTTCTTTCTCTCAACCCCCCAGAAGTGTGTCCTCGGCTGTGAACTGAGAGGGTCTTTGGAAGAGAAACTTAATTGGCTGGATGAGGATCCTGCTGCTAAAATGCCTGGCTGTTTATGGGCTGCCCTGAAGCCATATTTCATCAAAATCTTTTTGCATTTCAGAAGAGACCAGAGAAAAATCCTGATTCCTTTTGTCATCCTGTTTGCCAATTTAGGGTTTTAGTGGTGAGGCAGGGGATGCCTTAAAGAAGGGGAAGAAAAGCACTTGCCTTTGTCAATTTTCATTAAAAGTTTGTGATTTGTTATTATGGTTCCTTGGTCTTCATTGAGAAGTTACTGGAAACTAGGTTTGGTTATAAGCTTTTCCTCAGTGGGAGTGGGGAAGGAGTTAATTCTTATTTACAGAAAATCCCAATTTTGAACCTAGGTTAACAAGCTCTGCTCTTTCTGACTTTCCACATCCCCTGCACAAAGTGGAAAGTCAGAATTTACAACCCACCACCTCTAACAAGCAAGTACACACATATACACGGAGGATTGTCTTATTCTTGGATCAGATGCTGATAAAGCTGTGGAATTTTTAAACCCCTGCAATTTTAATTTCTCTTTTCTGGGAGGTGGGGAATGGAACAGAGCCGCTTCCCTAAAGAATGATTTAAAATAAACAGCTTAAACATAGGAAATCTACCATCAGAACCACTGCAGACTCCAGGCAAATATGTTTGCCTAGTTTGTACAATCCGTCTCCTGCTTCTCTCAATAGGGCACCTTTTAAAAGAAAAAATAAAGCTAGTATACCATGGTGAGTTCACCCATCTCTGTGCCCCCTTTACCTTTTACAAATTAAAGATTAGTTTACCAAAGCAATTTCTTGCCTTACTACTGATACTTAATGAGCATTCTTATTAATGAAAGGCATTCACTGGTTTTTCAGTTGTGTCCGACTCTCTGTGACCCCATTTGAAATTTTCTTGGCAAAGATACTGGATTTGCCACTTCCTCTGCAGCTCATTTGTAGATGAGGAAACCGAGGCAGACAGGGTTAAGTAACTTGCCCAGAGTCACCCAGCTAGTAAGTCTCTGACGTTGGATTTGACCTCAGGAACATGAGTCTTCCTGACTTCAGGTCCAGCACTTTACCCACTGTATCACCTAGCTGTTGATTAACTTTGGTGGGAGATGCTAAAAGCATCCTACAGTGGTGGATGGTAGGTGGAATAGTAGGTGGAATAGAATACTTTTAGCCATCCTTTAAATTCCATCTCAAATACCATCTCTTCATGTGTTTGATAGGGTTTTTTCACCTAAGACCAACACTTGGTTGTGTAATTCTCCATACTATGATAAGATTATCTATGGTTGTATCTTATTCCCCCATTAGATTGAAAGAAAGCTTCTTGAGGGTGGAGACTGGGTCTTATCTAAAGTTTGTATCCGTACACTGTAGGTGCTTAATAAATGTTGGTTGTTTTGAATGGAGGAGATGATTTGTACAGATGACCTTATTGAAAGTAGCTGGTTTAGGCTTCATTGAAAAGTTGCTGGAGACTGGTAGTCTCTGATTGTAAATTTCTTCCTTTTAAGGTGTCTATTTCAAATCCTAATTTAGGGTAGTGGTTTGCTTCCATTTGCCACTTCCTGGAAAAAAGAAATTAAAAGTTAGAAAGTTTTTACCAAGAGAATCACAAAGTTCTATTATTAAGAGAAGAAAAGATTACCTCCATTTTTCAAAATTTAGCAAAACCAAGTCCCCAAGCCATTACTTTCTTTTCCCCTAAGCTACTAACAATGAAAAAGAAAAACACCAAAATGCCAACATTTTATTTGAATTTTGAAAATATTTTTATACTTATAAAAAGAAGCTTTAAAAAACAATTCTGCTTTAAGAAGCATATATCATGCATATAAACTTTTTTTTATTTTGTTTTTCTAATAATGATACAGAGACACATTATCTAGCGTGGTGTAATAGATAGAGAGCTGACCTTGAAGTCAGGGAGTCCTAGACTACAGTTGTATCTCCAATACATACTACTGACTGAGAGACCCTGGACAAGTCATTCACCTTCAATGCTCTAAGAAATCCTCTAAGCCACTTAGAAGGAAAGAAAAGGTACTGACCTCTATTGGTAAATGGCCGTTTTCTCACTTGGGGATTCTGTACAATCAACTCGTCAAGCATTTATTAAATGCATGCTATGAGCCGGGCATTATGCTAGTCTCAGGGATAAAAAGGAAGTTAAAATAGTCTCAGCTGTGTAGGGGCCCCAGGAACTAATGGGGGAAAAAACATGCAAAACACCTTATAAACAATTATGTACAGGATAAATGATCCTTGATCTTAGAGGGAAGGCAATAAGATGAAGGAGGGCCCAGAGAGGCATCTTTCAGAAGGTAGGATTCCAGAAGTAAGTGAATCACAGGTCCAGTTCCCCATTCCTCCCTTTAATGATACAAACAAAACTTTCCCAGAGGGACAGTGAGATTCAGTTGGCATTTGGTTCGGCCTCAGAACAGAGAAACCTAATTACCTATTGGGTCAGGAGGATTTCCTCTGATAGAGCAAGGATTCTTATTTGCAACTGAGCCATGTTACAGCGCACTGTTTGAAATTGACCGAGCAATTCGTTACACTCCAAGAGCTGAGGATAAAGAAACAGTGTTAAACAATCCATTACCCTCAAAGAGCTAACTTTCTAAAGTGGAGATAACAAAATGTAAAAAAGATACGTAAACCTATTTGAGGAAGGAGAAAGCACCAAAAACCAAGGGATCTGTAAGAGGTTTCACCGTAGGAGCCTTAAAGGAATCTAGGGATTCCAGGAGGCAGAGGTGAGGAGGGAGGACATGAGAGAGGTAGGAAAGGAAGTGAGTGACTCATCCTAAGTATGAAGCTATTTTCTGTTTGTGAGTTTTTCACTCTTAATTTTAGTCTTGAAATATTATACTTTTTAAAAAAAAAGTTATTTCATTTTGGAGGGAAAACTTGGGGATTTATTTGGAGAGAGAGTATAATTGCACCTAAGCCATTATGTTACTGATATTCTTGGCAGAAGGGAATGGAAAGTGAAATTCTGTAACAACTTTTTCTTTGTCTTCTCTCCGCATGAATGATAGTATAAGTGGCTTCTCTTTATTTGACTAGAAGGGTCAAATAGAATGATGAGATTGGAAGAGATCATGAGAAGTCTTCCATTCCTTCCCTCTATCCCTGGATTACACACAAAGGATAATACATAATGACAGTCAGAGAATGCAAACGGACAGGGTACTTCTGGAAAACAGCCATGAGGACTGAGGGTATCTAAGGTACTTGTTTCTCCCCCCATCTTGACCTTTTCAGGTAACCAGTATTGAACAAATGTTACACTTTTAAGGAAGTTAGTGCTCTAGTCATTATCCCTCACTGCTAAAAGGACAAGGAGAATAGCAGGAGACTAGGTGAGGTAGTACAGCTATTCTTCTGTTTCCACCCCCTCACCCCCATCAGTTTTTTAAAAATTCAATTCTTTTTGGTGCTTATTCCAACATCAATGCATCAGTTATGAAGATCAAGGAAAACCTAGTAGATAAACAGAGTTGGCAGGTATGAATTTTTCCTTTCCTTACTTTAACTCACCAACATTTCTTTAAATTTCTTGCCCTCCCTTCCTTTTTTTTTTGGACCCATGAATCAAGACTGGCATTCAGGTTAGTGTTATCTAACACTTCTTCACTTAGAAAAGGCATGTCTGAAAATTTGTGTAGTTGACCAAATGCCATTGTCATAGAACCAGAAACTGATAATGAAACTTTTGTTGCTTGTGATATAGATTTTAATATCTTTAAACCATAATGATATTTACTTTCTGGTGCCAGATGTATGCAAAGCAGTATTTTAATTAGTCATTCTTTTCTAGTTTTTCCTTTTCCAATTTTTCCTGAATAGCACCACTCTTGAGTTCTGCCACCGAGGAGAGGAAATCTTTCTTTGGACTTGATTTTATTCCTGAGCCAGGTATTAGGAATGGTTCGAGCATAAAAATGGCTGAATTGTACCTGATAGACCACACACGTGGCTGCCTATGACTCCTCTTTGTACTTGTACGGCAAAGCAAGAAGTAACCTAATGCAGGTGGGTGCTTAGTAATTCTCAGGTAAAAATAACAGGGAAGCTGGTCCGAGGCATTACCTATGGCCTTAGGTATCTATATAACAATAACAAACTATAAAACAAGAAGGTGAATATGATCTGATCTGTGTTAATGGGAGGTGGAGAGAACATAAGATGGTGCTTTGTCTATTGTTTAATTTTTAAAAAGCATTTAATTGTAGAATTAAGTTGGCTGAAGGACTCTCCTCCTGATATCAAGGTGTCTCTCATGCATTTATTCAAATCATATAAGATTTTTTGAGAGGAGTAGCCACAGAGATGATTTTGTTTAATGAACCTTTGGTTATCAATATTAAGGGAGGCATTAAACAGGGCAAGGCATTTGCTTTCTACAAGTGTTCACTGTTAGAGGGGTGAATGTAGAGTCCAAATGCATAGAGTCTATGAGGATCCAGATGGAAGAGGGGTGTGCAATTGATCCTTGGGGCCTCCAGCAGATCCTGTTGGCAGATGACAATGTCCTGATTATGTTAAACCTCAGACATTTATAGGGCCTTCTTTGTGCGCTCTGTGGTTACCAGCAATCCACTGAGGAGAAATCGAATGAAGAGCAAATACTCTCAAGATTATGACATGCAGTGGGAATGGCAAGGCAGCTCATTGAGTTCTCATTTAGTACATCTATTTAGGATAGGCCCTGCTGTGATAGATCAATTATAGGAAGAAGGTAGAACTATTGCACTTGTCCTTTGTTTTGATCTATTTACATTTTAAAATATTGTTAGAGTACAGAATAAGGAAGATCTAGTTTTGTGTGGAAAAAGACCTGAGGATTTTAGCTGACCGTGAGCTAAATATAAACCAATGATGTGTTGTGGTTGTTTAAAAAAAAAAAAAGGAATGGAGTCTTTTTTTTTTAAGTTAACAGGTGCTGTACTTTTTTTTTTTTACATTGAAAAAGTTCAAAAAACACGTGCAATGTGTAACACCTGTGGACCTCCCACCTTTTCATAACTACATTTGAGTTCTATTTGATCGTCTTAATTTTTTTTACCTATACTTTTGATTTTTCACTTTGTAGTGGTAGTTTCCATTTCTTTTGTTGTAGTTACTCTATGTACATTGTTTTCTTAGCTCTTGCTTATTTCATTCTCCATCAACTCATAGATTTTCCTATGCTTCTAGGTATTCATCACCCTCCCCATTTCTTATAGCACTATTACATTTCTGAACCACAGTTTGTGTAGCCATTCCCCAGGTCATGGGCTTATACTTTGTTTCTAATTCTTGCTGTTGCTCAGTTGTTTTTTTAGCCACACCTGACTCTGTGACCCCACTTGTAGTTTTCCTGGCAAAGATACTGGAGTGGTTTGCCATTTTCTTCTCCAGCTAATTTTTACAAAAGACAAAACCAAGTCAGACAGGACTAAGAGACTTGCCCTGGGTTATACAGCTAGTAAGTGTCTGAGATTAGATTGAACTTAGGAAGAAGATAAGCTTTTCTTATCCAGTCCCAACCCTCTATCCACTGAATCACCTAGCAGCCTCTTCTACTTTTCAGCTATCAGAAAAAGTGTTGATATAAATATTTTGGAGTACATAGGGACTTTTTTAAAATCATTGGCTTCCTTGGAGTATAACAAATCCAATAATGGAGTCTCTGGTTCAAAAAACATGGACATTTCAGTCACTTAATTTGCATAATTCTAAATTGCTTTCCAGAATGATCATACCATTTACATGTGAAGCTCCACCAACAATGTATTAGTGGGCCTACATATATGTATATATGTGTACATTTAGAAAGAAGTCTCTATTACAGTCTTTCTGTTCCCACTTTACTGCTTTTACAATCCTTGCCTGTTGCATTTGTTCATTCCTCCTGCATTTCTGTCATTCCTGAATGTTTTAGAATCACATAAGTCTCTTCAGTTCCCATTTTCTTTCTAAAAAATATTTCCAGCTCTAAAGAATGTCCATCCTTTGTCCTGTATGACTAAACTCATATGCTCAGAATAGGTTGCCCTGGGCTGCATCCCAAGCTCCATTGTCCTTTGGGACACATCATTCCTTTCTTTCCTCCTTTTTCTAGTGGGTGTGGAATAGTTTTCTGTTATTAGAATATACTTTCATTTGTCTTTGAACGTCTTTCTTCAGATGGCTTGTGGGACTTGTTACTGAATTAACTTAAATTTAATTACATTTCATGTGTCTTTGCAACCTTGAACTTTTTTTCTGGAGGTCATCTGTGAATTGTTTTCTATTGGAATTTTGTTTTCTATGTTCAGAAGTTCTAAGTGGCTCTCTTCCATCATTTCCTTCATTATACCGTGAAGGTTTGTGTTGTCAGTTTCTTCTGGGAGACCCATGATCCTTAGATTATCTCTATGCTTATCTGTCTGCAACCTGTCTTCAAGATACCTATGTTTTGTTTGCATAGTGGGTATATTTTCTTTTAACATTCTTGGTTTTTGATTCTCCTCTTTGAGGTTGTCTTTTACTTCTATTTGCATTCCCAATCTATTATTCTTTCTTTTTATTTCTGAAATGAGGCTTGCCATTGCAGATTCAAGCTTTTCTATTCTGATTATTTTTTACTATGCAGTACATAAAGATACTCTCATAAATTCTCATTTCTCTTTTAAGCCACTCAGATTTAAAACTTTGTTGTGGTTCCATGTTCTCCACAAATTCCACAGGGCCCACTGTTTTGTCAAATGTTGGTTATTTCCCTTTTTTGGAATTGGGATTAAGTGACTTGGCCAGGGTATCACAGGTAGTAAGTATGAAGTATTGGAGAATGGATTTCACTTCCCTTTGTTTTGCAAGTATTTATTCAGCAATCATGTACTTGTTTACTAGATCTGGAGGCCCTATTTCCATCTACTGTTACTGTTTTTCCTATTGATTTATAGCAGCTTTTTGTCATAGCTAAGAATGAGAAGGGGCAACTAGGTGATACAGTGGATAGAGTTGCCAGGTCTGGAATCAAAAAGACTTTACAAGTTCAAATCTGGCCTCAGACATTTATTAACTGCATGACCCTGGGCTAGTTACTTAATCCTGTCTGCCTCTTATCATCCTCTCTTTTCCTTTTTACTTCTGTGTAGGGCAATTTTCCCTTCTGTAAAATGAGTTTTCTCTCTGAGAAGTTTTCTCTTTTATAAAGTGAGCTGGACAAGAAAATGTCAAACCACTCCAGTATCTTTGCCAGGAAAATCCCAAATGGGATCCCAAGAGTCAGATGTGACTGAAAAATGACAGAACAGCTATAAGACTAAAAACAGAGTAGATGCCCATCACTTGGGGAATGGCTACACAAATTATGGTACAGAAATGTAATGGTGCTATAAGAAATGGGGAGTGTGGTGAATACATAATAGCATGGAAAGATCTATGAAAATCAATGGATATCCTGAAATCTTTGGTACTTTTTAGTCTTTTTCTCTCTTTACTTTCCTTATCACTAACTCTTCTCTGATTCTTATTTTTTTGGGGGCTGGATCTTAAAAATGTCTCAGCTTCTTCCAGCCTAGGTTTCTGCTCTAACTTTCTGGTAGTGTAGGACTATCCTAAGGTAGATACTGTGTTCCTTCCCTCAGACTTAAGGGAGGAGTGACTGGAATGTAGAGATGAGTGTTGAAGGTAGCATATGTGTTGGTATCCTTGGGTCTGCTAGTGAAGCCTACCTGTCAGTAGTGTGGAAGGTGGTACATGGTTATTGAGTGACTTCAAGGTCAGTGAGCATCAGTTCCTGAGTTTGGGAGTATTTATTACTCTCTTTTGAATTTTAGTTGTCCTAGACTTGTGAAGACAGCCGATGATGTTTTATCTTTGGCACATAATTTTTGTTTTGTAGAGGTTTGAGAGGTTGTAGAGATCAGAGAAAATGTCTAGTCTGCCATCTTGTTGCTCGCATGACCCAGAAGTCTCCAGTAATATGGTCTTAGGCTTAATTTAAATCATTCCATTGAGTTACTCTGTTGCCACATCTGAAGGATTGTGTTTAATCTAAGGTATCGCATTTTTCAAATGGTAATTAGTGTGAGGAAACTGCCTGACACAGAAATAATAAAAAGGAAAAGTGAAAATGATAAGCCAGAAGAAGGGAAAGTCATGACAGCCAGGGTCAAACATTTGACCTTATCAATTGCAGAGTAGACCTCTATGTTACTCCAGAAAACTGGAATAGTACTAGTAAATGCAAGGGAGGCAGATTATAATTCAATTTAAGGAAGAACTTCATAAGTAACAGCAGAACAAAGGCTGAACCAGGTGACTTGAGGACTGAAATTGTTGAAGTTTATGTTAGATGATATTAGGGATGCCATTGAAATGGAACTTTTCATTGAACTATGTGATCTTGAAGTTCCCTCCCATTCTGAGTCAATGCTTCTCTGATTTCCAAGAGGCAGATAGATAGTAGTATAGGGAACACTTCACTGCTCCTCAAATATAAACCTACTTTGGGGAAGCATAGAAGGTCATTCATCATCTGATAAATACTCCTTGAATTTATGAAACATAAATTGTGTGGAACTGTTAGAATCTTATGAGAATGTTTCCAGATTTTCTTATTTCTCAAGTCTGCATAGGCCTGTCCTATTTTTCCCACTCTCTTTTACTTGCTGTCTGTAGAATTCCAAGGGGGTTATATAAGAGGATGACCACCTTCTTGCCAAGAGGTATCTTTTTCAGCCTTGATTTTATTTTGTTTTTTAAAAAGATACAGACTTTTTGGTGTGCAGTGACAGCCTGTGATGGGTTCTGTGCAAAATAGATGCCAAGACTCTATCATTTTTTTTTTCCCCAACAAGTACAATTGCATTTTCTCTTGGAATGTTTTCTGAGACTTAACCTAAGAGAGTATCTGCATGTGTTGCTTCAGCTAGATAGGGTTAGTCATCAAAAAATTGAGCTGATTATCTGTGGAATGTGTTGTCTTAATTGAAGCCAGACCCCCCAGTTATGAAGTTTGAATTATACTGAATCATGTTTCATTCATTCAGCTACTGTGCCTCACATAAACATTAATCAATAATGGCTATAATCAATGTAAATATTTGTGGTAATATCCTTTATATAGTGTGAACAGCATTTCAACGCACACCCTGCCTTGTATTTACGCTGTATTGCTAAGCACTTCCCTTCTTCTACCCAGTGCCTGCCATCAAAGTTTCCATTCCTGAAGATCTCAGTTAGCTTTCAGGCAATCTGATTATCTAATTGAAGTCATTTACTGTAAGGTATGAATGACTAATAGCTTAATTTTCCCAGAGGATATTTGCATTTAAAAAGCAGGGCTTATTAACCAAAATGAATCTCTCTTTGGCTTGATCTTTGTGGGAGGAGCTGCTTCTTCTTTGGTCTCTAGGGGAAGGAAGGCAAGGTAAAAGGGACTGAGGGCACCTCCCTTTGCCCAGCTTCCTGCCCTAGCAAGGAAACTAGTTATGTGGCACCAGCTACTTCTATTACTTTCATGTTTTTTCTTCGCTACATTGATGTGCAGCTGCCCATGAACTAGAATATTTCCACACAGTTAGAACTTCAGTTAGACTCGTACAATTAATTTGCAAACATCCCTTGGAAATCTACCCAAGAGTTAGCTTCCTGTTGTAAGTGAGGGCTGGAGGCTTTCTCATGGGAGTTGGGCAATTCTTGTAGGAAATGGGTACAAAAGAGGACAGTATCATGCGTAAAGAAATAAGGACAGTAAACATGCAGAAAGAAGACTTTTGTCCTGGAATTAAAACAAGTCACCTCAATACCTATCCCCACCAACCTACCCTGACCTATCATTTCAGGGTTACAAGAAATTCATGGTCAAAAATAGGGATAAAGGTTTTGAGGTTCCCCTTCTTGTACCTATTTTCTTTAAAATATCTATTCATAAGGGAAACAGTGTTAGAAGTCTTGTGACGTAGGAGTTAGACTGTGTCCCAGATCTTGAGTTGGGCTCATTTTTTAAAGGGAAAAACAGATTCCTGTCTGATCTCTGCAAGAATGGCTCTCAGTATGGTTTTGAAGTTAAGGAAACATTTCTTTTCACTTTCCGGTCTCTTAACAAGTGTTTTTCATTGCCCCTTGTCCAGAAGCCCTATGAAAACAATATGGAAAATGTGGTGGCCTTTACAGGTATTCTTCTAGAGATGTAAGAAGAGCCAGATCTCCAAGCCATTTTGGCATCTGGTGGTCAAAGAGATTGAAGAGAAGACCATCTTCAAATATTAGCCTACTCCTAGGTTGTCAGTACTTCTTTAAAGTAGGAACCAGATCACCTAATTAAGCTATGTTTCTCCATCAGATAGAAACAATATTAGAACTAGGTGGAATTTAAGAGATAATTGTGGTCTGACCCCCACATTTTACATGGCTCACGTTTGAGCCAACTTGGGTTTGAACTGGGTTCCTTTTATTTTCATTTGACCCCATTTTTTCCCATCATGGAGGCTCTAAAGGAATAGGAAGTATGTTTCATGTGTCCTCAGAAGATTTACTCAAGGGTCGTGTAAGATTTAGTAATTGGACACTTAAAAGAAAAATTGGAAGCCTATTCTCACACTAGAAAGGGCCCATAAGAAGCAACAAAGAGAAAACAAACTAGATATAATATGAAGAATGAGTTTTCAGCCTAAGTTCCTGGGGTCTCGTGCCAAAGGGACAGGATAGAGTAATGATAGATACCAGAGAAAATAATCAGAGATCGTTAGGATCATTGCAGGATTCATCTGGGTGATGGATCAGGAAAGTGGCTGCTGTCTTTCTACGAGTTGGAAAGAGGTTTCCACCCATTTTGTATTAAGACTTCTCCATTACCTCTTTTTATGACTTTGATATTGTGAGGAGGGATGTTTGAAAACCCTCCTCAGCAAAATCCTCCCAGTGCATCTATTCCCTTGGTGGAAGGTGAAGTTGAAAACTTGGATCTGAATGGGAGCAGCTGCATCCCACTGGGGAGTGGAGATTTTAGAACTTTATCAGAGCAGTTGAACGCTACTTAGAAGTTTTAACGTTTGTATCTTTTATTTTCTATTGCATTCAGCAAGTGTATGTTAATTTATGATGCAAATGTGTAGTCCTTGTGGATAAGGGGCAATTGAGGAAATGAGAATCTTAATTGGAATAAGTTGTGGTAATGTTTGCATTTTCATCTGTAGACTAAATGAGATGGGGCAAAACCTGAATCAAGTCACAAGTTGGAAAGAGGGGAACCTGAATAAGTCCATTTGTACTGGTTTTGTGAAGCATTGGAGGGGAGCTTGTGCTTGGAATGCCGTGTGGTGATTTCTCTAGAGACTGCTTGCTGAAGAGCTATTCTAGCCCCACTTTGGGGAGGCATATGAACAAGCATAGTCCTTTCCCCACTACTCCTGACTCTGTCTTATGATTCTTGGTGCCCATGTAAAGGAGGTTCTACTTTGGAACAAATTTCTGTGCCTTGCGAAAAGGAAGGAAATCTGAAGAAAGAGTGGTTTGCTTGGGAACACAAGGCCAGTACTTGGCTGAGCCAGAACTTTAGTTCCCCCTGATTCTGGCCCTGTGCTTTTTCTACTTTACAGCACTGTTATGTTCATTAAAATTTTGGGGAAGGAAATCCTTAACATTTTCATTAAATTGTCATCTGTGATTAAATTATTTTTGAAAAGTACCCTGGTGTAATGGACCAACCTTGGAGTCAGAAACCTAAGTTCAAGTTCCACCATTGACACTGTGGTAGGTAACTGTGCACGAGCCAAGAAACATTTCAGTGACCCAAGAAAGTCCGAGATTATGAGTTTCAGATGAGTTGCTACATCAGTGGAGAGAATTTTCTATGCCAGAGAAATCCCCACATAGAGGAAGTCATAGGTCTGGACAAAAAAAATCCATGATGATATTTTGTGTTTATATTTTTTAAATATTTATTTTAATATTTTAAGGACCTATGATTATGTTCGTTGGTTATTCCTGCCACCAGTATAGATTGTGATCCTTCTGTGCCTTAAATAATCTTCATAACCTGCTATAGCTGAAGAATTTATCACCCTTTCAATCACTTGGTGCTAAGCCTCACTAGGTTGGTGCCCAAATTAGACGTATAGATAGTCACACTGTCTGAACACAAAACTGGCCTGTTTTGTGAGACCTGCCAAAACTTACACTCATCTGGCATAATTTCAAGAAACAATGATCTGTATTCTTCCCTCTTTCTCTCTACCATTCCCCCACCCAACAACAATCACATCAGGATATTGAATGCTATTTTTAAAATGAAATACTTTAGTTTTCCAAGGATCTGTGAAGTCAGTGTCAGTAATCCCCTTCGATGCATCATATACATTTATAACCTAGTAGACCATAAATCATTGATTAGATCTGGGAAGGTCATGTTTTTATTGTTAGATAGCTGAGAAATTTATCACTTCACCTTAATAAAGAGCTTCTTCAAGCTTAACTAGGCTGGTCCTCATTAGACAAACATGTAATTCTCCACTGGACTTGAATTTAAAACCTCTCCAGACTTCTAAAAACCAACTAAGCCAAAATACAACTTTCACTTCATCCTAATGTTTCTGCTAGCTATCTTCCTATATCTCTCTTACTTTTTGTGGCCAAACTCTTTGAGAAAGCCATCGACACTTATTGCCTCTATGTTTTCTCTTCTCATTTGATTCTAAACCCTCTGCAATCTGAGTTATGACCTCATCATTTAATGAAAATTGTTCTTTCTAAAGTCACTAATGATCTCTTTAATTGCAAATCTAATGGCTTTTTCTTAATCCTCATCCTCACTCTTGCCATAGCCTTTAATGTTGTCAGTTACCCTCTTTTCTATGTAGGTTTTCATGACACTGATATCTTGATTTTTCTAAGCTCCTAGTCTCCTTTGCTGGATCTTCACCCAGGTCACACCCACTAAAAGTGGGTGTCAAGTCATCAACAAACAGTTTTTAGACTCTTTTTATATTCCAGGCACCAAGCTAAGCACCTGGGGATATGAAGAAAGGCAAAATAGTTCTGCTTTCTAGGAAGTCCCATTCTAATAGGGTGGGGGAGTGGAGGGATGGAAGAGATAGTCTTATAAACAATAAGCCATGTGTAAGATTTATACAGGGCAAATTGATAGTAGTTCCTAGTATTGGCATTGAGGGGGACAGGCAGAGACAGAAAGTAGCATTTTAACTGAGACTTGAAGGAAGCCAGAAGGCAAGAGATGAGGAAGGAGAGCATTCCAAACATGAGGAATAGCCAGTAAGAAGGCACAGAGTCAGGAGATGGGGTGTTGTGTATGAGGAGGGGAGAGTAGATGAGAATCATTGGATTGTAGAGTGTGTGGAGGGGAGTAAAGTGTAAAAAGACTGGAAAGGTAGGAAAGGGTGAGTCGCAAAGGGATTTAAGTTCTTTCCCCTTTACCCCTTATATATACACCCACTATCTCACTTCATAATCTCCTCAGCTTCCATGGTTCATCTCCATATCTAGCTTTAACCTTTCTCTTGAATTCCAGTCCTATATCCCAAAAGGTTTTTAAAAGGACATTTCAAACTGGATGGCATGTAGGCATCTCAGACTTGTCATGTCTGGAACAGAACTTGTTATCTTTAACCAAACCCCTCTTCCAAAATTCCCTGTTATGTTGAGGGCACTACTAAATCTGTAGTCACCCAGCTTCCCAACCTTGTTGCCATCCTTGACTCTTTGGCTCATTCCACGTAGATAATGTCTTGCTTTGTTGTTCCTACTTTCACAGCATAGTGTGAGTGTGAGTGTGTGTATGTGTGACACACACACACACACACACACACACACACACACACACACACACACACACACACACACCCCCACCCTTTCCACATCTCCCCTTCTCTTTACGGAAGAACAGCTGAACTATTTCTCAATAGCCTCATTAATCCCCTGCCTCAAGTCTCTCCCCACTCAAATCCATTTTCCACTCAGCTGTCAAAGACATTTTCTTACAGGGGTGTTTCACCATTTCACTCCTCTGGCCCCCACCTTCAAAAATTTTAGGGCTTCCCTGTTATCTCTGTTATCAAATATAAAAATCTTCTGTTGGACATTTAAAGCCCTTCATTGCTTGCCTCTTCCTATTTTTCCTTTCTTCTTACACTTTACCTCCCCTCTAGACTCAACCATCTGGTAAAATTTGCCTCCATCTCCTAACTGGATGAGCCTTTGCACTGGTTTTTCCCCTGTGCTTGCAATGTTTTCTATGTCCTCACAACTTGGCTGCCTTCAAGACTTGCTCAAATACTGTCTTCCCTCTTCACCAGCCTCTTCCCCTACCCCCAGTATCTTCCCCTTAAGGCTGTCTTCCATTTTTACCGCATCTATCTTTGTATATACAGGTAGTTTCATGGTGTATTCTGTTAAAATATGAGCTCCTTAAGGGCAGATACCATGCTTTTTACTTTATTCCTACCCCCATGGCTTAGCAAAAACCCTGGCACATAACAGACTGACTCCTTGTAAATATTGACTAGTAAGGTCTGCTACAACTTGAATTTCATTGACATAACCTTTTGAAAACTCAGGATTCTTAGCTACACATTGAGCCTCTGAGTAGAACTGGAGTCAAGTAGGAATTCAGTTTGTTAGACAGATCTTGATGAGAGGTCCCAGTGCTTCAGTGTTTGATAGACTTAGTGCCCCTATTTACAGAGTTCTTATCAGACACTGAGGAATGCCAAATAATTGAAAGAAAGAAGGGATTGGAGTTGGGAAAAACCTGTGTTTGAATCCTTTCTTTCACACTTAAACTAGCTCTGTGATCTTGGGCAAGATAGAAGATCTTGTAAAAGATTATAGATTTAAAGCTGGAAGCTTAGTTAGAGGCTGGCTATTTTGTCCATCCCCTTCATTTTGCAGATGAAAGAAATGGAGTCCCAGATAGATGAAGTGAGTCACACAGGATTCAGGTCCTTCTTGTCTTTCCATCCTTCCTGAGACTCTAAGTCCTTTTTCTGTACAACTACTGTGATAATACAGTTTATCCCTTCCACATTTTGGGGATTATGGATGTGGTGCCCCTCAATCTGGAAAATCTTCATACAATTTTTTGGCCATCTCTTCCACTAGGGAAGAAGTTTGAATTTTTTTCTTTTATGGGATGTTTACAGTACCTTATTGTAAAATATGGGTTAGATATTTGGTCCCAGGCTCTATGTCATTTGCTGGCCTTTGAGAATTGACTGAGAGTTCTACAAAACTTCCAAAAAATTTCCATTTAATGTCTTATGCCAACCTTGGATATATCAAAACCGAGATGGGGGAAGTTGAGATGTAGAAGGGATAACTGTGCTTGCACTTCCTGCTTCATGGGGCTATTATGAAGAAAGTGCCTTTTAAACCTTAGGATTTAAGAAATGTAACTCAGAGTTGCTCATTGGTGTTATTGGTTATGTATTGTTATATGTTACACATTATGTATGATTATATGGAATACATGGACATATTATATAATACATGTTGGTGTTATTCAGAAACATCTGTGTAACTTCAGGTTTGTCTGTCTTGACAGCATTTTATTTTGCTGTGTGATTCCATTTGTTGTTTCTTGGTTAAGAAAGGTTTTTTTTTTTTTTTTTTGGAAGAACAGTTTAATTAGTTCGTTATTGTTGTGGCTAGGAGAGGATAATTTTCAAGGATCTGGTCAAAGAATTTCCCAGGAGAACCTCAGAAAATATCTTGTCCTTTCATATTACTGATGGAGAAACTGAGGCCCAGTGAGCTGAAGTGACTTGCTCCATTTATAGAATTAATTTGTGGTAGAGCTGGGATTAAAAGCTCAGGATTATTTCATTTTCTCTGCCTCTAAGAACAAACATTAATGTTTTTAAACCCTGAGTTGTGATCTATTTCTCATCTCTTTTTGCTTACTGTCAATAATGGAACTGGTCCTTTGTACTTTTCAAAGTGTTTTTGCTTTCTTTAGATCCTTATATCGCGGAGGGAGGCCGTTTTCAAGCTATCTAGTAGTACTCATGGAGATGTCCATTAGGTATATGCCATGGACTGCGAGTGTCATATAGGATATCAGAAAGCTATTATATTTTGTGGTCCAAAACTCCTCAATTTCCAAGGAGAGACAGTCAAATATGAGAGAATATGGCAGTAACAATTAAAAACAGGTGTGTGAATAATAATTTATTTCTTAAATGAGTATCAGTTTTTGTTGTTGGTTTTACTAAGCATGTTAGTAAGAGAGAGCCTCAAAAAGTAGTTCTTCAGCCCTTTATAAAAAGACTTGGCAGATTTCATTCCCTGAGGAGGGAGGTAAATCATTCACCTTTTGTAGGTATATGGTTATTCACTCAGGTTGTGATTAGCATGTGGTACCAATAATTTATGACGCTTCCCTCAGGGCTTTAAAGTTAGTATACAGAGAGGCAGCTTGTGGGGTCTAAAGAACTTTGGGTGGGAGATTAGGGGACATTGGCTCCAGGACTGGTTTTGCTACTGTTCAGTTTCCTGTGTGATCATAGGCAAATAACATCTCCTCTCTGGATCTTGGTTTCCTCAACTGTAAAATAGAGGGTATGAGTGTGTGTGTTGGGGGTGGTGTGAGGGACCAAAATCTTAAGACACTGAATGGAGAATCTCTTCTGTTCCCTACCTGAAACCCATACACCCACATTTATCCCCCTACCAACATTCTTATTGATAAATGATCATTTTATTTGGTTGAAAAATTCTGGTGATTGGGAACTCCTTGCCTTACAAGACAATCCATTCTATATTGGGGATAGGTTTAAATATTAGAAAGTTGTTTGACTTTTAAAAATTCATGTAAGGTCTAATTTGCCTCCTCGTGACTTTCAGTTATAAACCGTAGTCCTGCCTGCAGGGGCTTGAGTAGACTAGTTGCCTTCCCATGTGACTAACCATCGAATATTTGAATACAACTGTAGTGTGGCCTCAAAATCTTTGAGATCTTAAGGCCTTTTCCATTTCTAATGTTCTGTATAGTTCTGCTTTTCCCTCTAGGACTTTTTTGTGTCATGAACCTCACTGACATTCTTGTGAAACTGTGGGCCCCTTCTCAGAATAATGTTTTTAAGGTCATAAGAGAAAACACATAGGAATATAAAGGAAACCCAATTATATTGAAATGAAAATGTAATTTTTTTCCCATCTAAGTTATTGAATCCTTGTTTTGAGGGTATACTCTTTAAAATAAATGCCATCTACTTATGATGATTAACTGATAGAGTTCAACTTTTTAAATGTCTACCTAACGAGGTGCATTGCATCAGCTGCTCTGTGGAGTTGTGGTGGAAATAATAGGGCAAGATCCTGCTTTCAGGCAGCTTACAGTTTAAAGGAGAAATGTTAACTGTTTAGTCACATAGAAGACCTTTGGAATTTTAAGGAGAATATTTCCTGGTCTCAGATTGCCTTCGTTCTCTCCCCTCTGCTTTGAAACTATGTTTATCTGACACTAAAACTCCTAGTAGAAATATGGAAAATTCCATTGAGTGGTTGTTTTTCTCTGTACAGCACCAAATAGCTGGTTTGATTTGTTTGAATGAATTGAATGCTTGCTTTGATACCATATAAACAAAAAGTACAGTGGAAAAAGCCCTCAGTTATTTAGAATAATCTTCTGAAATTCCCACCTATCCAGAGGCATCGAGCCCAAGGTTGGGGGGAACCTTCGGCCTCGAGACCACATGTGGCCCTCTAGGTCCTCAAGTAGCCGCTCTTTGAATCCAAGCTTCACGGAGTGATGGTTCCCTACCCCTGTTCTGGCCCAAGGTTTACATGATACTATTGGAGGTCCTGCCCCCTCTCCGTACAAATCCAACTTAAGCCCCTTTGCTCTAGCTCCAGTCATTATGTCATGATAACTGGCAGTGGTAGCCATCAGTGGTACTTTATATAGGAAAGGCTATTTTCAAATCTTAATTTTTAAAGCGTTGTATGCTGTTAGCCAGAAAATCCCATATTTGCTTCTGAAGTTTTATCAGACTTTTTAAAGATGCTCCACCTTTTCATGGCTATAGCAAAGAATAAATGTAACATGCTGATTGCACCCAAGTCCTTTCTTTTGCATTGTAAAATAGAAGAGGTTGTATTTTTGAACTACATAAGAAATAGGTAAAGCCCATGGCAATTACATCATTAGGTAGTTTTGCTTCGGGGGTATGCACTTTAATCGGGAGGAGTTTCTAGGTCGTTGTTGCCAAATGTCTGCTGTGTTTAAACAAAATATATCAATACAGGCAAAAACGAAAAAGAAACGGATTAGCTTTGATCATTTTAGGTCCTAAATTTGTGACTGAATTTCTCTTCCCCCTTTTTTACATTTTTCATATTTCTCTATAATTGATATTAATAAATTAGTCAGTGATATTTTTCACATGAATAGTGCCCAGGATGAGTAGAGTTTTCCTAGACTTTACCTGGCTAAGTACCAAGATTTTGACCACTGAAGCAAGGTGAGCATAGTTGGGCCACATTTGGTAGGAGTGCTAGAGCACAGATGTTAGAGAGGGTAGTTACTCTGGTTTGGGGAAGATTCTTGATCAGGTCATTTGGAGTTTCAGTAGACTGGGAAACTCTGTCCCTGTAGGTAGAGTTCTCTCTCTTGGACTGGTAAGGGTTCAGGCCTCATATTCGGGGCTCCCTTGGTATGATGTCCCTGCCTTTCTTGTTGGGGGGAATCTCCTGACTCAAACGGAGGTGGCGTTGCATTCTTTTGAAGGGCACTGGAGGTAATGCGCAGCAGGGATGACTTAAAGGTTTTTGAGAAGAGTAACATATGGAAAATTTTCTAGAGGCTAGAATGGGACAATATGGCCCTAATACTTTCTAAGGCGCGTAAAATAGAGCCCTAGGAAGTTCTAAGGAGAGGGCAGATCTGCTCCTCCACCTCTTTACTTCTTACTCTAATAGGAGGTGCTTCTGTTGCCTTCTTTAGATTAGAGGATGAAGATATAGGAGTCAGAAAAGTCAATTGGAAGCTTTTATATTCATCTTCTGGTAAAGTGATAAGGATTTCATACTAGATGCTGTCAGTGGGAAAGAAACTGATGGGAGGAACATTTTGAAAGCAGAATTGACAGGCCTTGGTTACTGATTTATTTTATTTCTTGAATTTTTTTTCCTTTGGGGATGAGGGATAGGGAAAAGGAAATAGTTGCACAGTTTTGAGACCACTGGAGGGGTGGTACCATTGGAAGAAACAGGGAAGTCCAGAAGCTAGTGGTTGTTAGGTTATGGCATATTAGGTTTGAGTTAATGGGGAAGGTGCTAATCAGATTTGCTAGAGATATGAGCTTGAAAGTTAGGAGGAGAATCAAAGCTAGATACAAATTTAGGAGACATCAATGCCCTCCGTAGAGCAGTGAGAAGGGATAAGTTGTTTGAGAGAGAGACTGTATGTCAAATAGCAGAAGGGCCATGAAATGAACCTCATGGTATTCTATGTGTAGGAAAAAATAAAAGAGTTAGGAGTAAAAAGGCAATCAGAGAGGTAAGAAAAATATCATAACATTGAATTCAATTTTCCAAATACTTGATAATATTGGTACCATGTGTAGTACTATTAGGTACTGGGAGAGTTAGAAAGTTGAGATAATACATATTCCTAGCCCTTATGAAACTTAACAGTCTGGAGCATTGGGGGGGATGGGTGGGAGAGGGGATTTTTAGAGGGGAGAGATGTGCATAAATAACTCATAATACTGAATAATACATGATTAAAGAGGTTTAAGCAGTACTGTGTGCACTATAAGGGGAGATAGGTCAGTACCAACTGCAGGAGATCAAGGAACACTTTATGGTAGAGATAGCATTTATTTGAAATGGTCTTTGAAAGACGGGTAAGAATTTAGTAGGTAGAGAGTAGTGAGTCATCCCACACATACGCAAGAGGAAATGAGATAATTTAGACTGAAGCATTTTGGGAACCTTCAAGGGTATATGTTAGCCATGATTTTTATTAATTATTTATTATTATTAATAGTAACCAAGACAAAGAGATGAGTAAGCGTGTAGCCTCGTTTGATGGGATGCAAGGGAGAAATGGAATTTTGAGAAATAGTGGTCAATAATGGATTGAGCAAAGACTATTGATTGATTGATTAGTTATCTTATAGTGGTGGATGTGGAATCTTGAGTGGAAGGGTGAACAGGGGAGAAATGGAGGCAGAGTGAAGTAGTCAGAAAGAGCACCAAACTGGAAAATGAGCTCAAAATCCACCTCTGATGCTCACTGCCTATGTGACCTAGGCCAACTTTAAATGTTGTAAAATGAAGGGGTCAGACGAGAATAAATCTATGATCCCATGGGTCAGCATGAGGTGACTAAAAGAGTTGCTGGACTCCCTCCCACACCCGTACCTTAACACGATGACCTGGGTTAGCTTTTGTATTTAAGTTGCTAAAGCATTAATTTTTTTTATTATTAGAATTTCCTTGAATATTTTTTCTTCAACTTCTATTATAAACCAAAGAAAAGGGATTACATAGACTGAACCATTCTGAATTCTGAGGAGGGAAAAGAAGTTCAGCTGAAGCTGAAGTTTTTAGCATTTGTCTAGTTCTAATTGTTTTTCTAGATTTTTCAATGTGTGTTCTTCCCACAAAAGTAATAGTTAGCCCTTGATCCCCTTCTGCCAAAAGAAGGAAAATCTTTTCTAGTAAGGATCTAAGAGAGCATCTGGTCTAACAGGCACATTTTACAAAGGAGGAAATTGAGGCTTTGATGGTAATGACATGCCTAAGCTTGGGTCAGTGGCAGATCTGAGATTACACTACACTAACATTGCCTTTGTTGAGAGAAGGAAAGGGGAGGGGAAGGACATTTGCAAAGATTTTTTTCATTTTTTTAAAAAAAAATCAATCATTTTTATCATAAAATAAATATGATAACATATTAACTAATTCTAGTTTACATAATTTATGTCTTGCTGTGGATTAATTGACTAAAAGGACAAAAACTTTATTTTTTTCTCCGATTCTTTAAAACGTAAGATTTCTTTCCTTAAATCTGTTGCCTCAAGCCACGGTACATTCTTTAACACAGTCCAGCCAGACCACAATGGGGTTTTGATAGAGCACAGAACTATAGCTAGACTTTATTTTTAAAGTTCTTTTTAAAAAGAGAGAAAAAGTAGTAACTTTAATGATTTAGTATAATTCTTGAACTGTATTTAAAGAACCCACTTGCTTGGTTTTAAAGGGACATTTATATTTTAGAGTCTGTCTCTTTTGGAGATATAAAAGGATTTTAAATTTTCTGCCACATTCCTTATGGCCTTAAATCACCAAAGCCAGGTCTTCTGCCATGGTTGGAACCAAATGTTATTTCCTAATGAAAAGTAGTGCATGATATGTGAAGTGTCAGATAATTCATCAGGAACAAGGAGGAGATGGCTCTAAGGCAAACAGTTTACTGTGAAACTTAATAGCAGCTTAACCCTTTAGCAGAAAATAAAGAATTAGTAAATCATAGAACACTTGAATTTCTTTTTTTTTCCTTTGAAAATATGAGTTTTAGAAACAGTTTGACTTTTTATTTGGAATTGATTGACCAGAAGTGAAACCATAGAAAGTCTGAACAGGCAGAGATAAGAGCCATTTCATTTTACAGATAAGAAAAGTGAAGTCCAGAGATGTGGCAGTTTAAACACAGCTGGGCAATCAATAACAGACTGAAGCTAGAACCCAGGATCCCTGACTCCCAGCCCCATGCTTTTCCCACTACAGCTCTTCTCTGTCTCAAGTAATTCTAGACATTTCAACTTTTCTGTATATTTCTAAATGGAATAATTATAATGAGCCTGTTTAATAGAATTTGAAATGTTTTGTTAACACTTACTTTTAAAGTACAAGTATATCTTTGATATTAGCTAAGCTGTTCCAAAAAAGCATAAAATGACAGAAACAAACACCAAAGCCATTTTTCACATCAAATTTGAGTGAATAAACATCCCTTTAAACATTTGAAGGTTCATTTTGTTTCTGTGTAGCTAAAAGACATACACTTGTCAGTGTATACATGGCATGTGTCCATTCTGTGTACATGCATGTATGTGTATAAATACAGATGTATGTTGGATAATACTTGCATATATTAAACCAGAAGTGGGGAAACCTTCAGTGTGAAGGCTACATTTAGCCCTCAGCTTCATTAACATTCAGTTTTCACATGAGGTGATATTCTTCCAGCCTGACTGTATCTCAAGGGAGCAAGGAGTGAAGGAAAAATAATTTTCTGCCGAAAAATACTGTGACTATTCTATTCTGGAGATTTGATCACAATGGCTGCAAAGTTGTGAACAGCAATTAACAGCTAAAGAGCTAAAAAGCTCACTACCACAACCCAAATGAATAAATGAGGGGGCTTTTTCAAAAGCTGTTACACTGGCTTGCCAAGACTTCAGAATAGGTCAGACCTGTCTACGTTCATTAAATGTCTCTGTCTCTTTCTCCACTCCCACCCCCATTCTTCTCCTTTTGTGTCTTTTCCTCCTCATCTTTTCTTTGCTTTGTATGTCTTTTTCCTTTACTTCTTTCTTCCATAACTCCCTATAATAAATTCCCTTAGCAGCTTGGCTCTTCTAACCTACTTAATGTACCTGATGCTCTCCCTTCATGTATCTGTGGTCCCACGAACCTGGTCTTCACGTTGTTTCCCATGGATAATATTCCATCTCCTATCTCTGTGCCTTCACATAGATCTTCCCCTGTTACTGAATGTCTGTCTTCACTCCTAAGGATCCCTAGCTATTTTAAAAACTAAACTAAAAATTTACTCTCCTGCAAGCCTTTCCTGGTGTATCTTCTCCCTTTTAGCTGCAAATGTCTCCCTTTCTTTCCATTTTAATTTAATTTGGAACTTGTTTTTGTATCCGTATTTTGTATATACTTTTATATGTACGTTTCCCTTGATAGAGTGTAAACTTCTCAAAGGTAATAGGTACTGTTTCATTTTTGTCTGTATTCTCAACACCCTGATTTATTGTTCAGTGGTTTCAGTCATGTCTGACTCTTCATGACCCCATTAGGGGTTTTCTTGGCAGGGATACTAGAGTGATTTGCCATTTTCTTCTTCAGCTCATTTTACAGATGAGAAAAACAGAGACCAACAGGGTTAAGTGACTTGCCCAGGGTCACACAGCTAGTAAGTGTTTGAGGCTAGATTTGAACTCAGGAAGATGAATCTTCCTGATTCCAGGTCAGGCACTCTATCCACTCTCTCCACTCAGGCACCTAGCTGTAACTGACCCATAGTAGTTAATAAAAATAGACTTGATTTACTATGAAACAGAAGGATTTTTAGCTTATTTTTTTAGTTATTGAATTAGTTTAATGACATCTAAAAATTCAAAAATAGTCATTGAATATTTTGTATTTTTTCTATGACAAAGCAAATTATTATTAGTAAATTGATTTTTTTTTACTCATATGACTCTTTTGACCTGCTCTCCTACCTGTGGCCCTTGACCAAAAAAAACAGATTTACATTTATGTTTATTTTTTCTAGACCTGTACCAGTCAGTGTAGGGTAGGAAGTGAAGTAACTTCTGCTAATTATAGTTTTAGAGACTTGCCTAAGGGCATTAGAAAGGTAAGTGACTTGCCCAGGGTCTTACACCTAGTAAGTGTCAGGCTATTCTTTCTCCAAGGTGGGGTCACTATCTGTTATGCTATGTTGTGTCTTATATGTGATGACTGTATAATATTTAAATATGTGTATGTGGAGTGTGATAATCTGTCAGGATATGTGGCAGACCCATATATATAGTCATATATCCACACAGACCAGTTCAGGCGATAGTATGTGCTTTATGAAGTAAATGATTTTAAAATGAACTTTAATTTACCTTTATTTCCGTCATTTTATGCACTAGCATTGAGGGAGAAGCCTTTTAAATGAAATGAACTTGGTTAAAGAAAATACGTAAAGTCATAAATAGTTGGTTCAGTAAAATTTAAAATCTTCTAGATGTAACATTAAGGTACTTAAGTTCATTGTTATCTTTGGAGATACCATTCTAGGCAGACTGACCTAAGAATGCTAGAGACTCTTTTTCATTTTTTTTAATTGCTTGTAGAATTAATTTAGAAGGGAAAGAAAACTCCAGCTCAGTTTGAAGGGGTTAATATCATACTCTCTTAAAGACATCTGGCAGGGGCTGTGGGTGTTGGCTGTGGTAGGACCTAGGTCCGTACCA
This sequence comes from Potorous gilbertii, assembly GCA_028658325.1. Classification (NCBI taxonomy): domain Eukaryota; kingdom Metazoa; phylum Chordata; class Mammalia; order Diprotodontia; family Potoroidae; genus Potorous; species Potorous gilbertii. The sequence goes on from CM053769.1 coordinate 551,655,362, forward strand.
GTCTCTACAAGGGAGCTGTCATGCCTTTTGATTTATCATTCTCTAATGTCACGGGGTATGGGATGTTGAAATTGTGGCTAGAATGTGAAATACGAAAAACATGAAGATTATGATTTAGCGTCTGGGGAGGATCATTGTTGGCCTCTGTATACAACTTGTAAGCGCTCAGCATTGGAGGCAGCCCTGTGTGGTTTGCAGAGTCTGGTATGCAGCACAAAAAAGCTATGGTCTTTTGGCAGTCGGCGTGTTACCCATGTTAGCGCAGACGCCCAAAGGAGGGGAACAATTTCACAGACAAACACTGGTTACTACATTAGTGATAATCTACAGTCCATGTGAGACCCACAAGTACAATTTAATTAAATAGAGAGTTTAATTAAATGGGCACTGGAGCTGTAGGTTAAACTAAAAGAACCTAGAGGGAAGAAGTCGTGATTTACAGGTTAATGTCCTGATATTAGGTTCTTCATGGAAAATTTATAGAGTAGGAGCAGTGTCAGAAAAATGCAGTGTTTCCCTCAGTCCTCATTCAGAATTATTCAAAGAAGTTCTGACATTTGAATCCAAAGAAGGAACCAAGTAACTGTAAGATGCCTAATTTTAGGAAAAACTTACTAAAGATGATGTGAAGGATGTAAACTTGGCATATGGTACTTTTGTTTTCAATCAGCTATGTGAATTAGAGGTTCACAGAGATCATGGGTTTAGGGGCTAGAATGAACCTTAAAGACCATTGAGTCCATCTTTCATTTTTACAGAAGAGGAAACTGAGGCACAGAGAATTTTTTTTTAAAGGTCATTCAGCAACACGTAGCTAGTGTCTGAGGCAGAATTTAAACACAAGTGTTCCAGCTGCTTGGGTGGTTTTTATTTTTTAGCAGTATTATTTTCAGCTTTCTAATAGTACAAAATAATATATGTAAAACACTTTGCCAATCTTAAAGGTGAGAAATGAGTGTAAGCTATTCATATCATTACAGCAGCTAGGTTGGCACAGTGGATAAATAAAATAATAAAACCCAGGCCTGGAGTTGGGAAAACCTGAGCTCAAATGTGACCTCAGACAATCTACTAGCTGCATGACCTTGGGCAAGTGACATAACTCTGCCTCAGTTTCCTCATCTTTAAATGAGCTGGAGAAGGAAAGGGCAAACCACTCCAGTATCTTTGCCAAGGAAACCCCAAATTGGGTCATAAAGACTCAGATGCAACTGAAATGACTTGAACAAATGATAAAGTATATTACTATTATTTTTCGCTTAGATGCTACAATTTAGCTTCCCTGATATTGTCCATGCATTTATCCTTTGTGTAATTTCATTTCTACATTATTATTCCTATGTTCATTTCTTCATTCATTTCATTTATGGACATATATGTGGAAGGAAGTGAAAGTTCTGATTGTAGACTGGTGCTGGAAATCAACAATTCCAACCTTTGACTTGAAGACTCCCAGCTTATTTTAAACTCCTTTCCATCACAATGAAATGTAACCTAAATAACTGTTGCTGATTGCATCTAAAGTATGAGTTTTATTGATTGGCCTCCACATCAGCATGCTGCAAAGTTCACTAAGTAGAGCTATTTAGACACTGCATCTTCATTCAGATGAACTTAAATGGAAAGCTATGGGAATACATGCATGTATACATGTGGGAGTACAGGTGTACTGTCTATTGCAATGCTTCAAGAAGACTTAATCTTCTAATTGTGGCTGCTCTTTGCAGGGCTTCAGATCACACCTTTTCTGTACTGTGAAGGGGATTTATTTATATATATGTATATATGATTTATTTACATATATTATAAGCATAATATATTTATATATAATATGCTATGAATGTATAATATATATTTACATGTGCATTTATATAGCACCTACTGTGTGCCAGGCACTGTGCTAAGTATTTTTTTAAAACAAATATCTCACTTGATCCTCAAAATAACCCTTTGAGGTAGGTGCTCTTCGTATTCCCTTGAGGAAAGTGAAGCAGACAGGTTTATGTCACTTACCAAGGGTTATGCAGCTAGTAAGTGTCTGAGGCCATAGGGCCAGCCCCCTATCCCCTCTATCATCTGGTTGCTTCTGGATGAAAAAGTCTTCCCCCTATGGCCAGTCTTCAGTATGAGCCTCTCCAAGAGGAGCTAGGTTGGTCGGAAGATAAGAGACACTTAGTCTGTCACTGGGCATGAATTTGAAGCCCTTCCATCTTAGCTAGGTCTTGCCAGAGCTTGCGAAGTCTTCTGGTGGGTGGAGTATTTGAGAGAGATCCCAGATCCACCTCCATATCATGAGGAGGCATTGGAGAGGAGGACATCTGGGGTGAATGAGTTCATGTAAGATCATGTAGTAGTAAAACCATTTACCAGGCATCTTTGATGAGTGAGGTGCTATGTATAAGCTAATTTTCTAGTTAGTGGAAACTTGCCACTTCAAGCACCAAAATTTCCTCAGCAGCTGGAAGGTTTAGTAGATAGAGCCCTGACCTTGGAATCTGGAAGACCTGAAGTCAAATTCAGCCTTAAACAAATACTAGTTGTGTGACCTCGAGCAGGTCACTCAATTTCTATTTGACTTCTCTTTGCCTCAGCTGTAAAAAAGGCGCCTATCTCACAAGGTTGTCGTAAGGATCAGATGAGATATATGTAAAGCCCTTAGCACAATGTCTGGCACATAGTAGGTACAATGTTAATGCTAGCTATCATTATTGTATCCTCCTTGATCTCATTGAAAATGGTTAAAAATCGTTTTCACTGACATAATAACCTCTTCTGTCTTTATAAATTGGGTAAACCAAATATAATTTCATCTTTGGGGGGTACTGACTGGCTCATGAAATCATTGGCTTATTTTGGGGTGATGTTGTAAAAAGGGTATTAGACTGGAGAGTCTCTGGGTATTGAGAAATGACTAGATAAGGGAAAACCATACGTCCTTACCTTAAACCAAGATTAAAATTAGCAACTGTAGGTAACTATTAAACCAGTTACTTTAGGTTGGGTTAGAAATGTTTTCTCCCTTATTTCCTGGGTCGTCCAAAAAGAAACTGACAAAACAGATTTTTGGAAGTAAAAAGCACTATCCCACTTCTCTCCTCTGTGGACCTTCAGACATTCTCACTAGCTCACTAGCCCCTGGAGATTGAGGAGAAGACCTCCTAAGGCTAGTTGACAAAGTCACCACATGTTTTAAACTCCCTTCCCACTCCATCTTGATAAAGGACAAAAACATTAGACCTCCCCCCATACTTCTGTCTCCCTATTTTAGTCTCCCCAAATAGATTATAAGTGTCCTAAGGATCAGCACTGTGTTCTATACTCTTCCTTTTATCTCCCATACACCTAACACAGTGCTTTGCATATAGCAAGTGCTTAACAGTTGAATGGAATTGATTCTTACCTTAACAGAGATGTAGCAAAGCTGTCTAGAAGATTTGTCCAGTGGTAAATAGGTAGGTCTGTTTGGAAATAAGTGCCTCACAGCAAATGAGCCACTGTGCATGCATGTGCACGCACACACACATACATACATCCATTTTGACAATTCATCATGCATCCATTTTTTTCTTCAGCCTTTATACCCTAGAAGCTAGTAAACAAGTGATTAAGGCATCACTGGAGTGTACTAGAAGTTTATGCGATTGCAGAACTGTGTTTAGGTGCTGCTATAGCATAGCACTCAACTCAAGTTAATTGATTTTCCTTCTGTAACTTTTTAAAAAGTATCTCATGGTGTTAGACTATTTCACTGTGTACTAATGTTAGTGGTATATCAACTGATTTCCTGATAAGTAATACTATTCACATATTGTGATATCTATTCATTTGGGCATTCAAAGTGAACTTTGAACTTGCACCAAGGGAAAAAAGAGGCACATGCAATCACAAGACTGGAAGGGGCCTTGAGACATTATCAGTTTGTGCCGCTCTACCTTTAGGCCGGGACAAATGGAAACCATTCCAGATGGATGAACATTTGCAGACGACTCCCCAAAGAAGACATTTCTGTGTCCTCCCTCAGTTATCCCTCAGCAGTTGGATAGTTTTTAAAACTCTCACTCTCAGTTCTCCTTTCTCTTATCTGACCCAGATATTTGATATTTATGCCCATTTCTCTATATTCTGTCCATAATGAGGACCACTGCCCTGTGTGTAAGGGCATGACTGATACCAGAAGTTTTCCAAATTGCTTTTTGCCTTCTCTGGATTTCATCGTCCCAAGTCCATTAACATTTCCTCAAAGGACATGTCCTTTTACCTTTTTTTTCCATTACATAAACCTAAAACATTGCAAACTTCTTAACCTTATCATTCTCTAGTCACAGACTATAACATACATTAATTTTAAAATGGTCATTTCATGAGTATATGCAGTGAATATAATCTTTTTGTTTGTGATATTATGATAGTGTAATCTTTAGAATTTACATTTCTAATATTTCAGTATCTTTCTTTCCTTTTGGTCTTTCTCTTTTAGTTCAGCTATAGATTATATTTTCAGATTTTAATTTGCTTTTTTGTTTCATTTTATGTTAGAATGGTGGAAAGTATTAATTTAATTTGATTTTGTTTTTATTTCCTACGTGTGGGAGATTGGGTTTTTTTTTTTCATCTACATCGGATCAGAGAAGAAAGAGATCTTAGAAGCCATTTAATTTAATCTTATTTTACATTACTCATTTACTGATTCATTCATTTTTTTCAACAAATATTAAGCAACTGCTGTATGCAAACCAGCTGTCTATCATTTATCCTGCCCTCTCATCATATGACTGGCCCACCTTTTTTTCTGGTTATATATCTTTAAATGGTAGTATCAAATTAAAATAGAAATGGGGGCCATTAAACTGTAGAGAAGGCTCCCTGTGGGCCCGTTATTGACTTAGAAAACCACAGTCATATGATCTATGTTCTATTATATTTTGATTTCTTTTGTTAAATATTTCCTAGTTATGTTTTAATCTGGTTCTGGCAGCATGCAGGAATATTGCTGATTGTTTGATATATCTGCTTTATACTAATTCTGTTATATACTTTTTGGTTGGTACTATGTAGCAATTTATTCACACTCATCTGACACTATTGCCCTTTGGTGTCTAGGTAGTGGCAAGAGAACCCAAGGAAAAACCCTAACCCTTAGCCCTTCAAGTGGACCGCTAGTGGAGAATATATAGCACATGGACATGTGGATGGAGTACATGGACAAAAGATGCACAGAATGAGGGCCATGTCTGGGTTGCATCATTGGAGGGAGTACTAACATTGATGAAGATCCATTAGAGTATCAGATTGTTGGCAAAAAAGTGTTCCTTTCGCTAGGCTTTCCTTTATCCATTGGCGCAGTATAAGGCACTCTGTGAATTACTTTATTTTCCTGTGGCTTGTTTCTAGTCATGTTTTTCCCCACTCACAAAAAGTCAGTTTACTAAACCTTGTGCTAAAGTATCGTGGTATCACTCTTTGCTGAAGGTTTTAGGCATGCATTTCCTTAGTTAGAATCTGCCTGAGAGTAACTTTGGGAGGGGAAAAAAATATTTGCTTTTTTTATTCTTTTATGCGTTGCTAATAATTTTCTAGAAGAGTCAGCTGCATCACATGCCACTCATGAAATCAAGTTAATATTTGGCTGTGTTGTTTCTGGCATTTCCTATTGTAACATTCTCTACCTCTACATTTCTCATGCCAGATTTCCTTTAATTCTCAATTAAAATCCTATCTTTCACAGGAAGCCTATTTTAATACCCTCCTCTGTTAATTATTTCCAATTTATTCTGTGTAAAGCTTGTTTGCATATATATGTTTGCATGTTGTCTCTCCCATTAGATTGTAAACTTTTTGAGGTCAGGGACTGTCTGTAATTTCCTTTCTCATTGATTGTCATTACCTCTATGAGGGGCAGCTCGGTGGCAATGGATAGAGCTCCAGGCTTGGAGTCAAGAAGACTTGAGTTCAGATCCAGCTTCAGACACTTACTAGTTATATAATCCTGGACAAGTCACTTGCTTCAGTTTTCTCATTTGTAAAATGGATGTACCTGGCCCCCATGATTATTTAGAGAATAATTGTCAAGTGCAGTGTCTGGCACTTAGTAAGTTCTACATAAATGTTAGCTTTTATTAATTATTAATATATTGTGTGACCTCATCAGGGTCATGTATAAGATGTATAAGATGTATAAGAGGTGGTCTACTTGAGCTCTGAGGTCCTTTCATCTTATGCATCTCTATTTAGTAGAGGGGACTGGAATCATAACGTTGTTTGTTTGATCCCTCGTTTTTCATTCTTTTCTCCTTTGATGAAGCAACTTGAGACTCGTTATCACCACAGTACATAGAATTTAAGCTATCAGGTGTCATTTCTTATGTATAACAATATTGCAGAATCTTATTACCTCAAAATAATAATAGCTAACTTTTTATGTAGTGCTTTAAGGTGTATAGAGCATTGTACAGATAAAAGATGTCCCCAAAATCTTTCTGTGGTGTTAAACTTAAGATGGCACCAAGACTTTTGGGATACCCAAATGATCTCACTTGATCCTTCTAACAACCTTGTGAAGAGGGTGCTATTATTCCCATTTTATGGATAAGGAAACTGAGGCTTAGGGGGTAACTGTCTTGCTCATAGCCACACAACTGTTGAGTGTGCAAGAGTTCCAACTCACTTGTTTTTTACTCCAAATCCAGTCTACAACACCAACTTTATTTTGTTGTCTTACATACAAGATACCTGGAAGCCATGCTGTTGAATATAATCAGACTCTCCATTTCATTTTATTGCCAGGCACCTTCCCAGGCTTTTTACACTAGTACTTTAGAATCTTTGGTGTGTATGGTTTCTTGTTAATATAGTTGAACACTTGGAAAAATTAGGAAATGTCTTGTCTTTTTTTTCCCCCATCAATGATTTTTCCTTATTCTGGCTTTTTTGTTTGTTTGATTAATAATAAAATTACATTCAGCACCATTATAAAAACATTGTGGGGAAATTTCAAAAATATTTATTCTCACAATTTAATAGAATTTCTTAAATATAATTTTAAAAATATTTTTTTTCTTTAAGTATAACAGCATAGATGAATAAGTTGTTTTCATGAGCACAATTCACATTTGTTGAATGAATGATTATTTTAAGTGCCACATATTGGGGAAACAAAGAATCACAGTCATTTTTGTGACATCATGTACTCAAAATGTAGAAAGTCCCTCAACCACTTGGTTGCCTTGAAATGGAGATGGAACCTGAAACCTTTCTTTCGGATTCCTGCTGCCACCAACCTTGTCCATGCCCTTGTCCTCTCATCCCGCCCTAGTCTACAGTAACAGCTTCCTTGCCTTCTGTTTTTCATTTTCATTCCATCCTGCAGAACACTAATTTTTCTGAAATTACTGCTTTCGCTGTGTTACTCTCTTAGTCAAGTATACACGGTGACTCCCTGATGAATTTCAAGTCAAGTTAAAATTCTTCAGTGAGATCTTCCATGGTCCTCAATGGAACCTCCTATAACTTCAGTCTACCAAGATCTCTTTTCATCCTTACTGTGGGTATGGCCTTGAAACTTACTTAATCTCTGTTTGCCTCACTATCCTCAACTCTAACATGGGGACGGTAACAGCACCTGCCTCACGTGATTGGTCGTCACAGGATCAAATGAGATGATAATTGTACGTGTTTGTTATTATTAGATATTTATAAAGTACTTAACATAATACCTGGAACATAGCACAGTGCCTAGACCATAGTAGGCACTCTATAAATTTTATTATTAATAATAATAAAATCATCTCCTCGCGTTTGTCGTCACGCTTAGATTTTAAGCTTCGTGAGGGAAAAGCTTATTTTTAAAATAATTCTCTCCCTCCTTCCCCCACTCCAAGTGTCTGCCAGGTGGTCAACCCAATAAATATGCTCAGAAAACACTTGTTGCCTTGATGGATGGGACCTTGAGACATTCCTGTTTAAATAGAAGCAGGATGTGAGAGAGTCTTGAGGAAAATGTTTATGGAGTAGTTTTTCAAGACCTGCTGTTCCATTTTATTCAGATACCTGACATATAATAGAAGTGAATGGAGGATGGAGTATGGAATAACTGTTAGTTATTGACTAATAAAAATTTATTAAATACCTCTTGTGCTAAGTGCTGGGTAATAATGGTAAGATGCCATATTATTTAATATTCTAGGAAAACATTCCTTTTAAACACTTTGCATATAAGGGCATGAAGAGGGAATATGTACAACAAAGGCTCATGAATCTGAAGGCTTAAGAAAGTTTTCCAACATTTCATTAATTTATTTCATTGCATTGATTTATTTTAGCAAGCATTTATGGAACATTCGTGTATATAATACTTTGTGGGTGATACAGACATGAATAAAACAGAGACCTGGTTTTAAAAAGCTGACAGTGTAAGAGGGAAAATAAACGCTATGTTTCTGTATATAGCACTTATAGTATACGAACACTTCCTCCATGAAGACTTCCCTGATCCAAACTGACCAAACATGATCTATTCCTTTTCTGAATTACCCCATAGCCTTTCATTTTTTTTATATGGTCTATAACGCTAAATATATTCTATCCATGTTTGGTTTTTTTTCCTCCCTCTATTAGATTAGAACTTCTTTGAGGTCAAGAAGAGTGTCTTATAGTACCTTTCACGACTTAGGAACTCAGTAAATATTTGCTGAATTTGAATTTTGAAGATCCATAATATACCAGAAGTCAATAACCATGTAACTCCCTAGCCATCTCCCAATTTAAAAGCAACAACAACCAGATGATGGTGGTAATTATTTTTGATGGTTTCTTTGTGGGGACATGATTAATGGGAATTAAAAGTTTCCATAATAATTTTAAAGCACAGCAGTCAGAAATATTAGATAGAAGGACTTCATAAGAATTCTTACTTTCCCTGATACCAGACTTCAGAGAAGAGGTCGATTATGCAATGCAAAGGAAGGCATTGCCTCTGTATCCTAGGGGATCAGAGTGTATGTTAAAGACCACAGATCTCCCCATCTACTCTTACCATTGGGAGGAAATTGACAGCTGTTTTCACTTTTCCTGGCTTCTTCCTTACTACAACTGTGCTCAGCATATAATTCTTTCTGGGCCAACCTGAGGAATTTCTTAAGTGAAATATTTCTGTCTTGAAACAACTTTTCTTGCTGTCTTCACTCATGAAGCTAAAAAACTATTAAAAAAAATTTTTTTCCACAAAGCTGCTGCAAATGTTGAGGGTTTAGTACAAACCAGTGTTTCTGGCAATACCCAAGGGAAACCTGGAACAACACTCAAGTAAAGAAAAGAGAGGATGCTGGAAGATAAATGGTGGATATTTTTCTCCATAGTTCTGAGCAAGTCAGAACTTCTGAAAACGGATGGCAGCCAAGGGATATAACTTGCCTTGATGAGCCAAGACTGAAGTCGAGCTGCAAGCAGTTTACTATACACGTACAAAAAAGGAAATTCATAAAGCGATAAAGTATGTAAAAATCAGAGCAACTGCCAAGAAGTAATGCCAAAATATCCTCACTGGTGAGACTCTTCTTCCTTGGCATGCTCTCATTTATGAATGTGGAACCAGGCCAGATGAACTGATATGTCAGCCTTAAATGCAATGCTTCTTACCCCTGTAATGTACCTGAAATGAGTTTGAAGAGGGGTATGTACCTACATAGATACCTTTGTGCATTCTGGTACTTTTGCCATAGCAAGGGTGAAGGAAAAATGTCATATTTAACAATGAATAGGGATCATTAATAAAGTCTCATCATCATGATGCCTCAGTTTCCATTTCACTAAAATGAAAGATTTGTACTAGATTATCTCTAAGGCCCATCTACCTCTGAATCTATGATATGAGAAAGCATGCGTGGTGGTTATATGACAGTATATGTGTGTGTACAGAAAAGGTAGGTTTTCTTTATCCAAGTGGGTCCTGGTTTTCCAGTCTTTCCAGTATCAAATACTGTTAGTGTCATTTTTAGCAAAGGACAGATGAGTTTACATTACATAAACTCTGGTGCACAAAGGACGTTTATTTCTGAAGGAAAATAATTTTGATGATTAATGTGACTCAGATTTACATGGCTCACACCATCAGGAAACCCTTGGGAACAGAGGTTTCTTTCTATCTTTGATGTGGAGCTCAAACAGTAGCCTTGACCAACCTGCAGAATGAATTTGGGTGCCTTTTATTTAGCTCCAGCCTTACCCTCTGAGGCCCACTCTCCAGTTTGTTTTGCATCCATCAGAATTTAATAAATAATACAAGCTGTGGATTGGGGTGTTTCATTTTTGTAATAGTGATGATGGACACACAAACACCTACTACAGACGGATCCCTTGTTTTTGCTGTTATAAGAGGAATGCAGAAGACTTTCCCTCTGTCAGAAACTGCCTTTCATCTCTGTAGTTCTTTCTTCATCTTCACCACCCTTTCCTCCCAATGTCTCCGAAGGGGCAGCAATTAACCTTTGTCCTAGAACTAGATGCTGATAATCCATTTACTCCTAAATACAGATGTGCAAGTAAGGCATACAGAATGTTTTCGATTGATCCAATTCTAAATTGTTTAGCATAAAAGCACAATGCACAACTTCCCCCTCCCCCTTTTTTTAAACAGATGGGAAAGTTATAGACTAAAGGTGATCAGGTTAAGTGATTTTAAACGCTTGCCCTTTGGGTGTCAGGATGAATGAGACCCTGAGCTCTAACTTGCTGTCTCTGATGTCAAAAACGACCAGCCAGAGGGAGGCTGGCAGGGAGCAGTATTGAGATGGAGCTCCTTCTGAGTGGTTTGTTTTTCCTCATCCAGGCTATAGTTCTTGTGCCTGAAAAACCTTTGCTTATTAGGGATCTTCTGACCAAAGAGAAGGAGGGAACACTTCTCTCTTCTTGCCAAAGAAACTATGCAGTTCCAGAATATCCTGAGGAAGGAGGAAGCACCAACCACCCAGACATGATTCCTGGGGCATGCAAAACAGACCTTAACGAATCCTCTCCTGAGGAGAATGAAGTCACCTGCCAGAGAGGTAACTGAGCCTAACATGTTCACTAGCAGGCTTAAAATAGACGAGTCTCCCTCTATAAACACCTTTCAAGCATCATTTAGATGAATGCCAGGAAACTAATGAATCTGAGCTTATTGAATTAATTGTTGATGAAATAATGTGAACAACATGCTTCCTGTTCATCAGTTTGTACAGAAATTAATTAGCCCTCCTTGGCAATAACTTAAGCTTAAATTTTATATATAAATTATGAATTTGGCTAAATTGTCTATGGGAAACCTTGCCTGAAGTCTATTCTGTGGCTGTTACGTGTTCTGACAGGCCTGGCCTTTACTAGGAAGACATTGTAGCTCCAGGAGACTTCAAAATATTAGAGAGACAGAGAGAAAGAGAGTGAGAGAGAAAGGGAGGGAAGAGAGAGGAAGAACCCTTGATTAATCATCAAGTATTAACTCATACTATGTGCTAGGCACTGACCTAGGAGCTGAGAATGCAAGTACAAAGAATGAAATAATCCCTATTCACAAGGAGGTTAATGGGGGGAACATGTACATATAAAACCTCTCCAGCATAAATATGAACTGTTCTAGCTTTAATAGTTTGAAGTTGCATTAAGACTTTAGGGATACCCTGTATAAAACTAAGGAATAAAAATATATACAAAGTAGTTAAATATAAGGTAATTTAGGATGGAAGGCACTAGCAGTTGGGGGGAGGAGGAATTGTAGTTGTACCTTAAAGGAAGAGATAGACTTAGAGAGTAGGAAAGGCATTCCAGGTATGTGGAATGACCATTGAAAAAGCACAGAGACAGAAGATGGAATGTCATGCGTGAGGGTCATCGAAAAGGCCTGTTTCATTGGCTCAAAGAATTCGGGAGGGGTTGGGGGAGGTCCAGTGAGGTGGAAGAGATAGGTGAGGGCCAAGTTGTGTAGGACTTTAAAATCCTCACTGAAGAGTTTATATTTTATCTCAGAATTACATGGTTATATTTAACGCATTGAATGATTGCCCAGATTCCTCCTCCTTTGTCCATCCAGTCCCCCTTTTTTATCCTGCACTGGACAATTTGAAATATGGCCATTTTACCATAGGTCAGTTTATCCACTTGAGGGATGATGGGAAGCAAAGTAAATGAATTAGAGTTGGGTAGGCTATGAGCTTTGTTTTAATTTGTGGCATTATATATGCCAATTAAAATTGCAGGATGATTTAAAAGGAAACTGCAGGGGAGTGTATTTCTTACTCTGTTTAAAATGGGGAACAGATATTTTCCTGGACCTAGAAAATAAGATTGGAGAAATTATTTTCATGAGGCCACACGAAGGCTGCATTTCAGTTTGTCTCAAGGAGACAACGGATTTTTAACATTTGTGAATGCATAAGCCAGGGAGGTCCTAGTAGAATGTTCTGCCTGCTGGCCTACTGTTTAAAGGTAGATTTGGGGCAAAGACCCTAGTTTGTTTTTTAATCTTTAGGAACAGTTTTGGATCTAAACTAAGGGAAGCACTGAAAGGAGAAAGCCGTTGATTCGAAGAAAGAAGGTGTTAGAGCATCTTTTCAAATTTTTTAAATTGATGAAACTTCCCTTTTGTGTTTTCTTACGTTCTGGAATCTCTGATGCCAAAATGGCATTGGAGTAGGGCACGGATAAATCTGCTTTCACCATGAGTTGTAGGCCTTAGAGAAGTCTTACAGACTCATAGGCTTCTGCAGAAGAGAGTTCAAAAAAATCATGGTGCTAGGAGAAAGACAATTGAATTCGTTATTTTTGGGGCACTACTTAATCTCCCTTGGAAACTTTACTTTTGCCCCCCAATCTCTAGATTATAAAAAATGCACTTTCTCCCTCTCCCCCTCCCCCTCCCCCTCCCCCTCCCTCCCTCCCTTTCTATTGTCTTCATCTGGTTTCAGATTCTATTAAAACTGAAGCTATCAACTCATGAGCATCCTTTTTTGGACTCCACATATTTTCATTTCAATGCCACAAAGTTTTACTTTAATAAATTTTGCAACATATTAAACACATTTTCATACCATATATTTTAAAAAATATTCATGTACACACAAACTAAGTCCCCAGTATTCTTATTGTCTGGACCAAGGCTCTATACCATTATTCTAAGAACCAAAAGCTTTTTCAAGCAACCCCAAGGATCCCTTTGGAAACGGCTCATGAATCCTTGAGCAAACATACTTAAGTGTCCTGATTTGGTTTTTTTTTTTTTGGCCTTTGTATATTGTGGTTGTTTGGTCATGCCCAACTCTTCATGCCTCTATTTGGAGTTTTCTTGACAAAGATACTGGAATGGATACTTCTTCAGCTCATTTTGCAGATGAGAAAACTGAGGCATACAGTGTTAAGTGACTTAGGGTCACACAGCTAGTGTCTAAGTCCAGCTTTGGCTCTTGAGTCTTTCTGACTCCAGGTCCAGCACTCTATCCACTGCACCACCCAGCTACCTCTTGTATCCAGCTTATAAATCTTAATATATCAATTCAATGACTTGGCAAAAAACAAAAAAAAACTGATTTTGGTGAGAACGTTACTATTTGAGTCCAGATAAGTTTTCTGTTCTACCCAATTTCCTGTTATAAATTTGGCCATTAAATATTGACATAGTACTTTGCTCATAATAGGAGTTAAGGGCAAAACATTTTTAACTAATACCGTACTGAGTGGGCCAATTGGGAGCTTAGATGGCGCAATAGATAGAGTTCTGGATCTAAAGTCAGGAAGACCAGGGAATTGAAAATCCAGCCTCAGATGCTGACTAGCTTTGTGGCCTTGGGCAAGTTACTTTGCCTCTCATCCCTGCAAGATGGGGGTAATAATTGAAGACCAAATGTGATAATATTTATTAAGTGCTGAGCAGGCACATAGTAGATTTTTAGTAAATGTTTATTTCCTTCCTTCCATTGGAATTACAGTATGATACCTTTTAAATTGAAAATCAACCCAGAGACGATTTTCTTTATTTGTTTAAAATGAGCAGAGGATTTCCTGGATCTGGGAGATGTTTTAAAATAATGGCGCTGATAGGTATGAAAAATAGTTGTTGGATGGATTCCCTTAAGGAGTTTGTAATTTCGCTACTGATGCGCTAATTGTGCCCCTATGGCTATATTTCATCTTTGTTCTCAAACTGTGTGCTAGAAGAGGGGCTTCAAAAGAGATCCTTGGGTTTGCTTGAAAGAACATTAGGTTCTAGTTCTAGGCCCTTGACCCAGATGATGAAAATACTGGAGACTTGGGGATCAGAGTTCCACATGGGTACCTCTCTTGGAATAACAAAGCAAATTAACATATACCAATTTCAAGGAGATATTCCAATGAGAGATACCAGAACTACTGAGTCTTATTAAGTTTAAACCTGTCAACAATTTTTTTTCTTGGGTGTTCTTGGGTTCTCTATGTTCTATTCTACTCTCTATTTATTCAGAGTGGGACATTGAAAAGCACCCTTTGGCCCAGAAGTCTGAAGACCTGAGTTCTAGGTCTGGTTCTGCCAATGGCTAACCACCAGCCTTCAGGAAATAACTACCTTTTTGACATTCCTTGCCTGTAAGAATCCTTGCCATCCACCTCATACGGAATATAAAATCAACCAACGTTGTGAAAAATACTTTATAAATTGTAAAGCACTGTAAAAATATAAGGCATTGTTATCTCCTGTGTGATCCCAGAAGGGCCCTCATTCTTCTTTTTCTGTTTGCTTTTTAGAGAGTGGGAGGAAGAGGTGAAACTCAGAGTAGTCTAGTAAAAAGGTTGGTATGGAGGAAGTTAAAAGAATTGATTTAGATTTAGTTTTTGGAATATCTTCATCTCCGTTTCCCTCCTTCTACTCCCTCCTCCAACATAGATAAGCTTGTGTATATGTTGATCGAGGGGTGAAAATAGGTATTTCGTGGTGCCTAATGAATTTTACATTTATCAGTTCATTGTTCCTTGAGAATTCTCTGGAACTTTTCAGTCCTACAGTGTTCATAAGAGCACCATTTGGTGATGCCTTGTAAATTTCCATGGCTTCTAGTGTCATTTAGAATTTTCGAGTGGGGGGGAAAATGTTTTTTGAAGGCTTCCTCTGAAGAAAGTTATGAAAACTTTAACTGCATTTGAACTCTCAAGAACCCAGGGCTTTAAATACTGAATTACATGAGTCAATGAAGACGTTAAAAATTTTTCTCTCTGAGGTCCTCAAACAGATTAAGAAATGATGTAAATTAAAGAATGAGGAAGAAGCTACTAAACTTTATGTAGCAGCTTATTTCCATAAAAGATAGCTCTCTAAATCTGCTTTATAATTTAATAGTGATATGAATAGTTTTCATTGTTACCATTGACCTAAAAAGTCACATGACTAGTGTAAGCTCCAGTAGTCTAGTATAGTGTGTTCAGTCATTTTTCAGTTGTGTCCAGCTCTTCATGACCCCATTTGAGTTTTTCTTGTCAAAGATATTCGAGTGGTTTACCGTTTCCTTCTCCTAAACATTTTACAGATGAGGAAACTGAGACCAGTAGGGTCAAGTGACTTGCCCAGGGTTAAGTGACTTGCCCAAGGTTACACAGCTAATTGGTATCTGAGGTCAGATTTGAACTTGGGTCCTCCTGACTCTGACCCTGGCACTCTCTTGTACCATTTAGCTGCCCAAAGAGTCTAGAATAATATAATCATAATGGCTAATACTCATGTGGCACTTACTGCGTGCCAGTCACTAGGTCAAGTGTTTTATAAATATCTCATTTGATCCTGACAACAACCCTGGAAGGTAGATGTTATCTTCATTTTACAGTTGAGGAAATTGAGGCAAACAGAGGTGAAGTGACTTGCCCAGGATCACACAGCTAGTAAGCGTCTGAGGCTGGATTTGAATTCTCTGGTCTTCTGACTCTAGGCCCAGAACTCCATCCATTGTGCCACCTAGCTGCCCCATACAGATATCAGTCATGGAGAACCACAGATTACCTATCAAAGAACCACACCACGACTAAAAAAACTGCGATCTGCAGTACTCTTGGCTTAATTTTTAAGTTTGGCTACTTTAATAAAGAGTTAAATAGGAGAACCTCTCCATTTGCACATCAAAGTTTTTGTTATTCTTTGATAGACATTTTCTTTCCTTTTTTTTTTTTTGTTTGTTTTTTTACCTCAGCCCTAGTTGTAGAAGTGAGGAAATGTTAGATACTGTCTTGTCTTTCATGCTTATTTTGCATTTGTATTGTCTTCTCTGGTCCACTAAGTAACCGTGGGGTTTGCTAACTCTTTGTAGACCAGGAGTAGTGCATAAAGGTACTTGGTCCAAAAATATCTCCAGAGCCACAAGTCGATGCTTTTTGCTTGGGCCAAACACCAAAAATGCAGTCAGGGCCAGCAATATGAAAGGTACTCTCAAATTAATTATTTGAGATTATTTCAGTTGAGAGTAGGAGACATATCGAAGAGACCTTGGAAGATGGAATACAAGTCCCTGCTAGGGAAGACGTACTTCCTGAGTACTCAAGTTGCTGCTGTTTATGGAGCCTCCAAGGGGAGGAAGAGGAAGCTACCTAACTGGGAGTTTGCTGTTTTGAATGCTTTATAAACCCAGTTGAGTTTGTCTACTTCAAGAATACTAGTGGCATTAGGGTTGTTCCATATAATTTCCCTCCCATATCTCATCAACTAGAAGTTTCTTTGGATTTCTAACCTCTGATTATATGCGGCAAGCACTTGTCTAGAGACTTAAGTCTCCTTTAGCCATAGTATGAGTGACTTTAATAAGATAATCTAATCAGCCCAAAATTGAAATAAAAAAAAACCAGGCATTTAAAAAATTTTATATTTTCTTTTTCTTTAATTACATGTAAAAAACAATTTTTAACATTAAAAATTTTTTTTTTTGAGTTTGGATTCTCTCCCTACTCCACTCCCCATTGAGAAGGCAAGCAATTTGATATAGATAGGTTATACATGTGCAGTCATGAAAAATATGTGAAAGAAAACACAAAAAAAACCCAACAGAAATAAAGAAAAAGTGTGCTTTGATCGGGATTCAGACTCCACCAGTTCTTTCTCTGAAAATAGATAGTTTTTCATCTTAAGTTCTTCAGAATCATCTTGGATCATTGTATTCCTTAGAATAGTTAAGACATTCACAGTTGATCATCATACAGTATTACTTTATACAATGTTTTCCTAGCTCTGTTCACTTCACTTTGCATCAGTTCATGTAAGGTATTCCCTGGTTTTTCTAAGAGCATCCTGCGCATTATTTTTTTTTATAGCAAAATAGTATTCCATCACAGTCATTTGCAACAACTTGTTTAGCCATTCCTCAATTGTTGGACATTCCCTCAAATTCAAATTCTTTGCTACCACTAAAGTAAGCTGCTATAAATTTGTGCATATAGGTTTCCTGTGTATTTTTATTTTATACATTTAATAACATGATTTTGAGAAAGGGACTCATGGGCTTCACCAGACTGCCACAAGGAGCCTATAACACAGAGAGAAGTTCAGCACCCCTAGGCTTACCTAGGCTGTGTTGTTTAGCTCTCTGTTTCCAATCTAATCCATGCTCTGAACTCCTTAGGAGGTGTAGAAGGAAAGAAAGGAAACATCTTTTCTTCTTTTCATCCTTTTCAGTGTGGCTGCCCAGGATTTGCATTGTAGGAATGCCGATAGATAGATAGAGATATCTACTTATCTTTCTCTATCACTGAAGAATGCTGATCACCTGCTGTGTTTTTGCTTTTTGCCAAGTGGGAGAGGAGATCATGGCATGTAAAAACATACTAACCACTCTCTGCCAATTACAGGCATACCTTGTTTTATTGCACTTTATTGTGCTTCGAAGATAGTGCATTTTCTACATATTAAAGGCTTATGGCAACCCTGCTTTGAGCAAGTCTATGGAGCCACTTTTTTCCCCCTAATTGCATGTGCTCATGTCATGTCTGTGTCATGTATTTCGGTAATTCTTGGAATCTTTCAGCTTTTGCATTGTTACTGTATCTGTTATGGTGACCTGTGATCAGTGATCTTTGATGTTACTATTGTAATTGTTTTGGGCTACCATGAACTAACTGTGCCCAGATAAGACAGTGAACCTAATTGATAAATGTTGTGAGTGTTTTCTGACTGGTCCATGACTGCTCCACTGATGAGCTGTTCCCTGACTCTCACCTTCGCTTTCAGCTTCCATATTCTCTGAGACCTAACAGTATTGAATTTTTTTTTTTAGTTTTTTAAGTCATGTCTGACTCTTTGTGACCTCATTTGGGGTTTTCCTGGAAAAGATATTGGGGTGGATATTTGTCATTTCCTTCTCCAGATCATTTTACAGATGGTGAACTGAGGCAAACAGGGTTAAGTGACTTGCCCAAGGGCACACAGCTAGTGAGTGTCAAATGTCTGAGGTGAGATTTGAACTCAGGTCCTCCTGACTCCTGCACCGGTACTGTATCCACTGCACCACCTAGCTGCCCACAGTATAGTACAGCTGCAAATCTGAATATGTAAAAGTGGTTATAGTCAGTGTCATTCCTTTCAACACACTTGGACAGATTTTGCTGGGAAGCCTGTGCAGAATACAGTTACATAGATAGCTCAGCAGGTTTTTCTTGTTGTAAGAATGAGAATTTAGGCTGATACATGTAGATTTCCCACAACCATGACTCAGTAGGGGAAGTGGGGTTCAGCATTTTTGTTGAATGGCATAATATTGGGTCCTCTTAGGAACTCCCAAGTTTAGCTTTTAGGAAAGAGAAGTTATTTTGAATAATGAATATTGACTGTACGTATGAAAGAGAACTCATCTGATCAAGAACTTGAGAGAAGTGTGTATGTAACTGTCCAGGGGAAGGTGGTAGTCTTCTCCAGGACACCTCTGAGAGGAGGCTGTAGATGTCAACTTAGTATCTTACTACTTTGCATGTTAAATAGTTCATTGTAAGTGAAGTAGGGTTGTGATTTTTCTATGTCATGTTTAATTGTGAGCGACTTTACATTTGGAATATGAAAGAGTGTTTAAATTTGCATTCATTCTAGTAGTGCTTGTCATGGATTATCATAAATCTTATACTAATTTTTGATAACCATTGTGCAACATTGTGAATAATAGCCTGCTGTCAACACATTTATAATCACAGATGTTTACTTTTACATAGTGACAGATAATGTATTTGGATTATAAACCGCAACATAGTGCTTTCTCTGGAACATCAGAAAGTGTGTATCATTCTGGATAGTTGAGTTTTCTAGATAGCTGAGAATTTGTTCATATAGACTTCAAAACTTTTTTTTAGTGGAAAATTTTAAAAATGTTTACCACACTTTCTGGCCTTCTTGAAGTTCCCTAAACATAATTTAATCTTGATGACTCAGAGACTTCATTATGTAAATAATTTTCAGATATTGATATCCAGCCCTAACCTCTCTCTGGGCTTGCATCTACAGCTGCCTATTATACTTCTTCATCTTCATCTTCAACTCAACATGTCCCCAAACTGAACTATATTTTTCCCCCAAGCTCTCCCCTCATCCTAGTTTTTCTATTACTGTCAAGGATGCCATCATTTATTTCCTCATCACCCATGTTTATAACCTAGATGCTTTCCTTGACTTCGCTCATTTACTCTCTAAATCCAATCTGTTGCCAAGTTCTTCACAACATGTCTCAAATCTGGCCCCTTGGACACTGCTATCACTCTGGTGTAGGCCCTCATCATCTCATGCCTGGACTATTGCAGAAGCCTTCTGGTTGCTCTCCTTGATTCAGTTCTCTCCCCACCCCAGTGTGTGCTTCACTCAAGTGACAAAGTGATCTTCCTAAAGTGCAGGTTGGACCATTTATTTCTCCTATTCAATAAACTCCAATGGCTCCCTCTTACTTCCAGAAATAAACATAAAACCTCTTTGGCTTTCAAAGCCTTTGTATTTCACTTCACTCTTACCTTTCTGTCTAGTCTTCTTTCACTCTGCTCCCTTCCACATACTGTGTGTTTCAGTGACACTGGCCTCTTTGCTGTTCTGTATCTCCCAGCTCTATATATTTTTACCAGCTGTTCCACTGGAGTTTTCTCCCTTGTCTTTGCTCACCTTCAGGAAGCCTTTCCAGGTCCCACTTAATGCTAATGTAGCCTTTCCTCTGAGAATTACCTCTGTGTTTTTCTATATATATTTTGTACATATGTGTTTGCACTTTGTCTCCTTGGTTAGACAGAGCTTCTGGAAGAAAGGGACTGATTTTGCCACTTTGTATCCTTAACACTTGGCATGAAGTCTGATGTTAGAAAGAACTTATTGTACAGATTGTAATACAGCCCTTCAGGATTTATAGAAAAATGTAGGGCTCTTAGCGCTTACATTAAATAATTGTGCACGCTCTCTCTCTCTTGCTCTCGCTCGCTCTTGCTCTCGCTCGCTCTTGCTCTCGCTCGCTCTCTCGCTCTCTCTGTCTCTCACTCTCATTCTCGCTCTCCCTCTCTCGCTCTCTCTCTCGCTTGCTCTCTCTCTCTCTCTCTCTCTCTCGCTCTCTTTCGCTCTCTCTGCTCTCTGTATGTGTAATGCTTCTTTTTGTTTTTCTTTCTTTTCCTTTCCTATCACTGCTTTTGCTATCCCTACCTGTATTATACTATTGATTTGCCCTTCTATTTTCATTAACTGAGCAATTTTTTACTCTACTAAAATAAGAATAGTATCTTTTAGGTTAAGGGTCCTTAAACTTTTTTGTACTGTGGATAGCTTATTCTGGCTATAAGAACTGATTGTGAAATTTTCAGTGGGAGCTTTTACTCCCCAGAAATCGACAAACCAAAAGTCAAGGCATGACTTATTGTTTTGTTGATTGACTCGACTAAAGAAGGCACTGGAGAAAAATGTGAATAATTCGGATTAAACGTAAAAGAATGTCCTTGGGCAATTGGGTGAAGTCTGTGGACTTCTTTTCAGAATAGTGTTTAGTATTTTTAATTGCATAAAATACATAGCATTACAAAGGAAATCAGTTATATTAAAATATAGTTATTAGATTATATATTTTAAAAATACAAGTTCGTGGACCCCAGGTGAAGAACCCCTGCTCTGTGTGAAGGCCCTAGAAATACTTCATGAGAATACAAATGTTAGTGACATTGTCACACTACCTCCCAGGGCTACTATGAGGATTAAATGGAATTATAATTGTAAAACTCTTAGCATGGTGTTATATAAATGTGTTAGCTATTATTTGTTTTCATTATTTATTTTTATTCTAGAGAGCAGCCAGCTAGCACAGTAGAGAGAGTGCTAGACCAGGACTCAAGAAGACCTGAGTTCAAATCCAACTTCAGACACTTTTGATAACTTTGTGACCCCTGGGCTAGTCACCAAATCTTTGACTCAGTTTCCCCATCTGTAAAAAGATAATAGTAGGACCTCTACCTCCCAGGGTTATTGTGAAGATATTTATAAGGCACTTAGTATTATTAGAGGAAGTCTCAGAGCATACAAGCTTAACATGCATTGACTTTGTGACATGTATTTTAGCTTCTCAGAAAACTTTCACATTCTTCTTTGTTCTTAACTATATTCTTGATGATGCCTAAGTTTGGTGATCATAATGCTGTAGAAAATTTAATCTATGACCCCATTTGACTGCGAGCCCCTTCAGAGAACATGGGACATTTTTTTTTTCTGTTTCTAACAGGGCAGCGGGAGGTCTTTGTATGTATGCCAGTGCTTGGCATAGTGCCCAACATGTAATAATCACTTATAAGTGACAATAAGTGCTTATTGACTGACTATGACAGTGAAAGAAGATGATCTACATTGTCAAAGGAGTATAACTGAAAGTACATTTTTTGTATTTGCCCATTACTGGTTCTATTCAGGATATTAGCAGAATTCTGTATTTGTCTTGTAGCTTACTTATTTAACTGGGGTCCTTGGAAATAGGAATCGGACTGTCACAAGTGGTTGACATCCTTTATTACTCATGCTGCGGTTGTGGTAAATTTTATCAAGGCTATAATCAGTACCCTGGCTTATACAGGGTGTCCCAAAAGTTTTAGTGTTATTTTAAGCTTTAATAGCTTAAATAAAAATAGTGGAATAATACGTACATTCAAGCACCTAGAATACCAAGGTGCCCAGGTACATCTGTGTGGTAAGTTTATGTAGATGGTGGTAATTAAATCACAGAATTCATACTCTGTCAAGGCAAAGGAAGAAAATTCACTTTGGCTCTTGGTGATTTCGTTTGTATCCAAAATCGAATGGAAGTTAGTTCCCCTACCTCTCCAGAGGTTCTTTCCTTCTTGCATTCAAGAATGTTTAGGTCTTTCCTATTAAGAGAAAGGAAAGTAAAATAAACAAACAAAAACCCTTTAACGTGGCCCCATGGAGCTCCCTAACAGTTTTCCTGTTTCCCCCCACACACTTTTAATTTATTGCCAAATTTATTGAATAAATGGCCTACTTCTGCTACCTGCATTTCCTCTCTAGTCATTACCTCCTCAACCTCCTACAATTTAGCTTCCACCACTCTACTGAAACTTTTCTCCTGCGAGTCACAAATAAGTGTCCAGACTTTCTCCTATAACATCCTTTTTTAAATAAGTAAATTATTGGCTAAAAGAATGTTGCAAATGTTCAGAACAGAACCAGGGATGTGCACAAAATATGCCTTAAGATGTCTCCCATTTTACTAATTAATTGTACATCATTTGGTCTCAATGTCGAATATTAAATTTTCTGTGGCATAAAGGCTTAGATGGCATTACAGCTGTTCAAAATATAGCTAAGAACCAAGAGTACCTTAATTATAATTTCTCTCTTTAAAAACCTTTAGTGGGTCCTTATTCTATATATTACAACATTTCTAAACTTCTCTGCATAATATTCAAGATCTGCATTAATCTGGTCCTACCTTACCTTCTCTCCTTATTTCCCGTTGTATTTGCCTATTACTGGTTGTTTGCAGCTGTCACCAGACCCATGTCCTGTGCCTTGGCTCTATATTGTGTTCTTTCTGTAGTTTGAAAGTACTTCTGTCCCTTGCAGTCTATCCAAATCCTGCCCATCCTTCAAGCCCAAACACCAGTCTTTAAGTAAAAGTTTTGCCTGACTCCTCACGTTTTTCTTAATCTCGTCCCAAATGATTTCCAAAATGAGCCTTAGTTTGCGTCACAGAATTTAACATTTAATTAAAATAGCATTGATATAGTAGTTTCAGGTTGGCAAAACACTTTACAATGATCTTATTTTGACAATATAGAAGATAGGTGCTATTATTTTCCCCATTTTACAGATGGAGAACCAAAGCCAACAAAGTTTAAGTGACTGGTCTAGTGTTACACATTTAGTTAGATAGTTAAGCATCTGAGGCTGGATTTGAACTTATATTTGCCTGAATCCCTAAGGCCCAGCAACTCTCTCTGCACACTCTACCTTGCTGCCTCTTATATTCCGTCCTGTTCTCATGTATACATTAGTCCTGTTTACCCAGCTCTCTTATTCTCATATTCTCTTAAGGATAGAGACTTTATCTCACACTGGGTCCCCTTTTTACACCCTCTCTTTCATGCTTTCATTTCTTCTTTTCCTCTTCCTCTCTTCTCCATTTCCCACCTCTCTTCTAACTTTTTTTCCCTTCACTTCACTTTCGTCCTTTCTCAGAGGATTGAGTGAAAAATAGGTTACTCAAAAAAAATATTTCTTGATTAATTAACTGAAATTAATTTATGATCCCCTAAAGAAGTTGACTCTCTTTTAGAATGAAAACTAAATTCCAAACATTTTTATATCACCAATTTTTTATTAAGGCATGCACTTTCATTACTACCCCATGCATAAATTGTGTTGATAATATAATTATCTGTATATTTAAAGGCACACACTAGTGAATGTATCCTGCTAGCCTTTATCCAACATAATATGCATGAATTTTAAACTCCGTTGGGTAAAGAAAACAGGGCAGATGTTCTTAAATGTGCGCCACTTGACAGGCTACGCCCTAAGTTACAGCACTCTATCATTAGACTCACAGAAGGTGTTAAGGGGTCACTTATTGGAAGCTCCAAGTTGGAGTCATGTTATTGATGCCAGACTGTTGGCCTTAGAAGGGACCTCAAAGATAGTTTCATCATTCATTTTGCCAGTGAGAAAACTAAGGCCCCTGAGATGGAAGTGGCTTTGTCCTTCGTCAGACAAAGTCAGGCCTAGATTATAACTTCCAGGCTAGTTTTCTTTGTGTTGTGCTCTGTTTCCAGAATGGCATTCTGTTTCTTGGAGCTGCAAGCTTTCGACCAGAAGACGATCTTGCTTTACATGGCAAGCCTTATAAAAATTAAAACGACCTCCAAAGCTTCAACATTAAGGCATTGTTGCTTCCTACTATCAGATGCCCTGTAGTTCTGGGAAGCATCAGCAGGGATTGGAAAAAATGCTTCATCCTGTTAAAATTTTTTATAGGCTAATTTTTTTTTTAGTTTACCAAGGTTTTTGTTTTAAGGTAAACTCTGTTAATTAGAAATTATTTTCTCAGTTTTCTAAACTTACATTTTGAATGAACTAATAACAATTTAATATGAATAATTTTGACCTATTCCAAGTATGAAAATAACTGTGCTAAAAGCAACACCTGGCGAGGCAGTAAGGTATGATGGATAGACCGTTGAATGTGATAGCCCCTAAAGTCTCTTCCAACTCTAAATTTTTTAACTGAGTTCTCAGTGATGAATTTGTACTGAACCATGTATAATATATTGTCTTTCTTAGTCTTTTGTGCACCCAGTGACACATTAGAGATGGTGTTGGGAACAGCTTTCTGTGACAGAAAGCATGGAGGACAGGGGGAGCCAGTGTTCTCCATAGCTGAGAAGTTCATGACCTTGGGTGGCGGCCCACGAGTCAGGAACATACTGTGCTTCCATGTGAGCTTAGAGGATAAAGTATGAAAAGCCCATGGCTATATGTTCGTAAAAAATCTTATTAATTTTTTTACAGTTGCTTTGCATATGTGTTTTGATTCTTCCTTTTCCCTATCTCCCATTCCAAACTTTAGATGGTTGGATAGAGACACCTGTAAACTAGGTCAGGTCATACTGAGATGGCATGAGAGGGCTATAGATAGTCTCTACAACTTAAGGCTGTCACGGGGAAGTTAGAAAGTGTGAGATGTAGCATTTCCTGTCTTTCTGTGATTGGTTTTTCTTCCAGCTATGCTAAAAGATGATCCCAACGGCTAACACTTAAGTTTCATCCATGCAATTTTAATTCTGTGCTATTCTATATTTAATTCTTGTATCAATGCAAGATTTAATTCTAATCATGATAAGGGGGCAAGAGGTCAAAGCTAACAATTAGCACATTCTTGTATTCTGCTCCCAGGGTACATGCTCTGTGTCTGGTCTCCTATCTGTAAAATGGGCTCTTCCAGGAAAGGTAGCAAGAACTAATTAACGCCTGAAAATGTTGTCAAGATCTTCTGATAAAAGGTGCTATAATAAGGGCAAAATATTCTCGTATAAATTCCAGATTTGTATCATATGACCTGTTCCTATGTGGGCTAGAGGGGTGTCTTGTCATGTTCAGATCTGATCTCTAAATGCAACCATGCGTTTTCTCTCCTCCAAATGACTGTACTTGTCTAAAGAGTAGTCTTTAATTTTCTTTTTTGGAACTAAGTAGCATCCTTACTTAAAACAACAAGAGACCCATGGCATAGTGAGGTAAGATTTAGTGGGAGATATGCTGGCACCTTTCACTTCATAGCAATTAACAAGAAGCAGGTTTTTAACACACACACACACACACACACACACACACACACACACACACACAACACAGAGAGAGAGAGAGAGAGAGAGAGAGAGAGAGAGAGAGAGAGAACTGTCTTAAAAACAGTTACTTTTTATCTCAAAAAAATGTTTATCATAATCCCAGCTAGTGTTTATTAAGTACTCACTTGCAAATGGCATTTTGCTAAGTGCTAAGGAAAGCAAATTAAAGAGATATGACCCTGGCTGTCTTGGAAGCTTATCATAATGGTGTAATCATATAATTAATAATTGTCTTCACACTGTACCTGGCTGAAATGAGTAAATGTAACCAACTTGGTTTGGCAAGTCCTTGCTTCCCCCCCATACCTCATAGCTGCCTGACTTGGCTACTTAGCACTTTCTCTAGTGAAGCAGAAGTGGGGAGAAGAGAGGAAAAGAAGGGAAAAGAACAGATGATGAGAGGAGAGGTACTTACAGGAAGCAGGGTTATACAGAGGGGTGACCTTTTGCCTACAGAACCAGGAGAAACCAGTTTTGACTTGATTCTGGCATTTATATGCTCTGTGACTGTGGGTGAGTCCCTTAACCTTTCTAGGACTTGGTTCTATCACCTGCAAAATGAGGGAGCTGCTGACCTGGTTTTTAAGAACCCTCCCTAGTTCAGGATATTATTATTAATATTCTTTGCCCTCTCGTATTAATTTTCCAAAAAATGTTTTCTGAGCATGCATGATCACAGTAACTAGTCATGGTTCTGTGGCACGTGATGTTTTCTTCAACACGACACTGTAATAGCGCAAGCACCAAGCATCCATTTTATTTTAAATTTCTTTACTTTTAATGATGTCTTTTTTTTTACATCATCATATTACTTTCTGAATATACTGTCTCTGCCCCCCAACCTATTCCATAAGCATTCCTTGTTAGAACATTTTTTAAAAAAAGGAAGGGAGAGGAATTCAGCAAAATTAACCAAGATATTGACCAAGTCTGACAGTTTGTACAATATTAACCATAATTCCCCTACCCTTCACTTCTACAGTGAAGAAAAGAGGTGTGTTTTCCCAGCTCTTCTCTAGGATTAAATTTTGCTATTAAAATTTAGAGCTTTCAGATTTTATTATCTATGTTAACATTGTTACTGTTGTGTATGCTGTTTTCTTGGTTCTGCTTGCTTTACTTTGCATCAATTCATAAGTCTTCTGCGTTTTGCTAAATTATTTGTTTCATAATTTCTTATAGGGTAGTGATAATTCCATTTTATTTATGCAGTGCATTCTGTTCCCTAGTCAATGAGCATATACTTTGTTTAAATTCTTTGCTACCATAGAAAATGCTTCTATAAGTACTTTGATGTGTGGAGAATGTTGCTTTCTGTCTTTACTTTTCTTAGGGTATGCACCTAGTAGTGGGATCTCTGGGTCAAAGGGAATGGAAATTTTAGTCACTTTTTCAAAAGTATAATACTTAAGTTGCTTTCCAGAATAGTGAACCAAGTCATAGCTTAGTCAACAATACATTAATGTTTCTATCTTTCCACAATCCGCACAACATTTGTATCACCTTTGCCAGTTTGCTGAATCAAAGGCAAAACTTCAAAGATGATTTGATTTGCATATCTCATTTTAATGATTTGGACCAGTAGTTTTCAATTCTTTTAAAAATTGTTTGTTTATATCCTTTGAATATTTGGTTCCTGGGGAACAGCTCTTAATCTTATATATTTGTGTAAATTCTCCACACATCATGGATATTAGATGCTTGTAAGAGATAGTTGACTAATCCAAAAGATTTTCCCCAATTGATTGACTTTGCTAAATTAACTTTATTATTGGAAAATCTTTTCAATTTCATTAATTTAGGGTTGATATTTTGGGGTTTATCAAACACTGGATTATTGAAATTTGTTATTTTTGGTGCATTTTTCTTTTGTCTGTTTCAGTTATCTATTAGAACCAAATAATCTTGATGATTACAACTTTAAAATATAACTTGAACTCTGGAAGTAATATACCCTTTCATTCCTATTTTTTTCATTATTTTCCTTGAAATTCTAGACTTAACTTCAAAGCGAATTTTATATTTTTGTGTACTAGGAAATTCTCCTAGGTAAGTTAGTTTTCTGTAGCAGTAATTTGGTAAATTAACCTAGGTAGTATTTTATTATATTACCATGGTCCAGCTACGAACAATGAATCAATTATTTAAGTCATTCTTAGTTTCTTTATAGAGGATTTTATAATTATATTTGTGTAAATCTCAAGTATCCCATTATCCCTGTTGACTTACTTATGGTCACAGCCTGGTCAGTGCTGAAATCAGAGCTAAAAACTGAAGTCTGTTTTCAGATCCCAAAATTTTTTCCATTTTTCTCTCTCTGTCTGTCTGCCTGATTCTATGTCTCTGTTTCCCTGTGTTTCTGTCTCTATCTCTTTGTCTTTCTCTCCATCGATGTAAGACACTGGGTAGGCCTTCTAGTGAAAGTTTATTCAAATAAACCATTTTATCCAAATGGGCATTTTTCTGAGGGCAACCAATTCAAAGCCACAGAGATGGGAGGTGGAGACATATACACTCTTCATGAATCTTGTATACACCTGC
This sequence comes from Potorous gilbertii, assembly GCA_028658325.1. Classification (NCBI taxonomy): domain Eukaryota; kingdom Metazoa; phylum Chordata; class Mammalia; order Diprotodontia; family Potoroidae; genus Potorous; species Potorous gilbertii. The sequence goes on from CM053769.1 coordinate 551,683,724, forward strand.
ACATGTTGGCTACCTTATTCATAGATAAACTACTTTGGAGTTTTGTGGTTTGTTTTTGTTTGTTTATTTTGTTTTGGAACAGGCCTGAAGGGGAAGTAGGGGGGAGCCCAATATATCTGCAGTTTAGTCCGTTCTGTACTACAAACTAGCTGAGTGACCTTACTTGAGCAAGTCAACTCATTTTACCTCATTTATAAATATAGGATTGGGATGTGATCTCCAGCTGCCAATCATGAAATGTCAGAATTTGAAAGCTTTGTTAATTGGTTTGGGTATTTTCAGACCAAAGGGGTAACAGAAAAAGCCTTAAGATTTAAAACCTAGAATACTGTTAAATTCATAGAAAATTTGCCTCTCTTTCTATATTTCTATATAATATTCATTTCTTCTCTATGTTGTTTTAAATTATAAAGATTACATTTTAAGCAACTGGATGCTCTTCCTTGGAGAAATTTTCATAAGGGATGATATATCAAGCCAGTAGGGCGAAGGAGCCCTACTTTATTTGAAGAGTTCAAATAATGGTTTAAGTCAATTTGGCTTTTGTGGTCTTTTTGGCATAGATGAAACAGGTGTGTGTATGTGTGTATTTGCTTCAGACTACGGATCAAGCTGGCTGTATCCAAGGACAATGAAGTCATTGTGCAACATCGATATTCTTCCAAAGGCTGGGATATTTACAGAGAGAAACACTTGAGAAAGCTCTATGTGAACTGGATTCCAGTTGATAGGTGGAAAAGACCTTCTTTCAAGAGAAGGCTTTACATCTGCTTACATCTGCTTAATTGTGTTTGCCCAGTAAGAGCTGTATCTTATCACTTATGTCTGAGCTGGAAAGTGGCTCTGCTTATGTGATGTGTGCACCGTGTTTATTCCAGAACACTTTTCTACCAGGTTGGTTTTTTTTTTTTATGTAGGGGTGGTGTGTGTGTGTGTGTGTGTGTGTGTGTGTGTGTGTGTTTTGTGTGTATACTTATATACATGTACAAACATATCCAGCTTCTGGCCCCAGCTTCCTTAGCTCTTTAAAGTTGGGCAAGTCACCTCTTTGGGACATCGGTTTCCCTCATCTGTGAAATGATGAAACATGAATTAGGTCATTATCTGAACCTCTTCCACGTCTAAAATTCTGTTAGTTGCTACATTTAATCTTGGATTATTCTAGACAGAGGAAAATTGTAAAGCCTATTTTTTCTGTCTTTAGACCATTTGGACAAATCTTAGACCAAATATTCATGAATGAGGTGAGAAGAAATGCCTTAGGGCATTAAGTAGCTAACTTATGCTGCTGGATACCCACTGGGCAAACAGCCTGGAAGGGGATGAATATATACATACATACCTACATGTTATGTGTGTATACATGTGTGTATATATACACACACATACATATGCATATAAACTTGGTAATTGTAACAGATACTCTTAAAAACTAGCTTTTTAATCAGGTGTATTTGCGAGTTATGTTCTACATTAAGAAAAATTTAAAGCATGTAGAGTTTCAGAGCCGATTCTAAAATTATTTGTCAGCAGTGTGTGGCACCTGGGCTGTAAGTGAATGAAATGCCCAGCCGGGTGCGGGAAAGTGCAGTTTACCATTTTTTGTTGTTTTAAGCACAGATATTTACAGTGATCTTAGAATCAGGTTGATATGAGGCACACAGATGACACTGGCATGGTTTTCTTTGTATGATCTGAACGTCTGGATTAGGTCACTTAGCCCTTTTATAGTTTAGCCAGCCTCGACTTGCATGGTGGTGACATACATCTGCTGACTCGATGGATCAGTGCATTCAGCTTCAGGCTGACTGGTGGGCCATGCTTGAAAGACTTCTGGCATGTGCTGGTGCCTGCATTTTTCACCCTTGACTGAAAGCATATGCTTCATACAATCAAGACAGTGTTAGCGTGTGGGTCCCAGGCAGCTTCCTACACATCTGGCAGAGCCTGGCCCTCCTTCCAGGTGAATCATCTCTCCTGGGAGGGTGGCTTGCAGCACTGTGGCATCTGTAGAGTGGCAGGAAGTGTCTGAATTCATCTGAGAGTGATTTTTATCTCCACATGCTTTTCCAATTTCATCAGGGCCCCTTGCACTACATTCCAAATGACATGTCTACATCTGCCAAAGACAAAGGAGGGCTGATGGATAAAAATGGTATGTGACCCTTAAAAATATGTCCTGTTTTAAGGTGGTAATAACTGGGGTGAAATAAGAATTGTGTAAAAGGCCTTAGAAATACCTTGAGTAATGGTGACTTTGGGGAATAAAATAACTCTAGTTTCTTTTATCTCCCCACCCCTAAACCCTTTTCAAAATGAACGAATTGTAAATACCAGAGAAAACTGCGTTTTCCTCTCTATAGCCCTTCCTTTCATTTTTTCCCCCTCCCCTCTCCTCCCCTCTTCTACATCCTTGTCAGTTCATCTTACAGGCATGAACTTACTATGTAATTTTTTGTTAACTCAATCAGATACTCAAAATCACAGTAAAGTGTAATATTACTACGTCACAATGTGTACACAGCTTCTCCTGCTGTCCTTATTACACAGAGTGTGTCCAGGAGAAATTTTACATGTTAAATGAAGTGGAATTCCGGGGAGTCGATATCAAATACTGAAGCTTACTCACTTAAGTTTAGGTCTTCAGAGACTGAGAGATCCTTGTCTTCTTCATGTGCGATACAGCAGTGATGATGTGAAATAGTGGGGCCGCCTTGGTGCTCCCTCTGCCCTGCTGGGCTCTGCCTCTCCCCAGGTCTTACTCTCTTCCAAGAATGAGGCTGTCGTCCTAGCTTGCTCTTCCCAGAGAAAATGTTTAGTCAGACCAAAAGCTAGTTTCTACAAGTCTGGCACTGTCCTCAGGAAACGCTGGAAGGAAGGGCAAATGGTAAGGGATGTTAGTCCCTTTTAAGTATCTTGGTGCGCAGTGGCTGAATTCCCAGCAGCAACAAGTTGTCTTACAAATCAAGATAGATTATTCATTCTTTCACAGACTGAATGGACTCTTAGAATTGGATGTGGACCCCCTTGAGAGGTTTCTGACACCCCAAAGCATAGATACCTCTTGACAAAGAAATCATTCTGCCCCTCTTCTCCCGTTCCCATTTTGTTTCTGGATTTGAAGATAAATATTGTAATGTTTTTTACTTTCCAAACTAAGACAAAAACAATTTCCTTCCTTCCTTCTCTCCCTCCCTCCCTTCTAACTGTGGCATGTTGGAGAAAGCCCTGAACTGACATTTCTAATACTTGAAATGGGTTCAATGCAACAAGCTGCTGACTAGCAGAGTAACTTGGAGAAGCTATTTCGTCTCTGAGCCTCAGTTTACATGTCTGTGAGATGTTAGGGCTGGATGGATGATTTCTAAGATCTCTCTCTTCCAACTCTAAAATTTCAGATTTTGTGACTCCTAGATTTAATGGCAAAGGAAAATGTGCTGTCTCTGTGTAATCACCCTACCATCATCAGTCGGGCTAAAGGCAGATGAGAATTCTTTCCTAGGATGTAGGACTTGGAATAGTAGATGTGGGGAAGAATTCTTCCTTTTGGGCAAAAGCATGACCTGGGAATGGCTTGAAAGGTACCTGTTTTCCTGATGTTTCTTTCCTTTCTCTCTCTTTTCCCTCCCTTCTTCCCAAGTTCCCCTCTTTTCTTCTTCCATTCCTTTATCTCTGTGTCTAGTGTGTAGGACAGATACAGAACTGGTCCACCGTTGAGCCTTGGGCACAATAGCCCATGGACATAAAAAAACCCAAAAGAATACTAGGTTAGATAAGGAGTTTAAAGATGAGATGATTAACTTTTGTTTTAAAAATTCTTTAGGGAATTGATAGGAGTAGTTTAAAGCAGGATGGGATCTTAGGTCACCTAGCCTTACCTCTTTATTTTATAGATGAAGAAACTGAGATTCAGAGAAATTAAGCAACTTGCCCAGAACCATAGAGGTAGCATGATAAAGCAATGTTTAAAAAAAAATTTTGTTTTTTAATAGACTTTATTATTTATTATTTTTATCTAGATTTCCCCTTGAATTTCTCCTTCTCCTCTCTCCCAGAGAAAAGAAATAAGAAAAGAAAAAGATGAAGAGAAAAAATTCAGGAAAATTGGTTAATACAATTTAAAAATGCAGTGTTCCAAACCTATATTACAGCTAGGGGGCACAATGGATAGAATGCTGAACCTGGAGAGGGGAAAACTTGAGTTCAAATCCAGTCATCCTAGTTGTGTGGTCCTGGGAAAGTGTCTCAGATTTCTCATCTGTAGAATGTGGGGATAAAATAGCACCTTACAGGGTTTTTGTTTTTTGTTTTATGTTTTTTTTGCAAGGATTAGGTAATATTTGTAAAGTGCTTCGCAAATCTCGAAACATCATGCAAATTATTAGTATCTCTTATTAGTAATATTATTACCATGGACTCCAGACCTTTACAAAGCAGGGAGGGCAGATTATTTTATTTCTTCTTTGGGGCCATACTTGTTCTTTGTAATTTAGCAACATTCATTTTTGATTATTTCATGGTTGTTTAAATTTCCATTGTTGTCACTGTGTATGTATATTTTTTTGCCTCCGCTTGTTTTACTCTGTATCAGTTCACGAGTCTTTCCAGGCTTCTCTGGATTCATCGTGTTTGTTACTTCTTACAGCACAGAAATATTCCAAAATATCCACATGGTTTTTAAACCTTCCTTCAAGCAAAGGACATCTGGTTTCCAGTTCTTTGCTACCATAAAAAGTGCTGTTATAGTTATATTGATGTACATTTTCCCTTCCTTTTTTTCTTTCTGAAGGAATTACCTCCTTGAGGTGGAATTTCTGGGTCTAAGGGTATGAACAATTAAGCCACTTTATTGGAATAATTCCAAATCACTTTCCAGAATGATTCTACTGATTCACAGCTCCACCAGCAGAGTGTTCATGTATGCATCTTTCCATGATATTCTCCTCTCCCCCTTCTCCTTCCTCCACCCCAGTTTATCCTTTCTATTGTCAAATTGAATTTGCTGAGTATTAAGGTGAAATGTCAGTGTTCTCTTGGATTTGTGTTTCTTTTATTATTAGTGATGTGAATCATTCTTTCATCTGGTTGTTAATAGTTTGCAACTTTTCTTTTGGGAACTATTTCTTCCTATCCTTTGACTACTTCACAGTTTTGTTATAAAATGGACGAAACTTCTCTTTGATCTTCATTCCTACAGCTATGAAAGGGAGTGTCCCTGGTCCTGGAAACAAGAGGGGCTGCCAGCTCCAAGGCCAGGTGGAAATGGCACTAGCTGACCCGTGCTTGATGAGGCAGCTGGGGATGGGGGTTGGGGAAAAAGAAGACTAGAGCAGATTCCTACTTGTCAGGGTAGGAGATAAGCAGGTCAGAGCCTGGTACTTGAGATAAACAAGGAGACCATCTGAATCCAGGCCAGGAGTGTAGACCACAGAGATGTGAGAGCTGTCCGGGGCAAATCCAGGAGCGAAGTCCAAGACAGAGGCAGAAGTCAAGTTCCAGGAAAATGAGCTGGAGGGGGAGCCCGGTGCAAGCCCAGGGCTGTGATCCATGGAATCCTAGTCACCAGAACCAATGATTTGACTGACTGGTTTTCAGCTTGGCTCAGCGTCTGTCTGTTTGTAGTTGGGGGTACTTTGTCATGCTTTTTACCCCCTCTTCCTTCTTAACATGCTGCAGCTGTGATGGAAGCCGGCTCTGACACCTGGCTCTTTAACATCCTTTGAGATAATGTGGCCTAGTGTTGTGATTCACACAGCATGGCCAGAAGATTTTCTGGTCTTTCACTGTTATCTAACTCTTTGCTAATTGTATTCTCGCAACTATATCTGGAAGGAAGTCATATTTGCAGTTTTTCCCCCCAGCCATCTGTTTGTTTATCATCACATCCCAAACCTCCAAGTTCTTTTCTAAGATAATAAAATGATCCGACATTGAGTATGTATAGCCTTCTCATTAACTACCCCTAAACACATTTTTTTTTTTCAGTTCCCAGTCTAAAGCAGCTCAGATGTTCTGGTTTTGTATAAATATCAATAAATCCATGATTACGTTGATTTAGAGCTGGAGATATTCTTAGAGGTCATTGAGTTCACACTTCTCATTTTGCAGATGAAGAAACTAAGGTCTTGAGCTAGGTGAAGTGGCTTAGCCAAGGTCTCCTCAGTAGTAACAGAACTAGAATTCAAACTCTTGTTTTGTTTTTCTTTTCACTTCTACCATACAACATCCTTTAAATATATCTGCTCTGTGATACTATATTGCAGGCAGTTAAAAGGGGAAATGTGATCAGCTAATATTCAAATATTGATTAATATCTAAACTTTCATTAATGCAAGTTATGCTTGTTAAAGCATCACTTCATTGATATCTTTTGTTGTACATTACCTATGTTTCCCAACCTCTACCTGCCTCTGAGAGCCCCTCCCCCATTATAAAGAATTTTAAAAGTAGGGGGGATTCCGTAAAACCAAAATATTGACAGTCTAAGGCTATATGCAATGTTCAGTATTTATACCCTCCCCCCAACACACATATCCCCGCAGAAATTGGGGAAGGGAGAAGTGCTTTCTCGTATCCCTTCTTTGGGGCCAAACCTGGTCATAAGTTTAGTTGTTTAGTTATGTTTAACATTGACATTAATTAACATTACTATTGGGCATATTGTTATCCTGGTTTCAACTCCTTTACTTCCCATGCTTCTCTGTATTTCAAGATAATCATTTTATACAGCACAGTACTATTCCATTCCATTCAGTTACCATGACTTGTTTATCCATTCCTCAATCAGAGGGCATCTAGTTGATGCCTGATTCTTTGCTACTACAACAAGTGCTCCTGTGAATTATTTGGTGCATATTGGCCCTTTTTCATGTCATATCATTGACCTCCTTGTGGCCTATCCCTAATGGTAGAACCTCTGAGCCAAAAATCATCAATATTTAGTTACTTTTAAAAGTGTAATTCCATATTATTTTCCAGAATGGTTGGACCAGTTAAAAGTTCCATTCACAGTGCATTTAGTATGCTTACTTTTCCTCAGTCTTACCAATATTGACTGTCTCCTTCTTGTATCATCCTTGATGATTTGCTGGGTGTTTGGTGAAACCTCAGTCTTGTTTCAGTTTGTCTTTCTCTTATTAACGATTTCTGAGATGATTCCCTTCTTGAATAATTAATTTAGTGCCCTTTAAGAGCACTCCACCCTAAATCCCATATTGGATAGATCTCAGAGACCACAAGAGGATAGGATAGAAAAGTTGGTAACAAGGACAAAGCAGAAAATGGTTAATGAGACTGTTCTCATTCTTAGTCTGCATAATCTTATTTTATCTTTATAACTGTCTTTAAACTTCCAAGATATTGCCCAACTACAATGGCATTAAGAAACTGAGATCCTATGTATTTAAAATAGAAAAAAAAAAGCCAGTTGAGTTGGCAGAAGTGAGAAAGGAAGAACACAGTTGTGAAATTAATAGTCAGTAATAAAACTGAAGCTTCTCAATGCCCCCTCATTAAATTTTGGTAAGCTTTTAGAATTAGAGATTGATAGAATGTTAGGTCTTGCAGGGACCCAAAAAGTTAATCAATCCAATACCCTTTCAGCATCAAGTCTATGACACCTCGTTTCTCAAATTGGCATTGAGGCTTAGATTTTCCACATAGCTAAGTTACAGTAGAGCTCAGATGGGAAGGAACCCTGGGAGCCACCTACCTTCCTACTCTTCTTTTCACCACACCAAATTGTCTTAAGGACATAAGCTGTTACATTTTCATCTTTTGTGTCTCCACCACCCGCCCAGCTCAGTCCCTGGCAGAGCAGGTGCTTAATGATTCAATGAATGTATAAATAAAACTTATTAAGCACTTACAGATTTAAGCACTATAAGATACTGTTTAAGCATAAAAGATACAAGTGCAAAGTTGAGACAGTCCCTGTGCTCAAGGAGCTTACATTCTAAGAGAGCTGGACTTGGGAGTCAGGTAGAACTGAGTTGCAGTGCTCTGCCCATGTTTACTAGACGTGTATCCAATTTCTTTTCATATATTTCCTCATATGTAATATTGGGCTAATAATAACATCTATTTCATAGATTTGTTATGAGGATCCAATGAGATAATATATGTAAAAAGTGATTTGCAATCCTTAAAAAGCATGATAAATGTTAGCTGTATTTGTGGAGTGGTGGTCAGGAAAAGGAGTATTGGTCTGCGGCATCACAAGATTATGAGTTGATCCATAGGGTAAGTTCAACTGACATATCCTTTTCAGAAGCAATGAAGTACTTATTTAATTATTGTGCCCAATGGAAGGCAGATTGCAAATGGGGAGAAGAGAGTGTGAAGATGAAAGATGATGGCTAGATGGATGAGATATGACGGGTGGTTTAATCTGAGGGAAAAGAGATAAAGTAAGTAGACTGGGTTTACACTTATTGCTCACCAATCAAGACAGCCAAACCCAAGGATGGGCGTTCCATACCCGTGGGACTAGAGGCATCACTTCTGGAAGTCTGATAATCCAAGTTGGGGAGATATGATAAGATTAATGAATGTTCATTGAATTGATTTGAGTTAAAATTCCTCTAAAGTGCTTTTGATAATTTACTGCTGGCAAATGTCAAGTAATAATAGTTTAAAAAACATTGCTTGATAAATGAGAATAAATATATGGAGTTTTTAATTCAGAGTCACTCTTAGTATTTATTTGGTACCACTAGAAGAATTTAATGTGTGTAAGTTAAGAACAGATAGCAGAGTTTTACAGGTAGAATCCTGTTTTGACTAATTTGACAGGACATTAGAATTATTTTGTCAATTACAATGGAGATCTGTTGCTATAGTTTACAGGTACTTGGATTTTCAAAAAATAAACAGTTCTTATCCTTTCATTTGTCAGAGATGATATTTCTTGGTAGTGAATTATTATGTTTATGTGCTAGCATTGGGCAATGGTTATTTCCACACTTAGTACAAGTGAAATGTTGTCTTTTGATAAGCGAGTAGCTACAGTAGAGCCATGCACTTAGTCACCGTTACTAAGGCAGTCTCTTAGCTGTATGGTTAACATGAGCAGGCTTTTTGGACCTTTGAACAAAACAGAGCAATTCCCTGTTCTGTCACCATTTGTCTCAGCAGTACCTGACTTGACTGACTTTTCATGACTAGTCATGTTGTGTTTTTTGAGGGATCCTTAAAGTGTTCCTTATACCCTCTCACCTTATGGAATACCCCATGTGATCTAATCATACTAGTATCTTGGGGTATTCCTGCTGTCTGTCGTCCATCATTTGTACATTTCCAGCATATGTTCAATTCACTTATGTGACAGGAGCATTATTCTGATGCTTTCATAGCCTAGCTACATTTCAGGGCTTAATGAGGGCTTGTAGGTGATGCTGCTTAGAAACTAGAAATAACAGCCATGGTTGGTTCAGGTCTCCCTGCTTTGTATGCCTGTGGAGCGTTGGTGCCATGTTGCTCTCATACTCTACATGTCTTTCAGAGGACCTGTTGGCTGCCTTCATTGATTCACTGCAGTTCTGTCAATGAATGTAGGCCTCTAGATACCTCTGCTTCTGATGGTTTCATAGAATGCTGGGCTGAAAGTTTCTTCTATTATCTGAAGGCATACCTAGGAACTGAGAATTCACCAACAATTTTAGTTAAAACCTCCATGCAGTTCAGTATTTTCCTGGTACATGTCATTGCATATATAACTTGAGGCTTCTTCTGGGTTTACAGCATGCAAATGACTTCCTCTGGCTTCCTTCATGAATATATTTGAGCACTGTCCCTGCATGCAGTAATTCTGGCGTGACTGACTAGGGCTTTAGATGGTCTTCATGACTTAGTGAATTGATTATTTCCAAGATATTTTGTCCCTTGTGGCATACTTAGGAACTTCAGTATACATGGAAAAGGATCACTAAATATAGAACGCTTCTGTGGCCTTGAGTTGTTCCATAGGGAATGGGTCAGGCAAGATACTGTATCATATGACTTGACTATCTTAAACTGAGGAACTTCTTGGGGCAACCAAAATCTAACTCTGCTAATGTGTTAAATATTTTTTTTGTGAGATCTATGAAATACAGAAATTGGGATAGCATTACTTTTTCTGAGTTTTAGTTTAAAATCCATTGTAAATCCTGATTGAGAGTATTGCTTAGGAATGAATCTATAAAACTCTTCTGGTTGGGATTTTGACATGGAAAGCAGAAAGCTCATGAAGGGTGTTGCACTCAGCTTTCTTTTCTATCTTAATTTCAGTAAGTAGCAAATCAGCACTTATTTTTGTCTAACATTCTGCTAGATACCCCAGTACCACAGAGATCTGAGATTTTTTTTTTTCATTTTGGGCACTCCCTGTACCAGTCCCTTTTATGATGTAGTAAACGATCGGTCTTGGAGAGTTTCTTGGCCAAAAAACATACATTACCCTGCAGCCAACTTAGTGATAAATTTCCCTAACCTTAACTAGACTGGTCCATGAATAACAGATGTGCCATGAATCACAAGGTCCATGCTGGCCAGTTACCGTACCCAAAGCAAGCTCATTAAATAACTGTATCTAATACCAGGGATTTGTGCATAATGTCAAAAGTAAAAGAAGAAAAATTTAAGAAACCAATAATATATCAAGAAGCCACAGAACAATGATGGTCTCAATCATTCTGAAAGAAAAACCAAATCAATTACTTACGGAATTGTCTTCGTTATGGAGTTAACAAGTATTAATTGCCTGTCCTATGACAGGTAGTAGGCACTGGAGGTACAAAAAAAATGAAAAATAACAGACACCCACTGCCCTCAAAGAGCTTATGTTCTAAATGGGGAGACAAGTGTAAGTGTATGTGTGTTTATCTTTACATTTATACAGAATAAGTAAATAAAATTACGGAGTTAAGGTAACTATTCGGAAGATCAGGAGAAAGAGAGGGAGAGGAGGAGAGACAGAAAACACTCAGCAGAAAAAGCATCCCTCTACCTGACACTTCCCTCACCAGCTTGGCTCCTAATGACAGGATAAAGACCTTATACCTTGACCTGGCATTTGGAACACTCTATAATCTTGCCCCATTCTACCTGTCCAAACTTATTTCACCGTTCTCTTACCATGAATACCAGTTACACTTTACTACTGCAAATCTAGTTTACTTGTCCCCCAGACATTATTTCCTCCTACTTCCCTTCGCTCATATCATTCCTACTGTCTGCAATGCATTTCATTTACTCTTTTTGTCTACCATAACTCATATCCATTTATCTGACCAAGTCCAAAACCTTCACCTACCATTCCAAATAATAGCAATGACCTCTTAGTCATCTGATTTCCTTTCAAATTTATTGTTATTGCCAATGGCTCCCAAACCCTTATGCTTTGGACCTTTTCTTTTTTGGGCAGGGGTGGGGGCAAAAGTGCCTAGATAAGCAAAACCACAGAAAGGTAAACATACTTTCTATTTATTGAATGATATATCTTACATATATATGTATTACATTTAAAATTTTAAAAGCAATACTGAATTAATGGAAAAGGCACATAGTGGGCACAAACAGACTGCAACCTATCGCCAAATGAGGAACTTTGAAGAAACCAACCAATATATAACCAAATGAGAAACCACATTAGAAAAATAGGAATAAAGATGTCACCAACAAAATGTATAATAGGAAAATAATGGGCTAGTCAATGGCAATGGTATGTCAATTGGACAACCACAATTCTCCACTGGTACCCACTTGCTGTCAGGAAAAAGTGATGAAGGCTGCCAGGGAGGACAGAGACAAAGAAGAAGAACAGGTTAGCTGACACGGATAAACCCATGATCATTAGCACTGGATAGAAGTCCTGAATTGATCATATGACATATTCATTGAAAAATTGAGTTCATTCATCAATCAACAAGCATTTATTACACACCTACTATGTGTCAGGTACTGCATGGTGCTAAGGATGTAAATTCAGTAGTAGCTTTCTGTCACTATATATTTTCTTGATAGTACAACTATCCTCCTGTAAAAGGTACATCTAATTAAAAGGTTAGGATCCACCTTTTGGGAACAGTTATTATTTAGTACTTAATCATATACTCTCTGTATGGTTATTTACCTGTTTGTGTGTTCACATGCATGCATGCATTTTGTCTCTTTAGCTATAATATACCTTTTGTGGGCATAGCCAATGATTGAAATATTCGTGTTATGTCTCATTGAACCTAGAATATTACTTTGCAGAGGATAGATGCTCAGTAGATATGATGAATACATGAATGTTACACTCCTCCCTTCTCCTACCATTCCCTTGCTTTGTTAATTACCCAGCCTCTCTCCTTTGTACTACTAAGAGAGCCTGGCTCTTTACTTGTTTCATTTTCATGCCACAATCTTCCTGACTAATAATCACCCTCACTATTCACAGCCCCTGCCTCAGGATGTGGTCCATTTCACCTCTTGACCTTGGCTTTTTTGTTTAGCATTTTCTACACCGTCATCTACCTTGGAGCTTACCATCACCCTCATCCAAAAATCATCATAGAAACATTTAAAGTTAACATTTAAAAGCATACAATTAAATGTTATTTCATTAAAATGGGGTTGCATTGGAAAGCCCAAATAATAAGACAGTATCTTTATTATAGAAATTTACTCCTACTTGGATGGGGACCAATGACTATATTACATGAAATTTTTTCATTTAAAAAATTTCTTAATAATAACATCAGCAAAGCTGATGTTAATACGGGCCCCTCACAGGGATATGAAAATGGTATTGTTATATAGGCTTGGACAGTATAATAGTATTTATTAAAATGGGATTGTATCTCTAATTATTGGGTGCCCAAAGTTCTGAACATGTTTTTTCTTGAGATTTAGAATAATGACTATTTCTGGGGATAGAGAGGTGTTTGAATAGAATACCTAGGGATATTATGGAATCTCCTTCCTTGATTATCTTTAAGAAAAGTAGAGACATGACTGTTCCTGGAATGAGGTCGATACATTCTTACTAGTTTCTAGCCTCTTTTCACAGCTCAGGCTATATTATGCCAACATCTCTACCTAGATGTTCTGCCATCACCATAAACTAAACATATCTAAAATAAAATTCATCATCTTCCTCTCCAAGTCAGTTTCATCTTCAGACATCCTCATTTTTTTTTTGATAAAAGTACTAACATTATCTTAAGTTACCTCAGCTGGAAATTTAGGAGTCACCTTTGACTCCTTCCTCTCTTTAAGTCTCCATATTCAAGTCCTCCCCAAGTTCGGTCTTCTCTTAGTCTAAAATCATTTGTATCATCCATCCTTCCTTTGTCTAAAACCTTTTGCATCTATTTTTCCCTTCCTGTTAACTAGTCTATTTTAGATCTTTCACTTTTTTCTGTTCTCTAGTGACCTCCCAACCAGTATTCCTGTATCCAGTATCTCTCCAACTTCTTTAATCTATCCTGCCAAATTAACCCTTTGAAACACTCCTTTTGGTGTTTTCTTTCCCATTCCTAAATCTAAAAACTCACCATTACAGAACTAGGACCTCAGAATTTAATTTGGAAGGGACTTTAGAAGCCATCAGGCCAAGCCATATCTGAGTAAGAGTACTTTTAACAAAACACCCTTGCTCAAAACCCTCTCATAAAGAGCCCATTACTTCCTGACAAAGCCCTCTCCACTTTTGGATAGCTCAAAATGAGTGAAAGTTTTTTTAATGTTAAACTGAAAACCACTGTTCTATCCCTTCCAACCACTCTTCTTAAGTGTGCCCTTTGGGGCCAAGCATGAAAAGTTGAATCCCTCTTCCATGTGTTAGCTCTCTGAATACTTCAAAATAGTTCTCATGTTCTCCTAAGTTTTCTCTTCCCAAAATTATACATCCTTGGTTCTTTTTAAATTGTTTCCTAGCCATACTTCCTCATCTTGTATTTGTAGTTAATGTTTTAAAGCCCAAATGTAAGACTTTAAATTTATTCTATTAAATACTTTTTTGGTTAGATTTTATCCAACATTCTAACCTGCCAACATCTTTTTGGACCCATACTCTCTCATTCTGTATTTTAGCTCTGCCTTCTAGCTTTGTGTTATCTGAAACTTTTTAAAGCATGGTATCTATTCTTCTCACACTACTAATAAAAATATTAATGTGAAGACAAAGATTTGAAAATTCACATCAAACCATTAATGTGGTGATTCCTTTACTTTTGGGGTCCAGCTACTTAAAAAGTTCCTGAAACCACCTGTTAGCCCCCATCTCGCCATCTCTTTTGCAAGAAGACTTAGACAAATGCTTTCCTAAAATCTTGATAGATTATTTTTATAGTATTCTGTTGATCTACCTACCTGGTATCACATATCTAATATGACAAATGAAAAATACATTAGTCTGATAAGATTTATTCTTGGTGAAGCCATGTTGGCTTTTTACAGGCATTGCTTCCTGTTCTATATGTTCATTAACAATCTCTTTCATAACAGTGTAGAATTTGAACCAGAATTCAAGTCAAACATACTGATCTAAAGTTTGAAGCCTCTTTTGCTAAGTGGAGCTTTTGCTCTCCCTCAGTCCTTCAGTATTTTCTCCCTTCCTCATGATCATTCAGATCATTGACCACATCCTTCCAACAAGTCATATTCTCTCATTGCTTCCATAGCTCCTCTGGTCCTGACAGCTTGGACTCCTTAAGGATAACAAGGTGCTGTCTTATTATTTCCCCATTTATTGGGGGCTTCAAGTCCCATTTGTTTCTGTTCTCTTTAGTTCAATTATCACGCTTCTTGGCACAGAAAACATAAGCCAGATAAGCTAGTTGACCAGTTCTCTTTCCATCATCTATTCTCGTCCCATCTAACTCAAGCAGTATTCCAGTCTCGTTTTTGATCTTCCTCTATTCCTCAGTGTAGCTTTTAAAAACACTTTGTTATTGTTGGGTTTTTTGTCGTTAGATATTCCTTAATCTGTCTCAATTTATTTTGTGTGTTCTTGGCACTCCTTTTAGAACATTATGAATAAAATCCAGACTTCTACAGTCCCATTTCATTTTAGCTTTCTGTTCTTATTTCCTACTGCTCTCAACTTTTGGGTATTAGTTTCCTAATCTATAAAATGGGAATAAAAATGCCTGTAGTACTTGCCTCATAAGGTCAGTAAATTTCAAATCACAGTATAAATGTCAACTATTATTATTATTTACATTCATTTGTACCTTTAATCTCTGCAATATAGTTATGGGAACCCCAGTTCCTATTTGCATAATCCCTAGTTCCAAAATGTGCAAAAAAAAAATTTGGAAAGCATTTCATTCATTTTTGTATCCCTTTGGAGCCTGTAGTGTGCTCTTGGTGAAAGTCATTCACTCCCTCCCTGGCATTACTTTTTCTGAAAGGAGGAACTGGAAGGAAAATGGTACAAAGAGGGCTCAATTTACATACCATCCGCTATCCCTCTCTCCTGTTGATGGATGTCCAAAGTCCCTAGAAGCATAGGCATGTGAAGTTTTCTGAGTTTCTTGCCCTTTACTTCAATGAAGGGTAGATTTGCAGAGATAGGCACAGACACAAATTGGGGTGAGGATGCATAGGAAAATGTCAGTGTCGCTTCTTATGGCATCACAAGTCTATGATGTGGCATCATAGACCAGGAACAAAGAGAGTAATTGACTAGAAGTTCAAAGTCCTTGTTTTAGGTCCCAGTTCTACTACTCTGCAACCTTGGTTGAGTAATTTTTTGAGATGTCTTGTTTTTTTATCTTTATTATGAGTGGTTAGAGTTGGATTCTTTAATGTCCTTTCCAGTTCTCTGATAATTGTGAGGCTTTTCAGAACTCAGACTTGCAATTGACAAAGAACCGTTGAGAATGTACTATTTGTATGACTTAATGGGCTATAGTCCAGAAAGAAATCTTTAAGATGACTCCAAATTCAAATTTAGCCCTAGTTACTTTATTTTGGTATTTGATCCTACTGTCTAAAACAAAATATGAGGCTCAATATCAGATCCATTTTGCTAAGGAAGAAAATCCATCCTTGAATTGCAGTGAAAACTTTATTTTAGTTTTCAAAAGTTCAGTCAAATTGACAGTAGCTCTACTTTGTTCTTAGATCTAAGTGCCTATAAACAAAATTTTTTGCATTTACTGTTTAATTGTTTATTATTTTTGGTGTTACAGTGATCTGCTATTGCATGTATCACAGATTACCGTTTCTCTGGATGGGTAACCTTTCCAACAAATTGAACATGTTTTGTTCAGTGCAATCTCATTGTCTGCTTATCTACGTGGGAATGATGACCTGTTGCCATCCCTATTCCTAGCAAAATTCCAGGAACTGGCTAGCTGTTCTCCTTTGCCAAGTGATCATCTAAGTGAGCTGTTGTATCACTCTCTCTCTCTCTCTCTCTCTCTCTCTCTCTCTCTCTCTCTCTCTCAGCTATAAGAAATCCACTCCCTTATCTACCTTCAGTGGCTTCTTCCTGGGAGGAAGTAGAAGAGTAATGCTGTACAGCGGTGCTAATATAGTATGCTTCCATCCTATAGATCTCTTTTGCCACCTAATTCCAGGGGATGGTTTGAACGTAAGAACATAGTCCCCAGGCTTTTCTTTCCTCTACCCCCGTTTCTAAGTCCCTTGGACTCACCACCGTAAGATATTCTGGAACTGTATACCCTGCGGGGTTCAGAGACTTTTAGATGAAATGTTTAGGTGGCTCTGCCAGCTACCAATGACAGGGTGCTTTGATACATGATACTACTGGTATTATATACAGTGAATATGTTCTGCGGTCTAGAATAATTATTAGTGCCTAGAAAATGGTCTTGTTTTCTTCTTTTGTGAGGGTGGGGTCCTTAAAATACTCTCAAGTAGATTAGTGTTTGTTTTTTGACTAATCAAAATAGCAT
The DNA here is from genome assembly GCA_028658325.1 of Potorous gilbertii. Classification (NCBI taxonomy): domain Eukaryota; kingdom Metazoa; phylum Chordata; class Mammalia; order Diprotodontia; family Potoroidae; genus Potorous; species Potorous gilbertii. The sequence goes on from CM053769.1 coordinate 551,700,616, forward strand.
CCTCCCAACTGTCCTCATTCGCCAAATTACTGATTTTTAGGACTATTGCATTTCTCTTTTCTGTAACTTCTGAGTGCAACTTAATTGCAAGCAGTGGCCCCCTTATACTTTAAGTGAAGGATGTAGGAGAAAAGGATTAGATTTGGGAAATTTGGGGTCTGAGGAAAGAGTGTGCCTATAAATTGGAGGCACTTTGACGGATAGCAACCATAGTTTTCGGTTTTAATCCTGATTATGCCACTTGGAACTGTAACCTTGGGTAGGTTGCTTGACCACAATGTACCTCTGTTTTCTGATTTATAAAATGAAGAAGTTGGACTAAATAATCTCTTCAGGTTCCTTCTAGATTTGAGTCTTTGGTCCTTTGAGATGTCATTGAAAAGACACTTCCTACCCTCTCCTGACCATACTTCCTTACAAATGCTTACACAGAGTAATAGCCCATTATGGCACAGAAATGGGACTGGGATACCTAACCATGGCTCTCATTACCAGTAGGGAGACTTTATTGTGAAATGTCCAGAATGCCTATCCTTTAGAAGCATTTGGTAAGTTTAATCTTACAAGGGGAAGTAGACAGACCAAATTTAGACATTTCTATGAAAATCTATTTTTGATAAGTAGTGACAGAGATGGTGGTTTGAAAGGTATCACATGAACTCAACTATACCAGCAGATTAAAAAAATTTAACACTAGACTAAATAATTATCAAGAAATCCAAAGAGAAACTAAATTAGATATTTTCAACTAACCTAAAACTGCACATGAAGAGGGCCCAAATCCTGAAGGACCCCTTCCTCCAGGGAAGCTTAAATGAATGCAAGTAAATAAGCTGGAAGCATGTTAGTGCTGGGGCCAGAGATGGTTCAGGGACACTTGAAACCCCTGGCACCTGTAACATTCTGTATTGAGTGCTGGGGAGGAAGGAGAAAGAAGTCAGAGTTGAGTGGATTGGGAAGCCCTAAATGACTAAGAAGACTATAGTGTGCTAACCATTTTTGCCATAGGTGCAGGAATGAGAGCAGGACTCCAAGTGTGTTGGAGATGTAAGCAAAATTCCACAACATTCCAATCTGTGATTCTCCAGGGTGTCTCTGAATCCTGAAACACTTTGTACTGGGAGACAGGCAGCTTAGAATATTTAAATGGGAAATCTCCAGGGGAGTAAAAAAAAACAATGGCAGTGTTTTGAGCACTTTGGCCATGGACATGGGTCAAAGAGACAGCAGTACTCTGACCAAAACATCCTGGTAGGGCCACAAGTTCATGGAAGATTGAATTGGGATCTCCAGATGTCTATGAAGACCATATAATGAACCTTTAAATGATAGATTTTCACCATTCCTGATGAAATGACCAGAATTGAGTAGATATTAAGAAAGTCCAACAAAAGAATTTTGAGAAATTCAGAAAGGTAAATATATTTGAGCAGTTGGAAGGAACTAAATGATAAAATGCTTACCTTCTCATGGGGGAGAAAAGACAAATGTTCTTTTAAAACTCAAGGGTCACAGAAGGAATTAAAATGGAAGGTTGCTTTGGTTTTATTATGTTTTGACGGTCTAAAAGAGATTTTAAAAGTGATACAATAGGGAAAAAAATGAAGAAGTGAGTGGAACTTATTTCTCCTAATTGGGATGCATGAAAAGAAGATTATACAAGTACGGTAGGGAGAGCAGTGAGAAGGTTAGGTATCATATAAACCTCACTTATATGAATTAATCAGCAAGTATGTATTAAATACCTGTCATTTTCTATTCTTGGGATACAAATACAAAGAATGAAACAATCACTGCTTAAAATAAGCTTAAATTCTAATGAGGAAGACAACATGTACATATAAAAATATATGTACCATAAATATATTAATAAATATAAACATATACAAAGTCGGTAAATACAAGGTAGTTTAAACTGTGCCAAAGGTTGTTAGAAAACAGAGTTTTGCTTAGAAACATACTAAACTCAACAGAGAAGTTGACAGGGACAGAGGAGAAAGGTGAGAAGAATGTTTAAGAAGGAGGGAGGAATTAGAAGGGGAATAGTCACAAGCAAAATAAACTTCAAAGACAGAGATTGAATAAAAAAAAATAATAATAAAAATGAACAACAAGTATATGAACCAAGGATAAGTGTCTGTTGACCACTGAAGTGAGGAGGGGCCAGGGTGTAGAAGCCAGATTGCTTCATTTATAGATTACTAATGTTGATCACATTCCTTTTCTTTTACCATCTTCTTTGTTCAGAGCATAATGGGATATAGGAAAAAAGAGGAAAATATATGAGAAGATATGATAGAAGAAAATAAACAATTAACCATCAACCCATTAATGTAGATGGAATTTACTCACCAGTAAAATGGAAGAGTGTAAGATAATGGGTTAAAAAGCAGAGGTAGTATATTGGAGGCAATATATTGTTTGCAAGAAATATACTTGGGACAGAAAGATTTACACTGAATTAAAATAAGTAGCTGGAGCAGAATTTATTCAGGATAAATCAGAGATAGCAATCACTACCTCAGACAAGTTGACAGGAAAAAACAAGCACAGTTAAAGATAAACAGGGAAACTACATTATGGTGAAAGGTACCATAGAAGATGAAATAATAAGTACTCAATATGTGTGCACCAAATTGCATAGCAACTAAATACTTAAAGTTAAATTACAAGGAGAAATAGCAAAGTTACAATAGTTATTGACCTCAGTCTAACAACAATAGCAACAAAATAAACAATAAAAAGATTCTGGACCTTTATGAGAATGCAGAAAATGTAGATTTTGATATATTAAGTCTCTGGTGATTATGTAGTGGAAATAGAAAGAAATACACATATTTCTTACCTGTGACTGGCTTTTTAAAAATTTTACAAAAATTGACTATGTGCTAGTAAGTAAAAAAAGCCCTGTAAGCAAATTAAGGAAAAAAAATAAAATCTTGTATTGATAAGAGAATAAAAAAGAATAAATGGAAAGTCTTTAAATAAAGAATTGTTTAGATCAAAGAACAATTCAGAAAAATAATAGATAATTTCACCAAAGAAAATGATAATGAGACAACATACCACCAAACGCAGTCCTTAAGGGAAAATTTCATCAAATACTTTGATCAACAAAAGAAAGGACAGGTCAATTAATTGATCTTTAATCTAGATTAATTGCTCTAGATAACAGATGCTTAATTGACCTATTTTTAAAAATCCTACAATAATATATTAAAAAACCAACTAAATACCAAAAGAAAAAAAATGAGATTAACAATTGAAAGTATCTTAAAATACAAAAATGAAAAAATCAAAGACAGTTTAAAAAATGAATAAAACAGATAAACCATTAACCTGATTTTAAAAGGAAAAGTATTGAGAGTATTATAAATGAAAAAGAATTCACAACAAATGAAGAAATCAAAATAATTAGATTATTTCTCATAATTTAAATGAAATGTTATGGGTCCTTACAAAAGTATAAAATACCTTGGTTAATCGAGCAAGAGATAAGAGAACTTTAAAAGTACAACCTCAGAAAAAAAAATGTAAGCAAATTTCTACAACATTGCAACCTGTGACTGTCCAGGGGTCTCTGAATCCTGAAGCATTTTGTACTGGGAGACAGGCAGCTTAGAATATTTGAATGGGAAATCTCTGGGGGATATCAAGAAATGGCAGTGTTTTGACCATTAGGAGCCTCCCAAAGCCTTCCAGCCATTAGGAGCTTTCCAAAGGAAAAAAAAAACCCAAGACTACATAGAATTACAAATGATTTATATCAATCATTCAAAGAATAATTCTAATATTACATAAATTATTTGTAACAAATTGGAAAAGAGGAGATCCTACCATATTTCTTCTATGATACAAATGTAATCTTGGATACATAAATTAAAGAGACAAAGTAGAGAAAGAAAACTAAATACTAGTATCCATGTAAAACATTCTTTCAAAATTACTGACTAAAATATTAGGAAGAAAACCAAAACAAAATATAGCTTAGTTCTAGGAAACTGTTAAGCAGCCTGGCAGAAATTAGGTTTCAACCAAATGAATTTGACATACACAGTAATCTCTAAATAGACATAGTATTTTACATGTAGGTCTTATTTTAGAGACACAAACAAGTGTAGCTTAGGTGGCCCAGTGGATACAGTGTCACTCCAAGAAGATTCTTCTTCCTGAATTAAAATGTGACCTCAGATACTTACTAGCCGTGTGACTCTGGGAAAGTCACTTAACCCTGTCTGCCTCTGTTTCCTCCTCCGTATAATGAGCTGGAGAAAGAAATGGCAACCCTTTATAGTATCTTTTCTAAGAAAACCCCAAATAGGATCACAAAGAATTGGATGTAACTGAAAATGACAAAACACCATCAAAAAGCACAAACAAAATCAGTATTGGGGACCATTTAACAGTGAAAATAAATCTTTACAGTAAGTTTCTCTTTTAAAGGAAATGGATTCAAATGTTTAAGAACACAAACTATTCCTCAATAGAAAAGTGATAAATAAGAGGAAGTGAATCCAAGTTATCAAGTTATATGAGAAAAATAACCCAAATCATTGTAATCAGAAAATGCCAATTAAAACAACTCCGAGTCTACTTTATATTCATCAGACTGGCAAAGATGACAAAAAGGAAAATACAGTTATTGGAGAAGCTTTGTTGAAGTATGAATTTATCCAGTCATTCTGGAAAGATATTTGAAATTTTGTCCTAAAAGGCACAGAACTTTGACCAGGTAATACTCTCGCTAGACATATATACCAAAGAGATCAAATAAGTAGGAAAAACACATATACAAAGATACTTATAGCACTTTTTGTTGTAGCAAATAACTGGAAACTAGGGAGGTGCCCATCAATGGTGGAACAAATTATGGTACATGACTGTAAAGGAATATTATTGAATTGGAAGAAATGACACATGGGGGATTGAAAAAACTCTAGGAAGATTTTTATGAGCTGATTCAGAATGCAATGACCAGAACTTGGGATAATTTTTATGATAACCAAAATGTTGTAAAGGAAAACAATTTTGAGAAACTTCAGAACTATGAGTAATGCAATGAGCAATGAGAGATCCTCCAGGAGCAATGATGAAGCATGCTGCTCCCCTCCGGACTGACAGATCATGGACTTGGGGCATAGAATGAGACATGTATTTTCATTTGGTCCAGTGTATGGATTTCTTTTGCCCAACTCTTGTTTATTTGTTACAAGGAACAGGGTTTAGAGGGGAGAGTTAGGGGCCTAATGAGAGTAAACTGAAAAAATATTAATGAAGAAACATCATAGGACACTTTAGATCCCAAGAACAGAGGAATGTTCAGAGGAAGACAAATAGGGATCACTTTGACACTAAACTGTTGAATTTGCTATATTCTTTCGAAAAAAATTAAAGCCATATTCAGTGATTTGTGTTTCATGTACAATCCTTTCTGTTCTTTGTGGATGGAAATGGTTATGTTGGATATGAGGTAACAAAAAGAGTAAAAGAATAATAGTAGAATGTGATGCTTGTGGGAAAAAGAACTTTACAGGACAGTTGGGTTTCAATTCAGCCTATGACTAGCAGGTAACTTTGGACAAGTCAGAGCCTCTGGTAAAATAAAGGTGTTAGATCGAATAATCTCTGACATCCCAAGAGCCCAGAGTATGCAGCGTTATCCTCTAAGTAGACTTGTTGTGACATCCTTATTTTGTATTCTGTCCAAAAAATTCCTAGTGTAGATTCTTATTTCTTTGGAATTTGAAACTGCAGAGTTGATAGGTGGGAAAGAATTTAGCTGTAGACAGAATATAAGGAAGCAACTTTTGAAAATTTTCACATAGTAAAAAAAAAAAATGTGATTCTGATTTAATATTACTTCAGGATTGTTGGGTGTAAAGAGACCTGCTTTAAAGAATGAAAGGGAACTGTAAATTAGCCCCATTTCATCCTTCTTTGGGTTGCTTTCCTTCATTAGGAACCTGCTGATGGGAGCTGTCATTCAACAGCTGTAATCCCAGGCACCCATCCTTGGCTGACTGTGCAGTCCACAGGAAGTAATGTTAAGTCTACAAGATGTCAAGGTAGGAGAGAGGTAGGAGAGAGAAAGAACCCCAAACTCTCACAATATGATAAGAATTTTGTCAAGACCTCACAGGGCAATAAGGGAGTTACTAATAAATAGGTGGAGATGAGTTGGTAGAAAAATGTGACATGACTTGTCCAGCCTTGTCTAGTCCACACCCAGTTTAGTCGCTAACCTGTTTTAGAATTTCAGCATGGGACAGACAGGTTATTATTTTATTTAATAGAAATTTGAATGCGATAAATCTATTGGAGAGGCATAAGATGATACTGTAAGCCACTGAAAGCAGCAGGGGTCTTGGAAGGGGCCATGAACACACTTAAGCCTGGCTCAGCGGATGTGAAAGTTATCAGTAGGGACACCTGGAGGGTGGAGATGGAATGTGGTTCATGCTTAGGGGGCATCCTGAATGGAGGCAGGAAAGGGCAGGACAAGTTCAAGGAACAGCAAATACTCCAATTATGCTGTAATGCAGAATGAATAAAAGGAAGTTGTGAGAGAAGTTAGGAAAGATAAGAGGGAACCAAGGACAGAGGACCTTGGATGCTGGCTTTGGAGGTCTGAATTTCATCCTGGAGTTGGTCAGAAGCAATCAAAGATTTTTGATCAGGAAAATGGTATAGAAATTATATGTTAAGAAAATGACTTCTGGAGACTTCTGATGCTGATGACAGAGTGAAGAAGGACCCTCTTGAAGCTCTCCCAGATTTCCCTCCAAACAACTAGGAAATTACCTCAGAATTAGTCTAGGAGAATGGAAGCAGCTTACCAGTATGGGAGGAAAGGTCTGTCTCATTGAGGTGGAAGGAGAGCAAGGCCAAGAGCAGCAGCAACCAGCCAGCCTCACAACAAGGGACCTGCAGCAAGACTCCAAGCTTGGGCAGTCCACCAGGGAGACCCCACCCTCCTGAAAACCAGGAGTCCCCTAGGCAAGTAAGCAATCTGGGCAGTGCAGCAAGGGCCACTCCCAACACAAGGCACCAGTGAGGCCTTGATCCCATTCCTGACCAGTAGTGAAGCCCTGCTCCAGGGCTGACCAACAGTGAGTTGGCCACTACCATCAGAGAGACTATCTTTTTATAGCAATCCAGCAGCAGGGCCCCTACCTCTAGGACAGACCAGCAACAAGATGCCTCTTCCAGGGTCAGCCAAGAGAGAGCCCCATCCCACACCCAGTACAAGCCAGAAGGGAAGTCTACCCTCCAGAGAAAGCAAGCAGCTGAGCCCTGAAGCCCAGAGAAAGCCAGCAATGAGACCCAGAGCCTCAGCACAGAAAGCTTGGGATACTGCAGGACCAGATCCCAGCTCTCACATAAAAACACCAAGTAACAAAAAAAGGCAGAAGAAATGAACAAAAAACCCCCCCCAAAAAATCTTGACTACAGAAAGATACTATGGTGAGAGGGAGGATCAAGTCATAAATTCAGAAGAGGACCATAGTGTCAAAATGGCAACATGTGAAGCCTCAAAGAAAAAATGTCTCAGGCCCCAAAAGAATTCCTGGATGAGCTTAAAAAGCAAATTAGAGAAGTACAAGAAAAATTGGGGAAAGAAATGAAGATAATGCAAGAGAATCATGAAAAAAAGAGGCAATAATATGGGAAAAGAAATATAAAAATTTACCAAGGAAAATAACTCACTAGAAAATAGAATTGTCTAGACGAAAAAGGAAGTATGAAAGCTCACTGAAGAAAATAATTCCTTAAAAACTAAAATTGAACAAGTAGAAACTAATGACTATGAGACATCAAGATACAATACAACAGAATCAGAAAAGAAAAAAGAAAGAAGAAAATGTGAAATTTCTCATTAGAAAAACAGACCTCAACCCAGGAGAGATCATGTAAGAATCATTGGACTACCTGAAAGCCATGATAAAAATACAAAAAGAAAGAAAAGCCTGGACAACATCTTTCAAGAAATTATCAAACTGCCTGATGTATTAGAACCAGAGGGGGCAGGAATTGAAAGAATCCACCAGTTACCTTCTGAAAGGAATCTTAAAATGAAAACTCCCAGGAATATTATAAGCAAATTCTTGAGCACACAGATCAAGGAGAAGATATTGCAAGTAGCCAAAAAGAAACAATTCAAATATCATAGAGCTACAGTCAGGATTACACAGAATTTGGCAGCCTCCACATTAAAGAACCATAGGACTTAGAATATGATATACCAGAAGGCAAAGAAGTTAGGATTACAACTAAGTAACACCTACCCAACAAAATTGAATATAATCTTCTTTCAGGGGAAAAAAATGGGTATTTAATGAAATAGAGGACTTTCAAGAATTTCTAATTAAATAACAATTTGAACTGAATAACAATTTGACCTCCAAATACAAGACTAAAGGGAAACATAAAAAGGTAAAAAAAAGAAACAGAGAGAAAAATATAAGAAATGCAGTAAGGCTAAACTGTTTATTCTATATGGCAAGATAGTAGTTGTAACTCCTAACTGTATTATTCTAAGAACAATTAGAAGGCATATACCTAGACAGAGGGTGTGGAAATAAGGTGTCTTTGATGGAATGATGCCAAAAAAACCCAAACAAAAGATAGGGGTGAGAAAGAAAATTGCACTGGAAGAAAGAGGGGGGAAATTGAATGGGGTAAATTATCCCATATAAAAGAGGCATAAAAGAGCTATTATAATGGAGGGAAAAGATTGAGTGGGGAGAGGGGGAGGTTAAAGCTTGCTCTCATCAAAATTACCTCAAGAGGGAATAAGTGTACACACTCAGTTGGATATAGAAATTGTTGTTACCCTATAAGGAATTTTTAAAAAAGATGGCAATAATAGAAGGGGAGGGGGAAGAATGATAAAAGGGAGACTATATTGGGAAAGGTGGCAGTCCGAAGTAAAACACTTGTGAGAAAAGAGAGTGGGGGGGGGAAGAGAGGGGGATAAACAAGTGAAAATAGTATGGAGGGAAATATGTACTTATCGTGATTATAAATGTGAATGGGATGAACTCATAAAATGGATTTAGATAGCAGAATGGATAAAAAAAAACCAGAATAATATAATATGTTGTTTACAGGAAACACATTTGAAGCAGAGAAATGAACATATGGTAAAGTTAAGGAGTTACAGTCCAACCTATTATGCTTCAACTGAAGCAAAGAACTCAGGGTAGCCATTATGATCTCAGACAGCAAAAGCAAAAATGGATCTATTTAAAAGAGATAAAAAAGGAAATCATGTCCTGCTGAAAGGTGCTGTAGACAGTAAAGTCATACAATCCTAAACATATGCACCAAATGGTATAGAATCTAAATTTTTGAAGAAGTTGAATGAGTTAAAACTATGCTAATGGGGAACCTCAACTTTCCTCTCTCAGAACTAGATAAATCTAACAAAAAATAAACAAGAAACAAGTTAAAGAAGTGAATAAAATTTTGGAAAAGTTAGAAATGATGGATCTATGAAGAAAATTAAATGGGAATAGAAAGGAATATACCTTTTTTCATTAGTTCATGGCATCTGCACAAAAATTGGCCGTGTATTAGGGAATATAAACCTCACAACTAAATTCAGAAAAGCAGAAAGGGCAAATGCTTCCTTTTCAGATCATAATGCAATAAAAGTTACATTCAATAATAAATAATGGAAGGAGATTAAAAATTTACAGTTAATTAATCTAATCCTAAAAATAAGTGCATCAAAGAGCAAATCATAGAAATAATCAATAATTTCATTAAAGAAAATGACAAGACAGTATATCAAATTTTATGGGATGCAGCCAAAGCAGTACTTCAGGGAAAATTTCTATCTTTAATTGTTTACATCAGTAAAATGGAGAAAAAGCAGATCAATGAATTGAGGATGGAACTTAAAAAAAAAAACTAGAACAAAAACCCAAATTAAAATCTCCAGTTAAACTTCAAATTGGAAAACCTGAAAATCAAAGGAGAGATTAATAAAACTGAAAGAAGAAAACCCTTGAACTAATATTTAATAAACCTAGAAGCTGGTTTTATGGGGTGGGGGG